>CAUIVZ010000004.1:5179830-6422323 GCA_961763995.1 Juglans cinerea
CATGCTCATGTGTGATTTGGAAAGTTATGATTTTATGTGAGAATATTTTTGGGTGCGTGTGTATCACGACCCCAAGCCGAGATGGGGCATTATCTCGGTGGAGCTCCTCTGGTTACTCTGGAGCGGAATAAACTGAGTAACGTCCCCTGGATTGTCGCCGGACGACAATGGGATCGGACGAGAGATTCGTGCCGACTCCGTAGTCCTTCTGCTGGCGGGGATTAGAGGATGTCTGGCCACGTACGCGCTGGGCGCGGAACTGGGCATCGCTCATTGCGTAGTGGGTGCTTGGCTACGTACGCGCTAGGTGCGGAACTGAGCATCGCTACGGAGCCAGGATGTGCGGATGGTCCATAGGGGAGGCCATGGTGCATATGGTAATAACGGATTAATTGGCTATTTTCTGGGAAAATAGTGTGTTGGATTTTGTGTAAATCATTTTCTAGGAAAATGTTTTACGGATTATTTTTGGGCCAAATGGGATTTTGGCTTGTGTTGGAAAATTATCATTTTCGGGGAAAATGATGTTTTGAGGAAAAAATGCATATTTCATCATATGCATGCATGTTGGTTGCATTTAATGCATTTCTTTCCTGAGGATTATTTGGGTTATACTTACCTACGGTACCATTCTGTGGTAACGCAGATTTTGATGTAGATGAGGAGGAGGAGGGCGAGCCTGAGGAGACGGCTCTGCTCGAGGAGTGATCTGGGATCACTGGCTTTGTTATTTTATTTTGCTCATTTGTATTTTGGGACATGCGTTAAACTTTATTTTGGGATGACTGTATAACTGCTTTTAAACTTCTACTGATATTTAGATTGTATTTAAATTCTGGTACTTAGTTGACTATCCGCTACGTTATTTTATGTGTACACCGTTGCATGTACACACACTGGCACTTCGTTGGGATGTGTGACCGTGTTGTCACCATCCCGGCATCTCGATCCTTGTGTTTTTATATAAGGGGGATTGGGGGCGCCACAGGTGGTATCAGAGCAGTTCGGCTCTGGGTAAAACCACATGTCCCTTTGGATAGTACCAGAAAATTATTTGATTATTTTAAAATAATAAATTTTTGTTGAAGTGGGGTAAGTTAAGTTATTTATTTTATATTATGAGTTTATTGTTATTTTATTTTATGTTAATTGACGTTATTTGATTTTATTTTATCTTATTGTTTTAGTTGGTGTTTACTTTTGGTTGAGTTTGGTTTTATTTGGATTTAAGCGGGGTTGAGGATTGCTTTTGACAGGAAAATGGTGAGGTACTAGAAAATTTTTCTAAGTTGTAATTAAAATTGTTTAATTTAGAGTATGGTTTTATTGGCTTTATTTATTTTATTGTATAATGATTTTGTTGTTTATTTATTTTATTGTATGTCATTTTATTTTATTTGTTTTATTTTATGGCGGATTATTTTATTGTTTTAATTATTTTATTGTGAACTACTTCATTGGTTTTATGCATTTTGTCGTATGTTATTTTATTTATGGAATTTTATTTTATTTTGTTTGGTTCAAATTGAAAGGCTGGTTAAGGGTTGTGCTATGACAGGAAGATGGTACGACTGAGAAGGCCATTGTAGGGCATGAAAATTTGGTGTAGTAGGCCTGAACTCTTGGTGATTGGTTTGTTTTAATATCGAGGCTCGAACATCATTGTCTGAGTGAACTTTTTGGAGTAGGAACTCAAGTTGTTGCTAAGGAGGGAAATAGTTTTAAATTGTTAGGATAATTGAGGTTTTAGGTTCCGTAGAATTTATGTGATGAGTCTATGGGGTAGGAGGTTGTAAGATCAATGAATTTCAAGGTTAGATTTATGAGGAGTTCATCTAAGGTTTGAGGCCCCATAGTTTTTAGGAAATAAGTTAAGAGATTTAAGGTGGTAGGTTCAACAAGCAATTAAGTGATGACTTAGATTAGAAGTTTTCGATATTGCTGACCTTGATAAGCAATTTGATAGCATTTGAGATTTGAGATTTATAAGTTTTATAAGGTGAATGTTTTAGATTTAAGGTCATTGATCTTGAAGATATTGGGAAATTATTTTTATCTGGTTTAAGGTTTTAGAATTGCAGAGTTGAATGGCTGAATTAAAATAGGATTGATGAGTGTTGCGTAACCAATATGAGAATTTTTTTCAGGCGAGAATTTCCTTGGAGATAGAAGGTAATGATCTAGTTTGTTTATTTTCTGGAAATTGAAGATGTTGATCTAGTTCGGTTAAATGATTGTTTGTAGCTCGAGGTTACAGTGGTAGGTTGAGGATTTAATCCATATCAATTTTAAGGATAATAGATGGTGCGGATTTAGGAAATGATTTTTGCTGATTTCGAGGATATAGGTCTAGTGATGGAAATGGTAAGGATGATCACTTGCACGTTTGGAGGATTATTGGTTTTGGCTGAGGTGCATGAGATTGATGCGTAGAAATGGTGTGTGTACGCATTTCAGAGGGTATAGGTTCTAGTCTTATTTTGGTTTGGAGAAAGTGACTTGGGTAAGTGTTGAAGAGGAGTCGACACAATAGTACTAAGTCACGAGACCTTGGCTTAGAATTTTTGGTGAGTTGATTGAAGTGTGTAGTCGAGTGGGTTACTTAATGGAATCATGGTTGATAATAGTTCTTGTGATTATTTTCAGGAATTAATTGTGACTTGAGGTTACTTAGGTATTTTTATTTTTATTTTCATTTTTATCTTGAGGCTATATTTACCTTTGGAGATTGAGCATCCAATTGGTTGAATTAAGGACATTGTTATTTAACTTGAAGAGAGATTGTTGGGACATCATGTATGGTGTAGGGCAAGATCTTCAAAGTTGAAGTTTAGGCATCAACAGTGGATAATATGATCACGTATGTGGATTAATAAAGCATTAGGATCCTTGGGTGCTTTGCAATGGCTTTTGATAGATTGAAGATTTGAGCAGTATGGTTTGCCTTGAGGTTTAATAGTGATGTACTATTGAAGAAACTAGTTGTGTTAATGCTAGCTTGGAGGAGTAGAAATAGGTGGGCGAGTTATCAAGATGGTTTCGATAATGTTTTGGTGTACTCAATGGTGGTTCGTAGTGAGTTTAGTCTTCGCTAGATTAGATGTTGTTCATAATGTAGATGATAAGCTTTTGGGTTTAGGTTGTTAGGTAGAAGTCTCTAGGCGCTTTTTTTGATTCGCTAGGTTGGAATTGAGTCTTTTAAAGTATGTTTCTTATCTTAGATGAGATGGGTGTATTTTGGGTTGAGGTTGCTTATTTCCAATTTGGGATGCTAAGGTTGTTTGATATTGGGTTTCTGTCTATGATCATGGATGTATTTTATGGAATTTGATTTTGATCAAGGCAGCAGGAGTTAATTGAGGAATTTGAGTTATAACTCGTGGTTTTGGGAGAGAGTATTTTTCTACCAAATTGTGATAAGAGTTTTGGTTAGTAGGAATGTAGCCACCTTGTACTCGATAGTGTTAGTTTCATGAGGACATAAGTTTTATGCATGTGGCGAATATCAGAGTGCACAGCAGAAGCGTGGTATTTTTGTTGTAGTCAGGAGTTCAGATTGTGCTATTTTGAGGAATTAGTGGTGACTTGAATTTTGACAAGATACTTGTAATTGGAGATTAATCATTTGGTTGTGCAATTTGTTATTGATGGTTAACTTTGGAAGTGGCTATTAGGTTACCAAAAGTAGAATTCAATGGAGGTTTAGAAGTTGTAGCATAGGAGTTGATTGAGGTTGGCACATAGTATTGTAAGGGCTATTGATCATCGGAATTTATTGGATGTTGTATTAAGGTTCTTGAGGAAATGAGATTTTGGATAGCAGTCACTCTAGGAATACTAGTCGTGATGTGTCATTAGGGGACTAAAATGAGTATGTTGGCCCTTTTTTTTCAGATCGTAGGGAAGGTTTGGCTGGTTGCTTATAGAGTGGCCTTACCAGACTATTTTGGCGGTATGTACTTAAAGTCTGCTCTTAGTTGAATCTTATTCTTGTCTTAGTCTTAATGTTGACCTTGCCAATTTCGAGGACGAAATTTTATTTAAGGGGGGGAGAATGTAACACCCTGTATTTTAGTGTATTTTTACTGAAGGAATTATTTTTATGGATTCAAAAATTTATCCTCTTATTTTAAATTGGATGGATTTTTAGTGAGTTTATTTCGACGATTTTAATTTGGTGAAAATTATTTTTATGTGCTTTCTTAATATTTATTTATTGTTATGCATTTAAATTACTTTTAATATTTAATTAATTACTGTTGGATTTAATTATTTCAATTTGACTTTACCATTACGTTTAAATTATTTTATTTAACTTATGGTTTTAAAATCGTTTCCATTGGATCATTTTTGTGACCCAAGTTATGAGGATTTGACCTCATTTCTTTTCCCTCTATTTTTCTTTTCCTCCTTTTCTTTTATTTCTTTTCTTTTTCTTCTCCCCGTGTTTTCCTTTCCCGCGGACCTCTCTCTCTCTCTCTCTCTCTCGCCGTGCAACCATTCCTCACCCAGCCCGCCGCCGTCGCGCCGCCGTGCCCGACACCGCCCACCCCATCGTGCTCTCCACCGGCCGGCGACCTCACCCCACCAACCTCACCTCCATTCGCACCGCCGTTAACCACCACGAACCCTTTGAAGCTGCGGCGTCATCTTCTCTCCAGCGCCGCCGTCGCACCACCATTGGCCACCATCTTCCTACCACATCATCCCTGACCTCTTGGCAACCCAATGGACCCAACCCCGGCTCCGATCCGTCACCGGTGAAGCACAACCAAGCCCATCTCCGATTTTGACTTTTTGGCCTTAAAACCATCCTTTGCGTCGCCGCCCACAGCAAACCACCACCACCATTGGCTTCACCGACCTCCCTAGGCCCTACCCTATCATTTTTGGGTTTTCGTTTGTCTCCGTTGAAAAGTGGGTATCTGTGACCCACGGCCACAGTGTATTTTACACTGTTCTGTAGCTGTTTTCCACTTTGTGCAGCTTCGTGATCCTTCAGAAATTGCTATATTGCACTGTAAGTATTTCTCCAAAGAATTCTTGTGAATTTAATGTATTTTTGCACGAACACGTTTCATTGTATTTAAACTGTTGATTGGTTTTTGCCGGACTGAGTCCAAGGAGTATGAGAGTCGGATGGATTGGTGATTGGAGTTGTTTGGTTGGATTTGATGGGACTGGTTATTGATGGATTTTGGATTGGTGTTGGTACATGTGCATTTCATTATTTCATGCATGATCATGTTTGTAAAGAAAACTGGGTTTTCGTGTATTGCATTCATGCTCATGTGTGATTTGGAAAGTTATGATTTTATGTGAGAATATTTTTGGGTGCGTGTGTATCACGACCCCAAGCCGAGATGGGGCATTATCTCGGTGGAGCTCCTCTAGTTACTCGGGAGGGGAATAAACTGAGTAACGTCCCCTGGATTGTCGCCGGGCGACAATGGGATCGGACGAGAGATTCGTGCCAACTCCGTGGTCCTTCTGCTGGCGGGGACTAGAGGATGTCTGGCCACGTACGCGCTGGGCGCGGAACTGAGCATCGCTACGAAGCCAGGACGTGCGGATGGTCCATAGGGGAGGCCATGGTGCATAGGGTAATAACAGATTAATTGGCTATTTTATGGGAAAATAGTATGTTGGATTTTGTGTAAATCATTTTCTGGGAAAATGTTTTACGGATTATTTTTGGGCCAAATGGGATTTTGGCGTGTGTTGGAAAATTATCATTTTCGGAGAAAATGATGTTTTGAAGAAAAAATGCATATTTCATCATATGCATGCATTGTTGGTTGCATTTAATGCATTTCTTTCCTGAGGATTATTTGGGTTATACTTACCTGCGGTACCATTCTGTGGTAACGCAGATTTTGATGCAGATGAGGAGGAGGAGGCCGAGCCTGAGGAGACGGCTCTGCCCGAGGAGTGATCTGGGATCACTGGCTTTGTTATTTTATTTTGCTCATTTGTATTTTGGGACATGTGTTAAACTTTATTTTGGGATGACTGTATAACTGCTTTTAAACTTCTACTGATATTTAGATTGTATTTAAATTCTGGTACTTAGTTGGCTATCCGCTGCGTTATTTTATTTGTACACCGTTGCATGTACACACACTGGCACTTCGTTGGGATGTGTGACCGTGTTGTCACCATTCCGGCGTCTCGATCCTCGTGTTTTTATATAAGGGGGATTGGGGGTGCCACAAAGAATTGGCATGAAAAACAGATTCTTAGGCGTGAGTTTGCTCTAGGACAACATGTTTTACTCTTCAATTCATGACTCAAACTCTTCCCAGGCAAGTTAAAATCAAGATGGACAGGTCCTTATACAATTGACAAAGTTTCCTCTTTTGGAGCAATAGACTTGAAGGACAAGACATGGAATATATTCAGAGTTAACGGTCAGAGATTGAAGCACTATTATGGAGAAAAAGTGGAGAGGAACTGTGCATTCATTCCTCTTGGAGATCCTAATTGATAAAGGTTGAAAAGTCTGGCTATAGACTTTAAAACAAGCGCTTATGGGAGGCAGCCCATAGAACTTTCTTTTATTCCTTTATTTTTATTATTTTTATTTTCTAATAATTTAGATTTTGATGTAGGTTTATTTAGCATGAATAAAGAGCTGAAAATTACAAACTACGGCTAATTCACCATGAAACCATGGAAGTTCTTTTCATTTCTTCAATCTGTCTCACTTTTGCATTACAATGAGGACATTGTTTAGTTTAAGTTTGGGGGTGTAAACTCCCATAGTCATTTGGTCTTCTTGTTTGCTATTTTTTTTTTTTTTTTTGTGATTTTATAAGTCTTGAGTTGTTGGATTCTCTTACCAAGCATGTTTTTTAGTATGATTGAATTCTCTATGACTCTGAAATTTGTGATTGAGGATGGGATTGAGAAAAATTTTCAAAAAAATTTCTTTTATGTCAGGCTAAGTTTTATGGGTACTTTGATTTAAACCTTTGACCTTGAACATAATTGAGCACATAGTCATTTATTTTCTTTATTCCATTTTGCTTATGAAGAGAATGAGTTGAATTAACTGGGTCAGGAAAGTTCAATCTTGCTTTGCTCTATAATCCGTTGATGGATCCTTGAGGCGAAATCCTAGTTGATACCAAATATTAGAAAAATGATCTAGGCAATTTTTTTTGTCATAACCAAAAGAGCTTTCCCAGCCGTCCTGATTATCATGACATCATTGCATGGTGTATTTCCATAGTCAACCCCCTTGAGCCTTATTTTACATAAGCCTTTATTTGTTCTTTTAACTACATAAATCATTCCCGTTCTAAGTTTGAAAGACCATGAATTTACCTTTACAGTTTGAGAAAATAATTTGGTGGAAATCTACATTTAAAGAGAAAGTTAGTTCAAAGGAAATTATGCTCTATTTGATGCAAGTGTGTAAAAAAAAAAAAAAGGAAAAAAAAATATTATTGCTGGGTTTGTCTTTTATTCAGAGGTGATTTATCTATCATGACAGAAAAAAATAGAGAAAACTCAATAAGTGGAGTGCAAATCACTTCAGATTTTATTAAAGGTGTACTTGGTACTACTTCATTGATTACAACAACAATATTGTCATCAAGTATGAGCATATAGGCGATGAAGAGTTATGGTTTGAATCATGTGGATATCTCTTTCATTGTTCTTTCAGCCAAGTATTTCCCAGTTTGCTTTGATTTTCCATATCTATTTATTTCTTAGCCCTCACCCTGTGGCTTGTCATTACAACCTTGATTAAAGACCTTTTGATCTCTGATTTTGGTGTTTGACTACATTAGTGGAGATGATTTCTGAAAATTGGACTTATGGGATCAAGTTTTGAGAGAATTCTTCTGATTTTAGTTGTTCTACTTTTATCTGAGTTTGCAGGTGCTTTGGAGTTAAATTGACTATATCACACACACACTCAAGGTCTTAACTTTAGGTTGAAGTAAACACTTAACTCTTGCTTGAAATATTGCTAATTTTTGATAGATTTTCCTTCTATCTTTGATGTTAAAAGAGTAAAATACTAGTGATGAAATCTAATTCAGATCATGGCTTGGTGAGTGATGAAACTTCTCTATGGGGTCTACTTGATAGTTTATAGTGGTCTTTTATTTTATTTTATTTTTGTTTCAGGACAAACAAAATTGTAAGTTTGGGGGTGATTGATGACTTGTATAATTTAGTATATTTTATCACTTCTTAACTTTAAACTTTAGTCTAATTTTATTTATTTTTGTTGATTTTAGATTTCATTGTTATCATTTATATTTATTTTAGATTTGAAGAAAATGAAGACCCAATTTTACAAGTCTATCGTCTAAGAACTCCCTCATTTAAATAAAGAGTTTGGCATTTGAAAAATAAAATCCAAAGAGAGTTTTACATAGACGAACTGACGACAAGAAGATCATTTCCTTGTTCATTACGGAGCTGGACGCAAGGTTTGAATTTATGCGAGATGAACGTAGGGGCCTCTTTCAGTTTGATTTGAAGACGCACGAAATGACAAGGTGAGAGTTGAAGAGCAATCACGGACGGACACGTAGAAGGAAATTAATTTTTGCTTCAGGACGCACGAAATGGAATTAAAAAGGAATGAGCTGGTCTTTGGATGGGGTTTTTTTTTTTTTTTTAATTTGACTTTTCCGAAGAAAGAGAGTGATGTAAAAGAAAAAAGTGAGAGTGACGTAAAAGAAAAAAGAAAAAGAAGGAACGAAAAAAGAAATTCAAAGCAGAAGAAGAAAAGAAAAAGAAGCAGACGACGCTACGATTGACGCACAGACTAACGCTTCGATTGAGAGGCTTCGACTGCGAGGAGCATTTTCAGTGTTCATTTTTTTCTATTCTTCTCTCAGAAAAATTATGGTGAATTCGTTTATGTTGAATTTAATTTTTAGCATGAACTAAATTTTCTTTATTCTAGGAAAAAGATGTAATCTAGTTCTGAACTATGCTTGCTTTTCTATGTTAATTTGAAAATCTCTTCTATATTTGTCTGATTTATTCTGACCTTATTGCTTCTAATTAACTGGCATTAATTAGATGATTTTAATCTTGTGATTTGCTGTCGAAAGAGGGAATTTGCATACTCTTGTGTAAAATGATGAACAAAAATAATTTCCAATTGACTATCGAAAGAGGCTTTTGGATATTTGTGGAGATTTGCTAATAAACAGAGAGAATTAAATTCAATTAGTTAGATGAGTAAAGCATAGTGAGGAATTAGGTGAAATCAATTTCCTAGAAGTTTTCTTTCTCATTGATTTGATCTTTGAACAATATCTTTCTTTTCCTTTGAGTATTTTCTTTAAATTAATTTTATTTTAGTTTGCAATTATAAACATTTTAGTGAATTTTCTAAATAAAGTCGAGATTAGTATAATTTCGGTATTTTTCAAAAATAAGTTACCAATCCCTGAGGACGATACTCTTCTCATCACTTTACTATAAAACTACGATACTGTGCACTTGCAGTTTTGCACCGATCATGCACATTACACCGAGGTGAACGTAGCAGCGCCTCTAGGTGCGCGCTTCTACCTGTTGTGGCCCAACCCTAAGGTGCACAACCACTTCTTGCCGTTACGATCATTCTCGGTAGCCATGGTTACGAAGAGGGAAAAAATATTTTTCATCACGTAGGTAAAACATTTCGGTGAAGAAAAGAATATTGGCAACTAACACAGATTATGTAGTGAATCTGGTTGTTTCACGAGTGTTTTTGATATGGAATTATCTTCTCCAGTGGAGGGTTTTGCCACTTAGTACTAAATATCGTAGCAATACTCACGAACTCTACAATCTAAAAGCCGAGACTAGTGACACACATTCTGACACAGATTTTCGTTAAAGTAAGAGAAGTTCCCCCACTCAATAGGAAGGGCCATTTATCCCAACTCTTTAGGAGGAGGGGCCAGCAATCAAACCATTTGATGTGGCTATTAAGTCACTTCATATGCCAACCAACTCATGAAGAGCAAGGATGCTTGCAGTAGATGCCTTTTTATTATACTAGTCAACAACTAGTCAACAATAAGATATTTATCAGCAATCCCAAACCAATTACCAATAGAAAGCAAGTTGTATCATTTACGTTTTCTGTTATTTCCTTTATTTTTAGGTTAATAATAAAAAAAGAAATAGTCTTTTGGAAATTTTATCCATAGACTGAAAGTCCTCTCCTCCTCTAGAGGGTGGGGTTTGAAATCTCTGCTTTAGGGCAGAATGTCGTCTCTCAGACGGTTTGTCTGTAGTACCATAAAGAGTGACCATCCCGCTCATTCCTTTGTCCATTGCATATGTCCTGAGACTTTTTTATTGCGAAGTGTTAGAGGCAGAAAGAGATCCCATAAAAGTAAACCCACAACCAACATGACTTGTTATAATCAGTTAAATCTATTTTACAATAAAAATAATTTTACAATCTAACATACCACATCAAAACACATCAGTTTGCAAGTTCATTTTTTAGGGATCTCTTTGTAGGTAAAGCATTTCTCTATTTTATATCTCAAATCTTATTATATATATACAATCACTTATAGTCTAGGCTCCTTCCCAATCATTCAATCATTTTCATTTTAATCAATTAAGATCTTATTCTTCATCTCTATCCATATATTATTTTATAAGAATGTCAAAAGGTTTAGTCAATTCTTGTTGGTGATAACACCTAGCTTGAGATTGTATCAATCATTTAGCATGCTCCCCCATTTTAGATCATCAAGGGTACATTCAACATACAAAATATTATGTTTGGTCAATATTGCAATGGTATCAACTTCGAAATTAACTTGGTGAGCTAACAATAAACCGAGATTGCCACTTTCAAGCAGGGAGAGGTCTTTCTACCATTAAACTGATCTAGATATGATGTCCAAAGTATGATGGATTCAAGGCAGTAAGTAGTCAGTAGTGTCCTCTCGATATAAATTCTTATTGACTGATAACTAGATATTTTTACTTTTAGGCCATTAAGAGTTTTAGGCTAGTCGATTTACCTACTCAATGTTAACTAGTAATTGGTGTTAAAATATTAGGATCTCAATGTTAGGATAATACTTTTGACATTCAGACAAGCATGCTTGTTCTGTATCTGATATGTCTTGCTCTATACCATTTATTGTATACGTGCCTGGTATGTTGTTAAATTTGTGCCAAAAGATTCTAATCTTAATCCCTTCCTAAACCATGCTAGAAATTCATTGGTAAGTCTTTTTTTTTCCTAATAAAAAATGTAACACTTAACTTATATGAGCTACTTTCAAATGTCCTAACTGCTGCCTGTAATTTGAATAATTGAAGACCTCAATTCGTTTAGCAAGCGGCTCTAAATTTAAAAATCAAATGGAGTATGCTATGCACTTTCCAGAAGAGTTTTAAAATCTTTTAGAATGAATTGGACAATTTGAATTTGGTTTGGGTCTTCTTTTCCTAATACAAGGGAGCATACTCTCTGCAGTATCCAAAGGCATGTTAAAATGTCTAAAAATTATATTAGTTTAGCTCTTATTTCTACCCTTTTAACTCCATCGGTGTAACACCCCGTATTTTAGTGTATTTTTACTGAAGGAATTATTTTTATGGATTCAAAATTTTATTCTCTTATTTTAAAATTATTGGATTTTTAATTGGGTTATTTTTATGATTTTTAGTTTTCGAAAATTATTTTCGAAGTGCTTTCTTCAAATTAATTATTGTTATGTGTTTAAATTTCTTCTCGAATTAAATTAACTTATTATTGGGTTAATTATTTAATTTCATGTTAATCATTGTCTTTGAAATATTTTATTTCACTAGCTGTTTTAAAATCGTTTCTGTTGAATCATTTTCGTGACCCAAATTTTGAGGATTGGACCTCATTTCTTTTCCATCTATTTTTCTTTTCCTTTTCTTTTTCCTTTCTTCTTTTTTCTTTTCTTTTTCTTCTCTCCTGGCCATCTCCCGCGCGCGAGCTTCCTCTCTCTCTCTCACCGTGCGTTGGTCTCTTCCCCAGCCCGCCGCCGTGCGCCGGCGGTGGTTGACACCGCCCGGATCCTTCGCTCCCCTGCTGCCGGCGATCACCCCCATCCATTTCCAGCTCCTCCATCGCCGCCGTTAGCCACCACGAGCCTTTCAAAGCCGCGGCGCCACTTTCGCTCCAGCGCCGCCGTCGCGCCACCTCCGGCCACCATCTTCCTACCACTTCATCCTCGACCTCTTGGCAACCCAATGGACCCAACCCCAGCTCCGATCCGTCACCGGTGAAGCCCCACCAAGTCCATCTCCGATTTCGGCATTTTTGGCCTAAAACCACACCTTGCGCCGCCACCCACGGCAAACCACCACCACCATTGGCTTCACCGACCTCTCTAGGCCCTACCCTACCATTTTTGGGTCTTCGTTTGTCTCCGTTGAAAAGTTGGTATTTGTGACCCACGGCCACAGTGTATTTTACACTGTGGTGTTGCTCAGACGTCGCCTTTTTCAACTTCGTGATCCTTCGAAAATTGCTATATTGCACTGTAAGTATTTCTCCAAAGAATTCTTGTGAATCTAATGTATTTTTGCACTAACGCATTTCAGTGTATTTAATTTACTGTTTGGTTTTGCCGGACTGAGTCCGAGGAGTACGGGGGTCAGATGGATTGTTGATTGGAGGTGTTTGGTTGGATTTGACTGGTTATTGGTGGTCGTTGGATTGGTGTTGGTACATGTGCATTTCATTATTTCATGCATGATCATGTTTGTAAAGAAAACTGGGTTTTCGTGTATTGCATTCATGCTCATGTGTGATTTGGAAAGTTATGATTTCATGTGAGAATATTTTTGGGTGCGTGTGTATCACGACCCCAAGCCGAGATGAGGTATTATCTCGGTGGAGCTCCTCTGGTTACTCGGGAGCGGAATAAACTGAGTAACGTCCCCTGGATTGTCGCTGGGCGACAATGGGATCGGACGAGAGATTCGTGCCGACTCCGTGGTCCTTCTGCTGGCGGGGACTAGAGGATGTCTGGCCATGTACGCGCTGGGCGCGGAACTGGGCATCGCTCGTTGCGTAGTGGGTGCTCGGCCATGAACGCGCTGGGCGCGGAACTGAGCATCGCTACGAAGCCAGGACGTGCGGATGGTCCCTAGGGGAGGCCATGGTGCATAGGTTAATAACGGATTAATTGGCTATTTTCTGGGAAAATAGTGTGAGTTGGATTTTGTGTAAATCATTTTCTGAGAAAATGTTTTACGGATTATTTTTGGGCCAATGAGATTTTGGCGTGTGTTGGAAAATTATCATTTTCGGGGAAAATTATGTTTTGAGGAAAAATGCATATTTCATCATATGCATGCATGTTGGTTGCATTAAATGCATTTATTTCCTGAGGATTATTTGGGTTATACTTACCTGCGGTACCATTCTGTGGTAACGCAGATTTTGATGCAGATGAGGAGGAGGAGGGCGAGCCTGAGGAGACGGCTCTGCCCGAGGAGTGATCTGGGATCACTGGTTATTACTATTTTATTTTACCCTTTTGTATTTTCGGGACATGTGTTAAACTTTATTTTGGATGACTGTATAACTGCTTTTAAACCTCTACTGATATTTAAATTGTATTTTAAATTATGGTACTTAGTTGACTATCCGCTGCGTTATTTTATTTGTACACCGTTGCATGAACACACACTGGCACTCGTTGGGATGTGTGACCGTGTTGTCACCGTCCTGGTATCTCGATCCCCGTGTATTTTTATAAGGGGGATTGGGGGCGCCACAATCGGCGATCATGAAATGCCGGCACTGACTCGTTGTGAGTGACATACCTCTTAGTAGTGATGACAAGGGTTGCTGAGATCTATGGCTCTTTTATATCTGATGAGAAAACTCAACCAGTCCCATGTGTTCTGCCACTCTCCCATAGCAAAAGACGATCGAAATCAGTAGGTGAGTTTGTAAGGAACTCTGTTGTTGAGGAAATTGTAACGGAAGAATGAATGCAAGAAGAAAGGTGTATGAAAATAGAGAATGAAACCACAGGTGTTTGATAAAAAGCCACTGAGTATCAGATGGCCATTAGGGTACTTCGAGGGATCCTTTAACCTCCAATTTAGAAATATTTCTTTAGTCTTTTTCTTTCATGCCAATTGTTTCCATTCCGACTTTACATATTGCTCTGACATAGTAACAAATCCACTAAATAACAGAAATGAAACAAACCAACAACACTGTAAAACGACACTGTAAAACAAATAAAAGAAACGACTGCTATGCTAGTTAAACGGCAGGTCCTTATTCCATTAAACGGTGCGTATGAACTTCCAATGAAACGCTGCACTCCATACTACTCAAACGGTGCGTTGCGAGATGGCTGAAGACAAAAGTTGTTGACTCAATGGTTCGGTCCACTTCACTTCCAGATTCCCTACTTTCCCAACTCGCCTCCATGGAACCCTAACAGAGGTTTGGATAGTGAATTGAGATGAGATCAACCTTGAATTCAAATAGAGTCGCTTTGAGGCCAGTTTGTGTTCTGTCTTCTAATGCCTCATATAAACATTTTTTGCTAAAATTGGAATCTAAGAGCTTACCAAATTAGTAAATTGTATCGAGTTCATGAATGGTTATCATGTAACACCCGGCCTGATTCTTGGCCCAAGCCCGTGGACGAGCCCAATCTGCCTGAAGAACGACATCGTTTTTTATAAGTAATTTCCTTTTCTTTTCCCTCTTTTCTCCCACACCCCCAACAGATTCTCCTTCTTTTTCCCCCTTCAGTTTTCTCTCCCCCGTCACTTTCTCTCCCAGTGCACCCCTTTCACCCCACTTTTGTATCGCTTAACAAATTTCTCTCTCTTGCAGTTCATCCCCTCCCTTCTCCCATCACGCATCACCGTTGTCAAGACGTCGTCATCGGTTGCCCTCTGTGTAATGGGTAGGACAGGAAAGGCTATGTGGGATATAGAGGAAAACGTGGAATGCTTGAGTCAGGTTACTTGTGGGCTTATCTTTTTACCATTTATTTCCTTTTAGTGTTTTTCTTTTATTTATCAAGTTCACTGGGTTAGTCCATGGTAGAATGGGTCTTAGTAGTCTGTTGTATGTCGATTTAAGGGGTAGTTATGTTATGGCTTAAGGAATTTTATGAAGTTCATAGTATAAATTTGTAGGCTCTTCGAGGGGCCTGGCCTCCAGTTTGTACTCTCAATTTATTTGTAAAAATCTGAATATCTCATTCATTCATCTTCAGCATATAAATAAGACTACAAAATGAGACCAAGTCAAAATAACCAATTGACTCCACAACCTGACCCACTTAACAACAGACTCAATATTGTGACTTAACTGACTCATAATGGAACGTAAAAGACTGACTCACGTGGCCCATCTAAGTACAATCTGGAACCACTCAAATGGACTCTTGCAACAATTTAAATACCGGACTCAACAAATAAATTAGACCCATACCAGACTCAACACATAAAATAGATCTTTGGACTTATGGCCCATCCAAGCCCACACTTAACACAACCCGGTCCACCAATGCTTTCGGACATTAACCCTAAGGATTAGGGTTCCAATCGACGGCTCATAACAAGTTATGAGTCCATTTCTTTTTTACTTTCTGTGTATTTAGTTTAGTAGTTATTTTTCTTGTCTATTTAATGTACGAACATATGGAACGAAATATCAAGTATTTTCCCAAAATTTTTAAGTGGTGTTGGAGGGATTCTGGCTCTTCAAATTGCCAGTTTATTATTTTTATATTATTAGGCTCTTCAAATTGATGATCAGTGGAGAAAGCAATTTTATGCTTACTGTAAGGCTCTCCCATGGTATTGTTAGTTGATGGATTCCAGCCCAGTTCATTCCTTGAAGGAATTTTTGGTGGCACTCAAGGTCTGTTTTGGGCCTTCGGCCTATGAGCATCCGGTTGGGGCTTTCACAAAGCTCTGCCAGATAGACTTAGTGGAGGAATACCAACCCAATTTGAGATACTATCCAATAGGATCGATGGGCTTATAGAGGAGTTCCGCATCAACACATTTTTTAGTGGGCTACGATAGGATTTGCAGATTTTGATGACCATGTTTTAGCCTACAACGCTGCTGGCTACTTTTGGGCTTACAGGGTTATAGGAAGAAGAAGTGTAGCATACGTTCAAAGTCCAAAAACCACCCTACCTACCCCAACCCAATACTCCTAGACTACCTTCACCTGCACTCGTCCTAAGGCCACCCCCATCTCCTCCACGTCTTGAAGCAAGAAATTCCCAGCCTAACGACCCACCACCTCTTCCAAACAAAAGACCCACCATACCCATTAAGAGAATCTCCCCAAACCACAGGCAAGAAAAAATATTATACTATTATTGTGACGAAAAATTCCAGTCGGAGCATAGGAATTTCCACTGAGGAAGGAGAGTTGTTAGGAATTTCCTTCCATACTATTTCGAGTACATCGTCTTCGCAAACTATGTAATTATAAGGTGTAATAGGAGATAAATCAATGGTTGTCCAAATTCATACAGGAAGCACACACAACTTTATGGATCCAAACGTGGCAAAAAAGGCAAACCTTTACATTAACGAAAGTCACAACCTAACAGTAATGGTGGCAAATGGGGAGCAGGTCCCAAGTTTGGAGTGTTGTGAGGTAGTCTCCTTTCAACTACAAGGGTAGTCATTTTTTGCACACCTATACTCACTGCCCTTGGCAGGATTTGACCCTATCATAGGTGTAAATTGGCTATATTTATTGGGACCAATTCTTTAACATTTTACTAAACTTACCATGAAGTTTATGTGGTATGGAAAAGCAATTCATTTACAAGGACTTAGTCCATCAGATCCCACAAGGGAATATTCTATTTGGGAAGAGATGAGCATCGGAGGAAGTCTCCATACCTTGAGGGCAAGGTCTTCAAAAAGAGAAGGGTTGTGTTATGGGCAAGAATTAAAGGGCTATGTGGGATACAGAGGAAAACGTGGGATGCTTGAGCCTGGTCACTTGTGGGGTTATCTTTTTGCCGTTTATTTCTTTTTAGTGTTGTTCTTTTATTTATCAAGTTGATCGGGTCAGTCCATGGTGGAATCGCTCTTATTGGTCTGTTGTACATGGGTTTAGGGGACAACAATGAGCCATTTCTCTTTTACTTTCTTTCTATCTAGTTTAGTAGTTATTTTCTTGTCTATTTATTGTACAAACATATGGTATGAAATATCAAGTATTTGCCCAGAATTTGTTAGTGGCATTAGAGGGGTTCTAGCTCCTCGAATTTCCAGTCTGTTATTTTAATATTTCAATATTATTAAGTTCATAACATTCACGCTGGTAAGGTTTCGTCTGTCCCATTATCCCATTATCTCTCTATCCCTTCTCTGCCAAACTACAGTTTTCACTCCCGCTCAATCTCTGTTTCAGATCGATTTCCAGTTGCATATTGGAGCTCCCTCGATGGAATATTGCATATCGGAGTATTGTTGGGAGATGATTTTCAGGTAATAGGAACGAACTACCTGACCCTCCAGGTACGGGGCATTAGATATCATTTATTTGGATTTTTACATAGCATTTTTATTTTGTACTTTGAACGAAATGTAGCTGCTTTTAGGTATAGTATGAGATGAAGGCAGATAGTATATGTCCAACACAAGGTCGACAGCCTGCTCAATTTCCAGTTGATTCCAACTTACGTGTTACCAATACCCCTAGTGAAAATGCCAAGATGGCTGTCATAAGAATTCCCTTATTTCTTTTAAGCATCTCCACAACATTTTCCGAATTTTTATTCTTCAAATCCTTTATGATCTCTCCAGAGAACCCAACATTTCTCTTTTCGTCTACCACTTGCTTTGGGACAGTGACAAAGAGAATTTCACCACTGAATTTTCCAATGTTCTTATCCATGTCTGTATTTTTTGGCACTTTAAAGGTTTGCTCAATATAATCAATTTTGTCTTCATGTACTTTCCTTTCTCCACTGATCATCAAGTTGCCAGAGCCTGTAATTTGAAGCTGAACCTCATCATTCTTGAAACCTAAAAGACCACACAAAATGAGAAAAACTAATTACATTATTCTTGATTTCATCCATAACACAATACTAATTCCATTGGTTGGAATACAATATTTTGTCACTTTTAAATAAAGCTTCCATGATAAAACTTTGGTGCTTCATATACCTTTTTCAATGCCTAGAAAAAGTTATTCCCACCATTCCATGAAGAAAAATCACTCACCAATTTTTCCTTGAGGAAGATGATAAACTTTTCCCTTGCTCTTCTTCTCGTCTTCTCTTTGGGAGCCACTGGCATTTCCTTCTACATTCTCATCTGTTCTCTTTTCTTCTACCACTTGCTTTGGGACAGTGACATACAGAATCTCAGCACTGAATTTTCCAGTGGTCTTATCCATGTCCGTATTTTTTGGCACTTCAAAGGTTTGCTCAAAATAAACAATTTTTTCTTCATCTACTTTCCTTTCTCCACTGATCATCAAGTCGCCAGAGCCAGTAACCTGAAGCTTAAGCTCATCCTTCTTGAAACCTAAAAGACCACACAAAATGAGAAAAACTAAGTACATTATTCTTGATTTCATCCATAACACAATACTAATTCCATTGGTTGGAATACAATATTTTGTCACTTTTCAATAAAGCTTCCATGATAAAACTTTGGTGCTTCATATACCTTTTTCAATGCCTAGAAAAAGTTATTCCCACCTTTCCATGAAGAAATATCACTCACCAATTTTTCCTTGAGGAAGATGGTAAACTTTTCCCAATAAATAAATAAACAAAATTTTGCAAGAAACAATTCTGCAGCTTTTGGCGAGCATATAGTTAATCTATCTGAGTAATGCTAAGTACAACCCTAATTAAGGTGTGCAAGTTCCGCGTACTCTCTTTAAAAAAAAAAGTAGGGTCCATCATTAAAAAAATAATTTTTTTATGTGGGTTTCAGATTTAAACACTTTTTTTCACGAGGGTTGCACATTCTAAGCCCACAACTATCATTTCTCAAACTTATCAATATGCTTTTCTTAAAGTATAATGGCAGGAAGAAATTAATACATCATATCTCATGTAATGGAAAGTGAAGGTCTTCCACCTAAATATTCACATGAAGTTTTATCAGGAAAAGAAATGGTGACAGAGTTTTGCAGATTCATTACCAGGTAGATTAACAAGGAGATAATGGGTGCTTGGGTCCTCCGTCCAACCCGAAGAAGGTACAAATTTTTCAACTACTGAGTTTTGCCTGCTTGTTCTCCCTCCATACGCCCTTGTATCTCTAACATTTTCCATAGACGAAACCCACGATCAAGCTGAACTTTGTTAAAGACAATGAATGTTGATGAGGTGATGCTTTGTAATGTACTTATTTGATGCAGTCTTATTTATTTGAAACTTGAAATACAAACGCTTTCCTTGTGGTATTATGCTTCCTTATTCCAAGCTTTACCTGTTGGGAAAATTAAGTTTTGGGTGGCCGGTGGATTACAGGAAAGGTACTGTATTCTTTGCTTTCCTGGTGCCCAAACTCCAAACCACCTCTTTCGGCCTAGCTAGTTTATTTCCTTGATATGCTCTTGCATGAATATAAAATTCATACACGCACTCATCCCTGACTACTGGCTTTACTTGAGGCAGGCCTGCCTCTGAAGAGTATTATTAATTCTGTATTGGTTTTCGATTTTCTAGTCTCTCCTGTTTTAGTTTTTGAAGGCTTAGCTGACCAGAAGATAATAAAATTGCATGCTATTTTATGCATGAAAATACTATGCCATAGCAAAGTCGCTTGGAAGGACCTAATTGAAAGAGATTGTCACAAAAGCTCAAGCTGTAAATTATATCTTAAAACTCTAGTTCTTCTTGTGTGGGCTAAAGGGCTCAATAATGAAACATTTTGATAGTGTTAAACTAATACCTGTCTAGACAGCACTTAGTTTAGACGAAAACATCATATGTAAGGTGGGAAATTTGACGACATGTGGAGCTTTGATAAATACCCAACCTTTGATAAGAGGGGAAGAAAATCCAGTTTTTTCAATTGAGGGATAATAGACAGACTTCCAATCTTTTTATTTTTCTTCCAATCATCACTACTCATTACAATTTTTTCAGACTTCCAAATAAAATACAAAAAATAATTCAAACTTTTTCAAATCTCAAAACAAAAATAATATTAAAAAATTATATTCTAATAATATTTTAACTTATAAAATTTTTATTTAATTTTTTCTCTCTCATTTTTCAAAACCCCATAAAACATCAAACTCAAGCCATTTGACTCTTATTCACAAACTATTTCACTACTATTCATAGATACGCTTCACTACTTTATCTCACACATTTTCCAAAATTTCATAAAGCATCTTAACTCAAACAATTTCACTATTATTTATAAATTAAAAATCTCAAGTAGAGTTTAGGACCATTTCGCACAATGTGCAATCTCATATATGATAACTTTTCAAAAAGCATGCACTTACCAATAGACTAATCTTCCATAAATAAAAGGCATTTGCATAACTACAAAGTCAGCGACTCATATACAGGTCGTATTCGGTTTGATCCATATAGTATAATATACATGTCTTGACATGACACGAACACGACCCAGTAACACGATTTGACACCCCTAGGTAGTGGTCTGCAGATGGAAGATTCCTCTGCCACCCCTATTACATTCCAGCACCGAGTGTTGTTCTATCAAACAAGTATTTTCACAAAAGTATAATACTGTTATTTCTCCCCTATCTCTCTTTTCGCTCTTTTTTCGTTTTACAACTCTTGGAGGATCTCACCTTCGAAGTGAGCTTTTTAATGTCTTCCCCTCATTGATTTCCTTTCCTAGTAGATGTTTGAGAGGGTCGTGACAATTTGTTATCTGAGAGGGATCCAAGTGAGTAGCTATGGCAGAAGGTACCCACCTCAACTACTTCAAGATGGCCTCAACTCCCTTAAAATGTCTACCGATTCCCAACTCAAAAACCTGGAAATATAAATGTTAGCCCTAAAAGGGCAGCCTAACTCTGTTATGCAGCAATTAGCATCACTCACCTTGGAGCGAGCATATTAAGCAAGGAGCGGAACCCCACTAGACAGGTAAAAATTGACTTCCCTAATTTGTGTGGAGATGACCCTAGTGGCTGGTTATACAAAACCAACCATTATTTTTCATATCATAACACCTTACCATAACACAAACTTAGGCTGGCCTCTTTCCACATGGAGGGATAAGCCTTGATTTGGTCTCAGGATTTACAGGAGTTAGGAGAGGTTAAGGATTGGGAGAGTTTAGCTAAGGCCCTCTTAGTGTGGTTTGGACCATCTTCATATGATCATCCAATTGAGTCACTAACAAAACTCAAACAATCTGGTACAATGGAAGAGTACAAGGCTAATTTGGTACAAATTAAGTTGCTTCCTCAATGGGTTAAGGGATGAAATTAGGCTACCTGTGAGAATGTTCAACCTACCAAGCTATTGACAACATAGAGTCTTGCCAGAATTCAAGAGGAAAACTTGGGGGTAAGTAGGAGGAACCATAAAATACCATGTTCTCACCAAGAAAACCTCAAACACAGCCCAACTTCCAAGATTTCTAACCCTAAAACAAGCTCCAAAGCCATTATACCTGTCCAAAAGATAAAACCTCAATGGATGAAAGAAAGAAGGGATAAGGGCCTATGCTATTATTGTGATTCCAAATGGAATCGAGGTCGTAGATTTCAACAACCCAAACTTTTTTATTATTAATGAAGTTAAGGAGGAGATAGTTGAACCCCCCAGTTATGGAATAGGAACATGAGAAGGAAGTGATACTAGATTTTGTGACTAATTAAGCACAACTTGAAAGTTCCCTACACGCCCTTATTGGATTCTTGAGTCCTAAAAGTATAAGGGTTAAGGGTAGGGTAGGAAACAAAGAAGTGGTGATATTGATAGACTAGGGAAGCAACCACAACTTTGTGGATCCCTCTGTGTTGGAGAAGGGGGAATTCTAGTAGAACTCAATGAAAAAATGAGGGTGAGAGTGGCCAATGGTGAACAGGTGTTGAGTGAAGTGCATTGCACAGCAGAATAAGAATTCAAGGGTTGGTTGTTTTTGTGACTAATGTTTATATTTTGGTGCTTGTGGGTTGTGATATGGTTTTGGGAATGCAATGGTTAAAGGAATTGGAGCCCATACTATGGCATTTCAAAAACCTCTCAATGCAGTTCTGGCAAAGTGCAAAAACAGTGGAGTTACAAGGATTATGCCCCTCACACTTAATTGAAGAAGGAAATATTAAAATAATAACGGGCTCGTACTGCAGCTAATTGAAGAAAAAGAAGGGAACACAACAAAAGAAATACCCCCAGCCATTCAATTCAACAAGTTCTCAACCAATACAATGAAGTTTTTGGTGATCCCGTAAGCCTACCCCCACCTAGATCTCATGACTTTGCCATTACTCTATACCCAAACACTAACCAGTTTCTGTGAGGCCCTGCCGTTACCCATATTATCCAAAAAGATGAGATTGAGAAGATAGTAAGGGAGCTACTCATTTCTGGGGTAATAAAACCAAGCCAAGGCCAATGGGACATGGAGAATGTGTGTGGATTATAGGGCCCTAAATAAGATGATAATGAAGGATAAGTTTCCTATTCCGATGGTTGAGGAATTATTGGATTAGCTGAGTGGGTTAAGGGTTTTCTCTAAGCTAGAATTGCGATCGGGTTATCACCAAATAATGGTCAGACCAGAGGATGTACCTGAAATGACATTTAGGACTCATGAAGGGCATTATGAGTTTTTGGTTATGCCTTTTGGCTTAACCAATGCCCCTCCACTTTTCAAAGTTTTTTGGCCTTATTTAAGGAAGTTAATCTTGGTATTTTTTTATGGCATCTTGGTGTATAGCAGATCCATGGAGGACCATATTAAGCACCTAAAATTGACCATGGAAGTGCTTAAACAACATTGTTTATTAGCTAAACTTTCAAAATGCATATTGGCTGCTAATGAAGTTTCATACTTGGGGCATTTGATTTCTTTTGAAGAGGTGAGGGCTGACCCTGACAAGCTATAGGCCGTGAGGGATTGGCCATTTTTCACTTCCTTAAAAATACTGAGGGGTTTCTTGGGGTTAACTTTGTATTATAAAGGTTTTAAGGGGGTATAGTGCAACCCCACTGACCCAACTCTAAAAAGGACTAGTTTGTGCGGAATGAAGATGTTGTTACTCAACCTCCAATGTTAGCCTTCCCTGATTTTTCTATGCCCTTTATTATTGAGTGTGATACATCGAGAAGTGCTATTGGGGCTATTCTAATGCAAAGGGGTAAGCCTAGAGCATTTTTCAGTCAAACTCTAAAGGGTAGAGTGCTAGCCCTATCAACTTATGAGAATGAGTTGTATGCATTAGTGATGGCTATGCAGAAATGGAGGCCCTATTTGCTTGGGTACCCCTTTTATGGTAAAAAATGACCACCAAAGCCTTTAGTATTTACTGGAGCAGAAACTAGGAACCCCTATGCAACATAAATGGATCTCTAAACTACTGGGTATGACATGTTGGTGGAGTATGAGAAGGGGCAAGATAACAAGGCAGTAGAGGCCTTGTCCAGAAAATTGGAGGATGAAATGTCTAAGGTAGAGGCAACTACTGCAGTGATTTCATTTCCTACTATGGATTGGCTGGAAGAATTAAGAGATGGTTATCATGGGGACCTAAGGTCCAAGAATTGTTGCTGAAGTTCCAGCAAGGGGGGTTACCTTCCACTTATACCATTAGAGATGGATTAGTGTTTTATAAGCAAAAGTTGTGGGAAATGGTAGTGCTTTCAAGCAGAAATTACCGAACCTATTACATACTAGTCCAGTGGGTGGTTATTCAGGGTATGACAAACCATGCATCGGTTAGAAAGGTTTTTTTTTGGGTTGGCATGAAGAAGGATGTCAAGGACTTCATTAGGGGTTGTGACACTTGCTTGAGTGTCAAACCCAATCAGACTAGGCCTAGTGGGCTTCTCCATTCCTTACCAATCCCCTCCCAACCATGGAACCAAATGGATTTTATTGATGGCTTGCCTTTGTTCCATGGATTTAATAGTCTATGGGTAGTGGTGGATAGGCTCACCAAGTATGGGCATTTTATTCCCATAACCCATCCCTACACTGCCAAAATAGTGGCCCAGTTGTTCGCTAAGCATGTCATAAAGCCACATGGAATGCCTAGTTTTATAGTCTCATATCAGGATAGCACTTTCACCATAATTTATGGCAAGAGTTTTCAAAATCCAAGGGGTTCAACTGGCCTTTAGCACAACCTATCACCCCCAATCAGATGGTCAATTCGAGGCAGTCAACGAATGTGTGGAAGATTTCTTGAGCTGCTTCATAGGAGAGAAGTCGAAGGATTAGGCCTTATGGATTCCTTTGGCTAAGTAGTGGTATAATACCAACCAACACTCATCCATTCGAACCACCCCCCTTGAAACCCTATATGGCTACCGACCACCTCGGTTAATAACCTATTTACCGTGATTAACTAGAGTGAAAGCAGTAGAGGATACCCTAAAGACACAGGAATAGTACCCTATTTGTAACATCCCTTCTCGTAGGTCAAGAATATTATGTACATTCGGAACATAATGCCTGGTAAAGAGATTCCATCATATAAAATACCTCATCTATTGGATCATAAACCTAACTTAGCATGACTGTCTTTCATTACATAAAAATTGAAACATAAAGAAATGAACTAAACTAGTTCTTTGTGATACTAACACTGCTTAAGTGTCTAAATCATACACTATGTCTCTGGAACTTTATTGTACTCCTGGCACTTCTGCTCTGTATCCACGAAATCATCATCTAGGACATTAAAACATAAAATATAAAAACAAACAAATGAGTCGAAGACTCATTAATAGCACATCATACTGTAAACCTAACTTAGTTTAACATTAGGCTTAATTTTGAAAACTTACATAGATCTTCACAATATACACATAACATATGGATCATTCTTTAGCAACATAATCAGAATCAAACATAATCATGGAAATACATGTAACATGGATGCATGAATGACTGACTCCACACATTCCTATCATTCGTACATGATTTATTCATCTTGTCTTTCACTTATTTCATGGCCATCATAATATTTGTGCATTGGTCCAATTGTCGTTGATCGTATTTAACATATCATAATGTAGAGTGAACCACACTTAGGTCCGTGGCAATGCAAAACGTATCATAACATGTAGTGAAACATGCTTGCGTCAATGTTATCACAAAACATATGGTGAACCTCGCTTGAGTCCATGGCACCACATATCATAACTTGTGGTGAAACATGTTTGGTTCTTTGTCACCTCAAAACATCATAGCTTACATGTGGTGGACCACACTTAAGTCCATGGCTTGCACATCCACCCATAACATAAGACCAATCTTATAGCTTGCTTGTCATTCATGTGGTTTCTTACTAACTTTCATAATGCATGTGAACATGTTGACTACATGATTGTACATGACATGACATACTCTTGTGCATGGCATAACATTAAATATGGCCTATTATTATGAGTCTAATGCAACACAGCATAGCATAGACATGGCATAACATGATCTAAACATTATGTAAACATTACATGGAATATGTGTGATTTTCAAAACATATCATCCATTCAAACAACAATCCATATCAGCATAGCATACATAATCTCATTCACAAGCATATCCTCGTAATTCATAGAGGTTCATGAAAAGCAGCTAACCGTGAATTGACTCGCAGTGTAGATAAACATCACATTTTCATGCAAAAACAGAATATTTACAACACACATAGAGTTATGATCAAGCTATTAACCTCTTAGTGTTGCTTCTTGGATCCTACTTCATAGCTCGTTACCTCTAGGCATTACTAATTTTCTAGAAATAGTGTCGTAGCTTTCTACTCAATTGAATACATATCACAAATTTTAATCTAACTAAATATTCAGCTATATACTAAATTCTATAAATAATAATATCATATAATTATTAAAAATAATAATATCACAAGAGAGGATGAAAAATGTGATGCTCCCAATCCCCGCTTGGGATTTGACGAAGATTGAAGCATTGAGACATGCAATACAAAATTACATACCCCCGTGTATGACAGATAATATTAAATAAATCTAATATCTTTCTAGCAGTATGCAATCACAGTAGAATGTTTTTGCTAAGACATAAGTTGTACCAAAATAACTAAATCCCAAATACTTTCGATAATATTAATACATAGATAACATCATCATCCATCCAAACATGTCTTTAACATAAAAGAGAGACATTGTACTGGATTAAAAACTTCTTAATTACAAAAGAAAAAATAATCTCCTAACTACACACCGAGCCACTCGCACAGCTCTGCTATCAACAATAATATTACGTTCAGAAACTGGACGATGGACTCCATGAGGTCCTCTAAATGAAGCCTGTTGCTAACCGGCCTTGTCTAGTCCGGTACGTCTTTTTTCATACTTTCTTGGAATAGTTTCTACCATTCCAGTGGGAATGGTAGTTAGGATAACCACAGTGAGATCTTACAATCTTAGCAAGTTATTCAACTAAACTACCAATAGTTTACAAAACAGGGATGATAATTAACATGGCATGTAGGTATGACTGACATGATCGGCATGACTGACATGAATTTACTTTTACAAGAAAAATTACATCATTGACATTAAAGTTTTCATACTTCATAACATGCTTGCTTTCACAAACAAATTTCATTCATTCTCTATCTTGTCCTTACAGAGAATGGATGGCTCACGGTTCCCTATAAATCATCTACTCCTACTGGTTACCGTATCATATCACAGGTCCATCTAGTAGCTGTGAGTACGTAATTAGAGTCTTACCTTATGGTATTTCCATTACCACGAGTCAATCGCACCCGCTAGCATTAGGTGTCTTTTAACTTCGCTCCAGTGATCTTTTGATCCCATTTGAAGCATGTTGATGGTTCTTTGTCAATCTAAGGGATTTCACTCCATTTTATTTACTCTAGAGTGAACAGAGGAGTTTCACCAGGATAGTCCACCATCATAGCATTTGGAGTCATGATAAAAACTTGACATTTCATGCTTGACTCAAAACTCGTGACAGGCTCGTACGTCTCATGACATATATTCATGTTATGTGATAGATATTCATGCTTATGACCAATGGCATCATGGCATAATATAGTTATTGAAAATATAACAAAAATTTAGATAAAACATGATTCATTTTGCATGGAGTTTACTACATAACATATTATCATATACCAAGAGTAAGTTAGAAGCTAATTTACAGAAATACTTGCGATTAAAATTTTAATAGGCTGACATGGGAGGTACAAGACAAGGTATGGGGCAAGACAATCATAGGTGACTTGGGTGTGGAAGGAGCCATGTTGGGGTGAAATCGTTACACCTGATGGACTAGTTTTGGGGGATCAGTTTGGTGTTTTGAACCTTGATCTTGGAGGGCTATTGTGAAGGGGTATGGGTTGGGCTAGAGGCTAAATAGAATGCCCACATGGCAGGCTGTACAAGGGCGTCTTGGTTGCTTGTAAAAGTTGTTCAAGTCAAATGGGAATGGGGGACATGCAAACCGATTGGGGTGGAGGGGCATGGTTTTGGGGTTTCAAGTTTAAGTCCAATGGGCTTGGGCTTGGGCTTGGGAAGTACAAAGGTGTAACTGGGGGCATGGTGTTTGTAAGCATTTGTAAGAGAAGCATTTGTTTAACTTGTTTCATACTCAGTCTCCTTACACGTGTACTAACCTTGAAATAGGTAAAGGTGGTCCAGATGTTTGGTGGTGAAGGTGCCATGTGTTCTAGAGGTTCCCTAGTGTCTTTTAGCTGACTTGGGGGTCCTACATTGCAATGTGACAGCTAGTTGATGATGTGGTGCATTCCAATGGGCCCATTTCGCACTCGAAAATTACGAAGCTTTTTGTTACACCAAAAAATCCGAAAAACTCATTCAAATCTAACGGTGCAATCCATTTCATCAAATTTAATTCTAAGTGTCTCAAAAAATCCCAAACATATTCCATTTGCTTAGCGAATCATAATTTGACTACAATAACAAACCAAAACCTAACTAGCCTTTAATCCATGAAATTTCTCCCTAGTTTTCATGGCATATCTAATTTCTAACTAAGAAAATTATTTTCGTCAAATTTTTTTCGGGTGTTACATCCTCCCACCTTAAATAGAGATTTCATACTCGAAATCTAAGGGTACGTACAAAACAATATCTTAAGGAGATAATAAATAAAGGAGAATACTCACAAAACTAAATCCCATCATTGGCCATGGAGTCAGTGGGTGATGACAGTGGTAGTATCTCTGATCCAGCCGATGTGATGTCTTGAGGGAGATAGTACAATGTGTCATCCTCGGAATCATAGTACATGTTGATGAGTAATATAGGGTCAACCTCAGATGTAACCAGGTCATCATCACTAGAAGATTGTCCCTCCTTTAGACAATAGTATCAATGAGTAGAATGATCCAAAAGTCTTGGCATCTGTATAGCAGCGCACTCCTCCTTGGCACGGCTTGACTCTACCTCCTCTAGCGATCTCCGAGCTCAAAACTAGGTCTCGTCCTTACAAGTGGTTGGGTGGTGTGGTGTGAACCTTTCCTCATGAGGTATTGCTTTACTCTCATAGCTTACCCCCTGAAAATCTATATCCATGACATAGGCTTTATGGTGTTCCCACTTCCCCATGCTTTCCAATAGGCCACTACCTTTTTTCATTAGGCATCTACTACATTGTTCCGCTCTCATTGGGCACACTCGCTCTGTTGATAGTGTGTATTTCCACACAGTGACTCTCTAACATGCCATATATTACAGCAAAATAGTGAAGTCAACAACAAGATAACCAAATTCAAGCTTAACAATCCATGCAACTAGGCCATTTCTATCTAAGGTAAAAGTCTTTCTTTGGTGTCTGGAAAAAAAAATCAAGTACAAAAGGGATGTCTGATGCATGAAATCTTGTATGGTATACAAAACAATAACTACAATTTCGGCTAAGCCATTTTCACTGTACAAAAACTAAATCACAACCCAAACAGATGAGACTACTTCGCTTGCATATCTATTTCTTTTTCCCAAGTTGCTTCCTAGTATTATGATTATGCCACAATACTTTTACCAATGAAATCTTACAATTCCTAAAGTCCTCATCCCAATCAATAATTTGCACTACTATTTTCTCATAGGTCAGGTTTGGTTACAATGGTATACTTTCTAGATTGAAAATTGCTAGGCTGGTCCCCAAAATTCTTCTTTAAGGAAGACACGTGGAACACATTGTGAATTCCATGGAATTCAGTTGGTAGATTTAGACGGTACACAATTGCTCCCACTTTCTCTAATATCTTATATGGTCCCACGTATCTTGGACTCTATTTCTCCTTCTTGCCAAAACGAGTCACTCTCTTCATGGAAGATACCTTCACATAGACCCAGTCATTGAATTCAAAATCCATATTCCTCCTCCTATTGTCGGCATAACTCTTTTGCAAACTCTAAGCTGCTTTCATTTTTTCTCTAATTAATAAGACTTGGTCCTTTCGTTCCTACAGAACCTTCGGGCCAATCACCTTGCCCTCTCCGACTTCATCTCAATATAGTGGAGTTCTGCACTTTCTTTTGTACAAGGCTTCATTGGGTGACATTTGAATGGTGAACAGAAAGCTATTGTTATAAGCGAATTCTACCGAAGGTAGTTTCTTCTCCCAATTACCTTCGTGCTCTAGGACATAGGCCCTAAGCATGTGCTCCAGAGTGTGTATGGTCTACTAAGTCTGTCTGAGATTGGGAAGCACTCAAATTGGTGCCCATCAAGCTCAGCGGAATTTACCAAAAGTGGGATGTAAAATGAGTGTCTTTTTCTGACACAATCGTTCTCGGCACTCTGTGTAGCCGGACAATTTCTGACACAAATCCTGGCCAATCTTTCCAAAGAGTTTGTGTTCTTGATGTGTATAAAGTGAGTACTCTTAGTCAAGTAGTCAACTATCACCAAATAGTATTATTTTCGGCAATGGTTCTCAAAAATCCCACTACGAAATCCATCGAAATATCTTTTCAGGATCAGTAGTGGCTGTAACATGCCAACCAGCTTCTAATGTCCTACTTTGACAGCTCTAGATACTAATAGGGGTGAAAAAAATTGGTGAACTGGTAAACTAGACCGAACCGAACTGGTGGGTTTGGTTCGGTCCAATACCAGTTTCATTTTTCTCAAAACCGATCAAAATCGGTCCAGTTCCAATTTTTCGTTTTCTAACACAAGACCAAACCGTACAAGACCGGTTCATATATATATTTTAATTTTTTATATTGTATAAATATTTTTTATATGATTTTTTATATTATATATAATATATAAGTATATATAAAATAATTTTGTATTATATGATAAATTACTAATTAATATAATATTAAATTTTAAAATCCTATATCTTTATATATTATAATATAATTTAATATATCACTCTATTATCTATTATAATATAATACTATAGTCTATAACACAATTATAATATATATTATAATATACTACAATATATTATCACTATATTATAATATACTATATTATATGTACTATATAATATATTGGAAAAACCAGTAAAATCGAAAGTACCGATTTAGTGGTGTAACCGGTGCGGTATCGGTTGTTCAAATTTCAAAACCATTATATACCGGTTCGGTTCTAAAATATGTCCAAAATCGGACTGAACCAAACAGGTTACACCCCTACTCACCGATCACCTATTTATGAATTTCGCCTCATCTCTTTTCATTCCTTCCCACCAAAAGCATCCGCCACCACCTTTGCCTTAGCTGGGTGGTACTTAATGTCACACTGATAGTCATTGATCATTTCGAGACACCTTCTCTATCTCATATTTAGATTCTTTTACAAAAAAGTTCCTTAAAGCTCTTGTGATCCGTGAATACTTCACACTTTTCACCATACAGGTATGTTTTAAATCTTCAGGGTGAACACCACTGTAGCTAAGTCCTAATCGTGAGTAGGGTAATTTTGTTTTTAGTGCTTAAACTGACGTGATGCATAGGTGACTACTTACTCTTCTGGCATCAGTACACATCCAAGACCTTCTTTAAATGCATCACTATAGACTACATAGGGCTTATAGGGCTCTAACATTGACATAACAGATGTTGTTTTTAGTTTCTTCTTTAATTCAAGTAAACTTCCCTCGCACCTATCACTCTAAATGAAACTTGTATTCTTTTTGGTTAGGACAGTACGTGGTCCAAACAGTTTGGAGAAACCCTCAACAAATCTCCTGTAGTAACCGGTCAGTCCTAAGAAACTCCAGATCTCATGTATGTTGGTCAGTCTCTGCCAACTAATCACTGCCTCTACCTTACTGGGATCGACAACTACTCCGCTGGATATCACATATCCCAAGAATTTCACTTCCGTGAGCCAAAACTCGTATTTACTGAGTTTGATGTACAACTTTGATCTTTAAATCTAGTCAGCGCCAAACCAAAGTGCCTTCAATGCTCTTACTCACTTTTTTAATAGATCAAGATTTCATAAAAGACAACAAAGCTATCTAGGTATAGCCAGAATACTATGTTCATCATATCCATAAATGTCGCAGGAGCATTGGTCAATCCAAAGGCCATCACCAAAAACTCGTAGTGGTTGTACCTTGTCCTAAAAGCAGTCTTTGGTACGCCCCGCTCTTTGGCCTTCAGTTGATGATATCCCAATCGCAAACCTATCCTCGAAAATACTGATGCTTCTTGTAGTTAATCTCCTAGGTCGTCAATTTTAGGTAACAGATAGGGCTGTAAAATGAACAGGCTACTTGACAGGCAGCTCGAATTCGACTCGACTCAAATGCTAAATGGGCCATTCATAAACATAGAATTAGGCTCGATTATTAAACGAAACAAACTCATATAAAGCTCGACCGGCTCGAGTAATGTTCGTGAACAAACTCGTATGAAGCTCGGCTCGACTCGTGAGCTCGACTCGTATATATTTATACATATAATACAATATATTATATATAATAACCAAAATTTAGATATGTATATAATTTATAATATTCATAATTAAGTATATAGACTTAGTGTTATTATTATAGACTTATAGTCTACTACATATACTATATATAAATTTATAATATTAACTTATAGTCTTATAAAACTAGAAGTTATGATAAATACATGCAATAAATATATAACATTATAAATTTACAAATTACACCATATGGTCTATATTATACATATATATATATATATTCATATTAGTAAATGTATGTTAGAAATATGGTATATTGTCTATTGATATTAGTAATAGTATATTAGTATATGTATGTTAATATATTACTGGTGTTAGAAAGATGGTGGACCGGTGGTATTAGAAAGATGATACATTCATATACTATTACGAATGTATGGTGGTGTATGATATACTAATATCCTAATATTAATATGAAATAAAGATGGTGGTGTATTAGTATAAGATATTAGTATATGTTACTATGTATGATGATGGATAATATTAACATATCATATTAGTATTAGTATATACATATGGTGGTGTATCAAAATTAGTGGTGTATTAATAACTATATAGTATTATTAATTTATTAGTAGTATAATCTTACATAATATATAACATTTTAACATTACAAATTACACCATCTCCTTATCATTTTAGTATAATAGTATTATGGTATTAATATATAATAGAACTATAATATTATATCATGAGTAATAAATTATAATGTTTGATAAAATATAAAGTTAGACAATGTTATATACTTATAGTTATACTATTATACTATTAGTATAGTTATATATTATAATAATATTAATATTATACTATTAGTATAGTTATATATTAGTATTAGTTATAAACTTATAGTGATTTAGTAAAACTATATTAGTATAAGTATAACTATAGTCTATATTATATATTAGTATTAGTTATAAACTTATAGTGATTTAGTATAGCTATATAATATATTAGACTATATAATAGTATTAATAAATACATATTAAATATATAGTTTTATAGTATATAATACATATAATTTTATAGTATATAACATGTGTTACAACTTAAATATTAAAATATAGTTTTACATTTTACAGCCAGTTATAACATTGTAATGTGTTAGTAGTGTTACATATTAGAGAGGCTACCCGTATGACATTTGGAGTTATTGAGGCCCTTCGATCTTTATATCCAAATCTGAGCCGTTGTTTCATCGCAAAACCCTAGCCGCCCCACCCACTTGGCCACTTGCATCTCGATTCTCATTTTTCCTTCAGCCGTTTCACACTTCCTCGCTTATTCTCTCAAAGCCAGCATGAAACCCTAGCCTCCTACGCTTCGACGGCTTCGTCGCTTACCTCGCGATTGCCATGAATGAAGCCGATTCTTGATTCTTGATTCTTGATTCTTGAAGGCTTGCAACCATCAAGATTCAAGAACCCGATGGGCTTTCTGTTGTGAATCTTGTGACATGGGTTTCTCGTGACTGCGAGAAGCCCTAGCAGATGCAGTTGGCGGCCGTATTTTTGGAGAGCCGTAGCTGTAATCTCAGCCTCTGAGATCGCAGCCGGTCCTCGACACATGGATCATTAAATGCATGCATTTATGACTCCCAACCAACTGAATCCCTAATTCTATGGTTCGTGGTTCTCTATTTCGTGGTTCTCTGGTTCGCCGATTCGTCCATCTATGAGTCGATTACCCTTGTTTTTTTCTTGTTTCTAAGCATTTGTCTGAGATTTGGTAACTTGGCAGATTTGATTGATATTATCTAGTTATAGTTTTATCTAAGCATTTTCGAGGATTCATTCTAGTTCTATCTTAACTCTTTATACATTGTAGTATTGTTAGTTGTTACATTGTAGATCTAGATCTAATCATCTAAGTACACTGTATGCCAATCATGTTGTGTGGTCAGTAGTGTGACATTGTTCTGCCATACATCAGTAACATCTCCAGTCGTATATGCATGCTTTTGTAGCTTTGTCACTGTCCAATGTCTATCACTTTAATTGATAAGTTTATGCTTTATCTTCTTTTTTTTTCTCTAATGGCAAAATATGCCCTGTTAGGGCTTTAGGCGGTTTTGCTATTGTTTACAATTACAAATATATGTTTTAAGCTTTATATTTCATATATGAGAACTGAGGAAAAAAAACATTATGAAGAGCTTGCCTACAGATCTGTGCTTGAAGCAACGTTTACAGCCCACTGTGAGTCTCAATTTTTCATTTGCTTCTTTAAGTTATCTCAGGTTATTTGTGTATATTGTTAATTGGAGTGTGGAGATTTGGTTCTGGCTGTATGTTCTTGCTCCCAGTATTTAAATATGCTTTCTTTTAAATGTTTTGGTTGATTAATATGACCTATCTGGTTCTTGCTTATTGCTTTATGTTTTTGCTTGAAATATTTAATGATGTTTTATTGTTCATGTTTGGTTATTGTCTTAAGTATTGAAAGATGTGTTGGTTGATTATAAATATGGTTGGTTTGTTGATTATAAATTATGATCATGTCTTAAGCACCATCTTTAACATGTGTTGTTTGATTATAAATGATCATTTCTTTTAAATCTTTAACATATGTTCTTAAGTATTTCTTTCTTCAATCTGTTTTGGAGGCACATCGAGCCACCAAGGCAAGAGTCTACTGAAACTGTTCGAGTCAAAATTGTTTGACTCTAACATCATTTGGTTGATTATATCAGCTATATCAGCCTTGCCTTTTGGAGGCACATTGAGCCATCAAGGCAAGGCTGCCAAGGCAAAACTGTTGGAGTCAAATGTTTTTGACTTTAACATATTTTTTTGTCCTTGCTTCTGGAGGCACCTTAAGCCATTAAGACAATGTTGTTTTCATTTTAGCTGATTAATATAACTTGTATAGTCAATGTTTGTATGCTTATTTTATGTTTATGATTTTGTGTTTTAAAAATATTAGACCCTAGCAAATGAATGATCGTGTGAATTTGGTTGATCCAGTGGAGGAGTATGAAAATGAAAACTCTTTTGGAATTAGCCATGTAGAGCCCATATCTGATGATGGTGGAGACACTGCAAATACTTATGCCCCTAATACTGTCTCTACTGAGGGCCAAACAGATGTTCAAATAGTAGCTAATGAAAGGAAAAAGAGAAAGAGGACTTCCAATGTATGGAATGATTTTGTCAAACTTGAATGAGATGGGACTAAACAACCTCAATGTAAGTGGTGTAAATCTTTGTTTAAAGCATCTCGATCAAGTTCTATGACTACACTACGTAGGCACTTGCTAACTTGTTTGCCATATATGGGGTCTGAGAAAAAACAGACAGTCTCAGTAGTTGAGTCTAAGGAGAAAGATGGTGACTTCACTATCTCAAACTTTACCTATGATCGTAGTAGGATCCGAGAGCTTGACTCTCATATGATACTTTACCATAAGTATCCATTTTCTTTAATGGAGCATGTGGTATTTAATAAGTTCATGAGTGCAAACACTCCATATTGGGAAAAAATGTCTTAGGCTGCTACAAAGAATGAATGCATGATAACTTATGAGACTGAAAAGACAAAGTTAAAGGCTTTGCTTAAACCTGTTAACAAAGTTCATATCACAACTGACATGTGGACTTCTTGTCAAAAACTTTCATATATGGTAGTGACATGTCATTTTATAGATGCTGATTGGTATCTTCAGAGGTGTGTTTTGAACTTTTGAAATGTGCCACCTCCACATACTGGTCTTTTTATTGCTGATGCTTTAGAAAAGTGTTTCCAAGGTTGGGGAATTGAGAATAAAATTAGTTCAATTACTGTTGACAATGCAAGTTCTAATGATGTCTCCTTTAGGATCTTGAAAGATAATTTTATATTGAAGAAAACATTGTCTGTAGGAGGGAAATTGTTTCATGTACGTTGTTGTACGCATATAACTAATTTTCTTGTGCAGTATGGACTTGGGGAGATTAGAGAGATTGTTGATTATGTGAGAGATGGTATAAAATATCTGGTAGCATCAGAAAGTAGGCTAAAACAGTTTAGTTAAATTGTAAAACAGTTGCAATTGCCCTCAAAGAAACTGATTTTAGATGTGCCTACAAGATGGAACAGCTAGGGCTGATATCGGTCCGGTCCGGTCCGGTCTTGGGCCATTTTGTGGACCGGACCGGACCTATTCGGTCTACAATTTCTCCACCCTGGACCGGACCGAGTCACATATAGGTTCGGTCCAATCCGGTCCATTTCGGTTCGGTCCGGTCCAGGGTCGGTCCAGTCGGTCTGGACATGCCTAAAATGGGCCATTCAGCCCATCTAAATGTGATTTCTTTTTTGCCCAATTTCAATTATTTTCTGCCCATTTCAAATTTGGTACATTTTTTTAACTAAAACTATTTAAAAAACTTGATTTTGAAAAATACAATGATAAAAAAAAAGTTAAAACTAATCTATATAAAAAAAAAACCAAAAAAAATAATAATAATAATACAGAAGTTATTACAAATTACAAATTATAATCCAAAATTAACAACTTAAACACTTGACATATAACGGGACCAAAATTCTAGTTGTTACTTGCTAGTTGCTACATCCAGCTTACTAATCTTCAACTCAAACTTCAGTTACTCAGGTGTTAGGACAAGTAGGGCTGCGACAAAAAAAGGAAAAAAAAATTATCAAGTAGGAATCAAAATTCTAGCTGCTACATCCAAACTAGCATAATCAACAACTTCGATAAAATTTAGAGATTATAATATTCTCACCTCTTTAGTCTTTAATCATCATTGGGTATAGGGCCAGTAGGCATTGAATTTGACCCCTCCATAGAATCAGCAAAGCTCGGGTCCCCAACAAGTTCTATCCATAAAAATTTAAAACAAAACAAGTTAAATAATGTTACATAACATAAAAGATAAAACAAAATAAACCACAAAATATATCAAAAATAATTTTATTACATACCCATATCCAACTGCTTCTCAAATTCCTCAACTTCATCCATTAAAGTCCTAAGGCTTATTGGAGTAGAAGAAGAACGAAGCCAGTTTTGTGCACATATGAGACCCTCAACACTCATTGGATTTAAACTACTTCGGAAAGGGTCAAGTACACGACCCGCAGTGCTAAATGTAGATTCAGAAGCCACAGTAGATATCGGTATTGCAAGAACATCACGTGCAACCTTTGAAAGTACGCGATATCTAACTGAATTCACCTTCCACCAAGTTAGAAGGTCAAAACTATCATCTTCATCCTCACATCTTTCAGCTAGATATCTATCAACCTCTGACTTACTTCCCAAACTATCTTCTGACTGCAACTGTTGCTTAAATTCAGCCATAATTTTTGCCTTTCTACTAGCCACATTGTCAGCTGAAAGACCTACATCTTCATGTTGGGAACTTGTGCGCTGAGGAGAATGCCCTTCTTCATTTTCCATGTATGCATCATATATGCGGATAAATGCATTTTTCACCTTCCAACTAAAATCAAGTTTTTTTGCATGATCATGTGCATACATTTTCCCCAACCCAAAATCAAGATATCGCATCTTGTAGCGAGGATCAAGAAGAACACCAACATAAAGCAATATATTTTGATTTTCCAAGTTCTCCCAATACTTATCAAACTTTCTCTTCATATTTGTGGCCATTAATCCCACCACGGGGTTTCGTTCTTCACATTCCATATTAATGGCATCTTTAATAATAACCAACTCCGGGAAAAAATTTTTCCAAGTTACATATTCACCCCCCGAAAATTTTAAAGTTGCATCATGAAATAATGCAAGGAATCTCATAAACAACTGTACCTTCGCCCAATCGGATGCATTGGGAGGCCCTAACTTCTTTGACTTTCTCGTATTCACCACATGGTCTACATTTTCATCATCGACATCGTCGTCATCATCATCTCTAATACTACTAAGGAAGCATGGATCTTCTTTCTCCAACCGATCAAAAGCCCTTTTAAATTTTGAAGCCCTCTCCAACATAAGATAGGTGGAGTTCCACCTAGTCGGTACATCTAGGCAAACTTGACTTTTAGATTGAATATCTTCCAACCCCACACATTTCTGATATGTACTCCACTTTTGAGGGGATGATTTAACATACTTCACAACACCCCTCACCTTCGCAATAGACTCATCATATTCTTTTAACCCCTCACGAACAATTAAGTTCAAAATGTGGGCACAACATCGAACATGCAAGAATTCATGTTCCAAGATCGTGTCTTTCCTATACTTTGTTTTTTTTTTCAAATAAGAAACAGCTCCATTATTAGAACTTGCATTATCAAGTGTCAGTGCAAGTATTTTTGGTCGCCCCCAATCATGCAAACACATCTCTATGCCCTTACCAAGGGTATCACCCTTGTGATTTTCAACCAAACAAAATGAAAGAATCCTCTTGTGTAACTTCCAACCATCATCAATAAAATGTGCTGTGAGACACATATAGTTTAGGTTTTGCACGGATGTCCATGTGCCCGTGGTGAGAGAAACTCGCTGCCCTCGAATAGCATTTCTCAACTTTTGTTTTTCTTTTAAAAACAAATTAAGGCAATCCTTGGCAACCGTCATACGAGATGGAATTCCTACCCACTTAGGGCAAACCACAAGCATAAACTTCCTGAAACCCTCCCCTTCAGCATGCCTAAAGGGCAACTCATCAAGAATAATCATCTCTGCTAAGGCTTGTCGGCAAGCCTCAACACTAAATGCAATAGACACAAGTTCCCCACTACCACTACCACTTCCTCCCTCCACCTTCCAAGCTAGAGTCGTCTGAGATTTATCCGTCTTCTTAAACGGACATTTCTTACATTGGTGCTCAATGTGATACTTCATGTTTTTCGTAACATTGGTCTTCGTATCACATGCATACGAAGCACCACAATAATTACATGCAGCCCTAGGTTTAGTTGGATCACCTTTTGAAATTTTTGTAAAGTGATCCCAAACAAAAGACCTAACTCTACCTCTTTGTGACCCACCAACTGATTGATCACTTACAGTGGGTGGGGGTGGGGGTGGAGGTGGAGGCATGTTTGGTCTTGACTCTTGCACATCACTTGTAGAAGACTCCATCTATAAAATGGAGTCGGGACAAACAAGACAAAAGAATAAAAGAATTAGAAAACAAGCATTAATATATAGTGTTAAAGCCTTGTAAATTCATGCATCTCAGATTATCAAGTTCTCAACTATATGAGTTATATTTTTCTACAAATTATATGCATCACAGATTCACAACTCATATATATATATATATATATATATATATACATACATACATAAATAATTTCCAACAAAGCCTAAAATGCAAGACAGCAAGAGTGCCAAGAGTGCCAAAATTTCTACAAATTATATGCATCACAGATTCACAACTTATATATATATATATATATATATATATATATATACAATTATACATACATAAATAATTTCCAACAAAGCCTAAAATGCAAGACAACAAGAGTGCCAAGGCCCAAGAGTGCCAAAATTTCTACAAATTATATGCATCTCAGATTCCCAACTTATATATATATATTACATATATATATATATATATATATATATATTACATACATGATACATATATTGATATATATGCTCATCTCAGATTCCAAATTTCCAAGAAATCATAAAGGCTAAAATGCAAGAGAGCCAAAAATCACACAATTGACATTTGACAATACTATCAGTCTACTGTCTACCATTATGCTTCGAAAGTTTGACCAACAAAACAAAATGTTGCTTCAACCAAAAAAAAAAAAAATTTTCGGAGTCCCTGACCCGTATGTAAACCTAAAATCAATTTTTTGACACACATAACACAAGCTCACAACAACTTCACAAATCACAACTAAAGTCAAGAGTCACCGTCTCACAGAACCAAAATCTCAAGAGTCACCGATAAATACCAAAATCAACAGTCAAGACTCAAGACTCAAGTCTCAACATTCAACATATGCGAAGATTAAATACCAGAGAGAGAGAGAGAGAGAGTACCAAAATCTCGACGGAGGGAGGCGACCGAGGGGCTGGAGGAGGGTGGATGCGAGTCGCGACGGCTAGGGTTTTCCTAATCGCAGGGGGGGCCAAAATCGCCTTTCGGGGGAGAGGGGGCGAAATGAGGAACTGGGAAGTGGGGGGGGGGGGGGGGGGGGAAAAACTAATGTTGAAACGGCGCCGTTTGGATTGAAATTGGACCCAAACGGTGGCGTTTCAACAGACGGTTTATTAAAAAAAAAACTGAGTTGCGTGAAACGACGCCGTTTCACGCAACTCAATTTCAAAATCCTGCCCCCTCCTGGACTTAAACGGCGCCGTTTAGGTCCTATTTTATACTAAACGGCGCCGTTTCGGCTTCTTGGCAGTGGGCAGTGGCACTTGAGTTATACAGTACGTATTAATTTTAATATTACATAATACATTAATAATTTAATACTATAGAGTATAAACTTATATATTAATATTAATAATACATTAATAATTTAATACTATAGACTTATAGTGATTAGTATAATTTTTTTTTAATACCATAGGTCCATATTAGAGTGATAGAGTCTATTATTAAACTAATACTATATAGACTTATAGTGTGTGTATATATATATATATATATATATTAATGATATAGTGATACTAATACTATATATTATTTAATAATACATTAATACTATAGACTTATAGTGATTAATTATTATCAATCATGATTAATATAAGTTATAACTATATAATAGATTAATAATATTACTATTGGACTATTGGTATATTTTTTTTTAATACCATATTAGAGTCTATTACTATACTAATACTATATATTATATAATAATACATTAATACTATAGACTTATAGTGATTAATTATTATCAATCATGATTAATATAAGTTATAACTATATAATAGATTAATAGTATTAGTATTGGACTATTAGTATACTAATACTATATAGACTTATAGTGTGTGTATATAATATATATATATATATATATATATATTAATGATATAGTGATACTAATACTATATATTATTTAATAATACATTAATATTTAATACTATAGACTTATAGTGAGTAGTTATTATCAATCATGATTAATATAAGTTATAACTTATAACTTATATAATAGATTAATAGTATTAGTACTAGACTATTAGACTATCAGTATATTTTTTTTTAATACCATATTAGAGTCTATTACTATACTAATACTATATATTATATAATAATACATTAATACTATAGACTTATAGTGATTAGTTATTATCAATCATGATTAATATAAGTTATAACTTATAACTATATAATAGATTAATAGTATTAGTACTAGACTATTAGTATATTTTTTTTAATACCATATTAGAGTCTATTACTATACTAATACTATATATTATATAATAATACATTAATACTATAGACTTATAGTGATTAATTATTATCAATCATAATTAATATAAGTTATAACTATATAATAGATTAATAGTATTAGTATTGGACTATTAGTAATATAGTATAGCTATATGTTAGTAATAAACTAATATTAGTTATAGTGATTTAGTATAAGTTATAACTATATTACTATAACTATAAGTCTATAAGTCTATAACTATTAACTATTGTCTTAGACTCTTACTCTATGTTAGACTATTACTAATTTACTAATATACTATTAGTATATATATTTTTTAATACCAATTTAGAGTCTAGAAGTAGAGTCTAGACTATTAATAAATTAATATAATACTTGTATTAGTATAAATATTAATAATTTAGTATTACTATAAAATTATAAATATTACTATTAGTATAAAATTATAAATATTAGTATTAGTTAATAATTACTTAATGATGAATTAGTGATAGGATTAGGTTAATTAGTCAAATGAAAATTATATACTTAATATATATAAATTATTAAATTATATATATATTTAATTCGGTCCGGTCCGGTCCGGAAAACCGCCGGACCGTGGACCGGACCGAATTCATTCGGTCCTTTAATTTTTGGACCGGACCGGACCTGAACCACTCTCGGTCCGGTCCGGTCCGGACCGAATTGGCCGGTCCGGTCGGTTTTTCCGGTCCGGACCGGCCGATTCTCACCCCTAGGAACAGCACATATTTAATGTTGGAATCTGCAATTCAGTTCAAATAAGTTTTTTCTAGATATGGTTATAGAGATAGTAGTTTTGAATGGGTTCCAACTGTTGAAGAGTGGGGGCAAGTTGAAAATGTTTGTCAACTACTTGTTATTTTTAATGAAGTAACCAATATTGTATCAGGAAATGATTACCCAACAGCAAACTTATCCATTTCTGAAGTATGAAGAATGAAAGACATCTTAGGTAAGAAGAGTAGAGATGAGAATGAATACATGAAATCAATGGTAAGGAAAATGACTGCTAAGTTTGATAAATATTGGGCGGAATGTAATCTATTGATGGCAATCGCTGCGGTGTTAGACCCTAGATTCAAAATAGTCCTGATCCAATTCTGTTTTCCTTTAATTTATCAAGAGTCAGACGCTTTTAAGAATATTGATTACGTCTCTCAAGTGTTGTATGAGTTATATGATGAGTATATTCATGAATACAATTCAACTCTTGAGGCACAAAGAGAGCAGGAAAATACTCGAATAAACGTATCCAGTTGTTCCTCAAGTGTTGGGAGAAACATGCAAAGTGGCCAGTCATTATTTAAATCTTTTGTTAGAAGTGTTGATACCATGCAGCCTAGTAAATCAGAATTGGACAATTATTTAGTGGAGAGTATATATATATATATATATATATATATATATATATCTGTGAGGGTTCAGATGCAAGTTTCGATGCCTTGGAATGGTGGAAAGCAAATAGTCTTAAGTTTCGAACTTTGTCCAATTTGGCCCAAGATATATTGGCTACACCAATTACCATAGTTAGCTAAGAATCAACATTCAGCGCAGGAGGCAGAGTCATTGATCCTCATCGAGCTTCATTGTCAACTGAAACTGTCCAGATGTTGTTATGTGGGTCTGATTGGGTTAGAGCATTATATGGGCTTAAAAGATCATCAACAAATTCTGTAAGTGTAATCTATTTATTTTAACTGCTTGTTGCTTTTTTACTATTTTATTCTTACTATTATTAATTTATTTACAAAAATACTAATGCCTGTTTTTTTCTTCTCAATAGAAGGATGTTCCATCAGAAACTCATGTTTAATCTATGGAACATTTTGGCAGCTTTCTAGTTTTATCTGGTCTGTATTGTTTAATCTATATGATTTGTTATCTGATATTTGGACAGTTTGGTTCTATCTGATTTTGTTTTGGATGATATGAGTCATAACAGTTCAGGTAATTTCTAAGTTCTAACTCCTCACCATCCAGATTTCCTAAATTTCGTTAAATGGAAAATTAAATTTTGCATTGCAAACATCCCTTGACAATATTTTTGAGTTAAATGTATTTGAGTAATGATGCAAGAGAATATAAATCATATTAATATTTTTGATTGTATCAGTGTGTGCAGGTTGTCATGGTGGTTTTCTTAAAATTTGGGAACTTGCTGACTTCTGTCATGGTGAACTCAGATTTGGTATAAGTTTGGTATTTTCCTATCATTGTGATTTTGATGAATTTTGGTAAGTGCAGTCTGCAATTGTCTGGCTGATTTTGTTGAACTTTGGTAACTTGTTGTGAACTTGTTTTGGTAAAAAAACAAGTTGTCTGCTGATTTTTTCTGGTTGTTTTTGTTGGACTGTGGTAACTTGTTGTGAACTTGTTTTGGTAACTGCAGTTATCTGTCTTGGTTGTCTGGCTGATTTTGCTGAACTTTGTGAACTTGTTACTGAACTTGTAACTTCTTTGATAATTTATTTGGTAACTTCCTGTGGTATTAGTGTATGCCTATTGAGTATTGCATACTGCTGCTTGCTGGTTGGCAGATTCGATTGTTCTTGTGGGCCTGTGGCTAAATGGCTGGTACTACCTGTTGTATTAGTCTATGCCTATTGAAGTTGTCAACTTGTCTACCTAACAGTTTGTTGTCTGGCTGATATGAGTCATGCCTATTGCTGGGTCGCTGTTTTGGATCTGTTCTGTGGTAACTGCATAGTCTGCATTTGGTAACTGCTGTTGGTAATTTAGCTGAATCCTTGATGCACATCTTTCTATATGATTTTGGGAACTTGCTGACTTCTGTGACTCTGTCATGGTGGTTTCATATTTCAATGAGTCTGAATCCCTAATGCACATATTTGTTTATGAGATTGCTTGTATAATTGAAACCACCATATCCCTAATGCCATTGATTTTTTAGGCAAATTAAGTTTTGCATTTTCTGTCAAACATCCATTGACAGTATTACTAAGTTAACAGTACTTGAGCAAGGGATTAAAAATAACCTTCAGTTTTTTAGTGTATTAGTGTATGCAGGGTAACAATGTCAAGATTTCTTGCTCCATTCATCAACAAATGAGGACTTCATTCATTTCACAACCCATTTTTTTTTAAAGTTTAATGTATCTTATTTCATAATTTATTGTTTTAATTTGTAAAGTATTTTTTGATTCACTAGTTCCATTATGATGTAAAAATTAAAAATGTAATTTAATGTACCATAGGTCCATAGCCATAATACTCTTGAAGGTTTTATGATGTAAATTTGTATTTAATTTGTTATTTTACTGATGCATTTATTTTAATTTTATATTAAACATTTTAGTCTTTAAATTCTGTAATAAGCGAGCTGAGCTCGAGTCGAGCTCGGGCTCGGCTCGTTAGCATAATCGAGCCGAGCTCGAGCTCACCTCCCTTTTACACGAGCCGAGCTCGGACGCTATAATATGTCCGGCTGATAAACAAGCCGAGCCCGAGCTCGACTCGAGCTCGTACACCCCAGGCTCACTCGAGCTCGGCTCGTTTACAGGCCTAGTTGTGAGTCCATTTCTTTTTTACTTTTCATGTATTTACTTTAGTAGTTATTTTTCTTGTCTATTTAATGTACGAACATATGGAATGAAATATCAAGTATTTGCCCAAAATCTTTAAGTGGTGTTGGAGGGATTCTAGCTCTTCGAATTTCCATTTTATTATTTTTATATTTCAATATTATTAGGTTCATAACAAGTGGTACTAGAGTCAGGGTCCTGCGCAATGGCAAAGGGTACTCGTCACACTCAACTTGTTGATGAAGTGTCTACTCCGAAGGGTGAAACAACTCAATTGAGAAAGGAGCAGGAGCAACAATGAAAATTGTTGGAGATGGTGTTGAAGCAGATTAGTAATTTGGCAACCAGCTACGATCAATTGGTTGTTACAACAAGTGCCAATAATTCAGGTTAGGGCTTCTCTGGGTGTTGAAAATTAGTGGTAATCTATCGTTTGTTGGAAATACAAGGATTCAAGCTTGGGCACTTGGGCTGGATTCTCCAAGGTTGCTTCCATATGGAAGGTAAGGCTCTCTCATGGTATTGTTGGTTGATGGATTCCAACCCAGTTCATTCCTGTGAGGAATTTGTGGTGGCACTCAAGGTCCGTTTTGGGCCTTCGGCATATGATTATCCAGTTGGGGATTTCACAAAGCTCTACCAAATAGACTCAGTGGAGGAATACCAACCCAATACTCCTAAACTACCCACACCTGCGCTCATCCTAAGGCTACCCCCATCTCCTCCACCTCCTGAAGCAAGAAATCCCCAGCCTAATGACCCACCACCTCTTCCAAACAAAAGACCCACCATACACGTTAAGAGAATCTCCCTAGACCAAAGGCAAGAAAAAAGATTATGCTATTATTTTGACGAAAAATTCCAATCGGAGCATAGGAGTTTCCACTGAGGAAGGAGAGTTGCTAGGAATTTCCCTCCATGCTATTTCAGGCACACTGTCTTCGCAAACTATCCAATTATGGGGTGTAATAGGAGATAAAACAGTGGTTGTCCAAATTGATACGGGAAGCACACACAACTTTATGGATCCAAACGTGGCAAAAAAGGCAAACTTTTACATTGACGAAAGTCACAACCTAACAGTAATGGTGGCTAATGGGGAGCAAGTCCCAAGTTTGGGGTGTTGTGAGGTAGTTTTCTTTCAACTACAAGGTCAATCATTTTTTGTACACCTATACTCACTGTCCTGGGTAGGATTTGACCTTATCATAGGTGCAAATTGGCTCTATTTATTGGGATCAATTCTTTAAGATTTTACTAAACTTACTATGAAGTTTATGTGGTACGGAAAAGCAATTCAGTTACAAGGACTTAGTCCATCAGATCCCACGGGAGCATTCTATTTGGGAAGACTTAGATGAGCATCGGAGGAAGTCTCCAAAGGGCTGTGTGGGATACAGAGGAAAATGTGGGATGCATGAGCCTGGTTCTTTGTGGGGTTATCTTTTTACCTTTTATTTCTTTTTAGTGTTTTGCTTTTATTTATCAAGTTTATCGGGTCAGCCCATGGTGGAATAGGTCTTATTGGTCTATTGTACATGGGTTTAGGGGACAACAGTGAGTCCATTTCTCTTTTACTTTTTGTCTATCCAGTCTAGTAGTTATTTTCTTGTCTATTTAATGTACAAACATATGGAATGAAATATCAAGTTTTTGCCCAGAATTTTTTTGTGCATTTGAGGGGTTCTAGCTCCTCGAATTTCCAGTTTGTTATTTTAATATTTCAATATTATTAAGTTCAGAACATTCATGCTGGTAAGGTTTCGTCCGTCCCATTGTCTCTCTATCCCTTCTCTGCCAAACTACAACTCTCACTCCCGCTCAATCTTTGTTCCAGATCGATTTCTAGTTGCATATTGGAGCTCCCTCGCCAGAATATTGCATATCAGAGTATTGTTGGGAGATGATTTTCAGGTAATAGGAACTAACTCCCTAACCCTCCGGCTCCGGGTACGGGGCATTAGATATCATTTATTTGGATTTTTACATACCATTTTTATTCTGTACATAGAACGAAATGTAGCTGCTTTCAGATATAATATGAGATGAAGGCAGATAGTACATGTAAGCAATACAGGGTCGAGAGCCTGCTCAGTTTCCAGTTGATTCCAACTTACGTGTTACCAATACCCCAAGTGAAAATGCCAAGATGGCTGTCATAAAAATTCCCTTATTTCTTTTAAGCATCTCCACAACATTTTCCGAATTTGTATTCTTCAAATACTCAGTGATCTCTTCAGAGAACCCTACATTTCTCGTTTCGTCTACCACTTGCTTTGGGACAGTGACAAAGAGAATCTCAAAACTGAATTTTCCAGTGGTCTTATCCATGTCCATATTTTTTGGCACTGTAAAGGTTTGATCAAAATAAACAACTTTGTCTTCATTTACTTTCCTTTCTCCATTGATCATCAAGTTGCCAGAGCCAGTAATTTGAAACTGAATCTCATCATTCTTGAAACCTAAAAGACCACACAAAATGAGAAATACTAAGTACATTATTCTTGATTTCATCCATAACAGTGTACTAAATCCATTGGTTCGAATACAATATTTTGTCACTTTTCAATAAAGCTAATTCCATGATAAAACTTTCGTGCTTCATATACCTTTTTCAATCATGCCTAGAAAAAGTAATTCCCACCTTTCCATGAAGAAAAATCACTCACCAGTTTTTCCTCGAGGAAGATGGTTGGCATTTCCCTTGCTCTTCTTCTCTTCTTCTCTTTGGGAACCACTGGCATTTCCTTCTACATTCTCATATGTTCTCTTTTCTTCTACCACTTGCTTTGGGACAGTGACATACAGAATCTCACCACTGAATTTTCCAGTGGTCTTATCCATTTCCGTATTTTTTGGCACTTTAAAGGTTTGCTCAAAATAAACAATTTTTTCTTCATGTTCTTTCCTTTCTCCACTGATCATCAAGTCGCCAGCGCCAGTGACCTGAAGCTTAAGCTCATCCTTCTTGAAACCTAAACGACCACACAAAATGAGAAAAAATAAGTACATTATTCTTGATTTCATAAATAACACAATACTAATTCCATTGGTTGGAATACAATATTTTGTCACTTTTCAATAAAGCTTCCATAATAAAACTTTCATGATTCATATACCTTTTTCAATTCCTAGAAAATGTTATTCCCACCTTTCCATGAAGAAAAATCACCAATTTTTCCTTGAGGAAAGATGGTAAACTTTTCCCCAATAAATAAATATACAAAATTTTGCAAGAAACAATCCTGCAGCTTTTGGTGAGCACATAATTAATCAATCTAAGTAATGCTAAGTGCAACCATAATTAAGATGTGCAAGTTTCGCATACTCTTTTTTTTTTAAAAAAAAAAAGTAGAGTCCATCATTAAAAAAATAAATTTTTTCATGCAGGTTCCAGATTTAAACACTTTTTTTCACGAGGGTTGCACATTCTAAACCCGCAACTATCATTTCTCAAACTTATCAATATGCTTTTCTTGAAGTATAATGTTAGGAAGAAACTTATACATCATATCTCATGTAATGGAAAGTGAAGGTCTTCCCCCTAGATATTCACATGAAGTTTTATCAGGAAAAGAAATGGTGACAGAGTTTTGCATTCACTACCAGGTAGATTAACAAGGAGATAATGGGTGCTTGGGTCCTCCGTCCTACCCGAAGAAGGTACAAATTTTTCAACTATTGCATTTTGCCCGCTTGTTCTCCCTCCATACCCCCTCGTATCTCTAACATTTTCCATAGATGAAACCCACGATCAAGCTGAACTTTCTTAAAGGCGATGAATGTTGATGAGGTGATGCTTTGTAATGTAATTATTAGATGCAGTCTTATTTATTTGAAAATGATGAGCTAGTCAAGTTTGCTTTTTCGCCAAGGATTGAAACTTGAAATACAAACGCTTTCCTTCATGTGGTATTATGCTTCCTTATTCCAAGCTTTACCTGTTGGGAAAATTAGGTTTTGGGTGGCCGGTGAAAAACAGGAAAGGTACTGTATTCTTTGCTTTCCTGGTGCCCAAACTCTAGACCACCTCTTTCGGCCTAGCTATTTTATTGCCTTGATATGCTCTTGCAAGAATATGAAATTCATACTGTGATATCCCATATGATAAAGATAAGGATAAGAATAAGAGTAGGTGGTGAATAGAATCTTACATTGCTTAGTAAGGAAAAGTTATTGCTCTTTATAAGGCTTTAATAGGACTCCAATTATATCATTGACTAGTCGTTTCGAAGCAAAAATTATGTAATTTGAATCTTCTATTAGAGCATTACACATCCACACTCATCCCTGACTAGTGGCTTTACTTGAGGTTGGCTGCCTCTCAAGATTATTATTAATTTTGTATTGGTTTTCGATTTTCGAGTCTCTCCTGTTTGAGTTGAAAGGCTTAACTGACCAGAAGATAGTAAAATTGCATGCTATTTTCCGCAAAAAATACTATGCCATAGCTAAGTCGCTTGGAAGGACCTAATTGAAAGAGATTGTTACAAAAGCTCAAGTTGTTAAAAGTTCTTGTGTTGGCCCAACACATGAAAGATTTTAACCCAACAATCAGACAAGTCTCTGTTGAATCCACAATGGCACTTTGGGTACCCTCCAAAAGTTTTTTGGGACGGGATTTAGCAGCGGATTTGAAGTGAATTCAGTGAACAAGTCCATGATTATAATGGAACTTACCAACTGCAATCAAAATATAACTTAAGGTGAATTCTGATGTTGCAGTATTTAATGGAATAAAACAATGAATATTTTGATTATCTAATCTCATTCCAATATCCAAACACTATGAACACAAATATTTTTTAATTTTTAATTTTCTTATTTTTCTTTCAATCATCACTAATCATTACAATTTTTTCAACTTTCAAATAAAATATAAAAAATAATTCAACTTTTTCAAATTTTAAAATGAAAATAATATTAAAAAATTATATTCTAACAATATTTTAATTTATAATATTTTAATTTAATTTTTTCTCTCTTATTTTTCAAAATCCTATAAAACATCAAACTTAAACCATTTTACTGCTATTCACAAACTATTTCACTACTATTCATAGTAGGGATGTACAATCAATCAGCGAGCGGTTGAATTTATCAAAAATTGAGGTCCAACGGTTCGGTCCTGGTTTGATCCTGGGACGGACTGCTGAACTGACCGAACTAATAATTTTTTTTTAATTATACATATATGAAACGACGTCGTTTTAGAACTCGGTGTTTGAAATAAAATATAAAGAGCCAAACGACGTCATTTCCCTCTAGGGTTCAAAATCTCAGCTTTCTTTCTTCTTCCTCGTTTCTCCTTCTTCTTCATTTCCCACGCCACCCCCATTCTCTCTCCCTCTCTCTCTTACTTCACGCACCTCATGGCGTCTTCTCTCTCTCACATCGAGGCTTCGTAGTTCACATGCAGTGACAAGGTCACCTCTGTTGCAACCGAAGACGTCGACGAACCGACTGTAGTTACGCCGAGATCGATATTGATGGTTTTTTCCCCCTTCACCGGCCGGTTTCGGTCAAGATTTTCATCATTTTAAGGGATCGGTGCGGTTTTGGTTTTGGACCAAAACCGCACCGATACCTTCAGTTTTCACCCCTAACTCATAGATACGCTTCACTACTTTATCTCACATTTTTCAAAATTTTATAAAATATCTTAACATAAACCATTTCACTACTATTCATAAACTACAAATCTCAAGTGGAGTTTAGGACTATTTCTCTCAATGTGCTATCTTATTTATAATAACTTTTCAAAAAGCACGCACTTACCAATAGACTCAACTTCCTTAAATGAAAGGCATTTGCATAACTACAAATTAGCGACTCATATTTAGGGTCAAACTTACAATATAAATATTAGATTCTAGTCAGCAAATCCAGCTGGGACTTTTATGAATCCCAAGGTAACCATAAATATTATTCAGTAAATTTAATTTACGACTTTAAGGATACGAAATGAATCTCTTGTATTTCAACAATAACATATTAGATAATTAAACTTTAATTTTCATCAAGGGTAAAGCGATTAAGGCATTTGCCTCCAAGGACCATAATAGTCTAGCCACTACTTTAAATGATCTGTCTAGATCGCACCACAAACTTACTCAATCAAATTAGTCATACTTACCCTCTAATAAAATTTCAATCTCTAACTCTCACGAGTAAAAAATAATGGAAACATCAAATAGTATAAACAAAATTAGATTATTTTGATATTCACTATCTTATTAACATTTAACCTTAGAGCCAGTCGAGCTTATAAACGCATAAAAACAGCCCACCAATCCTGTGATGCCACGTATGAGGCACACACATGAACCTATGTGACCGAGATGCACACGATGAAGAGTATCTATCTATCCCTCTCGTCTCCCCCCGTGCCCCCCTCTCTTCTATGTGACCTAACCCCCCCCCCCCCCCCCCAAAAAAAAAAAGAAGAAATCGAAGCCCTCTCAGCCCACCCCCTTTCTATGACGGCCGATACCCTCTTTTGTGTCGTCTCCCACCTGTGCCCCTATCTTCTGTGTGACCTAAACCCCAAAAAAAAAATCGAAGCCCCTCTCAGCCTAACCCCTTTCTGTGATGGCCAATACCCATCTCGCGAAGGTGGTGGTGAAAACTAGCCCCGTGGAGGCCTCGCGAGCTCAACAGAACCCATCTCGCGACAGTGGTGCTGAAACAACCCCATAATTTCACGACATAACAGTAAGTAATCTCTCTCATTTCTCTCATCTTCTTGTTTGATTTTCGTTTAGTGGAGCATGATTTTGGCTGCTGAGCATGATTTTCGTTTAGTGGAGCAGTTTTAAGCATGATTTTGTTCAAGAAGAGAGGCTAACAGATCTGTTAGTGTTGTCGTACCACAAAATCTGGAAATATGGTGCGAAATGAGTAGGTAATTCATTTATGGAACTCTTCATTTTTACTTAAAGTGATTAAGTTATATAAGCTGTAAGGATGTTAGTACTTCTTTTTTTTTATCAGTAAGGATGTTAGTGATTGCTACTTTTATGTAGGAGAGAAATTGATCTTTTTAATAGTGATTGCTGCTTTTCCATGAATAAAATGGATGCTTTCCGTGTGAATTTTTTGCACAGTTGTTCCCAGTTATTGAGTTGTTTTGGACTAAGTAAGTAACACATACAGGTATTGGTAATTTGATTGGCCTATGGGTACCATGGAATCTTTGTGTGAATTGTTTTGGGCTATGGGTACCAGTTGTTGCGATTTGATCAAATAACATCTTATGATTCTCATTTCAGTTCAAGTTCTTGGACCGCAAGAGGGGAAGACAGAGTGCCAATGGAGAGACCATTTTGCTGTTGTGGAAGTCGAGCAAAACTACGGATTTCTAGAAAAGCCAACCGTTTTGGTAGAAGATTTTACAACTGTCCAAACTATAAAAACAAAACATAATGTCGATTTTTTGAATGGATTGATCTTCAAAGTGACAAAAACAATTGCTGTTAGATGACGTTGGATTTAGCTGAACTAAGGAACAAGAGGGCACTTCATGAACGTGTAGGCATCGAACAATCTAACTTGCAAGCAATGGAAAATAAGTACAAAGGAATGTTGAGTTGTATTTGGGAGTAACTCTACAATGGCCTTCGCCATCGTTTATTCATCGTCGGTAATTATGTTTGAAGAGGCATGCCCAAGCATTGCATCTTGCCATGTTCTCAGTAACCATATATATGATTCAGTTGTTTCATTAACTAACAAAGCACAATCAAACATAATGGTCTGATGATGATGGTTAACTCCTGAAAATGGCACAAATGGCATTTTATAAATGTTGGCTAGGTAGGTGGCATCAAATGTGACAACATCTTCAAAATATTGGTATGCCGCTCTTGAACGAGCATTAGTCCAAAAACAAATTTTTATACACCCATCCTTATTTATTTGTACGGAGGATACAAACCCAGGTTCTTTGAGTTGCCGTTCCAGAAAATATAACCGTTGTGCATCTCCCTCTTTAAATACTTTTCTCCTTTTGTTTCCCAAGTAATTTTTGACATTCTTCCCAATACAACCAACATTGAAGTCACCACCTGATTATTTACTCAACACCGACATAATCTTCCTTGTCAATACACTGGATTCATTCAAAGTCATTATAAGTTTTTTTTTAACCTTGGTAACTCTCCTGTGTCCACGGAGGAAACTAGCACTTCTCGATCTAAGTAGAACATGGTTATGCCCAACGACAAACTTGTTGACTATCCACTTTTCACCATCTTTTTTTATACACATCAAAGCTTTACATCCAATCTTAGTCTCGGCAAGTTCAGGCATAGTTCATTCTTTTGCTTTCCGAGTTACCCGTCGAAATCCTTCCCTTGTACAAACATAGTCTACTGCACATAATTTTTTATCATTTTCGATAATCGAGTATGATTCGTCCGAATTATAAAACATTTTCGTCTTGCATATGCCTTGTAAAATACTTGGGCATCTTCCATACGTCAAATAACATACCAATGACTGGCTCCAACGGACCACTAACCGGATTGACTTCTCCATCCACATTCACTCCATCTTCAACATTCACCCCATCCTCACGTTCTTCACTATCAAACCAATAAATTTGTTCCTTCCATACAAAACACAACATTAAAAAATCATTATTTATACAAGAGACATTCTCCAACAATGTGAGATTTTAACACTAACACACTAACTATTCTAACACACACTAATGATAGATATTCTATTTCAAGTTACTTTACATGCAAATCTAGAACTACGCAAAATAATGAGAAAAATCCCCATTTAACACACACTAATGATAGATATTCCCTCTACTCAATGTAATATCCTCTCCAGCCTATTGAAATTTTCTCGTGTGATGTTTTTCAAATGAAATATCCTCATCTATGTGGTAACTCATTTGTAGTATACCAAAAAGAAAAAAAAAAAGAATCACTCATACAATAGCATTGACCAATCGTTTATATTAGAAAAAACTATTCCAGTCAATGCTTACGAGTATATGATTTTCTAAGGTATTCTCTACCTAAATTTTTTTTTTCTTTAAGTGTGGGCCTGTCTGATTTTTCTTAGCTTGGGGATTTTATGTTAGTATTTTCTGGGAGTCTCTCTGTGGGTGTATCAAAACAGGGCATTTCAATAGACGGTATTAAACAGGGCATTTTAATAGAACGAATCAATGAAAATGAACAATAAAATAGCTTACATTACTTCCTTCCCATGTTTCATCCAGCCGATTTGCCATGAGAAATCGCTATGAATGGGAGAAGATGATACGTGTGGGTGTCGAGGTAGGCGTCGAAATTGTGGGCGTCAGAATGAGAGGTGGGCGTCGGAATGAGAGGTTGGCGTCGGCAAGAGATGGATTGAGGACTTAGGTGGGCATCGGAACCGTGGGAGTCAGAATTGTGGGTGTCGTCTATATATGAGCTATGAAACGGACTGAGTATTGAAAGGTACAAAATTGTGAAAGGGGGTTGTGTGAGGTTGTGATTTTCTATGGGTGTACCTTGTTTCTATTATGTGTAATATCTGATGTGGCATATAATTAGTGGAGGGCTGTTTTTATACTAAAACCAGCCAGACAGACTAGAAGTGCCCCTCTCTTATTAATTGTATATGGATTTTGAACAAAAGCTCACAGAAATTTTTTTTTGTAAATAATCTCACAAGACATAACTTCTTTACTACTTATAAACTCATGTCTACTACCTTGTAATATGGAAAACTACTCATTAGGTACCAAATAATAATTTAAGACAACTAGATCATTATCTCTCTTAGTAAGACACCTTTTTAGGTTTGTCAACAGTGTTCAAAGAATTTATTTTATTCAACAGGTTGTCAATAATAACAACTAGGTATATTGGACATCTATGAATAGACGGTTGATTTAGACTACATGGAAATTGTACCAACAACATTTATACTTTTGTACCAAAATAGTACAAGCAACAATCATTCACTTAAAGTACTTCATACCTTAAATATCATGAAAGATAACCATATTAGTTTTATGCAAAAATAAACTATTTAACTCATTCTAGAAAAGTTCCAATGAATGTGCAATCAATGATTATCTAAAGATGACTCAATTAGTGCCAAGAGATGGATTCATACTTCCATCAACTCCACTTTTCAATTGTCAATCAACCCAGGCTGGATCATATATGTGAAGTGAATTTAAAATCCTATATTAGGGTTTATACTATGTGAATTTAATACCTTTAGGAGAGTACATACTACGGATATTCTATTATAGTCTCTAAGTGATGAGAGAATATTTTTATATTACAATCACATTATCACTAGTGGTACATCTTCATTCGAAGGTTTACTCTCACTGGTTAGTGAATTAGTCTCAAAATTTTTGGTATTTTTTATAATAAAAAATGAAAATATGAATATTAAGGTAATGTGCAATAAAACATTTTTCTAAAAAACAAAGTGTTAATAAAATCTATAATACCTCACCCTCACTAAAAATATAAGAAAGTTTCTTCATCAAGCAAAAGCATTCAAACTTAGAGCCTCAATATTTCCATATAAATGGAATTCATATTTACACAAAGTAATTACACAATCACCCTCCCTTACTAAAAGGAGAATGAACTTAGTCTAAGGACAATATGTCAGGATTAAGAAGAATGAACTTGCACTAAAAAACCTTTGAAATTAATGTGTGCCAGTCAAGAATGTTGTCAACTAACCAAAAATACTTGCACGTTTTAAAAAGTATCTACTTATCTATGAATTAATTTAAATTACTTTAATATTACAATGCACAACCTCAAAAAAGGGAGCAATTAATCTTTACGCTACAAAATAACCGTTTAGCTTATGTTATTACCCACAAAATTCTCAAAGGAAATGCTTCAGCTCTATGTGTTAGTTAATCTCTTCAATTTGTATGAAAATTATAGTGCCGTGACGCATACTTAGAATTCCATTCAAGAAGTTTTTGAAGATTTTTATGATAATGATGGTCTAAGGTTATTTAACACTTCAAGAATCATCGATATTATCCAACTATTGCTTATGGAGGAGATTCTTGCGCCTTATAAATCGCATATCCAATCTCGAGGCTTTCTTCTCGGTTATCTCAAAATTACTATCATACGTACATCTAGTTGCACACACATTTAAGAAAGTTGTCACATCCACACATTACATGATAAAAAAATTGCTAAGCTTTTTGATAATCTCTTGTGCCACAATGCCTAATATTTATTTCTAACTTATTTTTTTCAAAAATTTCTATTGCATAGGAAATTAATTCTATATCAATCTAAACCATATTGCCATTAGGATAAAATTAGTGTACTGAGCTAGTAACATGTAAAAAAACATTTCTTTCCCAAATTGAAAGAAAATCTATTTGGATTAATCATAAGCATGAACTATAGATACTCAATTACTTGATCCTCTGTTTTATCTAATCTTACAAATTTGAAGACTAATGAGCTTATTAGTAATAAACTAAACTCATACAATTTAACCACAATACATATATAAAATTGTCGCATTTGGCCCAAATATTTACTATTCAAGAAAAATAATAATTTAAGAAATTTATAACATAAAATAAAATGCCTAACAAATGTGAGAGAAAAATGACCTTATATTATTATGTCATGCATGCATTCAACAACCATAATCATACAAAAAAAATATATCTTAAAAAAGTATACATGGGGCATAACCATTTAAAAAATGTTAAAAAATATAAATATCGCATATCATGGCACGTTGCTTGTCAGTTATACTGCACTGGCTGTTGGAAGTACTACAACACTGGCTTGGTGCTCTACTCTATGCGCAGCAGAGCCACTGCACCATCCCAGTGCGCACTCTGCATGCAATAGAGCTTCTTGCACTAGCCTCATGCGCAACTGTTAGAAGCAGAGTGTGTCTCCACCCTACTCTACGACATTTGAAGAAGGGTATCCTGTGTCTTTTTTCCCGAAGGCACTACAAGGTATCTCTATGCTCGCGGTAGTGCTTGGTTTTTTAGTGGCACCGTGTGGTGCGAAAGCATAGGGCAAGGGCTGCATCTTGGTTCTGCACTGCTCTCTCAAGCACCCTCAGGTGCATGCTTCCACTACAACAAATTGCAGTGTTTGCCATGAAGGACAGTGGTGGGAATAAGTTATGGATTAGTTAGGAAAAAACTTTTCCCACCAATTCTTTTGGTGGCTGGCTCATGGGATATAATTCATGGAGAAAAATATATTACCCATCAACAACTGATTTCATGGCAAAACCGAAGTTTTTCCCGCGACCAAATATCGCGGCAATTGTAACTTCTGCCCGTGGGAAATTACCTTGCCAACCAGACTATTGTGGTGACAAATAGGCCATTTATCCATGGTATTAGTGCTGGGAAAACTCAGAAGGCATGATGGTTTTAGTGGAAACTTTAGTGGCATAAACTTTCTTCCCATCCACTAGTTCATCACTACAGTTGGTTTTGGGACTACAATTTTAAATCACAATACTACAATACTAATGCACAAATTTTGAAAGGACTACTAACTACCCACCACGACATATTTTGAGAAATACGTATTCCCCATGAAACGAGCTCCTAGCAAACTGTTGTTATCCATGTCTGTTGTCCGTGACAAAAGTAATTGCCTCATATGTGAAGTTATGCCAATAGCCTTTGCTCTGACGACGTAAGTGGTAGAAATTAGTATTACTCCCATGATATTTATTGGTGGGAAACTATTATTTCCAATGAACTCATATCATTGCAACCATTTCATTTAACATCATTGGTGTTGGTGGCAATCAGTTAAAATTCCCTACACAAAGAAGTATATCCACAACAACCTTTTGCGGGAACACACCTTTTTGCCATCACAAGTTCCTGTTGTCTATAGTTTTTTGGAGTCCATGCAGTTCATTTGGGTCTAATTTTGCATTTCCCCACTAATCGATTAAGTGGGCAATTGCTAGTTTCCCACCAAATAGCATGACACTAATTTATAAATTTCTGTCAAAATTTGTTTCCTCAACCACTAATCTCCTTATAAAATTTGCTTATCACCAAATCCATACATATAGAAATTCAACCTTTTAAACTCCAAGTTATCCCATCAAACAATCCAGAAATAGCAACTTGAGGAAGATACCACATCAACATGCAGCAAACAAACTCAATAGTAATTTCATAATAACTTGTCAATATACATATATAATCACCATCATATATATATACAAACCTGCCAATAATGTTGTTACAGCATCATATAGACAAATATGCCAATATTCATTAAAACCAAATAGTTCAAGTCCATTTACAATTCATTAAGAGTTGCAACTGTGTATGGCCGTACATGAGGGAATTATAAATTCTTGCTCCAACAACATCTATGATAAGTGCTTTTGATATATAGACAGATTACTAAGGGCAATAGATAGTTGCCCCATCTTGTTCTCTACGCATTCAGATTTACCCATCTTGCTCCACAAAAGTATGGTGATAACATGTTTCCTGAAATTTTCAACAAGCACTATGTCAAACTAGAAATACTTAGTTTAAGCATGACATGACAATAGGGGTAGACTAAGCTGCTATAGTAATTGTACATCCATACCTTGTACATTAATTTGAATTAATTAACTCTCGCATACAACATATTAGGATTTTTTTAGTAAAAATCCTAACTCTAAAGATGAATTTTGAAATTACATTATACCAATGGGAGTGATATTCCTGTGGAAAAATGATGAAATACCTACTACCATTCATTTTATGGCAATGTTAAGTACATATGACTGCATATCCCACATGATAGAGTTTGCAATAGCCTCATCCATGCTATTGCAGAATAGATGGAAATATATCCCTAACAAGTTTGATCCAATCTGAATTCATGAAATGTACTAAGAAGGGAAAATCAATTTTTGACTGTCTACTTGTGACTCCCCATCTACCATAGCAATGGATCGATGTTGTCAGAGAATAAACTGTGTTCATTATTTGCAACCAAGTCTAAGTTTATTTATATAAGTATTAATAATATCACAGTTGATACTGAGGAGAAGGCATGAGGAGTTTATGGAGTTCCAACTGGAAACAAACCAATCATCTCCAACTGGAAATTTAAAACCTGAAGCTTATGGAGTTCCAATTGGGGGTGTGTGTGATATATAGTTAGAACTGGAATTGTGCATACATGACTTGACAAAAATGTTCGGCAAGGTGTAAACTCTTACAAGATTGAATAAATACAACCCCAGCGAATGGTACATTTATCTGAAACAAAAGTTCATCTCCACCAACTCTTGCAGCAGCATTCCATGCTCCATATGGCTGATCAAAATAGTTGCTCCAACCTGTAAGAGGAGAATACTAGTGAAATGGAATTACTTGTTCAGTTTTCAGCCTTATGCAAATCTCAATCCTATAACATTAAACTAGTATATGTAATTGTAAGAGAACTTACCATTTCAACTGAACCTATCCCTGTCAAGCTACTCAACCAAAGAATGTCTTTTCCCCCAACAATTCAAGAGAGACTACCAACAACTCAAAAGTCAACTCACTATCTGAATTAATAAACTACTGGTGAAAACTTATCCACCCTAACTATATGATGCAACTACCAAAATCTGTACCGAGGGACATAAGTCCATGGCCATTGGATTGTTACATATCCAATAAACAATCCACAAAAAAAGACCCACAAAAAAACCCTCCACAAAATAGTAAAGAAAGTGAGATGTCTAAGTATCTTGATGAATCTCTCTATGAGACTCAGTACCTCCCTCAATATCAGTCATACGATAGTTCAATAAGACTTTCTCATGCTTAGAAAAATTCTTCTTCAACGCTTCAATATCACCCATCATCTTGTCTAGTTTGCTCTTGTACATTTCTGCATCACTTTTGTTGCGTTCATTCTCCTCCGATAGATAAATAAATGCTCTACTCTTCTTCATTGAAGGAGAGGGGTCAAGAATAACCATGTGCCCCATCCCTACTGCGTACCCAGATTGTTGTCCCAACACTTCTTTGAAGATAGTGTCAGCCGCTTCTTCAACATCCTCTTCAGACTCTTTTTCACCTAACCTCTCAGCCATTAGATTCTGAAAAATGTAGATGAAAGGAAAATCAGCATTGCTGTTAAATACCTATCATTCCTATATTCTAACTTAAATTAAATTAAACACAATCTTACATAATTGTGTTCACTTGCTGCATTAATGATTTTACCGTTTTGTGAAAACCGGCCGGTTCCGGTTTTAGGATTTTTCGAAATGGACCGGACCGGTTGATAAAAAAAAATATATATATAATAATATTTGTATTATTGTATATATAAGTTCTATACAAAATATTATATATATCAATATATATAGGTTTTATATATTATGTATAATTATAAATTTTTATGTGAAATTTTTATATATAATATATATAATTATATATATTCATATATGAGATAATTTCTTATTATAATGTAAAAATTATTACATAAAATGTTAATACTAAATCACTAAAAGTTTATAACTAATACTAATATATAACTTATAATTATACCAATAGTCTAATATTAATACTATTATATAGTCTAATATATTAATAAAAGTATAAAACAGATTTTTTTAAATCATTTTTTTTATAAACAAATTTTTAATGACAAATTGTGAAATTTACATTTTAAAAAAACTGAAAAACCAGACTGGACCGGACCGGACCGGAAACTGGTAAAATCGGAAGTACCGGTTTAGGAGGGTAACCGGTGCGTAATCGGTTTTAAAAAATACAAAACTGGTACATACCGATTCGGTCCTAAGTTTTGTCCAAAACCGGACCGGACCAGATTGGTTACACCCCTAGGCATCGTCTCCCTCTGAAACACACAAGTAATAGTAAATATTAGTCTTTCCTCATTTAACAATATTGGTGAGGACTTAAGTGTTCCCATAGTTATCACAAACCTTCTCCTCTAATATCCGTATAAAGGATTTTCGTCCACCGGTATGTTTGACTTTCAATTTTTGTCTATTTGAACTGTTTCTTCTGGACTTCTCCTGCATATGTTCTTAAAAAATTAAATCTCATTTACAAATAGTTTTGTATATCGAATTTAACATATATGGAAAAAACCAGGAGACCAACAAATAGACATATCTGAGGCAGTAAAAAGATCAACCTGCCAGCTATTTTATTCACTTAAAAGTAATCTGAATGTAAATTACAATATACCTTGAATGTCGAACTTGCCCACCATTCACATAGCATTTCCCATACAGGTTTTTCCACCATGTCCGTCCCAAGACATAGGGCCTCTTCATGTGATGCATATTTTAAATACACTTTGTGTAGTGCATAATGATATGCATATGTCCGATCACACCCCTACACACCAATCACCTATTTACGAATTTCTCCTCATCTCTTTTCATTCCTTCCCACCAAAAGCATCCGCCACCACATTTGCTTTACCTGGGTGGTACTTAATGTTACACTGATAGTCACTGATCGTTTTGAGACACCTTCTCTATCTCATATTTAAATGCTTGTGCAAAAAATTTACTTAAGGCTCTTGTGATCTGTGAATACTTCACATTTTTTGCCATACAAGTAGTGTTTTAAATCTTCAGTATGAACACCACTGCAACTAACTCCTAATCGTGGGTAGGGTAATTCTATTTATAGTTCTTCAACTAACGTGAAGCATAGGTGACTACTCGCCCTTCTTGAATCAGTACACATCCAAGACCTGCTTTAAATGCATCACTATATTCTACATAGGGCTTATGGGACTCTAAATATGTCAACACTGATGTCGTTGTCAGTTTCTCTTATAATTCAAGCAAACTTCCCTCGCACCTATCACTCTAAATGAACCTTGCATTCTTTTTGTTTAGGACAGTACATGGTCCAAACAATTTGGAGAAACCCTCAACGAATCTCTTGTAGTAACCGGCTAGTCCTAAGAAACTCCAGATCTCGTGTATGTTGGTCCATCTCTGCCAACTAATCACTGCCTCTACCTTATTGGAATTGACAACTACTCCACTGGATATCACATATCCCAAGAATTTCACTTCCATGAGCCAAAACTCACATTTGATGAGTTTGGTGTGCAACTTAGATCTTTAAGTCTAGTCAACGCCAAACCAAAATGTCTTTGATGCTCTTACTCGCTTTTTGAATAGATCAAAATGTCATAAAAGACAACAAAGCTATCTAGGAATGGCCTGAATACTATGTTCATCATATCCATAAATATCGCAGGAGCATTGGTCAACACAAAGGGCATCACTAAAAACTAGTGGTGGTTGTACCTTATCCTAAAAGCAGTCTTTGGTACGTCTTGCTCTTTGACCTTCCGGTGATGATAGCTCGATCGTAAATCCATCATCGAAAACACTGATGCTTCTTATACTTGATCCCATAGGTCGTCAATTTGAAGTAACAAATATTTGTTGTTTATCGTCACCTTGTTCAACTCCCTATAGTCAATACACATCCTCATCAAACCATCCTTATTCTTCACGAACAATACAGGGGCACCCCAGGATGAAGAACTAAAGCAGTAACTACAGTTGCTGGAGACAGTGCTGAAACAGATTGGTAATTTTGCAACCAGCTACGATCAATTGGATATTACAACAAGTGCCAATAATTCATGTTAGGGCTCCTTTGGGTGATGAAAATTAGTGGCAATCCGTTGTTTGATGGAAATATAAGGATTCAATCTCGGGCACTTAGGCTGGATTTTCCAAGGTTTGATGGTTCAGAACCTATAGAGTGGATTCTTAGGACCCATCAATTTTATGCTTACTATAATACTTCAGAAGAACACAAATTACAAATTACTTCCTTCCATATGGAAGATAAGGCTCTCTCATGGTATTGTTGGTTGATGGATTCCAACCTAGTTCATTCCTGGAAGGAATTTGTGGTGGCACTCAAGGTCCGTTTTGGGCCTTCGACCTATGAGCATCCGGTTGGGGCTTTCACAAAGCTCTACCAGATAGACTCGTGGAGGAATACCATACCCAATTTGAGATACTATCCAATAGGATTGGGGGGTTTATAGAGGAGTTCCGCATCAACACTTTTTTTAGTGGGCTATGTGGGATACAGAGGAAAACGTGGGATGCTTGAGCCTGGTCACTCACAGGGTTATCTTTTTACCGTTTATTTCTTTTTAGTGTTGTTCTTTTATTTATCAAGTTGATCGAGTCAGTCCATGGTGGAATGGGTCTTATTATTGGTCTATTGTACGAGTTTAAGGGACAATAGTGAGTCCATTTCTCTTTTACTTTCTGTCTATCTAGTTTAGTAGTTATTTTCTTGTCCCTTTAAAGTGCAAATTATACCATGTGCGTGCTTCTACAAGAAAATTGTCTATTTATGACCAATTCTTTTTAGCGAAATGCCAAGAATATGTAATAGGAACTAACTCCCTAACCCTTCGGGTACGGGGCATTAGATATCATTTATTTGGATTTTTACATAGCATTTTTATTTTGTACATAGAATGAAATGTAGTTGCTTTCAGGTATAATTTGAGATGAAAGCAGATAGTATATGTAAGCAATATAGGGTCGAGAGCCTACTCAGTTCCCAGTTGATTTCGACTTATGTGTTACCAATAACCCTAATGAAAATGCCAAGATGGCTGTCATAAAAATTCCCTTATTTCTTTTAAGCATCTCCACAACATTTTCCGAATTTGTATTCTTCAAATACTCTGTGATCTCTTCAGAGAACCCTACATTTCTCTTTTCTTCGACCACTTGCTTTGGAACAGTCACAAAGAGAATCTCACCACTGAATTTTCCAGTGGTCTTATCCTTGTCCATATTTTTTGGCACTGTAAAGGTTTGATCAAAATAAACAACTTTGTCTTCATGTACCTTCCTTTCTCCATTGATCATCAAGTTGCCAGAGCCAGTAATTTGAAACTGAATCTCATCATTCTTGAAACCTAAAAGACCACACAAAATGAGAAAAACTAATTACATTATTCTTCCATAACACAATACTAATTCCATTGGTTGGAATACAATATTTTGTCACTTTTCAATAAAGCTAATTCCATTAAAAAACTTTCGGGATTCATATACCTTTTTCAATCATGCCTAGAAAAAGTTATTCCAACCTTTCCATGAAGAAAAATCACTCACCAGTTTTTCCTTGAGGAAGATGGTTGGCATTTCCCTTGCTCTTCTTCTCTTCTTCTCTTAGGGAATCACTGGCATTTCCTTCTACATTCTCATCTGTTCTCTTTTCTTCTACCACTTGCTTTGGGACAGTGACATACAGAATCTCACCACTGAATTTTCCAGTGGTCTTATCCATTTCCGTATTTTTTGGCACTTTAAAGGTTTGCTCAAAATAAACAATTTTTTCTTCAAGTTCTTTCCTTTCTCCACTGATCATCAAGTCGCCAGAGCCAATAACCTGAAGCTTAAGCTCATCCTTCTTGAAACCTAAAAGACCACACAAAATGAGAAATACCAAGTACATTATTCTTGATTTCATCCATAACACAGTACTAAATCCATTGCTTGGAATACAATATTTTGTCACTTTTCCATAAAGCATCCATGATAAAAGTTTTGTGCTTCATATACCTTTTTCAATGCCTAGAAAAAGTTATTCCCACCTTTCCATGAAGAAAAATCACTCACCAATTTTTCCTCGAGGAAGATGGTATACTTTTCCCCCAATAAATAAATAGACAACATTTTGCAAGAATCAACTCTGCAGCTTTTGGTGAGCATATAGTTAACCTATCGATATGCTTTTCTTCATAGAAGGTTTAAAAGTGTAATGACAGGAAGAAATTAAGACATTATATGCCAGGTAATGGAAAGTGAAGGTCTCCCCATGAAGTTTTATCTGAAAGAGAATATACAGTGTTTTTAAGTAGAAATGGTGATGGAGTTTAGCAGATTCATTACCAGGCAGATCAACAATGAGAGAATGGGTTCTTGGGTCCTCCCTCCAACGCGAAGAAGGTACAAATTCTTCAACTACTGGGTTTTGCGAGCTTGTTCTCCCTCCATACCCCCTCGTATCTCTAACATTTGCCATAGATGAAAAGCTGAACTTTGTTAAAGACGATGAATGTTGATGAGGTGATGCTTTGTACTGTAATTATTAGATGCAGTCTTATTTATTCGAAAATGATGAGCAAATCAAGTTTGCTTTTTCTCCAAGGATTGAAACTTGAAATACAAACGCCTTCCTTGTGGTTTTATGCTTCCTTATTCCAAGCCTTACCTGTCGGGAAAATTAAGTTTTGGGTGGCCGGTGGAAAACAGGAAAGGTACTCTATTCTTTGCTTTCCTGGTGTCCAAACTCCAAACCACCTCTTTCGGCCTAGCTAGTTTATTGCCTTGATATGTTCTTGCTTGAATATGAAATATACTTTGATAACCCATATGATAAGGATAAGGATAATAATAAGGATAGGTGGTGGGTGAATGGAATCCCACATTGCTTGAAAAGGAAAAGGTCTTGCTCTTTATAAGATTTCAATGGGACTCCAATTATATTATTGACTAGTCATTTTTTAATATAGGCCATATGGTTTGAACCTTCCATTAGAGCATTACATACACGCACTCATCCCTAACTAATGGCTTTACTTGAGGCTGGTTGCCTCTCAAGAGTATTATTAATTTTGTATTGGTTTTCGATTTTCAAGTCTCTCTTGTTTGAGTTGAAAGACTTAGCTGACCAAAAGATAATAAAATGAGCAGTGCTACTCTGCCGCCTGAGTAGCACCGCTCGTTTATACCGTTAGTCACTTTTTATGTTTTTTTTTTTACATTTTTTTAATATTTTTAAAAAATAAAAAACAATACACCAACACACCTAAAATCACTTCCTAAAAAAAAAATCAGGGCAGTACACTATAGCGGTCAACTATGGGCGGCATACAAACTTTTCTCTAATAAAATTGCATGCTCTTTTTCGCATGAAAATACTATGGCGCCACAGGTAAGTCGCTTGGAAGGTGGGAAATATGACGACAGGTGGAGCTTTGATAAATACCCAACCTTTGATAAGTGGGGAAGAAAATCCAGTTTTTTCAATTGAGGGATAATAGACAGACCCAGCTCCAACCAGTGGCTAGCCTCCTAATGGCACGTAAGTTTTGGGTACCTATAACCCAACAATCACACAAGTCTCAGTCAAATCCACAATGGCACTTTGGGTACCCTCCAAAAGTTTTTTGGGACGGGATTTAGCAGCGGATTTATATGAACATAAGATTATTTTTTTCGATTTGGATTTGAAGGGAATTCAGTGAGCAAGTCCATGATTAGAATGGAACTTTCCAACTGCAATCAAATTATAAATTAAGGTGAAATTCTGATGTCGCAGTATTTAATGGAATAAAACAATTAATATTTTGATCATTTCACATTATGTTAATTAATGAAATGATTAAGGTCCGGTTTGTATAGCAAGAGCCTCACATCTCATCTCATATCAATATCCAAACACTATAGAGACAAACACATTTCAATTTCAAATCTTCTTATTTTTCTTCTAATCATCACATAATCATCACCTAATTATTACAACTTTCTCAGACTTCCAAACAGAATACAAAAAATAATTCAATTTTTTTAAATCTCAAAACAAAAATAATATTAAAAAATTATATTCTAACAATATTTTAACTTATAATATTTTTATTCATATTTTTCTTTCTCATTTTCTAAAACCCCATAAAACATCAAACTCAAACCATTTTACAACTATTCACAAAACATTTCACTACTATTCATAGATACGCTTCACTATTTTATCTCTCATATTTTTCAAAATTCCATAAAATATATTAACTCAAATCATTTAACTTATGATCATTTCTCTCAATTCACAATCTCATATATAATAACTTTTCATAAAACATGCACTTACCAATAGACTCAACTTCCATAAATAAAAGGCATTTGCATAACTACAAAGTCAGCGACTCATATTTAGGGTCAAACTCACAATATGAATATTAGATTCTAGTTAGCAAATCCAACTGGGACTTTTGTGAATCCTCAAGATAACCGTAAATATTATTCAGCAAATTTAATTTACGACTTCAAAGATACGAAATGAATCTCTTGTATTTCAACAATAACATATGAGATAATTAAACTTTGTTTTTCATCAAGAGTAAAGCGATTAAGGCATTTGCCTCCAAGGACAATCATAACAGTCTAGCCATTACTTTTAATGATTAGTCCAAATCGCATCACAAACTCACTCAATCAAATTAGTCATATCTACGCTCTAATAAAAGTTCAAGCTCTAACTCTCACGAGCAAACCATAATGGAAACACCAAATAGTATAAACAAATCTAGATTTTTTTGGTATTCATTAGCATATTAATTGTATATGGATTTTGAACAAAAGCTCACATAAACTTTTTTTGTAAACAGTCTCACAAGACATAACGTCTTAGCCACTTTTTACAAACTCATGTCTACTATCTTGTAATATGGAAAACCTCTCATTAGGTACCGAATAATAATTTAAGACAACTAGATCATTATCTCTCTTAGTAAGACACTTTTCTAGATTTGTCAACAGTGTTCAAAAAAATTGTTTTATTCAATAGGTCGTCAATAATAACAACTAGGTATATTGGATATCTATGAATATACGGTTGATTTAGACTACATGAAAATAGTACCAACAACATTTATACTTTTGTACCAAAAAGTACAAGCAGCAATTACTTCATACCGTAAATATCTCAAAAGATAACCATCTAAGTTTTCTACAAAAATAAACTATTTAACTCATTTTAGAAAAGTCACATTAAATGTGCAATCAATGATTATCTAAAGATGACTCAATTAGTGTCAAGAGATAGATTCATACTTACATCAACTCTACTTTTCAATTGTCAATCACCCGAGGTTGAATCATATATGTGAAGTGAATTTAAAATCCTATATTAGGGTTTATACTATGTGAATTTAATACCTTTAGAAGAGTATATATTACAAATATTCTATTATAGTCTCTAAGTGATGAGAGAATATTTTTATATTACTATCACATTATCACTAGTGGTACATCTTCATTTGAATGTATACTCCCACTAGTTAGTGAATTACTCTCACAATTTTCAGTATTTTTTATAAAAAAAAAATGAAAATATTAATATTAAGGTAACGTGCAATAAAACATTTTTCTAAAAAAATAGTATTAATAAAATTTACAATACCTCACTCTCACTGAAAATATGAGAAAATTTCTTGCTCAAGCAAAAGCATTCAGACTTAGAGCCTCAATATTTCCATATAAATTGAATTCAAATTTACACAAACTAATTACACAATCACCCACCATTACTAAAAGGAGAATGAACTTGGTCTAAGGACGACATGTCAAGATTAAGGAGAATGATTATAAATGAATAAATATCTAGTTTTCACCTTCCTCTTCTCATTTGTGCTATTGTTATATATAAGTTAGAAAATGTATTCCCTTAAGTTAAACTTCTTAATTAATAAATAATATAACTCAAAGTACTAACTTTTATTTTAAATTTAAAAAATTAACAAAAAAATGTTGTAGTTAATTAAACTACTTTTAGTTATCGTAATCCGTGTCTTTTTTTTCATATTAATGCAAATCATTGATACGATCCTAATAATTAAGAATTTCACAAAATCAATAAACAATTCTCTTAGGATTTCTTTAAAACTGGAAATTTATAAATTTATAAAAGAAAACTTAAAAATTAATGATTTGACTTGATACAATATATCAAATTATAAATCTATTTATATTATAAAATAGATCTAACTGAGTCATATAATCCATGTTATTTTGCTTCACCACATTCCACACTCCATATTTTTTTAAATTTTTTAACTTTTTAATTTTTTTTGAGTTTATTCTTTTTAAATTATTTCAAATTTTTTATTCATTATTCATATAATAAATATTTAATAAAAGAAAAAAATAATAAAAATTAAAAATAATGTGGAGTGTTATGAGATTTTGAAGATTTTTTTATAATATAAAGGTCGGTGTACTTTGTTTTGTTTTTTATTTTTTCAGAATTTTCAAATGTGGTTCAAGTGTTGAATCTCATCAAATTTGTTCTAAAGAAAAAAGAAAAAAACACATTATATAGTGCATGTTGTATGGTTAGTCCAAGGATAAGATAAGATTAAAACTTTATAGATCACATGGGTTGTATAATCTGGGTTTTCACATTCTTACAATTTGTGACCTGAATTTTTAACTTTCACAAAATAAATATATAAATATCAATTTTGCAAAATTTAAAAATTGAAGATTCGAATTGTAAAAACATAAAGATTCAAATACTAATCCTTCAATTCACTCTTATAATAAAAAAAAATTAAACCATAAGAACCCAAAGTTATATATATTAATAATAAGGAAGAAAGACGGGCAATAGACTAAAAACCCTACCTATATTAGTACTGGTTCTCCTCTCTTCCATTCCCTACGTCTGATTTTGTTTCTTTACTTCATTTAAGAGTCATGGTACTCTGTCACACATCCCAGCGGCTAAGTGATCAAGAAAAGGTGAGGAACTGAAGAGATTAGAGAAGGCTATGGAATCTGGAATTGAGTTTATGGAGGCCAATGAGCCTGGGCCGAAAGCCTTTGCAAGATTGGACTTCTTTCTTTTTGTTTTAAGTGTTCCAGGGTATGTTAAGTGTTTGGGTTAGGGGTCTGTGAGCCCAATTGCTACATTAGGAGTCCATGGGCATGTGAGCCCAAGTTATGTTACATTTCCGTTTGTTAGTGTATTTTGTTGCTTTCTAGTTGGTTTTTTCCGTTCCAAGGTAGTGGTCTGCATATGGAAGATCCCTCTGCCACCCCTATTACATTTCGTACTGTCAGACAAGTATTTTCACAAAAATATAATTCTGTTATTTCTGATCTCCTATCTCTCTTTTCGCCCTTTTTTCATTTTGCAATTCTTGGAGGTTCTCACTTTCAAAGTGAGCTTTTTACCGTCTTCCCCTTTCCTTTCCTAGTAGATGTTTGAGAGGGTCATGCAAATTTGTTATCAGAGAGGGATCCCAAGTGAGCAGAACCCACTAGACAGGTAATAATCAACTTCCCTAATTTCTATGGAGATGACCCTAGTGGCTGGTTATACAAAACCAACCATAATTTTTCATATCACAACACCTTACCACAACACAAACTTAGGCTGGCCTCTTTCCACACGAAGGGATAAGCCTTGGTTTGGTTTCAGGATCTAGAGGAGTTAGGAGAGGTTAAGGACTAGGAGAGTTTAACTAAGGCCCTCTTAGTGAGGTTTCGACCATCTTCATATGATGATCCAATGGAGCCACTAACAAAACTCAAACAGTCTAGTACAATGGAAGAGTATAAGGCTAATTGGTACAAATTAAGTTGCTTCCTCAGTGGGTTAAGGGACGAAATTAGGCTACATGTGAGAATGTTCAACCTACCAACCTATTGACAGCATAGAGTCTTGCCAAAAGCCAAGAGGAAAACCTGGGGGTAAGTACGAGAAACCATAAAATACCATGTTCTCACCAAGAAAACCTCAAACACAACCCAACGTCCACAATTTCTCACCCTAAAACAAGCTCCAAAGCCATTATACCTATCCAAAGATCAAACCTCAACAGATGAAAGAAAAGAGCGATAAGAGCCTATGATAATATTGTGATTCCAAATGGAATCGAAGCCATAGATGTCAACAACCCAAGCTTTTTTTGATTATTGAAGTTGAGGAGGAGATAGTTGAACCCCCAATTATGGAAGAGGAACATGAGAAGGAAGAGAAACTGGATTTTGTGACTAATTCAGCACAACCTAAAATTTCCCTACATGCTCTTATTGGATCCTTGAGTCCTAAAAGTATAAGGGTTAAGGGTAGGGTAGGAAACCAAGAAGTGGTGATATTGATAGACTAGGGAAGCACCCACAACTTTGTGGATCCCTCTGTGTTGAAGAAGGGGGGAATTCCAGTAGAACCTAATGGAAAAATAAGGAGGACAGTGGCCAATAGTGAACATGTGTTGAATAAAGCGCATTGCACAACACTTGGAATAAAAATTCAAGGGTCGATGGTTTTTGTGACTAATGTTTATATTTTGGTGGTGATATGGTTTTGGGAATGCAATGGTTAAAGGAATTGGGGCCCATTTGTGGAATTTCAAAAACCTCTTAGTGCAGTTATAGCAAAGTGCAAAAACAGTGGAGTTACAAGGATTATGCCCTTCACACTTAATTGAAGAAGGAAATATTAAAAAAATAATGGGTTGGAAAAAAAGGGCTAGTATTGCAGTTAATTGAAGAAAAAGAAGGGAGCACAACAGAAGAAACACCCCTAGCCATTCAGCAAGTTCTCAACCAATACAATGAAGTTTTCGGTGATCCCACAAGCCTACCCCCACCTAGATCTCATGACATTGCCATCACTCTATACCCAAACACTAACCAGTTTCTGTGAGGCCCTATCGTTACCCATATTTTCCAAAAATGTGACATTGAGAAGATAGTAAGGAAGCTGCTCATTTTTGGAGTAATAAGGCCAAGCCAAGGCCAAGGGGATATGGAGAATGTGTGTGGATTATAGGGACCTAAAACTCTAAAGGGTAAAGTGCTATCAACTTATGAGAATAAGTTGTATGCATTAGTGATGGCTCTGCAGAAATGGAGGCCTTATTTGAATGGAACCCCTTTATGGTAAAAACTGACAACCAAAGCCTTTAGTATTTACTGGAGCAGAAACTAGGCACCCTTATGCAAAATAAATGGAACTCTAAACTACTGGGGTATGACATGTTGGCGGAGTATGAGAAGGGGCAAAACAACAAGGCAACAAAGGCCTTGTCTAGAAAATTGGAGGATGAAATGCCTAAGGTAGAGGCAACTATTGTAGTGATTTCATTTCCCACTATGGATTGGCTGGAAGAAGTAAGAGATGGTTATCAAGGGGACCCTAAGGTCCAAGAATTGTTGTTGAAGTTCCAGCAAGGGGGTTACCTTCCTCTTATACCATTAGAGATGAATTAGTGTTTTATAAGCAAAAGTTGTGGAAAATGACAATGCTTTCAAGCAGAAATTACCGAATCTATTACACACCAATCCAGTGGGTGGTCGTTCAGGGTATGACAAACCATGCATTGGGTTAGAAGGGCTTTTTTTGGGTTGGCATGAAAAAGGATGTCAAGGACTTCATTAGGGGTAATGACACTTGCTTGAGTGTCAAACCCAATCAAACTAGGCCTAGTGGGCTACTCCATTCCGTACCAATCCCCTCCCAACCTTGGAACCAAATGGATTTTATTGATAGCCCCTTTGTTCCATGGATTTAATAGTCTATGGGTAGTGGTGTATAGGCTCACCAAGTATGGGCATTTTATTCCCATAGTCCATCCCTACACTGCCAAAATAGTGGCCCAATTGTTCGCTAAGCATGTCATAAAGCCACATGGAATGCCAAGTTTTATAGTCTCATATCAGGATAGGACTTTCACCATAATTTCTGGTAGGAGTTTTTCAAAATCCAAGGGGTTCAACTAGCCTTTAGCACAACCTATCACCCCCAATCAGATGGTCAATCCGAGGCAGTCAACAAATGTGAGAAAAATTCTTGAGCTGCTTCACATGAGAGAGGCCGAAGGATTAGGCCCTATGGATTCCTTTCGCTAAGTTGTGGTATAACATCAACCAAAACTCATCCATTCGAACCACCCCCCTCAAAACCCTATATGGCTACCCACCACCTCAGTTAATAACCTATTTACCATGATTAACTAGAGTGAAAGCAGTAAAGGAAACCCTAAAGACACTGGAATAGTACCATATTTGTAACACCCCTTCCTGTAAGTCAAGAATATTACGTACGTTTGGAACATAATGCCCGGTAAAGATATTCAATCACATAAAATACCTCATCTATTCGATCATAAAACCTAACTTAGCATGACAGTCTTTCATTACATAAAAGTTGAAACATAAAGAACTGATCTAAACTAGTTCTTTGTGATACTAACGCTGCTTAAATGTCTAAATCATACACTATGTCTCTGGAGTTTTATTCTACTCCTAGCACTTCTGCTCTGTATCCATGAAATCATCATCTAGGACATTAAAACATAAAATAGAGAAACAAACAAATGAGTCGAAGACTCAGTAATAGCACATCATACTGTAAATTTAACTTAGTTTAACATTAGGCTTAATTTTGAAAACTTACATACATCGTCACAATATACACAAAACATATGGATCATTCTTTAGCAACATAATTAGAATCAAACATAATCATAGATGCATGAATAAATAACTCCATGCATTTCGTATCATTTGTACATGATTTATTCATCTTGTCTTTCACTTATTTCGTGGCCACCATAATATGTGTGCATTAGTCCAATTGTCATTGACCATATTTAACATATCATAACATAGGGTGAACCATGCTTGGAACCGTGGCACCGTAGAACATATTATAACATGTAGTGAAACATGTTTGCGTCCATGTTATCACAAAACATATGGTGAGCCACGCTTGAGTCCATGTCACCGCATATCATAACTTGTGGTGAAACACGCTTGGGTCTGTGTCACCTTAAAACATCATAGCTTACATGTGGTGGACCACACTTGAATCCATGGCTTGCACATCCACTTATAACATAAGGCCAATCTTATAGCTTGCTTGTTATTCATGTGGTTTTTTACTAACTTTCATAATGCATGTGAACATGTTGACTTCATGATTGTACATGACATGACGTACTCTTGTGCATGTCATAACATTAAATATGGCATATTATTATGAGTCTTACGCAACACAACATAGCATAGACATGGCATAACATGACCTAAACATTACATAAACATTACATGGCATAGGTGTGATTTTCATAACATATCATCCATTCTAACAACAATCCATATCAGCATAGCATACATAATCTCATTCACAAGCATATCCTCGTAATTCATAGAGGTTCATGAAAAGTGGCTAACCTTGAATTGACTCATAGCGTAGCATAGATAAACATCTCATTTTCATGCAAAAACAGAATATTTACAACACACATAGAGTTATGATCATGTTACTTACCTCTTAGTGTTGCTTCTTGGACCCTACTTCATAGCTCGTTACCTCTAGACGTTACTAAATTTCTAGAAATAGTGTCGTAGCATTCTACTCAATTGAATACATATTACGGATTTTAATCTAAAACAAAATTCAGCTATATACTAAATTCTATAAATACTAATATCATATAATTATTAAAAATAATAATATCACAAGAGAGGATGAAAAATGTGATGCTCCCAATCCCCACTTGGGATTTGACGGAGATTGAAGCATTGAGATATGCAATACAAAGTTACATACCTTCGTGCATAGGGGTGTAAATTTAAACTAGGAAACCGGTCTGGACCGGACCGGTTGGTCCAGTTTTGAACCGGTCCGATCTGGAACCGATTCCTATTTTATGAAAACTGGCCGGATCTGGTCCGGTTTCGGTTCCGTAGTTTCTGGGACCGAACCGGACCGGTTGGAAAAAATATATATATATATATATAAATTAATTTTATATATTATATATAAAATAATTTCATATTATAATTTATAAATTATAACATAAAATGTTAATCTTAAATATGAACATATGTAATTTATTTGATCATATGTTATTAATATAATTATATATAAGATAATGTTGTTATAATTTATAAAATAAAAGTTTAATCTTAAAGATGAAAATGTAATTGATCATATGCTTTAAACATAATATATATATATATATATATTAAATTATTAATAACATTTTATCACAAGAAGTAACACTTTATTATATGTTTTTTACATTTAAAAAAAATCAGAAAATCAAACCGGACCGGATCGAAAACCGGTAAAACCGGAGGTACCGGTTTAGGAGGGTAATCGGGGTGTAATCGATTTTGAAAAATGCAAAATCGGTACATACCGGTTCGGTCCTAAATTTTGTAGACCGGTTACACCCCTACCCATGCATGACAAATAAAATTAAATGCACCTAATATATTTCTAGTAGTATGCAATAATCGCAAAAGAATTTTTTTCCAAGAATAACTAAATCCTAAATACTTTCCATAATATTAATACATAGATAACATCATCATCCATCCAAACATGTCTTTAACATAAAAGAGAGACATTGTACTAGATTAAAAACTTCTTAATTACAAAAGACCAAATAATCTCCTGACTACACACCGAGTCGGTCGCACAACTCTGCTATCAACAATAATATTACATTCAAAAACAGGATGATGGACTCCATGAGGTCTTCTAAACTAAGCCTCTTGCTAACTGGCCTCGTCTAGTCCAGTACGTCTTTCTTCATATTTTCCTGGAAGAGTTTTTACCATTCCAGTGGGAATGGTAGTTAGGACAACCATAGTGAGATCTTACAATCTTAGCAAGTTATGCAACTAAACTACCAATAGTTTACAATACAGGGATGATAATAAACATGACATGTAGGCATGATTCACATGACCTTATTTTTACAAGAAAAATTACATCATTGACAATGGAGTTTTCATACTTCATAACATGCTTACTTTTACAACAGATTTCATTCACCCTCTATCTTGTTCTTACAGAGAATGGATGACTCACGGTTCCCCATAAATAATCTACTCCTATTGATTACCGCATCACATCACATGTCTATCTAGTAGCTGTGCGTACGTAATCAGAGTCTTACCTTATGGTATTTCCATTACCATGAGTCAATAGCACCCACTAGCATTAGGTGTCTTTTAACTTTACTATGGTGATCTTTTGATCTCATTTGAAGCCTGTTGATCGTTCATTGTCAATATAAGGGATTCCACTCCATTTTATTGACTCTAAAGTGGACATGAGAGTTTCACTAGGATAGTCCACCATCCTAACTATTGGAGTTGTGATAAAAACTTAACATTTCATGCTTGACTCAAAATTCGTGATAGGCTCGTATGTTTCATGACATATATTCATGCTATGTGATAGATATTCATACTTATGACCAATGGCATCATGAAATAACATAGTTATTGAAAATATAACAAAAAATTAGATTAAACATGATTCACTTTGCATGGAGTTTACAATATAACATATTATCATACACCAAGAGTAAGTTACAAACTAACTTACATAAATACTCGCAATTAAAAATTTAAGGGGCTGACATGAGAGGTACAAGATAGGGTATGGGACAGGACAATCATAGGTAACTTGGTTGTGTAATGAGCCATGTTGGGGTGAAACCCTTCCACCCGATGGACTAGTTCTGGGGGATCAGTTTGGTGTTTTGAGTCTCGACCTTGGAGGGCTATTGTAAAGGGGTATGGGGTTGGGCTAGAGGCTAAAAAGAATGCCCACATGGCAATGCATGGGCATGGTAGGCTGTACAAGGGCTTCTTGGTTGCTTGCAAAAGTTGTTCAAGTCAAATGGGAATTAGGGACGTGCAAACCGATTGGGGTGGAGGGGCATGGTTTTGGGGTTTCAAGTTTAAGTCCAATGGGCCTGGTCTTAGGCAGTACAAAGGTGTAACTAGGGGCATGGTGTGTGTAAGAGTTGTAAGCATTTGTAAGAGAAGCATGGGTTTAACTTGTTTCATACTCAATCTCCTTTCACATTTGTACAAACCTTGACATACGTAAAGGTGGTCTAAATGTCTGGTGGTGATGGTGCCATGTGTTCTAGAGGTTACCTAGTGTCTCTTAGCTGACTTGGGCGTCCTACATTGCAATGTGACAACTAGTTAATGACGTGGTGCCTTTCGATTGGCCCATTTTGCACTAAAAAATTATGAAGCTTTTTGTTACACCATAAAATCCGAAAAATTCATTCAAACCTAACAATGCAATCCATTTCAATAAATTTGATCCCAAGTGTCTCAAAAGATCCCAAACTTTATTCCATTCGCTTAGCGGATCATAATTCGAGTACAATAACAAACCAAAACCTAACTAGTCTTTAATCAATGAAACTTCTCCCTAGTTTTAATTGCATATCTAATTTCTAATTAAAAAAAAATTATTTCCATCAAATTGTTTTTGGGCGTTACATCCTCCCACCTTAACTAGAGATTTCATACTCGAAGTCTAAGGGTACGTACAAAACAATATCTTAAGCCGATAAAAAATAAAGGATAATACTCAAAAAACTAAAGCCCATCATTGGCCGTGGAGTCGGTGGGTGATGACAGTGGTGGTATCTCTGATCCAGTCGATGTGATGTCCTGAGGGAGATAGTACAATGTGTCATCCTCAGAATCGTAGTACATGTTGATGAGTAATGCAGGGTCAACCTCACATGCAACCAGGTCATCATCCTTGGAAGATTGTCCCTCCTTTAGACAGTAGTATCGATGAGGGGAGGACATCAATGATATAGAAGTCTTGGCATCTATATAGCGACGCGCTCCAACTCGGCATGGTTTGACTCTGCCTCTTCTAGCGATCTCCATGCTTGAAACCGAGTCCCATCCTTCCAAGTGGTTGGGTGGTGTGGTGGGAACCGTTCCTCATTAGGTATTGCTTTCCTCTCATAGCCTACCCCCTGAAAATCTATATCCATGGCGTAGGTTCTATGGTGTTCCCACTTCCCCATGCCATGCCAATAGGCCATTAGCTCTTTTCATCAGGCATTTGCTACGTCGTTCCTCTCTCATTGGGCACACTCACTCCTTTGATAGTGTGTATTTCCACGCAGTGACTCTCTAACATGCCATATATTGCTGCAAAATAGTGAAGTCAACAACAAGATAAACAAATTCAAGCTTAACAATCCATGCAACTAGGCCATTTCTATCTAAGGTAAAATTCTTTCTTTGGTATCCGGGAAAAAAAAATCAAGTACAAAAGGGATGTCTGATGCATGAAATCTCGTATGGTATATAAAACAATAACTACAGTTTTGGCTAAGACATTTTCATTGTCAAATACAAAAATTAAATCACAACCCAAACAGATAAGACTACTTGGCTTGCATATCTCTTTCTTTTTCCCAAGTTGCTTCTCGATATTATGATTATGCCACAATACTTTTACCAGGGAAATCTTACAGTTCCTCAACTCCTCCTCCCAATCAATAATTTGCACTAGTATTTTCTCATAGGTCAAGTTTGGTTACAATGGTATACTTTCTAGATTGAAAACTGCTAGGGACTGGTCTCCAAAATTTTCTTTAAGGAAGAGACATGGAACACATTGTGAATTCCATGGAATTCAGTTAGTAGATTTAGACGGTACACAACTTCTCCCACTTTATCTAATATCTTATATGGTCCCACGTATCTTGGACTCAATTTCCCCTTCTTGCGAAAACGAGTCACTCCCCTCATGGAAGATACCTTCACATAGACCCAGTCGTCGACTTCAAAATCCATATTCCTCCTTCATTGTCGGCATAACTCTTTTGCAAACTCTAAACTTCATTCATTCTTTCTCTGATTAATAAGACTTAGTCCTTTAGTTCCTACAGAACCTCCGAGCCAATCACCTTGCCCTCTCCGACTTCATCCCAATATAGTGGAGTTCTGCACTTTTTTCTATACAAGGCTTCATTGGGAGCCATTTAAATGGTGGCCTGAAAGCTATTGTTATGAAAGAATTCTACCAAAGGTAGTTTCTTCTCCCATTTTCCTTCGTGTTCTAGGACACAGGCCCTAAGCATGTGCTCCAGAGTGTGTATGGTCTACTAGGTCTGTCTGTCTGTTTGAGGTTGGGAAGCACTCAAACTAGTACCCATAAAGCTCTGTGGAATTTGCCAAAAGCAGGATGTAAACGAGTGTCTTTGTCTGGCATAATTGTTCTAGGCACTCTGTGTAGCCAGAAAATTTCGGACACAAATCCTGGCCAATCTTTCTAAAGAGTTTGTGTTCTTGATGGGTATAAAGTGAGTCCTCTTAGTCAAGTAGTCAACTATCACCCAGATAGTATTATTTCAAGCAGTGGTTCTCGAAAATCCCACTACTAAATCTATCGAAATAATTTCCCACTTCTATTTCGGGATCGGTAGTGGTTGTAACACGCTTGCCAGCTTCTAATGTACTGCTTTGACAACCCTACACACTGATAGGGGTGAAAAATAGTGTTTTAAATTTCGTACCGTACCGGCCGGTACGGTCGAAATTTTTCGTTTCGACCGTCTGGCCGGTACAGGTACTATATATGTTCTGTACCGGCTAAAATATCGGCCGGTACCGGCCATACCGGACTAAATTTCGGCCAGTACCGGCCTATATTTCGGCCGGTACCGGCCGATATTTTGGCCTGTGTGTTTTTTTTTTTTTTTTTTCAAACTACAAACTTATTTTTTAACCCCTAATTCAGACTAGACTATTTATAATTTTTATATATATATGTATTTATATATAATTTATTTATATATAGACTATTATTTTGGAATATAATTTTTATATATATAATTTATTTATATATCGACTATCCCGAAACATTATCCTGAAACGTTATCCCGAAACGCTATCCCGAAACGGTACCGGTACCAAAATATTTCATTCCAGTGCCTTGATCGGTACGACGTCCGGTACGGTATTCAAAACATTGGTGAAAAAAACCGATGAACTAGTAAATTGGGCTAGACCGGACCGAACCGATGGGTTTGGTCTGGTACCAGGTTTGATTCGGTCCGGTACCAGTTTCATTTTTCTCAAAATAGGTCAAAATTGGTCCGGTTCTGGTTTTCCTTTTTCTAACACCAAACCAAACCGGACCGGACCGGTTCATATATATATATATATATTTTTATTATTTATATTGTATAAAATATTTTTAAAAGATTTTTTATATTATATAATTTTTATATATAATTATATATAAAATAATTTTGTATTATATGATAAATTACTAATTAAGATAATATTAAATTTTAAAATCCTATATCACTATAGTCTATTGTATTAAAAGTTATACTAATACTATAACACTATATATTATAATGTGCTATAATATATCACTATAGTTTATAATACAATTATAATATTCTACAATATATTATCACTATTTATTATATAATATAAAATATGTACTATATAATATATTGGAAAAATCGAACTGAACTGGATTGAAACCGATAAAACCGAAAGTACCAGTTTAGGGGTATAACCAGTGCAGTATCAGTTCTTCAAATTTCAAAACCGGTATATAACAATTCAGTTCTAAACTATATCTAAACCTGGACAGAACCAGACCGGTTACACCCCTACACAACCTGTTTACGAATTTCGCCTTATCTCTTTTGATTCCTTCCCACAAAAAGCATCTGCCACCAAATTTGCCTTACCCGGGTGGTACTTAATGTCACACTGATAGTCACTAATCATTTCAAGACACATTCTCTATCTCAAATTTAAATTATTTTGCAAACAATTACTTAAGGCTCTTGTGATTTGTGAATACTTCACACTTTTCGCCACATGAGTAGTGTTTTAAATCTTCAAGGTGAACACCACTGCAGCTAACTCCTAATCGTGGGTAGGTTAATTCTATTTGTAGTTCTTCAACTGATGTGAAGCATAAGAGACTACTCGCCCTTCTTGCATCAGTAAATCCATTCTTGAACTTAGAGATTAAGAAATCAGCATCCACAATGAAAAACCCATCAAGGACGAGACCCCTAAAATCCTAAACTTCACTTAGTGTGATTTTTTGTCCTTCTTGCATACCATCAAAGACTTAATCCAAATTTAGCACTCAATCGACATTTAAACCTGATCTTAGTAACATGTTATGAAACTAGATTTATATTCCTCATGGTCATATATTCATCATATAAACAAACAAACACAAACACAACAGTACTACCCTTGCAACCCGAAACCCTAGCATGATGTTCTTAGCTTTTCTCTTGCAAATGAACATTAAGATCTTCAATGAACCACACATCCTAACTTCTAACATGCTAAGTACTCATGTGTAGATGATATTACACCACACTAAGAAACAAATTCATGGTCTCAAAGGGATAGAAATCAGACCACACACAAAACCTTAAAACCTTATGTAGCATGCACATTTTCTTAAAATAACTCACCCAAGATCCTCGTAATCAAATCATAGCTAGGTCTTAGCACCATATTAATCATATCATAGCCAAGATTCAAGATTTAATCAAACAATAGGCAAGAACCTCAAGGCTTACACCAAAATCGTGCATCTTTAAATATTCATCAAGGACTCAACTCAAACCCTAGTTTCATGGCTCAAAACGAAACCTAATACATAGATCTAACTCCCATTAACCAAGGCATAATTTAAAACTCAAAAGAATCAAATCTTTCAAAGGAACTCATGCTAGTTATTGGTTTTAATAAACATAATTAGCGCATGCAACCTTTTGAATGAATGAAAGCACTTGTGCTACAAGCTCAAACCAATTGTAGATACACCATGTATGTCACAAACTTCACTAGAAACCGAAATAATCAAAATAGACCTAAGACTATATGCAATTTCATGACAAAACTTCCAACACAAACAACACATGCTAGCCGAAATCATCATACCCCATCATCCCCAAGATTCAACCATTTAATCTTAAGGAAAATCATTTTAACACCCAAACCATCAAGTCCCTAACTTAGAGTAGTACCAAATAGAAGAGGAGAGGTTGAGAAAAAAAAGGTTACCAAGCTAATCACCAAGAGGATTGTCTAGCTTCCCCTTGCTCCTCTCTCACTCTCTTTTTTGCTCTCAAATGTGCTAAGTGTGATGTGTGATCTTGTGTGCAAGTGAGCAAGACTAAGTGAGGGAGTGTGGGAGAAAGGAAATGAATGAGAGGCTTTATGGTGTTCAATGGAGTAAGGGATGGGATGATGGAATGGTTACTTCTTGAAGTGAACAAAATATGTGGTGGTTAGGTGGTTTGAACTTGACTGATTGTGCAGGGGAGGGAATGGGCGGTTTTTGCTTAAGTGTGGGAGGATTTTTTGGGGGCTAACATGGGAGGTACAAGACAGGGCATGGGGCTGGAAAATCATGGCTAGCATGCTTGTGGAAGTAGCCATGTTGTGTTGTGAGTAGAGGCAAACCGGTTGGGGTGAAATCCTTGCACCCGATGGACTAGTTTTGGGGAATCAATTTTGGGGTTTTGAACCTCAAGCTTCGGGGGCTAGTTTGAATGGAGTTTGGGGAAGGGCTAGAGTCTGAAAAAGCTACCTACATGGGCAGGGCATGGGCATGGCAAGTGCTACAAGGGGGTCTTGGTTGTTTGCAAAATTGTTCAAGTCAAGTGGGAATGGGAGAAATGCAAACCGATTGGAGTGGAGGGGCATGGTTTTGTGGTTTCAAAGTTTAAGTCTAATGGGGCTGGTCTTGGGCGGTACAAAGGTGTAAGTGGGGGCATGGTGTGTGTGAGAGCTGTAAGAGATTGTAAGAGTGGGTTTAATTTGTTTCGCACTCAATCTTCTTACACATGTGTCGCACTAGAAGCCACGTTGCACCCTCCGATTGGCCCATTTGGCACCCGAAAACCAAAAGTTTTATTACACTATAAGATCCTAAAGATTCATTCGAATCTAATGGTGCAATCCCTTTTGTCTAGTTCTGGTCGTAAGTGTCTCAAAAGAATCTAAAAGGCATTCCGTTTGCTTAGCGGATCATAATTCGACTACGATAATAAACCAAAACCTAACTAGTCTTTAATCCATGAAATTTCTCCCTAGTTTTCATGACATATCTAATATCTAATTCAAATAAAATCTCTTCGTCAAAATTCTTTTGGGGCATTACATCATCCCCCCATCCCCCATTACCAGCGAAATTTTGCAATTCCTCAACTCTTTCTCCTTGCAATCAATAATTTGCACCAGTATTTCCTCATAGGTCAAGTTTGGTTGCAACGCTATACTTTCTGGGTCAACAATTGCTAGGGACTAGTCCCCAAAAATCTTCTTTAAGGAAGATACGTGGAACATATTGTGAATTCATTGGAATTTTGTTGCTAGATTTAGACAGTACGCAACTGCTCCCACTTTTTCTAATATCTCATATGGTCCCACGTAACTTAAACTCAATGTCCCGTTCTTGCCAAAATGAGTCACTCCCCTCATCAAAGATACCTTTACATAGACCTAATCGCCGACTTCAAAATCCATATTCCTCATCGTATTGTTGGCATAACTCTTTTGCCAACTCTGAGCTGCTTTCATTCTTTCTCTGATTAATAATACTTGGTCCTTTAGATCTTGCATAAACTTCAGGCCAATCACCTTGCCCTCACCAACTTCATCCCAATATAGTGGAGAAGTGCAGTTTCTTTTGTACAAGGCTTCATAAGGCGCCATTTAAATGGTGGCCTGGAAGCTGTTTTTTATAAGCAAATTCTTCCCAAGGTAGCTGCTTCTCCCAATTACTTTTGTGCTCCAGGACATAGGCCCTAAGCATGTCCTCCAAAATTTGTATGGTCCACTAGGTTTGTCCATCTGTCTAAGGATGGAAAGCACTCAAATTGGTGCCCATCAAGCATCCAGACTTTGCCAAAAGTAGGGTGGAAAACAAGTGTCTCCGTCAGACACAATCATTCTCAGCACCCCGTGCAGTCGAACTATTTCTGACACAAATCCTGGCCAATCTTTCTAAAGAGTCTGTGTTCTTGATGGGAATAAAATGAGCACTCTAGTAAAGCAGTAAACTATCACCTAAATAGTATTATTTCAAGCAACAATTCTCAAAAATCCCACTCCGAAATCCGTCAAAATACCTTCCCAGTTCCATTCCGGGATTGGTAGTGGTTGTAACACATTTTTCGGATTCTGACATTCTGCTTTAACAACTCTACACACCGAAGACTTGTTTATGAATTTCGCCACATCTCTTTCCATTCATTTTCACCAAAAGTGCCACTTTAAATCCTTATACAGCACTGTGAGTTGATGTTGCTCGATTTTTGGCATATTCTTGTGGATGGGATCAATTTGAGGCTTGTAAACCTCCAAGAATATTAGCTTAAAGAGGAAGGACTATCAAAAGATAATCCCTCCTCTTATCACTTTCTTAATTTTTGAATCAATGGAATTCTACCTTATCTGAAATTAATGCAGGCTTTAACTCAAATAACAGGATTCCAACGAATTTTTCTTTCTTTTCTTTCAAAAGAATGTTATGTTGTAAGCTTGCTCTTGGATTATGCCTCTGTATTTGGTCTCTAAGTCACTTGGGTTAGAGAAGAACACATTTATAGAGGAAAGAGTCCAGAAAAACTTCGGAGGACTAACTAACTATGCATTTGAAATCTTAAATTTTGCTACACTTAATAATACTTATCTATTAGATGATGGGTCCATCTAGATTTCCCTTTATTGCCATATAAAGTGACCATCCCGCTCATTCCTTTGTCCATTGCATATGTCCTGAGACTTTTTATTGCAAAGTGCTACAGGCACAAAGAAATCACATAAAAGTAAACCAATAAACTGACATGACTTGATATAATTTTTTAAATTTACTTTACAATAAAAATAACTTTACATTCTAACATATCACATCAAAATACGTCAGTTTGTAGGTTCATTTTTTAGGGATCTCTTTGTGGCTAAAACATTTCTTTATTTTATATCTCAAATCTTATTATATATATACAATCACTTATAGTCTAGGTTCCTTCCCAATCATTTTCATTTTAATCAATTAAGAACTTATTCTTCTTCTTTGTCCATATATTATTTTATAAGAATGTCAAAAGATTTAGTCAATTCTTGTTCGTGATAACACCTAGTTTGAGATTGTATCAATCATTTGGTCTCTATCCCTTCTCTGCCCAACTATAGCTCTCACTCCCACTCAATCTTTGTTCCAGATCAATTTCCAATTGCATATTGGAGCTCCCTCGCCGGAATATTGCCTATCGAAGTATTTTTAGGAGACGATTTTCAGGTAATAGGAACAAAATCCCTAACCCTCCGGGTACGGGGCATTAGATATAATTTATTTGGATTTTTACATACCATTTTTATTCTGTACATAGAACGAAATGTATTTGCTTTCAGGTATAATATGAGATAAAGGCATATAGTATATGTAAGCAATACAGGGTCAAGAGCGGCCTGCTCAGTTTCCAGTTGATTCCGACTTACGTGTTAGCAATAACCCTAGTGAAAATGCCAAGATGGCTGTCATAAGAATTCCCTTATTTCTTATAAGCATCTCCACAACATTTTCCGAATTTGTATTCTTCAAATCCTTTATGATCTCTTCAGAGAACCCTCTCTTTTCGTCTACCACTTGCTTTGGGATAGTGACAAAGAGAACCTCACCAATGAATTTTCCAGTGGCCTTATCCATGTCCGTATTTTTTGGCACTTTAAAGGTTTTTTCAAAAAAAACATTTTTTTCTTCATGTACTTTCCTTTCTCCATTGATCATCAAGTCACCAGAGCCAGTAATCTGAAGCTTAAGCTCATCCTTCTTGAAACCTAAAAGACCACACAAAATGAGAAAAACTAAGTACATTATTCTTGATTTCATCCATAACACAGTACTAAATCCATTGGTTGGAATACAAAATTTTGTCACTTTTCCATAAAGCATCCATGATAAAATTTTCGTGCTTCATATTATACCTTTTTCAATGCCTAGAAAAAGTTATTCCCACCTTTCCATGAAGAAAAATCACTCATTGAGGAAGATGGTAAACTTTTCCCCAATAAATAAATAAACATTTTGCAAGAATCAACTCTGCAGCTTTTGGCGAGCATATAGTTAACCTATCAATATGCTTTTCTTCACAGAAGGTTTTAAAAGTGTAATGGCAGGAAGAAATTAAGACATTATATGCCAGGTAATGTAAAGTGAAGGTCTCCCCCCTAAATATTCACATGAAGTTTTATCTGAAAAAGAATATACAGTGTTTTTAAGTAGAAATGGTGACGGAGTTTAGCAGATTAATTACCAGGCAGATCAACAACTAGAGAATGGGTTCTTGGGTTCTCCATCCAACCCGAAGAAGGTACAAATTCTTGATCAATTACTGGGTTTTGCGAGCTTGTTCTCCCTCCATTTGCCATAGATGAATAGCTGAACTTTGTTAAAGATGATGAATGTTGATGAGGTGATGCTTTGTATTAATGTAATTTGATGCAGTCTTATTTATTTGAAAATGATCATGAGCTAATAAAGTTTGCTTTTTCGCCAAGGATTGAAACTTGAAATACAAACGCTTTCCTTTATGTGGTATTATGCTTCCTTATTCCAAGCTTTACCTGTTGGGAAAATTAAGTATTGGGTGGCCGGTGGAAAAGAGGAAAGGTACTCTATTCTTTGCTTTTCTGGTGCCCAAACTCCAAACCACCTCTTTCGGCCTAGCTAGTTCATTGCCTTGATATGCTCTTGCATGAATATGAAATTCATACACGCACAACTCATCCCTGACTAGTGGCTTTACTTGAGGCTGGATGCCTCTCAAGAGTATTATTAATTTTGTATTGATTTTCGATTTTCGAGTCTCTCCTGTTTGAGTTGAAAGGCTTAGCTGATCAGAAGATAATAAAATTGCATGCTCTTTTTCGCATGAAAATACTATGCCATAGCTAAGTCGCTTGGAAGGACCTAATTGAAAGAGATTGTTACAAAAGCTCAAGCTGTAAATTATATTTTAAAACTCTAGCACATGAAATACTTTTAGTTAAATTTTTTGAAACGTTTCGATATCGTGTTAAACTAATACCCATCTAGAAAGTTTGATATGATTGGAAAGTAACAAATTTGATTATTAAAATTATAACTTAACAGATTGAAATGGATCATTGAAGGGATAAACAACACTGGTCCAAAACATTGCATAAATTGTATTTCTTTGGAGGCTCCAAAACACCATATGTAAGGTGGGAAATTTGACGAAAAGCCGAGCTTTGATAAATACCCAAATTCCTTTAACAAGTTGAGCTTTGATAAGAGGTGAACAAAATCCAAATTTTCAATTGATCAGGGATATGTTCATAGATAGACCCAGCTCCAACCCGTCCTTTAACGCCAATAATTCACAGCAAAAACACTAATGGCTAGCCCCCTCCCAATGGCACGTACGTACGTTTTGGATACCCTAACACAACAATCAGATAAGTCTCTGTTAAATCCACAGTGGCACTTTGCGTACCCTCCAGAAGTTTTTGAAGTGAATTCCGCGAACAAGTACATGCATGATTATTAGAATGGGACTTACCAACTTGAGCAATCAAAATATAAATTAAGGTCAAATGCTGATGATGTGGGGTCAGTATTTCATGGAATAAGGTCCTGTTTATTTCACTTGAAATTAATAGTATTCATTTAGTATAAAACAAATTAAGGATATTTCGATCATTTCACATCATGTTATAAATAATTAAATTCAACGACTAAAATATCATGTGTACACTAAATGGATATCCATTTAGTATTAAACATTAAATTCAACAACTAGAATATAATCCATATAGTGTTAAACATGTTTAACACTAAATGGATATTCTCAATTTCACTTAAAAGGGAGAGAATTCTTATCCGTATATTTATGCACTTCTTAAACTAATACCCATATGTAATTATACCAAGTTAATAAATAGTAATTCGCTATCGCTTCAATGAGTAACGTTAGTAATGATATACGTACAACCAATTATTTTTTTCTAAAATAATATGAGTAATAATACATATACAACTATTTTTATAATTAAGAAAAAATCTACTCTTTAACAGCCCTATGCCATATACTTGCTGAGGGAAAAAAAATAAAAATCCATATCAACAGGTGTGTGATACACTACAAGAAAAATGAGCTTTTGTGGCCATTTAATTGCGGCGAAAAGACCATTTGTGACCAAAACAGACTCATTTTGGCTGTAAATAGTCATAACGGTGTTACTTTTTTAAATTATTTTACAAAAATTTCATTAATTTAAAACAAGCTAGGTTGTGTAAGGGATTGTATGTATATCATTTTTTAAAGAAAAACTATTTATACATTCTTAGGGTGTGTAACTCTTGAGCACTCCCTTTAAAAAAAAATAGATAAATGTAAGACCCACATAAAAAATGATCTTTTTTTTTCTGTTTTTTTCAATGACTATATTCTCATTCCGATGAAGAAGCAAAATCTTAAAGTTGACAAACTACAACTTCATTTTGTCCCTTAAACATTACTAAGTCAATGGAAAACCCATAATTCACCACATTGAGTTTAGGAACCTATCATCATGCCCTTCTAAGCCTACAGCTTACCCATGACATGCATGAAGGATTGCAACAAAGACTATGAAGCCAATGCTCATGACAAGAACAACATTTGGAGAGATCTTGAGTCCTGGGGCATCATCCGTGTAAAACTGGAGCATAGTCCCGGCTGCACCTCCGGAGGCCCCACTACTCGTTGTCCTCCTCCGGCGCATGCTTGCAGTAGCTGCTGCACTTCCTCTTGGTGGAGTTGGTCTGCCTAAAGCCATTTTTGAGTCGACCCGGTGTCTCTGAGCTGGTATGCCTTTCAAGATCCCCAAACTTTCCTTTCTTCTGTTCTTGAGTACTTCGGAATTAAGGATGCTCCGAATGTTTCTTCCGAGATGATTTAAATGATACAAATGAATAATGTGAAAAAAAAAAAAAACTTATTCCCGTACATAAAAAATGATCTATTTATTAATAGTATGCCCCGTTCTTTTTCAAAGATAGTATATTTACATATTCTAAAACTGTAACTATCATAATTACTCTTTTATAAATAACATAACATCAAATTCTTTCACATCATAATGAACAAGGAAGTTCGCATATATACAACTTAATTATTATAATTATTAGTACTCCAGCATCTCCTAATCGCTAAAACATTGTCCTTCGTTTCGGTTCATTATGGTAAAACATATGCAAGCCAATGTCACAATCCTAATGATTAATCAAATTAGTATATGCATTTTAGAACTTCTAAAAACTAAATTGTTTAAACCCTTAACCCTTTGAATCCCATATCTGTCATTACTAGTCAAAAATGAGAAATGATTTATACAAACTCCAAATAGACAAACCCCGCGCAAGCCTTTATAAAAAAATGGACCTCACCTTAAAAGTGTAAAAAAAAAAACTTATTTTTTATTAGTATGACCCACTTTTTTACAAAATATTTACACGAAACTTATCTATTTTGAACTTGTACCTGGCATTACTCGTCAAAAATAATAAATTTATCAGCGATCCCAAACCAATTACCAATAGAAAGCAAGAAAGTAGTGGGCCAACACTTTTGAGTTAACATCTCATCTAAACATCCAAATTAATACTCAAATACAAACACTTTTTTATTTTTTTTATTTTCAATTTTTTCATCTAATCATTACCTAATCATTATAGCTTTATCAAACTTCCAAATAAAATACAAAACATAATTCAATTTTTTCAAATTCTAAAATAAAAATTATATTAAAAAATTATATTCTAACAATATTTTAAGTTTATAATATTTTTATTCAGCTTTCTCTCTCTCCTCTCCCAAAACCCCATAAAACATCTTAACTAAAACTATTTTACGAATATTCACAGATTTTTCATCTTATCTCATCTCAACATCCATACAATCACATAAAAAGGAAAGTCATAATTTTGCATATTGTTATCACAAATAGAAACGTTTGGTCTAGAAATAAATCTTATAAAATGATATCATGATTTGATATATATACAATAATATGTCAGATTGTAAATATCTTTTTATTGTAAAATAAATCTAACTTAATCACATAAGCCACGTCATTTAGTAGTTTTTAAGATTTCTTTATATATCTAGCACTTATCATAGTTATATATATTCTATACAATCATAAGTAAAAAAATAACGATCGAAGAATAAAACAGTTTTACATATATAGTACATGATAAGAACAAAATGTTAAAAAAAACAATTAATATATAGTACGTAGTATCTTGTTTTATTGGTTGTGAGGGATAATATAAAGGATTTTTTTAAAAAAAAAAATTCAATTGCGGTTCAAATATTTCTGAATCTGATTAAATCTGTTCTTAAAAAAAACACATATTACATATATAGTACTGCATGTTGTTTAATAATTCGTTAGTCCAAATGGTAAGTTAAGTCGATTAAAGACTTTCTAGATCAGATCAGAAAACCAAAGAGTTTATCGAAAGGGTTAATTGCAAAATCAGTATTTTATAAATTCTCACATTTTTATAATTAGAGACCTCAGTTTTGTTAACTTTCACAAAATTAATACCTACATGACTTCGAAGAACTCACAATTAGTACCTTAATTATTAGTCTTCCATTAGAAAATTAACATGAGGATTAATGTCGCGTGGCATCAATATGCCATCATCTGTTCAAAGACCGACATGTGTGTGACCTCCTACTAGTACTAGTTTTGTAGTAGAAGATTGAAGGAGTTGGATATAAATTATCTAATTAAATGCATTCTTCTTGAAATTCAAATATCAATTTTGCGAAATTTAAAAATTTAGTATTCGAATTGTAAAAACGTAAAGATTCAGATGTTGATCATCTTGCAATTCAGTACCCTTAATAATAAAAGATTTTTAACCATATAGACCCAAAATTATATATATATTAATGATAAGGAAGAAAGGCAGGCAGGCAATAGACATATATAAAAACCTGACCATGCAATATTAATACTGGCTCTCCTCTCTTCCCTCCCTACGTCTCGTTTTGTTTCTTTACTTCATTTAGGGTCATGGTCCTAGTATTTAGTGATGCTGCGCCCTTGGCACCATGCTTTTTAGCTTCAATTTAATAGCCCAAAAGGAGAAAAACTTGCCAAAAAACCGTCACAACCGCCTTCTTTCATGTCGAAAATGGGTTCAACGTCCCTCCAGGTGCAATATAATTAATTATTAGTACTTTATCTACATAGCACAAAGGGTTTAACCCTCACACACTCCAAAGGGATCGAGAAAAAAGAAGAGAAGAGAAAGAGAAGAAACTACTTGATCACATGATACCAAAAAAAACCATCAAAATTAAGAGGAGAAACGGTGAAGGTGAAGAGAGACGTCGACTAGGCATGGAAGCTATGAAGCTTAGATTGCTATTTTTATGGGCTTTTGTTGCGATATTTTCAACAACGCTGAAGGCACACATTGCGGATTTTGATGAGGTGTGGCAGAAGCGATACGAAGAATCCAGGAAGGCTTCCCTCGACGCCTACCAGCCAAATCCCCAGAATGTTACCGATCATTTCAACGTGGAGGTCCACAAGTAATAACATATATACCTAGCAATAGACTTTTGAGGATTGATACACAGCTTCTGACATCACAGTACTACACCTGACAGTACTATACATATTTTATTTTTTTTAAAATAAATTAAAATTCCTATTAAATTAATTGAGTTCTTCTACTCATTATCTCTACACCGCATAATTGTTAAGGAAAAAAAATTAAAAAGATAAAAAAAATAAAAATAGCTAGGTGTGGTGTAAAAATGATGAGTAGATCAATTTTTCTTTATCTGAGAATTTAAATGTTTTTGTATGCATGCATGTGTTGTATTGTCTGTTTCTGTAATACATTTTGTTCTAATTTGCTGTCCGACAGTTTTAAGTGGAACAAAGATAGATAGATAGATATAATGATATAATGATATGATACACATAAATTTGAGCAAGAACTCGAAGAAAACCTTGACTCGATCGCAAGTTGTAATTATTAATTAGTTTGCCATTATTGTACGTACATACGTACGTAGGGCCTTGAACGGTGCAGATGGCACGAGGAGAAATTTAGGCGGCAAAAGCTGGCCGGGGCCATGCAAGGCTACAAACCCAATTGATCGGTGCTGGAGATGCCACAAAAACTGGGCTAAACGTCGCAAGAAGCTAACGAAATGTGTCCTAGGTTTTGGTCGTGGGACAACAGGAGGCAAGCATGGGAATATCTATGTGGTCACAGATCCATCCGACGGTGACCTTGTTAACCCTAAACCAGGAACCCTACGCCATGCCGTCATTCAGCCCAAGCCGCTTTGGATCATCTTTGCACACGACATGATTATTAGACTCAGCGAAGAGCTCATAATGACGAGTGACAAGACCCTCGATGGACGTGGGGCAAAGGTTCACATTGCCTTTGGTGCTCAAATTACCATTCAGTTTGTAAGAAATGTGATCATCCATGGCCTCCACATCCATGATATAAAGGTTGGCTCTGGTGGCATGGTTAGAGATTCAGTCGATCACTATGGCTATCGCACGCGCAGTGATGGCGATGGGATCTCAATTTTTGGATCCTCCAATATTTGGATCGATCATGTTTCCATGTCGAACTGTGACGATGGATTGATTGATGCCATCTCAGGATCCACTGCCATTACCATCTCCAACTGCCACTTCACCCATCATAACGAGGTCATGACGTTTAAAATTAAATCTATTGGTTTGTTTATTGATATATTAAATACATGATGATCTGATGTGGAAGTCTGATCACACATCAGTTTACCGTAAAGAACTATTGGTATTTTAACTCTTTCTATGTGTGCGTTGCATATATGCAGGTGATGTTGTTTGGTGCAAGCGATGGATTCAGTGGAGATGAAGTGATGCAGATAACTCTTGCTTTCAATCACTTCGGACAGGGATTGGTACAAAGGATGCCAAGGGCAAGATGGGGGTTTGTCCACGTTGTCAACAATGACTACACCCATTGGCTCATGTATGCCATTGGTGGCAGCCAACATCCTACCATTCTTAGCCAGGGCAACCGGTTTATAGCTCCTCCAAAGGCATTTTGCAAGGAGGTAGGTTCGTTCATTACAATCATGCATGCATATCGTCGCAAAATGCATGCAAGAGTCTGATTAATCAAAAAGAGTTCTCAGTTATCATTATTTATAAAAAGAAAAAAAGTAGGATCAAAGAAGAGTAACCAAAAGGGAAGAAAGAAAAGAATCAATTAATTCAAATACAGTATGAGTATTTGTCAGTACTGTATGATCTGCAGTTTGCAGAAATGATGATGAGAGAATGTTCATATATGCATGTGGGTTACTGATTGTACTGCAGGTGACGAAGAGGGATTATGCACCTGAGAGCGTGTGGAAGACATGGGACTGGAGATCAGAGGGTGATTTGATGATGAATGGAGCCTTCTTTGTTCAATCTGGAAGACCAATTAAACACATGCGCAAGAAGGATGCAGTGATCAAAGCAAAACCAGGCTCGTTTGTGAGAAGGCTCACCCGCTTTGCAGGCGCTCTCAACTGCTTCAAGCATAAGCCATGTTAACCCTACCAAATGCAACATAGTATATATATCTCCGTTCGTATGGCGCCGTAGAAACGTCTTATGATCAACCCTGTGAATAAACAGAGGTTTAATTAGCAGTAGACAACTTAGTGCAAATGGAAACAGCATTTTGGGTGGATGTTTGAGAAAGGCAGATCGAGAGAGAGAATAATGGAATTGGGATATATGTATGAGAAGGAAGATTGGCAGTCTGCATTAAAAAAAAAAAAAAAAAAAAATGTAAATTTCTTATTTTATTTGCCGAACTAGTTTTTTTAGAAGTCAAGTAACAAATATTTTGGTTTAATATACTCTGTAATGCAACTTTTAAGGCCACCATTGAAAGATTGTCAAGAAAAAAAAGTAGCTGTTAAGAAATAGCTGCCTGGGGCCTATATAAAGTATACGCTTCAGTAATGGTCGACTATTATTTTCCTCTCATACGTTACCAGCTAGAGTAAATTCCAACAGAGTAGAGTGGTGGGAAAATTAAATTTTTTTAAAGCATTGCCCAGGGTGGCCACACCCATTCTTAGCTCTAAGCTGTGGAGCTTGAGGATTTATGTTGTTCAGATTGGTCACTCAAATGGTCAAAGCAATGAATCAAGCTAGAACTTTTTTTTTTTATATATAGTTAATAAGAAAATTTTATTACCATACATAGGTAAATCCCAAGTACACAGAACATATATAAAAGAAATACCTACTTCGCACTAGAAACGAAAAGAGGATAAACCAAATCCTGAAAATTATCAACATTCAATTCAAGAGCCTTAGCCCACAAACACAAAGTACTAAAGAATAAATCCCTAAGTTCTCTCATTGAGCATTCTTTGTATTGGAAGCATCTCTCATTCCTTTCCAACCAAAGACACCACATCAAGCACAGAGAATTCATATTCCATATGGCAGCAACACGTATTCTTCCCTCTAAACCATTCCAATATGCAAGAAGATCACCACTTCCTTAGGCATTACCCAATCAGTACCCGTCTGACCAAAAATCTCATTCCACAAAGACTTGGCCACCTCACAATGAAAGAAAAGATGATTTCAAGCTAGAACTAACAATGAGTTGGTTGTTCAACCATTCTTTGGGCTTATACCCTAAATGAGAAATTTTCAAATGCTTGATATAATCATCTGATATAGAATTCTATATCAGATTTCTGCAAGCTTTTAGTACACATGAAGAGGTCATGCAGCTCTTCACAAAGGCAACCAAAATCCAGGTAAAAGCCACGCTGTAGGATTCTCTAGATACAAACCATCACACCCATTTCCGAAAGGAAGATTCTTATAACTCATTCAGGCAAACATACAATATTGAGTCAAATGAATAATATTTATATTACGTATTCTCAGTAAGTTACAATTTATTCACCAACCATCCAGACTCGGATGTTGTATGTAGCAGATTGACAGTGAACTTGACATTAAATTTTGAGCAGGCCAATTTAATTTGCAACATGATCGAACGGCCGAGGAAAAAACCCTAGGAGGATTTCCCACTCTGAACAAGCAAGGTCGACGACTTGAACCTGTAATACTAGCTTATGGAATTATTCTGGAGCAGAAGATAATACAACAGACCTCAAAATATGAATCAACGTCCAGTGAAAATCAACCCTTTAGTAAAGAAATCATGTCTCTGCTTCACGACATCTGTCACCACATAAATCTAAGCTTCAAACTTATGGTAAATGATTAGCATGACGGGTCTCAGATTTACAACTTCCAAGATAAACAATTTATGCAAGAATGATTTGCTCAAGGCATCTTCTCATATGTTGGATGCACTAAGGATACAGAAAGAATGTTACCAAGTTCATAGTTTTCCAGATACTTCAAAATGAGTACAAGACAATGCAGATTTTTAACATATTAGCATAGGTGCAACTAGATGTGCTGATGAGACCACCAAGCAATGGAAATGATAAACTGGAGAAAGTATTCATGACTTGTGGATCTCCAGATGGTGCATGGGACTAAGGTTATATTGCAAAACATTAATGATGACAGAGTAAACTGGGTTGCAACCCAATTTCCCCTTGAATATTCACATATGGAAAAATTCAAAGTTGCAGTCTTCTGTTCAGAACACAAGTTACTTGCTCAAGTGCACTAATGCTGGTGCCTCCATCAATAAGGATAAGAAAATAGACATGATTAAAAAACTATATATACATACTTAATGCTAGTTTCAAATGTAATAAGACTGTCAGGATCACTAACCTTTCAGTTTATACGCTTCAAGTCATCAATGTTTCACGCTGAGGCACTTCAACTTTAAGCAACTTGGTGAACTACAGAACAGATCAGAACAATTAAAATAGCATTCAAGAATGTTTTCCAACAATGCTAATGATTTATGCAAAGAGATTGGCTCTTAAGAGAGCCAGCGTTCATCACACACACAGGCTTGGATACATGTAAACCAGATCATGAAGAGCTGGAACACAGGTGCAAACAAACACACCCCAGGTATCCACAAACAATCCGTATGCACCGCCCACCTACACGTGAACATACCTGAGATATCTTGAGTTCCAGTTCATCCCACTCTAAAGATGGATTGCTTCCTTTTACTATCCCTGTTCCAGCATACATCAATGCACCAAGACCCTAGGATCCAGAATTGGTCAACACCGTGATGTTGTTAACAACATGGTTACCAAATGATTCGGACAGTTACAAAGATTTTCTTGCAATATACAAAACAAATTATATGCTCTTTTACTACTGCTTAGGGCTTACCATTAGTTACTTTGCTCTTAGAAGTGTGACATCTGAAGTCAGGGTTTTGTTTCTTAATTGAGTTAAAACATCAAAGTTCTGAAAGCAGTTCCACTAGCTCAAAATGGATTAGTAAACTAAAAAATAGGGTTTACTCGACTCACCTTTTCCACTAATGCTGACCTGATGCCAACTGCAAACTCACTCTCTCCGCCACCAAACCAACCAACAGGCCCAGCATACATTCCTCGATCAAATACCTCTGAACAATATACATAGAAATTCATGTATATTGATATTAATACCGATTTTCATTTAGGTTCAGGAAGACAAGGTTAACTTAAATATTATATTGCCTGATGAATAGTGTTATGGTAACTGTGCTATAAACTTTCAGCAATTTACTGTTACTGGTCGCAACAATATAAACTAAGTTTTGTTAAATTTTTATAATGGCTATGCTTTGTTAACTTGCAGTAGTATTAGGTGAGATATATGATACATAATCAGTCCATGCATATGGTCCAAAAAGGGGTGAGAAATCAAGTATAAGCTGGTTTTGTACTGCTAAAACAACGGAAGAAAAAAATAAAAAGATGTAAGTACTCCCCTGTTTTTGCAGCTGTCTTATGAAATCTTTCATTAGGACTAAATTTTAATTATCTAGCAGCCCTCACGTCTTACATTTGCTAGAATATCCAGCCAATGAAATCAAAGAGTATGCTTTCAAGGCAAATAAAATTGAACATCTACAAAAAATAAAACATCTAATTCCATAAAAGCAGTAATTAGACAAGGAATTATTGACCACTAATCTGCCTAGGTACTGACATGGAAATGATGATACAAAAAAAGTGTCCTGCTGCATCCAGACCTAGGAAGCCAATTTGCAGTTCATGAGCAGCTACAGAATCTCTCCCCGAGTCTGAGTGTCGTTATCTGTTTTCCAATTTCTCTTTAAGTCACAAGTTATGTCGTCTGATTAAGGATATTTCATGAACTCCATGGTTCGACTCTTAACTGGTCCAACTTACTCCACTTTCTACCAAGTTAGGCAATCCCAATTGTTGGGATTAGGTTCATGTGAGTACTAGGTGCACCCAGAAACAGGTTCATCCCCTCCCTTCTAATTGGGGCACCTAGGTCTAGGAAATGGTACTCCATTGAAGTCACAACACTCTGACCAATTAGGACTTGCACCAGAGTTCTAAATTTGGGAAATAAATTCACAAATCCTAACAACGCTACTCCAACATCACTACCACATCCAACACCACCATGACAACCTTTCTATAGTGCCACCCACCACCACCACATCCGCTCTCAGTCAACACCACAAAAAGCAAAACCACAACTCCCCAGCACCACCATCACAGCCTCCACCTCCTCCCTCTCCTTCAATCCACCATTTATCAGTGCCACTAGCATATCCAACTTATTCCAAACATGTTCAAACATAGTACACTTTGCCTCTCATAGAAGGCATGTATAGCTTTTTTTGGCATCTTGATTTCCTTCATATGTTCAACCTTATTTCTGAAGACAGTTTTCCTTTCGCTAACAAAATTAATAAATTGCATGCAATAGTGTAAGAGGACTTTTGAATGTCGTCTCAAAGAACTTTGAAAGAAAAAAACAAAACTTGGACTGTGCATCATAAAAATAACAATGATAGAGTATCTACCATTTTCGGCTATAAAAACTCGTGCCTCTTCTCTTGGAGATCCGCAAACTGCTGGAGTTGGATGAAGAGAAGCTAAGATGTCAAACTGGCAAGGAAAGATAAAACAGAAGAATTTTGTAAAGAATACAGGTACAAGAAAACAAATATAAGTGAAAACAGCATCATGTCTTGCATGGATTAATGATTAAGATTTAAAGCTATTTGGAAGAAAAACAACCGCTATCATTTAACTTTGAGGTCAGGAAAGTAAACACAAAGGATTCAAAATACACAGATTGAATGTAAATCAGAGATCAAATTGCTGTGAAAATTGTGATGGACCGTCTCTGTTTTTACCTCATCATCTTCAAATTTTAACCTGCCTGTCAATTGGGCATATAAATGTTGGACTCTTTGTAGTTTCTTTATCACTTTCTTTGGTTCTACCATTACACCGCTACATACAGCCTGCAAAGCAGAATTGTTAGCATAAGTGAAGATGTCCAGAACAACTTGGACAGAGTCTATTACAAATGCTCAATACAGAGATGTTGGGTCAGCAGTTAATGCCATGTCATCCAGCTACTTGCTTATATGAATGTTGTAGGCTTCAAAGTCAAGAGAAGACTAATTAAGCATGATGGCATCATTGGAAACATGCGCTTATTAGAAGAGAATGCTAGTGATGGCGGCAAAGGCATGATCAAGAAAAACCAAAAGCACTACCAGGGATGCAAGAGAAAGTAGGACATACATGGCATAGGTGTTCTTTTTTTTTTTTTTTTTTTTTTTTGCAAAATCTGGTGCTAATGGCCTCTCAAAGGAATATTTGGACAATGGTCTTTTTCCTAGAGCAGTTAGAAGGTTCTTAACTCTGGAGAAAACTGGTTTTGCCAACTTGCATTGTAGATGATTGTTGGATGTGTAGAGGTAAAATGCATGCACTGCAATGATCCGTAGTCATGAATAAGGCGTTCGTCTAAACATAGCCAATTAGAGGACTTATTAACCACATAACTTATGATCATAGTAACTTAATTGATGGGGTTTTAGGAGGGACACGTAACACAATCAGCTTTTTATATCAATCACAGATGCAATGTAGCGGAAAGAAAACTGCTAAAGATTGAGGTTGATTCTAACCTCTAGAATTTCATTGATTCTAACCTCTAGAATTTAATTAATAACAAAAATGAAACCTTTCAAAAGTAAATGAAGTCAACTCTGTAATTGAAAGACGTCTTAGTTCTCCTCAATTAACAAGAGGTCAACTTTAATATATACTTGTTTTACTTATCAAAAAAAAAAAATTAACAAGAGGTCAACTATATTAAACTTATCTCTGAATCTCCACATCTAAGGAAATCAAATCCTTCCATAATATTAAATTGAATAGGAATTGCGGTTGGAGTTCTGGCATAAAACCAGTTTTGGATTTCTTCCGCAATTTTTCCTGCATCAGAGGATCCTAGGCATTCTACTTGGAAGGCCATTTATAAGAGTTTCATTACAAACAACTACCAAGAACATTTTTTTTTTATAAGTACAAACAACTACCAAGAACATATCAAGAAATACATGTAAGAAGATCAGTAACATAAGTAAACTTGCCTCTAATTTCTTTCTTATGCTTTCTCTCACTATGGTAAACTCTAGGTGGTCCTTGGGACTGCAAAATCAGTACAAGGACAAGTGACATGATAAAAGTTGTATGTCAGCCACACTAGAGGAACTGAAATTACTTGCAGCATTAGTTTTTTTTTTTATAAGTAAAGAGGTAAATTTTATTGATATGAATGAAATAGGCAGAGCCTGTGTACACAGGAAGAATACAAGAGAACACCTAAATACATTCTGGGATCCAGCATTAGTGATGGTATTAACATCCCTAAAAGTTAACAACTAATAGTAATTCACTAATAACCTGGAAAGCAAGTCAAGTTCTACTTGAAGATCTTGAGCCATTGATCCACCTCTTGCACGGGTTCCAGCCAAAGCCTCGCTACTGACGCCAAGACATTTTCTGTGAAATAGTCGCTCCGGCTGTTCACAAAGTTTATACACGTTAAGTTAATGTTGGACATTGAGTCCAAGGACTTTGAAAATATATGAACTATCACCCAGTAACAGGCACAAGCAGTAAAGGGCAAAACTGGTAGGTGAACAGGAATGCCAGGAAAGCAGTATACAAAAAACAAAATCTCTGTCCCCTTTTTTTTTTTTTTTTTGGTTGGAGGGGACATAAAAAGCATAAGGTAGTTGTTGAGTAATGAGACTTTTTACCGTATTTCCTATAAATGCTGGTGCATTAGGTGGTTGTAGACAAAACTGATAAGCATTGTCCTTGTCCTTTCCAACCTACAAAGTCTAGCAGATGTAAGCTGATCATGCTATCACACAGATCCTTAAAATTTGGGGATAAATAGCACGACATGTATAGTTCGACGGTGCAAATTAAATGAAGACAAGAAAATACTACCTGCAAACATGTTAACCATGTTGTAGGAGCAATGTCGTTAGCAGTCACCACTCTGCTGCTTCGTGCTAGCACAACCTTAATTATCAAGTTAAGATTGATTCATTAATACAAAAGAGAGAGAAAACAAAAGAGGAGGCAGGTAGAGGGGTGGATATGATGGAAAAATTAGTGTTCGAAACCATAGAACCTGAATATTCAAAAACACAGATTATATATATAACCTTGGATAGTTCAGAGTTGCTTCTGTCTATTTGCTGCAAGGCTCTCTTAACAGCAAGTTCCCAATATGTCTTAGAAGGAACATCAGTCTTGCTTACTATGAATGTTTTAGGACGTTCGTTTCGCATGTTTATGACAAAGGAAGAAAGCTGCATCATCTAAGAATGTATAAACAGGATATATAGATATGGTACAAGAGACTAACCACACGAATATCCACTCATTGCGCAAAGCCAACAAAATATACGGACCTGGCGCATCGTAGCCTGAAGTGCACCAATAGCCATTTCCCATGGCAATGAAAGGGATTCGTCCCATGCAACAGTTGTTGCAAGCATTGAGTTCCCTTCAAGCTCATCGAGCTCAACCTGTCATTCAGAATATAGTAGCCGAAGGTATTAATCCCAACAAGAAAAATGACCCAAAGCCCCTAACTCAATCGTGTAACGAAAACAGCTTCTCTTGCCTGAGGAACCATAAAGTAAAAGGAACCAAAACGCTCCCATTCTGACGACATGTTAGACCTCGCATCGAAACGGATACCCCCATAAGCACGGATTAAAGGGCTCGTATCTGAGAGGAACCTTCATGCAGAGAAAATACCACATAGAGATTTCTCATTTTAACGTACTGGGCGTCCGAAATGCCAGAAGAAAATGAGATTAATTTTCAGTTTAACTACCTTCTAATGGATTTCCAGTCCCTATATGAAAATGGGTCCATCCGTCGAAAGAAGACTGCCGAACCCACGCCGGCAACACTGACCAAACTGTTTGCTCCCTTTGGGCTGCCATTCCCGTTGCCGTTTCCGTCGACAGAATGGAAAACATCGGAGCTATCTGATGATTCTGATCGACTCGAGAAGAAACAGCGAGAAAGAAGGAGATTGTTTTGGGCGTGAAGCCAATCAATTGCGTCAATTTGTTGCTGGATTGGGACCTAATCACAAACAAGTATGCCCATTAGCTTTTGTTTCTTCTGCTAATTTCTCTCATTTTTTTTGTTATTATTTTCAAATTAAAAAAGAATTTATATTTTATATCATCAATATCTAATTTATCATTTTTATACTTCTATTTAAATACACAATTATCTGATCTGGCCATCAATTATGTGATATGTACGTAGAATATGTAATGTACACGTTTTGATAATTTTAGGTGTGATTTGAATAATGAGTTGAGATGAAAGTTATAAATTAAATAAAATATTATTAAAAGAGAATTGCTACATATATAAAGAGATTACACAAAATAAACTCACAAACTGACGTGACTTCATGGAATTTGTTAGATCTACTTTATAATAAAAGTAATTTTATAATCTAACGTACCATATCAAACCACATCAGTTTGTAAGTTTACTTTTATATAATCCATTTATAGCTAAAGTATTTTCCTTGTTAGAATATCTCAAAATAAAAATAATATTAAAAAAATATATTTTAATAATATTTTACTCAACTCATCTTATCTGTAAAAACAAACGAGACTAAATGGCCTAAATTTGAAACTTTATGATTTAATTTGAAATTGTAAAACATATTTTATTTTCTCTATTTATTCAAAAGTACTCTGACTATTTTTTAATAAAGAGGCATGCCTTAATGATAAAGAAATTTTATAAAAATAATCTTAACAATTAATGTGATTTGATATATTACGTTAAATTATAAAATTATTTTTATTATTAATTAAATCTAAAATATAATATAAAATATCTATGTAAACGTTGTTATAAGTCAAAAGATATATATGATTAGCAGTGATAATTGTTTTACCATACTAATAGCAAATTATATTTTATTATAAATTTAAATTTATAAATAGACGTAGTTTGATATGATATATTAAATCTTAAAATTTTAATATATTAAAATTTTTTATAAATAATAACTAATTTCTCTTCTTCTAAAAGTAATATTAGATATAAGTCTTAAATAAATAAATTGTATACAAGTTTTTTGTAAAAAAGTAAGTCTCACTAATAAAGAATAGTTTTTTTACTTTTTTATTGTGGGTCTTTTTTTTTATAAAAATTTACACGAGATTTATCTATTTAAAATTTGTACAAATCATTTCTCAAAAATGAGAATATATAAAATGTTACCGTGGAAAGGACTATTTGGAGCCCAAAATCAGAAAAATAGTTGATGTGTATCTTCTCCATTACAAAGAAAATAATACGTACATTTTGTTAAATTAAAAAAAAAAAAAAGGAAAATCATTTAAAACCAGATGCATGGAAGAGCTAGCATCATTTATTCATTAAAAATTATATTTATAATATTAGGATGTGCAAGTTTCGCATATTCTCTTTGAAAAAATAGATAAACATGAGGTTCACATAAAAAATTAATTTTTTAAAATTGAATTTCATTTTTTTTTAAAATGAATGCACAAAAATTACAAAATACCACGAGACTGTATTTAACATTACTTGTTATTTATTAAGTCTAGGTGTAATTAATACACATACATACATACATATGACCAAAACTATGATTCATGGGATATATGATCAACTTAAGCAGTACTACTGCTCAATGGAGCCCCCAATCAAAACTGCACTACATGTATGTAATATGCTGATCTTCCTATTAGACGATAGCGTTAACTACCACAAATTTTAGCTATTGGGACATTTTTCTTTAGAACGAAATGAAAATTGTCCCAAAAAATAAGATCTAAGACGAAATTTTGATTTCGTTCCAAAAAATACTAAAACATGCAGACCTTTTGAACGGTATACTTAGGGACGATAAATTTCGTCCCTAATAAAATAATTATTCAAGGATGGGAAACAAACTGGTGGATTAAGCGCAAAAAACTGATTTATCGTTGGAAAACCCTCTACACCATTCAAACATGTAGATCACCAATTTTCATACGGTGTATAGGGTTCGAATGGTCAATTAATGTTCGAATGGTAATATTGTGTTCGAACGGTGACACTAATTTAATAAACAGAACTACTTCTAAGCGGTCGGTCCAATAATCCAGTAATAACAGCCCTCCATTTAGAAGCTATCACCTCATAACACACACTAAACTCATGCTAGACTTGTACGCATGGGATAGCAAGGCAACAGACTTCAGCTAACCGTGTGTGTGCTTCCAAAACTGTGTTCGACACTTCGTGACCGTGTGCTTACAGAACGCCAAGCAGACCTCCACCGCCAGCATCCACCGCCACCAGTCCACCACCACCGCTAGCATCCACCACAACCAGTGTCCTCCTTGGTCGATATATACACACACACTCTAAAGCTCTCAACAAGAAGTCGCAACGATCCCAGAACATCCCAAGAATTATTGATAAAAATAACTGCCTTTACCACTTACCTCATAGTAAGAATAGAAAAGAACACCATCACGGCAATCACCAACAGAAATTCTAGTAAAATATGAAGTCAAAGTTGTTATCATAAAGCGTGTCCTTCCTCCAGCAAACCTTTTCATCCTCTGAGGATTGTCACTCGGAAAACAACATACATAAAACTGAATAAAGCAACATCTCAGTCAGCAAATGGGCTTTTTTTTTATAGGTAAACCAAACATCATAAAAAAACATTCGTACAAAAAAAATCAGTAAATGGGAAATACATAGACCTCATTGATTCTAGCATCATAAAAGCATACATTCAGAACTTTTGCTAACCAAACTGAATGAATGAAAGAAAGAAAGGGAAAAAATATATATAATAACAGACAAAGAAACAAGAAAATAATTTCACCACTTACACTATTACCAGCAGATGCACAACTTATTCAATTTATTTTCCGGTCAAAACTCTCCTATATTTACATCCCAAAACATCTCTCAGTCCACACTTGCTGTTTCAAATGCCTATCCCAATTCAGTGACCGTCCCTGTCTCATCAATGGCGCTAACAATGTCACATACACTTACGTCGAGGTGGAGCTCACCTCACGTAGGGTCGCTTTTGGCCTCCACAAGGAGGACGTCAAACACGGAGACGTAATCATGCTTTTACTCCAAAACTGTCCCTAATACATGTTCGCGTTCCTCAGCTCAATGATCACAATGACTAACCCTTTTTACACGCTAGCTGACATAATGTGCGACGGAGGGCGTGAGACTCTGTGAGAGGGGGGTCGAGGCTGCGAGAGGGGGCTAGAGGCTGCAAGAGGAAAACTAGAGGAGGGGGTGCAAAATGGGAAGAGATTTCGGGAGTGTGAATTGGAAAAGTGGGGGAAGGAAAACCAGAGAGGGGGGTGCAAAATGGGAAAGTGGGGGAGGGTGTTTCAAATCAAATGGAGTGCATCCACATAATTCTTGTAGTAGAACGCCTATATGTCACAAATTTATTGGTGAGCTATTATCTCACTAAAATAAGCCCGATCGGTCTGCAGGTATTCTCTTTAATAAAACACTTAATCAATTAAAGAAATAATAATAGTAATCAGCAATTCATTTATAAAAAAAAGATATAATGCATAATTAATTAAACTTACAAAATATCAAATATTGTTCATACCAAAAAATAAAACAAAATACAAATAAAAGATATAAAATCCTTATGTCCCTAACTCTTCAAGGATATCCTCGATTGTATCTATTTTTGCCTCTATCTGTATCAGTCGAGTAGATATTGTCTCCTGAGTCCGAGACACGCAATCAACATTCACAGCTAACTCAGAAATGGCACTCGTGATCTCTTTACGTAAGCCAGAGAAGGAATTCTGGATCTCCGTACGCATTATATCAACAATCTGATCAAGAGTAACAGTGCATGATGCCTCGGGCTGTGTGGATGTCTCACCGACCAATACTCCATGATCAATCGAGTGTGCATCTCTGGTCTGAGTATCAACCGACTCTGTAGTAGGAGCACGAAGATGAAGTCTCGAGTGCTCCGTGCTTCGTGACAGGGTGGAGGAGTTGATCGGTCCAATTGGCTCCCGGATATGCTTAGCAACATCAGGTAAGATCTCGACCGATAATAGGAAGTCTTGTGATCAGGAGGCCGAACAGCAAAATATCTGTATCGTAACGTATGAAACCTCTGATCGCATCCTGGTGAATATATAACCCACTAGGTCGATAAGCATTATACGAGCAGCGCGTATCATAAATCTCGCCCTATCCATGCCAACCTCCGTCTTGTGCTACCGAGGGTCAATGTTGTGGGCGATGATTAAGTTCATAATTTTGAAAAAATATGATAAATGAACGTGTTTGATGCTCTTCATCCCATCATAAGGAGGAGCATCTGGACCAACAACCAACTGCCTCACCTCAGCATCCGAGAGGCCATCTAGTCCATCAGTATCAGTGCCCTCGTCCTCAACTGTCTCCTCATTAGCTGTAGACTCTCTGGGCACCATGTTTGGATATGTAGTCCCCAAACGTGCGATGCCGATAAAATCGACAAGTATGTCTGTTGAAAACGAGAATGAAATACCTCGCATGCTGATAATATATCTACCATCAGCATCTAGACTGGAGGCACCGAACCCTTTATAAAAGTCTGTAACGAGATCAATATATGCCGAGAATAGGAACGCCTCGTCCCTCTGGTCCATAATCGGTGACCAACTGCGCTCCACGAACACCGATGTCAAGGAGCGGCCCTCAAAGAGAAGATCCTGAAAATCATCGATCTTCACCTGACGGTCTAATAAAACTTTACGGCCTAAGAATGTATTGATCGTACAAATAAAATAACCTTGTTCTCCTGGTCTGGCACGCTTTGACCTTCCCCTAGCAGACATTTCAACCTTAAATCTAAATAATAAAATTAAAAATATTAAACAAAATATTAGAGACAAAAGAATCATAAAATTATATAATTAGTGAAACAATTTAAATCTGTTTTTTTTTTTTGTTTAATCGTTCGAACGAGGTATCTTACCTTCGAACAATGTATCTTATGTTTAAATTTTGTATATATAAATGAAGGCATTCGAATGCATTCGAACGCTAAGAATACTTTTCGAACGGTTTTGGATATAGGCAATCGACCGTATAGACATCGTTTTCACGAATGACTTTTGGGTTCTAATCGTTCGAACGGTTAAACATGTTCTAACGGTAACTGGATCGAGCTTAGCAATGGCTGATCCGACTCAATGGCCAATGAAACGAAAAGAATCCACCGATTCTTTTTGTTTCTTCAACAACATAACACACATACAAGGCCGAAATGTCCATAGAAACATTTCGGCCTTGTGTTTTGCAGCCAATCTAAAATTAAAATGAGTTTTATATGGAAAAGACCGAGTTTATAGGAACATTTCGGCCTTATGTGTGTGTTCTTTTGTTGAAGAAACGAAAAGAATCGATGGATTCATTTCGTTTCAATGGCCATTGAGTTGACTCAGCCATTGTTGAGCTGGATCCAGTTACCATTCGAACGTGTTTATATCGTTCGAACGATTAGAACCCAAAAGTCATTCTTGAGAACGGTATCTATACCGTTCGACTACCTATATCCAAAACCGTTCGAAATGTATTGTTAGCGTTCGAAGGCGTTCGAAAACATTCGTTTATATATACAAAATTTAAACGTAAGATACGTTGTTCGAATGTAAGATACCTCGTTCGAACAATTAAACACAAACAAAATAGATTTAAATTGTTTCATTAATTATATAATTTTATGATTCTTTTGTCTCTAATATTTTGTAATTAAAATATTTAATTTTATTATTTAAATTTAAGATTGAAATGTCTGCTAGGGAAAGGTTAAAGCATGCCAGACCAGGAGAACGAGGTTCTTCTAGTAGTACGGTCGATACATTCTTAGGCCGTAAAGTTTTATTAGACCATCAGGTGATGATCCACAATTTTCAGGATCTTCTCTACGAGGGCCGCTCCTTGACATCGGTGTTAGTGGAGCGCGATTGGTCACCGATTCTGGACCAGAGGGACAAGGCGTTCCTATTCTTGGCATATATTGATCTCGTTACCGACTTTTATAAAAGGCTCGGTGCCTCCAATCTAGATGTTGATGGTAGATATATTATCAGCATACGAGGTATTCATTCCCGTTCTCGGCATACATACTTGCTGATTTTATCGGCATCGCACGTTTGGAGACTGCATATCCAAACGTGGTGCACAGGGAGTCTACAGCTAATGAGGAGACAACTGAGGACGAGGGCACTGATACTGATGGACTGGATGTTGGTCCAAATGCTCCTCCTTATGATGGGATGAAGAGCATCAAACAGGTTCATTTATCATATTTTTTCAAGATTATGAACTTAATCATCACTGACAACATTGACCCTCGGCAGCACAAGATTGAGGTTGACATGGATAGGGCGATATTTATGATACTCGTCGCTCGTATTATGCCTATCGACCTAGTGGGTTATATATTCACCAGGATGCGATTTGAGGTTTCATACGTTACGATGACAGATATTTTGCCGTTTGGCCTCCTAATCACACTATTTCTATTATCGGTTGGGATCTTACCTGATGTTGCTGAGCGTATCCGGGAGCCGATTGGACCGATCAACTCCTCTACCCTATCACGGAGCACGGGGCACTCGAGACTTCATCTTCATGCTCCTACTACAGAGTCGGTCGATAGTCATACCAGAGATGCACACCCGACTGATCATGGAGTATTGGCCGGTGAGACATCCATGCAGCCCGAGGCATCACTGTTACTCCTGATTAGATTGCTGATACAGTGCATACGGAGATCCAGACTGCCTTCTCTGTGTCACGTAAAGAGATCATAGGTGCCATTTCTGAGTTAGTTGTGAATGTTGATTGCGTGTCTCGAACTCAGGAGACGATATCTACTCGACTGATACAAATAGAGGCAAAAATAGATGCAATCGAGGATGTCCTCAAAGAGTTAGGGACATAGTATTTTATATCTTTTATTTGTATTTTGTTTTATTTTTTGTATGGACAATATTTGATGTTTTGTAAGTTTAATTAATTATGCATTATATCTTTTTTTTTTAAATTAATTGTTAATTACTATTATTATTTCTTTAATTGATTAAGTGTTTTATTAAATTCGTGTCACCGTTCGAACACAATATTACCATTCGAACGTTAACTGACCGTTCGAACCTATACACCGTATGAAAATTGGTGATCTACATGTTTGAACGGTGTAGGGGGTTGTTCGAACGGAAAATCAGTTTTCCGCGCTTAACCCACCAGTTTGTTTCCCATCCTCAAATAATTATTTTATTAGGGACGAAATTTATTGTCCCTAAGTATACCGTTCAAACGGTCTGCATATTTTAGTACTTTTTTGGAACGAAATCAAAATTTTGTCCTAGATCTTATTTTTTGGGATGATTTTGATTTCGTTCAAAAAAAAAATCGTCCTGGTAGCTCAAATTTGTTGTAGTGTTAATTATATGAAGCTAATTCTAAGCTACCAGAAAATTATAATATATAGTAGTATAGTCAATAAATTATCTTCTCTGATCATATATCTTATATAAATATATACTCTATATATAACATTAATTTAAATAATAAACATGATTTTTAACAAACAAAAAAAAATAATGAATGTACGTATAATAGAGCAATGCTTTCTTCTTATTATTCTATCATAAAGTATTAAACTTACAAAAAAAGAAAACGAGAGAGAAAATTCAACTGACGCTTCAAAACTCACTAGCTATCATCCATTTTACAGCGTGCATAGTGTTTAAACTATGAAGTAATATTAGATAACAAATCTTAATTATGTGTATAAATCTGATGCAGGTCCTTTGTAAAGAGGTGGACTCTATTAAAAAGTGTGATTTTTTTTTTTTGTACTTATTTATAGTGGAGTCTATTTTTTACAAAGAGACCATACGTGACATGCATACACATTATACTTTGAAATTCATTGCAAATATTGGTTAATTCAAAGCTGCAAAACTTATTTTCTCATGATAAAGGATCATATAATATATATATATATATATATATTTATATATATAAGCAAAAAGAAAATATTGGAAGTATATATATATAGTTAATAATTATATATTCGGTCTTCTTGTTCTAATAATTATACGAAAACTATTACTAATTAATTAATTGAAACAAGTACAAAATTATTAATCATGGTATCAAACTATTATATATATTATATATATATAATTATTGCATGAAAAATAACAAATCTAAATAAAGAATGAGCTAGCGAGATCAAAAACACATTTTATACCGACAATTAAATAACGTCTACTGTACGTTAGTTTTGAAACATGGTATATATAAACTAACACTTGAGATAATTGCACTGCATTTTGCATATATATCATGATAGTATGAGGGTGCAATATATATATATATAGTAATTTTATATGAGGTATATATATGCAACAATATTATGGGCTTTTTGTGAACATGAGTAAGATAAGCGGCGCCCTAATCCTAACCATCTTCACATATATATAATAAAAAAAAAGGAAGATGATTGCAAAAGAAGGATGGATAGGGATCAAGATCTTTACAAGAAGCTGTTCAATACCAGCTTTCCACGTGCCATTACAGATAGATAAGAAGTTGGACTCTCCATATTAAACACACACGTTATAGTCCATGAATGGATGGAGGAGAGAATATACAAGCCATGATGAAGAAAATCCCCCCCACCCAAAAAGAAAAAAAAAAACCCAGAACTTGTACGTGCATGTCTAGCTTAGCTAGGTAGGTTAGGTAGCTTACCTGGAGACGTATAATCCCTGATGCAGACGCCGGTGGTTCTGATTTCAATCGGTAAATGGCGGCGTTGAGACTGTCCATGGCCAATGCAGGTGATGGAACCGGGGATAAACTACGTGTTTCAATGGTTTCTACAGGGAATAGTCCGGCCTGGTCTGATCCTTTGCAACCATTCATGGACATTATACACGGCTGATATCGCTGCTTTCAAACACACATACATTCAAAGATGACCAATCATCATTAGTTCAGTACTTTCTAAGAAATGTGAAGAAGAAGCAGCACGTACAGACGTACGCATGCTTATTATATATATATAAGTACGTAGGTAAAGATCAGTGCATTGCTTAATGCTTACACGACGGAAGAAACGAAGGGTTTGGCTACTGGAACTGCATTTGCTTTGGTTTGGATCCATTAAACGGGTCAGGAATTGCCCCGACGCGGCACCTGCAGCGCTAGCTGCCATATCTGCCCACAGAGAGAGAGAGAGAGAGGGATAGCTCTATACGATAATGATAGTCCCGTATTATTTATAGGGTCGAGCGACGGATGCTGTCCTGCTTCCAGTATTGCAGTGCGTACAATTTTTTTGATCTCCGTCGTTGCTTGGTTTTAAGCGGTTGAGATGTACGTTTGTAAGGGTGTTCATGTGGGTTCCGACTCGGAACCTGGGTATACCCACGCCAGAACCCGGGTTTCAAATCCGCGCCAGAACTCGGGTGGATCCTAATGTTTGAAACCCGAAAATCCGGATTCCGGGTTGTACTCCAGATTTTTTTTTTTAAGTAAAAGCCTTTATTTTATTAATTTTTTTTTCTAAGAAGTCAAGTTCATGAAACACATAATATTTGTGTTCTAAAAATACTAAATGCATGTGAAACAAAAAAAAAAATCCAATTTTCATCTATGCATGCATCACAATGCAATCCACTACATATTACACAAATGGTGTTTATAAATTATATTACCAAACACAAAATTAAAAGAAATGAGTTAAAAAATCAGCAGCACGGTCTTTCCATCAATGATTTAATCTCACACCAAATAATAGTCTATTGTCAATTCCTGCGGCCAAGAAATCAAAAAGCTTATTAATTAGTTTTGCATATTATATTCAAATAGAATATTAAAAAAGAGTAAAGAAAATGAGTATAAAAATTAATGGTTTTATGTATAAAGATTGCAGCACCTCAAAATGGTTTTGAAATTAATGACGATACATCAAAATAATGTCAAGAAATGCACCCAAACAATCCTGTCTTGCTAAAGGGCAGTCATAGAAAAGATGCATATCAGATTCAATATCACCCAAAATAGTCCATTGTATGCTTGCAAATGCATGTGCTAGTGTTTGGCAATAATGTTTTATAAGTACAATTGATTGGGTGCAGCAATAATGTTTGGCAAGAATCAAACATTTTATATGAGTTGAACTCAATAGTTTTCAATAAATAAAAGTATGTAACCAGATTTAAAAAATAAAAAACTTCAACTAACAAATGCATAATTCAAGCAAATGCATATAATAATAAAATTTATTATTTATTTCGACATAGAACTTCCCAAGACTCTAGTTTTTCTTCTTATATTTATTTAATTTTTCAATTTAGAAGGCAATTAATTATGATTATCCACCATTGCTCTTCAATTATGGCCATGAGATCTGACACTGTTTTAACAGCTTCATTGGGTTACTTTCTTCATCACTCGGTTCATGCCGGTTTTTCAAGCAATAAGGGTTAGTAACAAAAGAAATATTTCATTTCATCTACCTTGTAGTCATTTTTTTTATAAGTAAATCAAATGAATCGAATAATCATGTTCCCTTCCCAAGGTTACTACATGAAAACCAGACCATTTCACCAGAAAGAATCATGTTCCATCTACCAGCTTGTAGTCATCATGCTTCGCAAAGAACATTTTTCACAAAAATGAGCGGAAACCCAGCCTTTGTTAATCAAATAAACTATATTCCATTAGATGAAGTGTGCAAATGAAGCCAGCCAACATCTCTAGGTACAGAGGGAAAAAAAAAACAAAAACATTTTGCGGCGATTATTTCACCGTCACAAAAGTGTGATGATGAAAATAGAATACACGCGGCGAATTATTTATATTGATACAAATACTCATTTGCGGCGAGTTTTACGCGCCGCAAAAAAGTGATCGTCCATGGAATTATTTATCTCGACGCCCATCATAATCGTTGCAGCTAAGTATTAGCGGCGCAAAAAAACTATTTTGCGGCGATTACATTATCGTCGCAATATGTTAAACTGTGACGAATGTGATTATCGCTGCTTTAAACCGAGATCAATTGCGGCGATAATCAGATATCGCTGCTTTTAACTAGAACCACTTGCGGCGATTAATTGAGTATTTGCGACGTAAATAGTCGTTGGTATTGTTAAATTGTGGCGATTATCTCTGAACCTGATACCACCAATTTCGGCGTTTTATTATATCCTTTGTGGCGACAGATTATCGCTACAAATACTAATAATTGTGGCGAGTTTTTGAAGTCGACGAAACAGTTCTAAATTGGCTTGAGGATATCGTCGAACCAGCGGCGATTTAGAAATCGCCGAAAGAAAACAATTGTAGCGAGAAGTATGTGTATTTTCGGCGGTTTTGACCGTCAGAAATGACCCTTTTTCTTGTAGTGAAACAATACAGCAAGTACTAAATGATAAAAATCAAGTATATGGGTAAATCTGAAAGGATCTACATGAACTACAATGGAATTAGTGACTTGGTGGAATACACAAAAGTGAACTTTTTGTAACATACTTGAATTTTAACATAATCCTGAGTTATTATGGCTAGCAAGGATAGAAACAGACCAAGAAGTTCTGGAGTGAACAACTCTAGACAGAGCATAATGGTGGAAAAGAGTTAAACCGGAATGATCACCAATACCAAAAATATTCCGTTTCAGTACTTAAACCAGAATGATCACCGGAATGAAATTTAAAACATTGCACAAAAGTAAATCTAATGTGGCTTGATTAAATTGTAAAACTGTTTTTATGGTACTATATAATTAATCCCGAAACGGTATATACTAGAATACACCAATACCAAAAATCTTCCGTTCCAGTATTTAAACCGGAATGATCACCGGAACAAAATTTAAAAAATTGCACAAAAGTAAATCTAATGTGGCTTGATTAAATTGTAAAACTGTTTTTATTGTACCATAAAAAGTTATATCAATATGTAGGTTTATTTTTGTAAAATCATTTTTGAGTGATAATATGTTTCTTAAATTAAATAAGAATTGTCTATAATTAAAAAGAAATTAAAATTTAAAAATTATTAAATATTACATACCGACATATATAATGATTGGATCAGGAGAACAGATATTACTGATGAATGATTATTAAACTCGACATGTTGATTATTTTGTTTTTAAAATTAGTAATTAAATAAAAATTTACTGATGAATGAATGAAAATATATTGTTTATTTAATTAAATAAATAATATTAATTTTGAATGACATGGAGAAGATTTTTATTTAAATGAAAATTGTACGTATATATAAAAGACAAAGCCGAGACATATCAGGCCAATCTCAAAATTCCGACCACCTTTTTTTTTTTTTTTTTGGGAGTACTTGCGTGAATAATTTAAAAAGAAAACATGAGAAAAACACAGTGATTAAGGGGATTAATTACATGAGAGAAACACGTACGTACGTTCATCATGAAGGGGCCATGCTAATTTGTCGTTCTTCTGATCAATAGTATCCATCCATGCATGTGAATAATTTTGAAAAATATATATAAAAAGGACTGATTATTAAGGCCACACCTGGCCTTTTAATTTATATATATAAGAATAATCTTCTTATTTAATTCCCAAGCTAAAAGCTGTTTCATCTTCCAATTGCTAAAAGTAGTGATAGAGGGAAAAAGAACAAGAGAAATAACTTAGCTAGCTCAGCCTTTAACATTCCAAAGATTTTCAATTGGACTACGTACGTACGTACTTAAGATCATCGACGTGTTCAAAATATAATTAAATATTTTCTGGATAATCTTCTATATATATATATATATATATATATATATATATATATATATATATATAAAAAAGAACAATTCGTATATTATATATATTCAAATAATAGAACGTACCGTTCACCTTATTTTCCTAATGATCACGTACAATCTTCAAATAGTTTTGCAATATATATGTCGGTGTGTTAACGTATCACTTATAGTGAAATCTATTATAATTTTAAAAAAACTAAAACACCAATCATTTTTTTTAGTATAACACGTGATCTTGGGTGTATAAAAAATTAGACCTATAAATAGATTTTCTCTTCTAATTAACCTAATTCTAAAGTTTGCATTTAAGCATGATCACATTTTTCGATAACAAACTATAATAAATTAATAGATATAGAGAAAATTAAATAAGACAAACGATATTGACATTAATTAATTGCACAACATTAATTTATCACAAAATCTTTCAAGTTCTTTTAGACTCCTCGTGATCATCATCATTTATTTATTTATTTTTTCTTGACAAAATAATACAACTGGAAGCAGTCCAAAATCTGAAACAAAAACTTTACAAACAGGGTGGATCCTTTCCACTATGGAAATCTAACAAGCATTGAGGGATCTTGATCAGCGGGATGCTACCATATTGATTGTTGGTAGCGGCCCATTGCGCAATGGAATGCACGCATCGATTCTGTGATCGATGTATTTCCTTGCTTTCCAGTTTTCAAAACTTTGGAGTAGAAATCGTACGTGTGTCTCTTGCAATTCCTTATATAGTCCAATATGAACTGTTACCATTTATTGCTGAAATAGCCACTTGGGAGTCACCTTCTACAATGATTTTTTTTATATTTCTTGTGTGGGCTTCTTGAATTCCAAGTAAAGCTGCTTGTGTTTCACCTTGGTTGGAGTTGCTACTCTGTATGTGTTTTGAAACAACAAAGATTGTGGCTCCCTCATGAATCCTGCAAATTGCAATTATAGTACTCCCAGTTTGCCTAGTTGCTACATCAAAAGAAATCAAAAGATGGTCGATTGGAGGAGCAGACCAATTTGGGAATACATTGGATATTTTCCAGACCCAAGATTTGCAGTGATCTTTGTGGGACTTAATGGTTCTTTGGATAAATGACTAAATAGAAGAGGAAACATTTTCATGAATAATTTGATATCTTATGAACCAAAGATTATCCATGGCTAAAACAGCAAACAATTGGAAGTTATGGACAACTTTAGATATGAGATTTAAGGAAATGGTAAGGTTAAGCACAATTTCTATCCATTTGCTCAGCTCATTTTCAGTAACAGATGTGAGGTCCATTGGCCAAGGGGAATGGCGCCACAAAATGTGGCTAAAGGGGTACCTTAAAAAAAGGTGAGAAGCAGATTCCTCCTCCCCTGAACACAATGGACAGAGAGCCTGATCATCAGTGAGAGAGAGACAGGTTTTGAGGACTGATCTGGTTGGCAAAATGTTACTTCTAACTTTTCACAAGAATAGTTTTAACCTATCTTGGATCTTCAAAGACCACAATTTTTTCCAGTTAAAAGTGATGGGATGGTTGGGCTGGATTGAGGAGGAAATGGTTGCATAGGCTGATTTTACTGAGAAAAGACCACTGGAATGGTGTTTCCACTTTAGACTATCCCTTTGATTATGGTATTGATATTGAGAAAGAGTGATTCTTTCTATTTCAGTACCAGTCTCCTCAGAGAATAAAGCTTAAATCAAGATAGTATTCCATCTTCTAGGTTCCTCTAAGATAAGTTCAGAGACTCTAAGCAAAGGATTTTGAATTATTCTTGAGGATCTAGGAGAGGGGACAGGAGGAGAGAGGGTAAGGGATCCAAGGTCACTCCAAGCTTTCTTAAAAAGTATATAATATAGATCGATACTGTACTAAACATTATGATCATGATGCAAGATTGAATTTTGCATAAAGAGGCCGTGGAGTTTCTTTTTTTTTATATATATATTTATTTAATATTTATCCTTGCATCATCTGATCATCTTTTCGTTTGCACATTTCCAGAGCATGCACGTTTGTATATTTTATTTCGGCTGTGGCCCACTTCTATCTTCTTCGAGTAATGATCACAGGTTGTTGGCTGATTGATCTTGAAGACATTCAGAGATCTTTTCATTTCATTTGCTTAATTCAAATTAATGAGTGCAAGCAGCTAGGGGAAGATATATGCGCATGGAACGTATAGAACAATTAGGGTTTGTTCTGATCAGGACTCATTTTTTTTTTCTCTCTGTAAAACATTGAAGGTTAATATAAAGAGGAGAAAAGAAAAAAGAAATGAAAAGCAACGTCGACGATATAATATAGTCATAGTTTAATATTATACCTCAACATATGCTTGAATTTAATTGCTCAGTTTTAATCATGATATCAATCATGATCACATGAACGTACGTACTTACGTACGTGCAGCTTGTATGAAATTATTTTATATGTGTCAACAGAAACACAAGACAAAATATTGATGAATTTCTGAAAACACGAAATGGAATAGAACAGCTAGCTAGCATTTATGTGAAACTCGATGCAGTAGATCATAAGGTTTCTAAAAAGGGAATAAACAAAGTTAAATTAATTCTTCCATGGAGTAGTACTACTAGTAGTAACAACGACAATTAATAGTGGCGCCCGAACTGCGGGCCGCTCTATCATTATCGTCTTTCAAGACAAGATTGATGAGCTGTCAGAGGAATCCTGGATTCCTTTTCTTTTTTGCAGAAAGCCATGCATGCATACAAGAGCTAGGTATTGATGCCTGCATGCAGGTTGAAAGTTAGGCGAAGAAAGAAAGTTGGAGAATCAGAGAATGGGAGGAATGAGCGTTATGCATGCATGGGTGATGGGAGGGGCGGGTAGACGAAAAAGATAAGAGGGTTAGGGTTAGGTGAAGTCTCGTAGATGGGGGGAGATCAGCTCAGGTCGAAGAAGATCTAGACTGGTGGGAAGACTTGACTGTACATGTAGAGATCGAAGATGATGGTGTAAGCAAATTGGGTCTTCTGGGATGGAAATCAAATGGTAATAATTCAGCATTTTCCAAAATTTAATGCAGTTGGCCGTACAAAAAAAAACATATATATATATATATATATATATATATATATATATGTATGTATATGTATATAAAAGCAACTACTTATGAGGTGATCAGGTGATGCATGCTGATCTGAGAGAGTCGTCTAAGATGAGATTGCAATATTGCATCATGTAAAGGAGATCACTGCTGACAAATTGTAGTTGGCGCGCGCAGGTGATCACCAAATTAACAAGATTATCAACGACGTTGTAATTGAATGTTGTTCAACAACCAAACTATCATTGCCTTCATGATCCGGGCGCTTCTCCCAGTTAATTTTTAAGGATCCAAATTAAAGTGATCAAAAGGAGATTAATAGTACATGAAGCGATTCGACTGTAACTATCACCGATTGATCAAATAAATTAATTAAGCAATATGCTAGCTTTATATGCGCATATATATATATATATATATATATATATATATATATATATAATTATAGATATGACCTTTTTTTATCTGAGATTAAAGCTGCCGCTAAATGACTAATTTGTGATTTATGGCTGTTGATGGGAAAAAAATTATTTCCAACTATTTCTATGTTAGGAGAGTCATATATAAACAATGTATTAATCATTCCTTCAATTTTGCTTTAAGAGGAGAGAAATAATTTGTACAATCCTAATTAACTAACATGTACAACCGCATACTTCATTTGAAAAAAATGAATAAATCTAAAATCAATATGAAAAAACTTACTCTTTAATAGTTAAATTTACTATTTTTCAAAAAACAAAATGCACGAGACTAGCACATCTTAATGGAAAATTCTAGATACAACCGGTTTGCATCCCCGCCGCGGCATCGTCTCCCACGTGGCAAACAAAAATGACCCGTTTTATTTTTGTTTCATTTTCCTTCCCCTCTTTCCCATTCGATTTCGTCCCCGCCTTCAATTTCTTCCCCCCATTCGAAACGCAGTCCCTTGGATCCCATGGAATTCGCCGCCCCCTGCTACTTTTGAATCACATCCATGTCAATCCTCTCGATCAAAGTCCGAACTGAGGCAGCTCTTATAAGCTCTTGTAAATCTTCACCATCGATGTTGGACCTCAACGAGCTGACACTGAAACTCTTCGGTAACACGGCCGAGCAGCCTATGGCCTGGCTGTAGCTGACTCTTGTGGCGCAGTCTGTGATGCGTCGCACGTAAATGTCTCTTGCTTTGCCCAGAATCCTAATGGGTGTCGTTAGAAACCGCACAAACTTGTTTATATTTAAGCTTGGAATAAAATGAAACTAACTGCAGAAACAAAAAGCTAAAAAGATTCCAGATTGAACTATCTATGAAGAAGATTCAGGAAGTGAACAAAGGTCTGAACGCGTGGTTTTAGACAAATGGATGAGAGGGAACCTTCTTGATGAATTTAGCTTGAGAGAGAGGGGAAGCAGGGAGTTAATGGGGGGACGCAGTGGGAGTGGGAGACTGGGTTTTGTAGAAGCAAGTTGGATTGAATAGAATCTAGGTGCTCACACAAAGGACATGGTGATTGGTGGAATAGAATCTAATTATCTAGGAGTGAAGGCATATAAGAAAATCAGAGATAAGAACAAGCTGACCATGCTGAGTCACCGCGTTCACGCACTCGACAATTTAATAAATTGTAGTCTGTAGGTGACCCTCGCAATCAAGATGGCTCTTTGGTTGCTGCGAGGTCGGGGAAAAGAAAACCTAAACACTATAAATGCTAAAACTTGGTCTGTTGGATTTCTTTTATTTGCAATTTTTATTAGATTCAAATTGGAATTACTTCAGGGACATGCTAAATCAGACACAGATTCTCAATCGCAAAGATGGGTTCTGGAGATTGGTTTAAGACTATAGTCAGCCTAAAGAAACCAAAAGATGGCAGGTCAAAAAAAGCGGATGGAAAAGGGGTAAACGAAGGAAAACGAAACAAAAATAAAACGGCATCGTTTTGTTTTTGCAACATGAAAGACGATGCCGTGGCAGTCATGCAAACAGGTTGTATATAGAATTTTTGCTTCAACAATAGACCAGCAGTGTGCAGTTGCTTCCTGTTGACTGTAGCACATGCCTCTAACACAACTCTTGCTACGTGGCTTCAGTTTTTGCTGTTCCCGGAAGTCACAACTCAATAAATGTCGGACACCATTATCGATTTATACCCAAATACCAACTTTTATTTAGCGAATAAGATCTTTTACTTTTCAAGTGAAATGGATAACATATGTACAATATGGTGATATTTTCACTTGTCAAGTACATATATATACTTTCGTCCCAAATATCGTTCGTACAAAAGCATGAAAGTACCAATGTTTCAAATGCTATACATTAATCGTACAGAGTACAACCACCGTCCTACAACAAAAAAAAACCTCATTTTATGAACGTTTTACCGTTCATTCTCACAAGTATCTTGTCATCACAAAAAGATACGAGCATTGAAACACAAACCCTAGGATTCCAAAGATTAAGGCGCACCGTAAGAAAACTATATCACTTGATCTACCAGGAACTATCCCCATCCTGGAGGGGGGAAGCATCCCTAAATTTACTATTCATCCTCCACATCAAGCCCACCAATCCGCTGCCGCCTCCTATCAAAAACTACTTTAAAGGACTCCTGTTCTGCACGTAGTCTCTCTTGGAATGTGCTCTGCCTCTTTGACTCACCAGCATTATGTGTTGGTGCTGGGATTTCCTCTTCAGGAAATGGGTTGGACTCCTGCTAGTGTTAAAAGAAAATAAGGTGAATTATTAAGTGGACACTATGAGAATGACAGGGAAGATGAGGAATCGAAAGGATTCTTCTTGGTGGAGGACTTCAGATATCAAACACAAGAACAGAGAAGGATTTGCTCCAAGTGACCAGCAAGAAGAGAGAAACTTGTTCCAACAGAGAGGAAATGCACAAAAAGCTAGCACTGTTCACCCGGTTCCAGACCGGGTACCCGGATATACCCAGACCGGAGCCCGGGTTTAAAACTCGGCCCGGGTTAGCCAGGTTATGAACCAAGCCGGAACCCGGGTTTTTGAAACCCGGAAATCCGAGCTTTCCCTTTTTTTTTTCTATTTACAAAAATTCAACTGATGATCTAAATAATAAACCATCATGCTGCATTCTTGTAGTGTCATGGTAGGAATCATTTGGGTTGGTTTTGGACTCTCCAGCAAAACCAATTAAACATCTCTATTTGACTTCTTATTCTGGTTGGCATCAAGCGTCCCATTCCATTAAAACAATCTGGGTGCACATAATCAAACGCCCCATTCATTTGCCTTCCAAAAAAATTTCGAAGGCTATTTCAAAAGTATAATTTATAAATAAATGAAATAAGAAACATCAAAACATTCAAACCAAAAAAAAAAAGAAAAAAAAGGTTATAGGTTTAAAACCCGGTACCCGGACCGGGTGTTGGTTACCCGGGTATACCGGCCCGGGTTTGTTCCAGGCCGGAACCCGAAACCAAAACCCGGTTATCCAGGTTCCAGACCGGGCCGGGAAAAACCCCGGCCCGGATGAACAGGCCTACAAAAAGCCCAGATTCTATTATATTATATTAGCTCGATAACTAACCAAGTTGTATCCGGTGCCAGGTCCAAGTACTAAAGACAATAAATTTGCCTTCTTTGCTGCATGTATTGAAAATCCAGTGCTACCCACCTGCAGGGAGGAAACAGGCAACAAAAACCTTTACAAACACGGCAGAACTCAGAAAAATAGACATGCTGTTCCACAATATGCAAATGTAATCATGATGCACCAAGCCGTCAGATTATTTAGGTGCAAGAATTATACAAAGCGATTAGATCACGGGCCAATGACTTTCCAAGGATAAATGACCCTATATCAAGTGGAAAACATGTTCCAATGTCAACCAAAAAAATTAAAATAAAAAAACTAAGCATTGCGTTTGATCCTCAAAATTTCTTAACACTGCTACATGTTCTTACATGTCAAACGTTTCTCTATGACACAAAAGAATATTTATTTACGGGTTAGATGATACTTATCAAAAAAAAAAAATTATGGGTTAGATGATAATTTTATTGATGATGAAAAAGGGTATAACCCCAGAACACAGGACACAAAAAGAGAATGAAAAGCCCATCACAAGTATTTTCATGGAAATATCTAAATTTGTAGATGGTCTAGATAAATGCAGAGAAGTTTCACGTAGGCACAATACCAAATAACACAAAGAAGCAGGTGGGTTATATAGCTGCAAGTAGTGTGCCCAAACAAGCAGGTTGGTTGTGTAGCTGCAATTTTAAGAAGTCATCCAACATCACTCAAGGAGATAGAGAACACTCCTCCAGATGATGAAAACAGCAGTTAATTCACAACTACTTGTAAAAGAGCCTTGGGTTAACCTCTCAAGACAGTTTCATCACAATTACCTTTAAGCTGCATATTTCGATTTCATACATCAATACACAAGTAGAGATCTCTCGCCCGCATGTCATTCATAGTAGAAGACCATTTAGTTGGTGATCCACATGGTTATCAAAGAACCTCCACATGCCCAATCACAGTGCAAAAGTCCACAGTGAGGTGTCATAGTCAGTTGTGAGGTGTCTTTTTTACATCCTAGTGTCTCTATATATGCATCAATGGAGACAAGAGCCAATAGGGGACAGATAAAGATTCAAGGGTTAAGGATTCTTAGTTCCCTTTGTTCCTGTTTTTCGGTCTTGGTTTTTCTAACCTTTTTTGTTAAGCTTTTAGACTTCACATTGGTTAGACTCCTCTCTCTGGGTGTAGGGAAAAAAAATCTTGTTTGTTTTTGGCGTTTTTAATAGGTTGGTTTTGTGGCACAATCTTTTTTTTTTTTTGGTAAGGTTGGTTTTGTGGCACAATCTGACTGGTGCTTGGTGTTTTGTGGTGAGATCTGAACGGCGATGATGTTTTCTTGCAACATCCAACCAGAATTGCATTTTTCAGCAAACTTTGTGTTATTGTTTTTGTTTTACTGGAATTTCAGCTTGTTAGTACCCAGTTTGGTGCTCTTCTTGTGAATGTTTTCATACAGTCTGTGATGCAGGACAAAGTATTCACAGTTTTTTTTATCAGTAAACAAAGAGTCTTATTAATGATAAAGGTAGGCAAAGCCCAAGTACACAAAGATATACAAGACTGACAACTAAGCATGAGCGACATCTATTTGTGATGGGATGATTGAAAAAATGGAGAGACGGTTGGCTAGTTGAAAAATGATGTATCTATCGAAAGGTAAAAGGGTTACTTTGATCATAAGTACTCTTTCTAACTTGCCTACAGATTTCTTGTCCCTGTTTCCACTACCAGCCAAGGTGGCTCACCGCATGGAGAAGTTGCAGTGGGACTTCCTAGGGGGAAGGATGGGCAACAAGTTCAAATTCCACCTTGCGAATTGGTCCACGGTATGCACACCAATCTCAGGAGATGGGTGGGAATACAGAAACTGTTGGTCTTTAGGGCTCTATTGGGAAAGTGGTTGTGGAGATACCAATCGAAAGGGGGGCTTTATGGAGAGCTGCAATTGACTATAAGTTTGGTGGATGGTATTCAAATGAGGCGAGCGGACCACATAGGGTGGGGCTTTGGAAACATATCATAAGAGGATGGGATACTTTTTCCAAGTGCACTTGGTTTGAGGTGGGTGATGGGTTCAAGATTAAATTCTGGCATCATCTTTGGTGTGGCAATAGGGCCCTCAAAGAAGCTTTCCCAGAAATTTATGGAATTGCAAGGTTGCAGGAAGCATCGGTTGAAGATCTTCTAGACCAATCTAGTGTTATTCCTTAATGGAATATCACTTTTCTTAGAGCTGCACAAGATTGGGAAGTCGATACATTCACAGAGTTTAGCAACCCCGTGTACTCTTCTAGAGTAAGGGTGGGAGAGGATGATAAGATTCCTTAGCGCCCTTCAAAGAAGGAAAGCTTACTGTCCATTCGTTCTACAAGTCTATTGTCATGCATAACGCAAACCCATTTACATGGAAGCCCATTTGGAAGACTATGGCACCCCTAAAAGCAGCTTTCTTTCTGTGGACAGCCTCCTTAGGAAAGATCCTCACTATAGATAACTTAAGAAAATGCCGGATTATTATATTGTATTGGTGTTGCATGTGCAAAAGGAGTGGGGAGACTGTTGATCACCTACTACTTCACTGTGAGGTTGCCATGACTCTTAAATTCTTTGCTAGAGTGGGGCTAACTAATGTGGGTGATGCCGAGAATGGCGGTTGACTTCCTAGCAAGTTGAAGGCCTATGTGGAAATGCTCAAATCACAGCAACATGGAAGATGGTCCCAATTGGCATATGGTGGTGCCTTTGGAAGGAGATATCAAAACGAAAGAAGCTTCGAGGATCACGAGTGGTCAATGGACAAGCTTAGACCTTTTTTCTGCAATACCTTACTCCCTTCGCCTCTTGTAATAGATTTTAATGGACGGAAGATCCATTAAAATCACACACCAAAAGAAGTCAAACTTTTAAAAAGTCAAATACAGAAGCAAGAAGAGGGGGAAGGAGAGAAAATTACTTATAAATTTTATTCCATTCAATAATCTAACTTCATTGGATGACATTGACACTTAATTAGACTAATTCCTAAAAAAACACAAACTTCTGTTTTTTTGATCGGTTAAAAAAAAAACAAAAAAAAACACAAACTTCTAAAGTCAAATAACTCCTAAATAGATAAATTTCCAATAAAACAAACTCCTATTAAACCCTAGGGCAATGCTCATTTATTTAATTACAAAACAACCCTTAACAATTTTTTTTATCGGTACAAAACAACCCTTAACAATATATATTATTACTTAATTTGTCCAGTATCAGTCTGTCTGTGTTATAACCCAAAAAAGGAAAACAAAATCCCATCTTTGGGTTTGTGCATTCCAAGTTGAGGGTGAGTATTAGCGTTTGTTTTTTCGCTCATTTGTTTTTTTAGTTTATTCCAAGCTAAGCATATATATGTGCTCCAGCTTGGGAAGGAGTGCTAGAGAAGAAAGAGACTAGTGTTTCTAGCACCTGCCCCTATTCCAGAGAAGGTGCTAAGTTATCAAGTCCATAGCGAGCTATCATAGTGATGTTGGAGGTTTCATTCACCCTTGTGTGTCTCTACATATACATCAATGGATTGAGGGCCATTGAAAGGAAATGAGTCTCTCTTCTTTAATTCCTATTCTACCTTAATTCGAAACATCGATATTCTTGAAGTAGACAGTACATGGAAACCAGACCCAGGAAAACACCATTCGAATGAAAGAGGATCCATCCATGGTTTAGAATGTCATGAAGAGAAAGCCATGAACAATCAGATTGCCTTTAAAATGGACAAAATAGTATTATAAACTATAAAATACCTGATCAGCCCAACGGACAGATTTGACTTTCTTGCCATATGCTTGAATCAACCCGGAAAGAGCACTTAAATTAGTCTTTACACCCTCAGTTCTTTCAGTATCATCCTCATCTGGATCATTTGACCATTTACTCCGACCTAATTCTTTCACTTCTGACAGATGATCTCCTTCAGAATCCCATCTATTCCCATCCTTCGAAGGACCTAAAGCTCAAAACATTCAAGCATATTGAGATAAGTTTGGAATTAAAGTCACTATATAATTCTTAAATGAATGTAGGAAAATGAGAATCCAGCAATCATCATTGTCATAAAGTGATTAAATACTAATTATTTGCAGTCGCAAATATGTAAAACCTATCCAGAAGGCTTGTTTTAGTCGGGAAACAAAAAGTAGAATGATTATTTAAAAAATAGAATATGCGTTTGTTTTCTGTTTTGTTTTGTTTTGTTTCTTTTCCCATTTTTTCTTTTTTGTGCATGAGCATAAACCCCAGCCAATATGTTTTCATAATGAAGCACCGAAGAGCAAGGCTCGAAAATCAGAATCGGATTCGCAATTGGGGAATGACTAATTCAATTTGTTGAATCAGGTGACTCACAAAAAGTTTAAAACATGTATTTCGGTGTCAACAAAAAATATAAAAAAATATAAATAATAAATTATTGTATTTGACCTCATTGTCCTCATTCTTTTTTTCTTTTTTGATAAGTAAAATGAAAATTTTTATTAATACGAATGAAGTAGGCAAAGCCCATTACACAGGAAGTATACAAAAGAACACCTAAATACATTCTTTTGCCTCAAATATTCTCATTTACAAAGTAGATAAATACTCTTGATTGTAAGGTTATTATATTGTGATATTTTGTGCATAATCAGAAATTTAATACAGAATATTCATTTCTCCCAATTTTTTTTCTATTCAACCAAATAAAGTAAAGAACTCCATATTTTTATCTTTCCATTTTTCTACTCTTCTAATTGAACACAAGGATGAAAAAGTTTATATGCATTAGTGTTATCATATTTTCGTATGAGAAATAAAAGAACTCATTTCTCAAACACAATCCAAGAAAGAAACATAATTTTAAATCAGCTGGAATGTGCTGGAATCGGTTTGAAATCAGCTAAAATAAATCAAAATCAATCGATTGAAATCAATCAAAATCAACCAATTGAACGGATTATTTGAACAACTCAAAAAATGCATTGAAAATCAGTCAGGAATCAATTCAATTTGAATCAGTTGAATTTTTCTTAATCAAACCATTTTCAAGCCATGCTAAAGAGACACAGGACCAGATTTTGCAAGAACTTGCTTCCACTCAGAACAACCAAAGTTATCTAGAAAAATCTCAGGATCATTTTAGAGGTAAAGCAGCCCCCATCCACCACCGTCAGATACCTGAACAGAGACCTTTTTAAAATCTGATGGGCAAGTTCATTAAAATGTCAAAATTTTATTCCAAAGTCTTAGAAAATTACATATTTGCCACAGAAAAGAGCTTGCCATTTAGGAATTCATTTTCTCAGATCAAGACACACAGAGGCATGTTGAGAAATAAAACACATGTTGATCTAACTGATACGACAATTTTATTTTCAATGCCTGACTTGATAATTAATCTTTCCTTTCAATTTTAGATACTGATCTTCCAAGTCTTATTAATTAGTAACAAAAAAACTAGGGAAAACAGGTTGAGTGAAATTAAAACAATCCAGCCATAAGCCAAGCTTAAACACTAAAACAAAAGTACAGTAAAAACGTGAGCTCACACACAAAACACACACTTATAAAACATTTATTGTAAGTAATAAATAAGTGTAAAGCAAGAAAGAAATGTAGAAGACACAATCATACTTGTTAAAAACATAGTAAATTAGAGGCAGTCAGACTGCCAAGCGTGGAAATGGAGACGCACAAGATCACAATTATATAAATTATAAAAAAAACAAGAGTTGACGTGTACCATCAGGTGCATCTTCTCCTATAGGAGCTATGATATTCTCAGGCTTCCTTTCTTTCAGCTCAGACAAATTTCCATCAAAATCTTCATCTTCCATGTCCATGTCTACCTGGAAGATGTTAAATGTAAATTGAAATTAGATCAGCAGTTTAAACAATGGCTCTAAAGTTCAACGTTCATAACACAATGTCATAAACACACAAACCCAAGCGTGTGCAGGTTAAGCACAAACTAGTCTGCATAAAAAAATAAGGGATAAATCCCAAAGCCACACAGACTGCCACCCAATTCGCAATCAAGCCTCCAACCTATCAACTTTGGCAGTCACCCCCTTAAACTACTAAAACATCAATGGACCCCCCTCCACAAAAAATTTGATATAAATACTCTTGATAAAATTTACATATATTAAAAATATATATATTAAAATAATAATTATAATTTAAAAAACATATATTACTATTTTCTTTTTATAAAATAATAATTTATTATTTTTAAACACTAATGTTTTTATTTTTTAAATACTTTTTTAAATAAAAATTCAAATTTCATTTTTTAAAACCTTTTTTTTATAAGTAAAATGGGAATTTCAATGATATGAATGAAGTAGACAAAGCTCATGTACAAAGGAAGTATACAAAAGAACACCTAAATACATTCCAGAAATTAAAAACAGAATATCATTAACACTAGTTCCATTAAGCACAATGGCTGAAAACCAGAGTAATAAGGTGTGCACAAAAAAGTTCCAAAGTTCCTCCATTGTGCGCTCCCTATCTTCAAAGCACCAATCATTCCTTTCCATCCAAATACACCACATAATGCACCAAGGAATCATCCTCCAAACTGCAGCCACTTGGGGACAGCCTTGTCCTTCTAGCAAGCTATTAAGTCCACCACCCTCAAAGGCATAACCCAAGCCACACCAATTCTTCTAAAGATCTCATCCCACAACACTCTTGTCGCCTCACAATTCAATAATAAATGATCCACTGATTCTCCATTCTTCTTGGACAAATAACACCAATCCATAACAATGAGACTCCGCTTCCTCAAATTGTCCGTGGTCAAAATATTCCTAAGAGAGGCAGTCCATATGAAGAAGGCGACTTTGAAAGGCACACAAGACCTCCAAATACTCTTCCACAGGAAACAAAGATTACCATGTGATGCCAACAGCTTGTAATAAGATCTCACTATAAACCGCTTGCTCCCATTAGGCCTCCACTGCATCCTATCCCCATGTACCGATAGGCCTCCCATAGAATATATAAGACTGAAAAATTCAGAAACAGTATCCATTTCCCAATCATGAATATCTCTATTAAATTGAACATCCCAATGGTGAGAACCATGGGAAAATGCCAACAGATCCGACACAGAAGCACCCCAATTACCAGCAATGCGATAGAGAGCTGGGAAAGCCCTATAGAGAGCGCGATCTCCACACCAAACATCATGCCAAAATATAGTTCTAGAGCCCTCACCAGCTACAAAACAAATATGAGTGGCAAAACTCATCCAACCTCTCCTAATAAATTTCCATAAGCCCACACCATACACCACCTCACTTCATTGGAACACCAATTCCCCCCCCCCCCCAACCCCCCCAAGCACTTCATTTTTAAAACTTAATAGGGATGTTTGGTCACTTTTAAGAAATTCTAGGACAATACTGTCTTTTTAAGGGAAAAATGGGGTACGTTGCAGTTTTTGGTAGTTCTGAGAGATGATTACCAAAAGGGAAGTGCTACAGCCACAAAGAGATCTCACAAAAGTAAACACACAAACTAACGTGGCTTGATATGATACGTTACATCTACTTTACAATAAAGTAGTTTTACAATCAATGTACCACATCAAGCCACATCAATTTGTGAAATTACTTTTGTGGGATAACTTTGTGGCTAAAGAGATTGCTGATTGGGTAGTATTTTGAGGGGACTTTGTGTATTATAGCCACAAAATGATCATAATCAAACCACCTCTTTGAATTGAACTGCCAGGTTTTGAGAGGTAATTGACCGGATTCCAATACCCTAGGATCCTGGCCCAACTATTTGACAGCCCTAAAGGCTCTGCAAATTTAAAGTTCATGTTACATAGCTTGAGGCCTCGAGACTTGATCCTTTACACCCCAAAAATAGAAAGGTGCCAGACTTATCTCTGCTATAACAATGATATAGAGAGAGAGAGAGAGAGAGGAACCTAGCTAATCATGTTCGATAAAATGTCTCACTTGAAAAATAAAACAACTGACTGTAACAAATATTAGAACTGACACTCAGCGAGAAACGTATTTACTTTTTCATCTACATAACTAGAATTGATAGGCACTGAAGCATATCAAACAAAGTATATGGTATGGTAAATTTCAATCTCCAATCTAGATATTAATTTAGAAATAAAAAATGAACATTAAAAGAATATAAATAATATTCAACTACCTCTTGAATACCACTGTCTTTAAGGTCATCCCCATGGAATAATGACTGTCAGGCCAACAAAAATACAGCATTAAAATCCAATCATGTAAGCAACTATACATTTTTCTTTGAAGAGAAAAGAAAAGTTCACCATTTTCCTGAACCATTAATATCTTATGCATTATCTAACATGGTACGGCATTCCACATTTTTTAGATGACTCAAATACTTTTTGACAAGTAATAGAAGATTTTATTTGAAAAAGAACAGACATAGCTGAAGTACACAAGTATACAACATAAATGACTAGAATATTTCTTTTTTATAAGTAGGAAATTACTAAAATATTAAATGACAGCAAAAAGCCCGTTAAAATATTTCCACCTATGACCTCTTCTTTGCCTTGAATGTCCTGTAACATACAAGCTCAAAACAAAACTGAGACCATCAAAACATCGTACCTTAACATTTTTTTTTTTTTGAAAAGTAATGAAAGGACATCGTACCTTAACATCTAGCTGCAAGTACAAAGATGGAGCTTCTTCCCACTGCCTGGCCATCTTTTTAATGTCATCCTTGGTAAAACCATGCACATTCCTAGCTGCACAGCCCTAATATACACAAAAATATCAATTTTATACCTCATTTTACGAATAATTGTTTTTTCTAATTATATAAGCACTGTCTGCTTTTTCAGACATAATATTATCAAATACTATTCATTATGACAAAAGGGTTGATTACACTTTGAGCCCTGATTTAAAATGACCACAGACTACCAACCTACATATTTATCCTCGAACTTTTTGGTACCTTCAAGGAGCGCGATGTCAAGTTGGTATTTTGAGGTGCACATTGCAAAATAGGTTATATATATATTTATAAGTGCAAAATTGGTCATATTTTAGATAGTTGCAAAGTTTAATTTTTCCATAAACAACTTTACATGTAGTATCCCACCCGCCAAAAGTATAAGGTTTATACACCAGGAAACTTGAATGATTAGTGACTTATTGCATTGGGATAATAGCACTGAACATTGAACATTGAGTGAATTAAAATGATGATGTGCAGTAGTATTCACAACATGTAACATTTACCACAGGGTCCTTATATGTAGCTTCCAATATGTAAACTTCATAACCTGAACTCTGACAAGAGAAAAAAGGACAATGAGTGAAGTCAATAATAAATAATGAACTATAAGTAGCCACAATGCCATAAGAAAACACAATAGAGGAATTTAAAATAGCAGTAGAAATAACATTGGCTTTCAGATTGAAACAGCAAATGAAATATCCTCGAATTTGGTGCCTGGATGAATCAGCTTCCATAGAATAAGAAAGATAGAGACAAAAGGTGCCTTGAGTATTCATTTTGTTGTTTTTTTCTTATTTGGCACCGGGTGTCCAGAACTAAGTCCCAACTAATCCTGGGGGGTGCACAGGCCCTCGCCAATGAGTTTCCCTCAAATGCACCTCAAATAATTCAAGGGAACATTCCCCAGTCCGAAGGCCCTAGAAATTGTTTGCACCCAACTGTTCAAACCTTAGACTCGGAGGGTGCATAGCACAAAGACCAAGCTCTTACTACTTGAGCCCACCCCTAAGGGTTGCCCTGAGTATTCATTCCCACCCACTATCTTACAAGTTACAATTAAAAGAAAACATGCAACCAGCATCATCAGATTCGTCAGCGAAGACACGAAAGGTTAGGAAAGCAGAATTCAAGGTAGGTGCTGTTACTGAATAGCAGTAAAATATGTCCAAGATGCATCGTTTGGTATGATAATTGAGCTAAATTTTATGATACATTGGGGCAAAGCACCAAAAAGCAAATTTGAAACTTTGCAGTCGAGTTGCCATAATTAAAATTATCAAATTCTGCACTATTTGACATTTTGGGAATAATGATAGGAGTGAACTACTCAGACCAAGCTTTTTTTTTTTCCAGGGCAGGGGGTGGGGGGGAGCCAAAGCACAACGAAGCATCCTTTGGCCCAAAAACAAATTCACACACAGGAAAGCAACAACAATTGGATTACAAATTTCCTGACAACCAGCACTCGGCAATAATACAATTCAAGGTCTCTTTTACCAATTTTGCTTACCCATTCATTATCTATAATTTTTCATATCAAAAAGTCCAAAATACCAAAGAATCAAAGTATCATTTCATTTAGCAATAAAAACATTTTAAAAATAAATCAATTTGCTAGCTGGGTGTGTCCATTTGTATGCTTCTTGTGTACTACGGTGGTCAATAAAATTGCATTGATTATAAAAAATAAATAAATCAACGAAGACCATTAATAGGAAACCGGGCTGATAAATTCTATACACTTTAATTTAACACAAATACTTGTAAAAAAATTATTTTAACACAAGCATAACTCCGCGTAACTCAATATATAATACTTTTATAAAGCTCTTTTAAAACAAAGTAGCAGCCAAAATAAGGAACTAGGCACTTCAGGCTTCTTGTTTACAATCATTCAATATTAACTTGAACTGAGAAAGTACATATCTAAAAGTTAGAGATAATATCAGGTAAACATTATGTTACCATCAATACTGTGATGGGTGTATTAGAAATTTAGTCGTCATTTCAGAACACATGGCAGAGGTTCTTAGGGAGAGAGAATTGAGGGTATACCTTTGCAATTGCCCAAAACTGAGCAAAATCAGCTACCCGCAGATTGCGGTCATCCACTAAGACGAGGCAAACATACCACCAACAAAAGGGTCAATAGCCGAAGAAAACTGCATCTGTTGTTAGTGAAAATGAAGGCAGTGCATGGGCACTGCATCACCACTTAATCTATAATCAAACTAGATCATTGGACTTATTGAATGCCGTAACAAGCCAGCCTAACTAGAAGAACCTTTATTACCTTTAATTCCATTATCTTCTATTTACGCCTAAGGTTTGGAAATTCTTTTTAAGAAAATAAATGACTTCAGAAGTTTCTAGAATTAAACAATACTTCAGGCATCTTATATGCATTTGTCTTTTGAAGGCAATATAAGCTTATGAATCGATGCTACGACTAGCATCAGAGGCATGTAACTGTACATGACTAGTAGGCACTACCTCAACATAATTAAACCAAAGGACAACATGTCACAAAACTGTGCACAGGAATTAAAGAAAGAAAATGTAAGAGATTCCATCTTCAAAATTCTCGATAAATCAAGTAAAAAAGAGCCAGAATATACAGAAAGAAATTGATAAATGCTTCAAGCAAAAGTATACGAGTTCTAAGTTTTCAATTAATCTGAATATTTTAAAACAGAAAATGCATACCAATGATGAAGGTGAAAACTCCCTCCTCAACAGTCTTCTTAAATGCTTTCAACATGCTTGACCGATAAGACTGTTATAGAAATTTAAAGCATGAATTACTGAAAACAATTAATACAAAGATGCATGCGCACAAGCAAAAGAATGCACGTGCAAATACACAATAAATGATGTAAAAGCAAGTGCCCAGTAGATATCAGTGATCAAATGGGTTAACATAAAAGTCAAAATCTCAACCGTCTAATGATGGCAATACAATAGGTAACTAACAAAACCCAATTATGGTAACAAAATAAAACAAAAGCCACTGCCATATACCAGTTCACTACTACAAGCCTGTGAAAGCAGAATCCATATTTTAATTGCATTTTGTTTCAAGACATATAGATTGTCATTCATGAAAATAAAAAAGTAAACATATCTAATAACATGAACAAAGATCAGTATGACATGAGGAAACCACATGCTTCATGTACTCCACATCACACGCTTGTACCCACCAACACATGAATACATCTCTACTTCAACAACAAGAGATTTAGCACATAACTTATATTTTTGGAAGCATTTAGCATATAATCTATCAGTTACAACCAATATCAACATTTACAAACACCAAATTATAACAAACAGTTGTTTGGCAACAAGCTTATGTGACACTAACGCCTATTCTCACTTCAGGTAAACACATCATGAATGGAATTCATGGAAAATGCTTTTTATCCATCCAAGGGGACAATTGAGAAGAGAGGCAACATTTCTAGACAGGTACAAGTAAAACCAGCTCTCATGATATGCAAAACAAGGAATTGGAAGAAGCCATGATAAAGTTAATAGTTAAAATCAAACCTCACAGAGCATGCCTTGCCAATAGATTTGTTGATAAGTCACTTGCTTTGCCAATAAATAAGACCAATAGTTTTACCAAAAACAATAAAAGGCTTCAAGCACAAAAATCTACACGATGAAAAAACAAGCATACAAAATGATAGTCAATAAATAAATTCTAGAAACAAGGGCTTTGGAGATCAAGGACTTTCGCCCTATTAGTCTTGTGGGAGGCCTCTATGAGACAATCTCTTACTTGTGAGCAAACGAAAAGAAATTAGCATTAGAAAAGGTGATATCGAGGGCCCAAAATGCATTTATCAGGTGAAGATAGATTTTAGACCGGGTCTTGATTGCTCATGAATATCTCGACAGTATAATCAATTCGGGTGTACCAATGTTATGCAATTTGGATTTAGGGAAGGCCTATGAGCATGTCAATTGGGCTTTCTAATGTAATTGTTGTGGAGATGTGGTTTCCGGACAAAGTGGCATTGTGTATTTATGAGCATATTTCATATTTGTGATACCTCATATGATAAGGATAAGGGTATGTGATGTATGAGATCCCACATTGCTTGGAAATAATAAGTTCTTGCTCTTTATAATATTCCAATGGGACTCCAATTGTATTATTGACTAGTCCTTTTGGAGTATAGACCATGTGGTTTGGACCTTCCATTGGGACATTACAAATGGTATCAGAGTCTATCCCAACCAGAAATGTGGGACTTGAGCCGTGCCACTTGCAATGGACTGGTCCCGGGAAATTTATGGGGGATAGATTGTGATATCCCATATAATAAGGATAAGGGTAGGTGGTGTATGAGATCTCACATTGTTTGGGAATAAGAAGTTATTGCTCTTTATAATATTCCAATGGGGCTCCAATTATATCATTGACTAGTCTTTTTGGAGTATAGGCCATATGGTTTGGGTCTTCCATTGGGGCGTTACAATATTGTATCTCTACTCTGCGTTTCCCTCTTTCGATTCACAGAAAACCATCCGGCTTCTTCAAAAGTTCCCACAATGGTCAAGGTGACCCATTATCCCCCATAGTCTTGGTCACGGTAATCTAAGCTTTGAGCCAAAAGTTTGATTTATGCTGAAATGGGAACTCTTACCTAGATTTCATGCAATAAAGGATCGCATGAATTGATAGTGTCTCATCTCCTTATTGCTCTTCAATGAATATAAATGACTTTACATCGACATCAATGAATATCCAAGGCTAACATTCTAGTTGCCCCCCAGAATGTTAACCAAAAACTCCCAAATAGACTTTAATGGATTGGTGCTACATGTGCAAACAGAGTGGGGGAGACCATTGACCATCTACTACTTCACTACGAGGTAGCCACAACCCTATGGAATGATTTCTTCACTATGGTGAGAATAGGTCGGGTGATGCCAAGAAGAGTGGTTGATCTCCTCAAAAATTGGAGAGGTCTACAAGGCATTCAAAATTGCAGCAATAGGAAGATGGTTCCCATTTGGTTATGGTGGTGTCTTTGGAAGGAAATGAATGCAAGAAGCTTTGAAGATCATCAACAGTCTCCTTGTACTAACTGCTGAGTGCTGATCATGCCTAGGAGTCGCTCTTGTATATGTCCCATGTACATGGGCTATGCCTATATTTTTATCAATAAAATTCTTGTTTACCAATAAAAAAAAATCTACAGCACAAAATCATCAGTGAAAAAAAAACATGTACATATTAATTAGATAAAAACAATCAAACAGAAAATCGTTTAGAACAAGATAACCCAATGCAGTCTCAAGACACTATTTGAGGACTAAATATATTCTATTGCACCAAAATCTACCAAAACAATGCAAGAAAAATAAAACTTCCAATGAAAAGGAAAAAAAAAAAAAACAACTGCATTGCCCCTACTACACCATCATATGATAAGTTGTAGTTTTAGAAATATATTTTCTAGTTCCAGATGAAAATTTTGCATTACCTCCTCCATTTCAGGTTCGTAACAATACTCCATCACCTTCTTCGTTATTGGTTTCTTGCCTCTGGCCAAAATCGAAGATTTCGAAACGTCACCTTCCTCAACCTGTAAGGCATTAGACAATGTTATTTATACACTTTATATCAGTTATACCTTATAAACCAAGACACAGGAAGAGAAGATTTATGATAATCAATAAGGATTCAATGTAGATCATAAAAAAATATTGAAGGCAACAACAAACCTTTTCAACCTCGGTCATAAAATAATCGTCCATAGAATGAATACGTGGAGCGTGACCACCATTTTCAACCTCAAGGTCACGTAACATCTTTGCTAAGTAGCTCTTCCCACTACCTGATTGTATAGTAGATGCAATAAGTTCCCATAAAATGGTCATACACTTATATTTTTAATGAAGTGGTGATGGAAAAGCTTTCCAAAAAAAAAGACAAGAAGAATTAAATCAATTGAATAATATTAATACTCCTGGGATGTCTTACATCTCTAATACAAGTATTCTCTAGATATACCTATCAAAAAAATATATTAATTAGATTAAAGACTTCAGGGCTGTTGCTAATTCATCACGATGAAGGAACTGAGAATTGAAGAGGTCACTTTAGTCAGCAAACTATGAATCTAGAATGGGTCAAGCAAGAGGAGATAAGGTGGGAGTAAAGGGAGGGTTCAAGTTGCTGTTACTGAAGTGTAAGATATTGTCATGGAATGACCTATCAAAAAAAATATATATTGTCACAGAATGTCAGAGGACTGAATGATAGGAATGGAAGGATGAGGATAAGGAATTTATTAAGAGAACGAAAGGTAAATATTATCTGTTTGCAAGAAACTAAGTTGGCAATCTTATCTAGAGCAGATGTACCCAGCATGTGGAGATTATAATACACAAAGGGTAGCATTTTTGTATGGACAACAGCCCTAGGGAAAACTTAACCTTGGACAACCTAAGAAAGAAGTGTGTTAAAGTGTTGAATTGATGTAGCATGTCGGAAAAGAGCAGGGAGTATTGGCCGTGTGGGAAAGGACTGAAAAGTAATCCTTACCGCTCAAAAGTGTGGTGAATGATTCCATTAAGCTTTGATGGTTGGGAAAGCACAGGGTTAGATATGGAACTCGATATGTTCAAATGACTCTATTTTTGGACAGCACCCATTACAATCAGCTTTCCTACTTATGTATCTTTCATGGATATGTGCTTTACTTGTGTATCCCTTGACCATGGGTGCTATCTTTAGTATACTACCTGAGTACACGGATTGTGCCCATTTGTGTTTTATACATATAAACCAATAAGTCTCAACTTGACAGAAGCATAGGCACATAATTCCATGATATCTATTAAAGAGACTACAGGATGACCAGAAGTGCAGAGTCATAATAAGCTACCTGGAAGCCCTCGAAGGATTAACACAATATGATCAGGGCGAGAAGCACGATGCGGCAGCTTAAATAAGTGGGAAGCATTAATAACTTTTGGCTTATCCGAAGATAATTGCTTTAGAGAAAAAGGTTGTCCATCCCCGACAGCCTGCTTGGACTACAATAGAGGATTGCTTGAGATTCCTTAAGAGTGCAATAGATGAGTCAAAAGATACAAAATCATTTAACAAGACTAACATACCTCGGAAAGAAAGCCAGCGGAAGCATGCATAAGTGGTTCATTATAAAAATAGGGAAGGGTCATGGAGTGGGCCTCAGGAATTGGCGGATATGATGAAGGCATCACAGCCGATGAACCAACAGGAATGGGAAACAAAGAAGAGGATGTTTTAGGCGGTGAGGAGTAGGTTTTCATCACTGAAGAAATGTGCAACACTGGGTCAACAGCCGGAGGTGGTGGTATCGAAGCAGGAATAGGAGGCTGCCTACTAAAAAACGGAGAAGCCTCCATTTTACCCACATTCTCACTGCCACCAGAAGCGGATAGAAAATATCCTCCATGCTCATTCGCATTTGGATCACCGCGTTGGGTGAATCCAGGTAGAGTCTGATGATGAAGTGAACCCTGCTTGCCATCTTGAGATGGAAAACCAACTTCGAGTGGTCGTCTCACATCACTTGGCAGACTAGGTGAATGGAAATCATGTCTCCTATCAACAGGATACTGCATTCCATAGGGTTGTTGCGGTTGATTGTTAGGATCACGATAGTCCATTGGAACGCTACTTCTTTCTTCAGGGTACAGCATCCTTGTCCCTTGCCAATTATTCATATGAGAATGCTGTGGTTCTTTTGCTGGCATGGAATCTCGACTTTGCCATTGTTGATGATTGTGGGGGTTACGATATTTATCATGCGGAACTTCAGAAACTGGATACGGCAGGCGTGGTTGATCCACATTTTTAATCCCATGTGTCTGAAAAGGATGCAGAGAACTGTCAACCTGACCATATCTAGAATGAGGGAATTCTATATTCTGAAACCCATTGCCATTACTCTGCATATGTTGTTGCTCTCTTCTATCATCCGAACCAAACCTTGGATCTTTGTTGCTCATCTCCATATTCCTCACACTCAGTGGTCCGACTTCACCCTTAATGTCCCGAAAGCCATCAAATTTCCCGTACTCCCCACCACCAGGTCTACCATAATTCCCATCAAAGGGTGAACTTTCCTGAGCATATGCATTCGTTTCATGATTCACTCCCGGAATCGAGCCCGCACTGCCTTCAGGCAGCAGTGCACTCGACACAGCACCGTGATCACGAATAAGCTTCAACCTCCGCTCATCCTCCGACGAAACCATTCCAGGATTCTCGTGATTATGAATATCATCAACCCTAGGCCTCTTAGAGTTCCTATCTCCCTCGTTCGTAAACCAATTACCATAAGACTGCGATTGGAATTGCCCGTACGGGTCTCCTCTATCCAAGCTAGGGTTTCTATGCCAGGGCCTCAGATCTCCGAACCCGTCAGTGAACGGGCGGGGTGGACCCGTGGGCCCACTGTATGGATCGAATGGGAACCTAGGGTTTTGATAGAAGGAAGGGTGCGGAGGGCAAAAGGGAAAGTGAGAAATTGAGCAGATGGGGCAGATGTTACCCGGGATGGGCATGGGACGCCAGTGTGGTTGATGATTATCCATTCCGGAGCTTGATCTGAACGATCCACGGGGTCCAAAAGAAGCTAAGTATTCTCGAAGAGATTCGAGACTGCAGTTCAGGGTTTCGAGGTTGCTAGGGTTTCGAATGAGCCATGAGGAATTCGAAGAAAAAAGCTCAAATCAGTGACGGCACAATTTACAACTGTTTCTGCCAGGTTCATGTTACGGCGGGAAATTATCTGGTACATCCGTCTCAGGTAGGGCTGTGCAAAAAGTCCGATGGCCAATTAACCCGTACGACAAGATTGGATCCGACCCGATAAAGTTGGGTTGAAACCAATAGTCGGTTTCAATATTGTCGGATCTGATAAATGTCGGGCCATAATTTTCATCCCGTCTATTTAACTTCTCTTTCACTTGTACACGAATCCTAGCCCCTACGCCTTTTCATTCCCTGTTCATGTTCTGTTCCCCTTCCACATGACTTGGTTTTGGATCTACGAAGCAAGCCAGCGAGATGGCATCGCAACCTTCCTTGAATATTATTGTCTTCTTCTTCGTCATCCTTTGGTCTCCGTTTTAGACAAATCCATTTCTCTGTTTTAGTCTATTCCAAAAATCTCTGATCTCTATTTGTGGGTTCGGTCTTGGCTATGAGAAACAGTGGGGTTTGGGGGGATTGAAATCGAAACCCTTTCTTACAGAGGCAATGTGAGAGAGAGGCAATGTGAGAGATTTGGGGTGAGAGTGAGAGGAAAAAAACTTTACAAAATAGCCCTCTAATGGTGGCAACTATTTTTGAAGCAGCTGCTTCCACTAACCCCAAAACTATTTCCCAACATGAAGAACAACAACAAACCCATCTGCAAAGACCCCCTCTACTATCAACGATTTTATATTTTGGTTTCAACCCGTCCAAAAATCATACTTATCTTTCAGTTCTCCAACCCTAACCGCCCAAAGTCCCGAGTCATATGCAAATTTCAGAAACTAGAAATGGTCGTTGATTGCGAAGGATTTTTCTAAAGTCATTCTACAACCATCATTCTAGTGCATCGATCGCCCAACAAGAGTATTGAACGAAGTATTTGCTCCAGTTGGAATAAACAGAGCCACTGTAGAGTGAAGGAGCGACAGAACATGGCGTTGGGCATAGAGCAGAGAGACGCGGCGAGCGGTGGTGCGGCCTAGAAGTCATCGGTCTGAGACGTGACTTGCGGCTGTGTTTTCGTGGGATGAGGTGGTGGCTAGCATCGGCAATCACAGAGGAAGAGTGGGCAACAGAGAGAGAGGAAAAACAGAGTCAGGAGTGTGTGCAAAAAAAATTGGAGAGAAAGGCAACTGGGAGGAGAGAAATATAGAGAGAGTTGGGATGCTGTCTGGTGGAAAAACAGAAGAGAAGAAAACAATAATAGTGGTTACCTACATTTTTCTACATCGAAGAATGTTCTAGAGTTAATACAGGTACGAATGTTCTAGAGTTAATACGGGTACATTTGTCTCTCGAGATTTTTTGTTTGAATGCCTCTTCAAATGAAGTTCCCTTTCATTTTCTTTCTCTATTTCTTTCTCTTTCCATGACTTTGATGAAGTGAATATGTAATAGGTTTTTGCAGAAATTGCGTGGGGAACTCGATAAGCTTCTGAATAAAAAGATCAAGGAACCAGGGTTTGACATTTCTATGGAGGGAAAAGGAGTGGTTGCTGCTGCGGTTGAATTATTACACAGTCACAACGTACGATACTAAAATTCGGATCTTTTTCCAAAACTAACATCGTTAAATCTGAGTCATGTTATTCTTCTGTTGAAACTACAAAGTGAAGGTTAGGGATGAGTTTTGAGAAACTCCAAACGCAGCATGTTGATGATGGCGATGGTGATGTTTTCGTTTCCCTTTTTCTCTCTTCATTTTATTTTTTCCTTCCTTTTTCTTTTGTAAGTGGCTCTTCCATTTTGCAAGTATTTTTTGGGTCTTTCTTGAATTTGAGGATGATTGTAGATCTGAGATTCAAATCATGGAGAGATTTTGTATGAAAGAGAGATTTTGTATATCAACGTACAGAAGCAAATTTTTTCCCCCCCGAGTCATACGGGTTCAACCGACTTTATTTTGTCGGGTCAGTTTGGCTCCTTAAATGGTTACGTTCGGGTCAGGTCGAGCACAAACCCGGTTATACTAGGTCGGGTTGCAGCCTTAGTCTCAGGCATCGTTTGGATTGAATCATCATTTTATTCATCTCAACATCTGCCATAAGAGTAGATTCTAAGTGAATCAGTTTTTTCGATAGGTCACTCGGTACTCGCACGGTTAGATTCGAATCGAATTTGATTTGTGAAAAAAAAAATCGTTCATGAAAGCAGATATCCGCTCAGTTAGTAAATGACACATACCTGACAAAACTCTACTTGACTTGGCTAAGCCACGTTAAGGCCCACTCATTTATGCTTGAGTCAACTCATTAGCTCGATATAATTAAAGTTCATTCATATATTGATAAATATATACATACACATATATATATATATGAGTTTTGTTACTTATTATTCCACACACCACACACCACATTTATTTTTATTTTATTCTTCTTAAACTAATTGAATTATTTTACTCATAATCCATACACCACATATTTGATAAGAGAAAAAAAAAGAGTGTGATGTGTGAGGATGATGAATAGAATTTGTCTATATATATACATATATATATTAGCTAATAATATAAGCATAACACTTTTATAATTAAATATATAATATGTAACCTAATTATTTATGTCTATATATTGAATATACTTCATAGTTATATTTTATAATTTATACAATAAGTAATCGCTAATATTTAATAATTTCATATACTAGTATATGGGAACCACATATGAAATAGATATATGCTATCATATTATGTGCATGTATTAATAATATTTGTAGGCATATAATATATTGTTATTATGGATAAATATCAACTAGTTAGATATTAATTATTTATAAAATTTTTAAATCTTATAATTCAATAGAGGTTCTACTTGTTAGTTGTACAAATTTAATATTAGATTTTTTATTTTTATTTATCTAATTTATTAATTATTAAATCTTATTCAATAAATAAAAAAATAAACAATTCAAGCTCGAGCTCATTTGTGGGACGAGCTCGAGTTGAGAGTTTAACTTATCGGAGCTCGAATAAAAAATAAATAAAAATCTCGAGTTCGAACTCGAGTATTTTGAATCGAGTTGAACTCGACAAGCCAAAGATCGGTTCGGCTAAATTCGACTATAGCCCTATTTAAGAGCATTAGTAGTAGGATCAACTTGGTTAAATTTTGGCCAGTTGCATAAAATATAACTACAACAGATTCATATATATATATATATATATATATATATATATATTATTTTTAACCAAACTTATTTTCACTAGTCAAATATGGCCAGCACGAATAAATCTTATTTTGTGCATAAAAAACTGCTCTTTCTACCTGTATTCATCGCGCGCGAGCCACCAATATTCCAGGAAAAGAAAAATGTTAGAACGCATGAATGGGAGAGGCACGAAAAGCACGAATCCTTGTCCCATGTCGGCAGTCTGAAAACTCCCGTTGCCCTTGCATAAAACAACAATACTCTATTTTACCATTTTACCCATGTCAGCTGTGAGATCTCTAATTTTTTTGCTTGTGTTTTTAATTCTGTATATTTTATTTTAGTGTGTTTTTAATTCCTTATTACTTTATTATTTTTAGCTGTGTTATTTATTTTATTTTATTTGTGGTATTTTCGGTTGGGCTTGTGTATAGTTGTAGTATTATATTTTTGGGCCGTGTGACCCAGTCCGTGTCTTGAATCCATAGGAGTTTTGAACCCAACCCGTAAGTATTGGGCCCAGCCAGTGCAGCTTTGAACTCAGCCCCTCCCCTTTATTTCAAACGGCGTCGTTTTGGTCAAGAACCTAGGGCTTCATCATTTTCACTTTGGCACTACACGACCTTCTTCCTCATTCTTCTTCTTTTCTTCTGGTTTCTTCTACATTCTTCTTCTTCCCTCGAATTCTTTCTTCTTCGCAGTTGCTGCCAGCACCTTGCGGACCTTAGTCACGCATTTCTCCCATAAGTCACCACCTCCTCCTTCCTTTTTCTTCTCGGTGTCGTTCGGCTAGGGATTCCGAAGGCTTGCTGTCAAGCCGCCACACCACTCAGCCACCACCTTCCACCGTGAGCAGCTCCATGTCAACTGGTAATAAGCTTCGAGTTGTGCTGTCTTTGCCGCTGCGCCACACGTCCGCACGAAATCACTTCTCTTCTCCACGGCTTGTGCTACCAGTTTTCTTCTCTCTACCCGTGTGGCACGCAGCCACCTGCTACCGCCATGCTCAGCCTATAAATAGGCCGAGTTCTCCAGTTTATTGAGGATCTGAAATCAGTTGCTTTCTCTCTCTCAAACTCGAAATCTTAAATTCCAAAGTTTGTGTTGTGTTGTCCCGAAAGCTTTAGGCCTTGTTGCCGTTTGCACCACCATAAACCACCACACACAATGTCTTACCTTGTAAAAGTTAGCCAACCCGTGAGATAAAACCCATTTTTGGCACTGCTCCGCCGTGAGCTCCGTCGTGTGCCGTCGTTGTGCCACCACCTTGAGCAACGCTCCTTTCGCACGATGTTCAAGAATTATTCCGTTTTCTTGTATGTAATTTTCTATCACGACTCAATTGATTTAAATTGACATTATAACTGTTGTTTTATTAAACTGTTGGCATGTTGGAAATTGGCCTTGGGCTGTTAAAGTGTTGAGTTGTTAACTGGAGTTGTTGGAATTGGGCCTTGGGCAGGATTGGAGGACGGGCATACGCTTGTAGTTGTGAAATTGTATAATTGTAAAGGGAGGCCTATTTTATGTAAATGAGTTATTTATTATTTCATCCAATAAATTGTTGTCATGCACATTTATTATTTTAAATAAATTGTACTTTGAAGTCATGTTATTTGTTTTGGTAAAATGAGACTGATTGTGTTGGTGCGTGTGTACCACGACCCCAAGCCGAGGTGGGGCATTATCTCGGTGGACGAGACGGTAACGCTCTCGTACCGATTCCGTGATCTTTTGGCTGGTGAGGTTAGAGGATGTTTGGCCATGTACGCGCTGGGCGCAGAACTGGGCTTCGCTCGTTACGAAGTCTCATGCACGAACGTTACCCGTAGTGTGACGATGTGAGCCAGGGTGTGCGGACGATCCATAGGGAAGACTGTGGTGCATGCATAATTTCATAATAAAGGTTATAACTAGGTTAAATGGGATTTTTAGCGTAAGTGATTAAAAGTGTATTTTTGGGGAAAAAGGAATGAGGTTTTGTTTTTCTGCATATTTGTCCATATGGGGACGCGTAACTATATTAATGTGTTTTAAATCTCTTGGATGTTGTTTTGGTTAATTACTTGCTGAGATGTCATAATCTTATTGTGGTGTTTTACCCTACGGTTCCGTCTTATGGTGTCGTAGAGTCTGACGCAGAGCCCGAGTATGAACCAGAGGGATCAGCTCCGCCGGAGGTTTGAGTTGCTGAGATATTGTTCAGCGTTATGAGATTTGTTTCCCTTATGTTAATTCTTATCTTTAATTTATCTGTCGGATGACTGTATAATTCTTGTAAAGTTATTTTACTGTTTTTGAACAATTTTGGTACTTAATAAAGAAAGACATTTTCATTTCTTCGCTGCGAATATTATTTTTGTACACTTATTGCATGATGTACACACTTTGAGCACTGGTCGTTGGGGTGCGTGATCCGTGTGGTCATCATCCCGGTGTCATGAACTCCACAAAGATAACACGTGGAGGTCGAGGGCGCCACAGTCAGCAGTCCCTTAATCACGTCTTCGGACTTTAACACATTAGAAAACCTGTCTTTTTATAATTTTTAACTAATCACGTCTGAGAAAAAATTGGAACCCTTGCCCATAGAATAGCAAATGTAATAACGTCTCTGTGCAAAGGTATGTTGCCCAGCAGTCCCATTATTTTTTTTTCATTTATTTTTTTAATCATCATAAATATTTTTTTAAAAAAAATACAAAATTTACAACATCATTAAAAAAACATTTCCTTAATCATTAAATAAAAAAAATTAAAAAACAGTGTCGGGAGAAATGCTCTAGTCAACCAAAAATACTCCTCCTCACTACTCTAGTTATTTATTTCATACAATTAGATAAGCAACAATCTGTATAGCACTCATCCCTAAGGTTTTATATCAACATGTGTTTTCCTGTGTGGGTTTGTTTCTCTGTCTCTAACTACTTGAACAAAAAGATTAGGAAAAACTATTTTGAAAAAAATTCGAAGGTGGAGTTTAATCATTTTGATAATAATGTAGTTCATTTTCATGTTTTGTCTTCCTGTGCGCATGACTTTTATTCAATAGTGCAAATTTTTAAGAAAAATTCGAGGATGTACATAAAAATGATTTCTTTAAGGAAAAAAAATTGCAAATCTTGGCCAACGCTGCTGCTCTACATTTTTTTTTTCAAATTTTTTTAAGTTGTAGAATGACTAAATTATACACATACAAATGAAGATAAAATGGATGCTATCAATTTAGTTAAAAATCATTAAGTATTATACAAGTGAAGATAAAATGCAAAGAAGATAATCTCAGATTTTCCAAAAAAAAAAAGATGTTTACAGATCACTTCACACATATTTTATCCAAGAGAAGAAAAATGTTGCAATGTTGTGGATGCACGACGTTAGTGTAGGAGAAGAGAAGTTTTATTTGTTTGTGAAGCTGTGCGGGAGATGAACCAACGATTCAGAGGAAAAGCAAAGGGTGTAAAGAAATACACTGCACGATTGAATAAAAATATTCACTCACTCATTTCATTTGATGATCAGTATGAGTATATATACAACATCCCTAGAAAACTATTTTAAGAAATAGTTACAACAATTACTCGACAATTAAGCTATACAAGATTCTCGGCTAGTGACTACACAATCAGAACAGATCAGAGACTTTATTCACATGACTTGATTTGAGGCTAGAATCATGAGGTTTTGACTTGATCTTGATTTTGGCAATCTTCCTTAATACGCCCCTGCAAGATTGAGCTTCCATCGGCAAGACCGATCTTGGTGCGTAGTATTTCAGTCCGTTGTCGTGACAAAGGCTTTGTCAACAGATCAGCAAGTTGATCGAGTGTGAACATGCCAAACATGAAGGGTCCGACTTTGAACAAGTTCTCGGACAAAGTGTAGGTCAATCTGAATATATTTCATTCTAGAATAATTGACTGGATTAAAACTCAAATATGTGGCGCCAAGGTTATCACACAACAACAATAGTGGCGCCTTTAGTAGAAATCCAAGTTCATGGAGTAAGGAATTCAACCACACTGTTTCAGACGCTGCATTGGCAAGGGCACAGTATTCAACTTTCGTCGATGAGCGGGCAACAACTCATTATTTATTTGAGCTCCAGAAAAGGGGATTTGTGCTAAGGAAACTAATATAAGCCGAAGTAGAGGTTCTGTCATCAACATTCCCTGCCCAATATGAATCAGAAAAAGTTGTTAAAACTGAAGTTGTATTTTTATTTAGCTGAATACCATGAAAGATGGTTTGTTTCAAGTAGCAAATCAGCCTCTTTGTGGCTGTCCAATGTGTTGTGGTCGGCTTTTGCATGAATTGAGATAGCTTATTGACAGCAAACGAGATGTTCGGTCGCGTCAATGAGATATTGAAGACTGCCGAGGACACGACAAAATTTAGTGCTGTCAACTGACGTTGTGCCGTCAATCAATTTCAGAGAAGCAGTTGTGGATAAATGGGTGGACACATCCTTGATGCCAAGCATATTTGTGGTGGACAGAAGGTCATGAATATATTGATGTTGGGATGAAAAAAGACCAGCTTTAGTGGGAATAACTTCCACTCACAGAAAAAAAACTAAGAGTGCCCATGTCTTTTAAAGAAAACGTTTCACCCAATTTCTGAATAATGGAATCCACAAATTGAATATCACTGCCAGTAATCACAAGATTATCAATGTAAACCAGAAAATAGTAGGTGATTGAGCAATTTTTACAGAGAAACAGAGAATAATCAACCTTGGAATTTTGAAATCCAAGCTGGAAAAGAGCATTTCTCAAGGTTGTGTACCATGCCCGAGGAGCTTGTCGAAGCCCGTAAATTGTTTTTCTCAATCAACACACATGATAAGGCTTACTCACATCTTTGAACCCTGGAGGTTGCATCATATAGACAGTTTCAGTGAGGGTTCCATGTAAGAAGGCATTGCTAATGTTCATTTGCCTCAAAACCCATTCATCACAACTATAGTCAAAACACATCTAATGGTGGCTGGTTTAACAACAAGACTGAAGGTTTCTTTGTAATCAAGTCCAGGTCTTTGATTATAGCCTTTAGCCACAAGCCTGACCTTAAATTTATCCACCGAACCATTAGCTTTTCATTTTACTCTAAACACCCATTTACAGCCCACGGGTTTACAGTTTGGGGGGGATGGAACTAATTCACAAGTTCCATGTCGCATCAGAGCAGTACGCTCATTTGACATTGAATCACGCCATTGAGGATGGTTCACGGCTTGACTCACACAAGTAGGTTCAATTGCTTGGAGGGTGGGGTGTTTTGAAACCGAATGGAGTTGTTTGGGTTTAAAGATGCGATATTAGTACATTCGAATGGGAAATAGTATCATGGAAATCAACAGATGAAAGCAATGGAAGAGATGAGACACAGGGGTTACCTGGAGGTGATGGGAGATCAGCGCGAGCATCTTCCGGAAGCACAGGTGGTTGTGCCGAATGTTGCAGAAATGGAGCTGCTGACGGGGGCACACGCACGGGTTGAGAAGGGAAGGGGATGAACGTATTAGGGCACATATGTGAGGTAGAGGTATGGGCTAAGTTTTGAGTTGGGCTTTGGTCTTGCACGGGTTGAAATGGGATTTGGATCTCATCGAACAACACATGCCGAGATACATAGGTTTTGTGTTTTTTGAGGTCCAAACAGATGTAAGCATTTTGAGTTTAGGAGTATCCGAGAAAGAGACATGGAGTGGATTTGGGCTGCATCTTGTGAGTATTGTAGGGCCGTGCAAGTGGATGACAAAGGGACCCAAATTTTCTGAGTTTTAGATAATTTGGTTTTTGGCCAAAAAGGGTCTCAAAGGGGGACTTGTTGTTGAGAAGAGGAGTCGGTTGCCTATTGATGAGATACGTGGTAGTCCGAAACGCATGGGGCCAACAGGAAAGAGGTAGGGAAGCATCATAAAGTAAAGTGAGACCGATTTCAACAAGATGGCGGTGACGACGTTCGGAAACTCCATTTTGTTGTGGGTTGTAAGGGGCACTTGTATAGTGGCTAATACCATGAAGTGTCAAAAAAGATTTGAGAGAAATGAATTCACCTCCATTGTCAGAGTAAAGTATTTTTATTTTGGCTTGAAAGCGGGTTTCAACAAATTGTTTGAATTGCGGAAAAATAGTTGACACACTCGATTTGGTAGCCATGGGGTAAAACCACATGTATTTCGTGTACGTGATCCACAAAAATGAGGTAATAACGTGACCCATCAAGATCGGTAGAGTGTGCGGGCCCCCAAACATCTATATAAATAATGTCAAGTGGACCATTACTCGAAAGACTAGTGTTGCAAAAAGGTTGTTTATTAGCTTTATTGATAGAACAAGAGCGACATAACATGGACATTTTATTTTGAGTGATGGGAAGAGAAAAAGTGGTAACAAGATTTTGAAAAACTTTATAGGAGGGATGTTCAAGAAGCTTGTACCACCCGTCAAGCGATGTCCGTTCATGCACATTAGCAACCATTTTTGAAGAATTTCCCGCTAGTGATTCTGGAAAAATGTAGACGCCATTCTCACATGAACCTCTTAGTAGGATCGCCCCAGTGGTCAGTTCCTTCACAAGAAAATATGATGGGTGAAATTCAACATAGACATTATTTTGTGTTGTAAAATGATGAACCGAAATCAAATTCTTTTTAAGATTTGGAACACAAAGAGTATCATGCAAGATAAATGTCCGGTTGGATGAGTGTATAGCTAAAGAATCAACATGTAAGACAGTCAAACCTGAACCATCACCCAAAACCACTTCATTAGTGCCATTATATTTAGAATGAATAGACAGATTTTGGAGATCACCGGTAATATTAAGTGAGGCGGCGGAGTCAAGGAGCCATTTTGTTTCTTTTTTGGTAGAAGTGGTTGCTCTGTTTGCTGTGATTTCATTGAACTGCAGTTGAGGACAATTTTTGGCTGTATGGCCCAACTCATCACAGAGTTGACATTTGGGCTTATAAGGGTGCTGGTTGTTATTGGGCCGACTGGAAACATTTGAGCGGCGTCCATCTTTGTTTCCACTTCGGGCTTGACCTTGCCTAGACTGTCAATGAGGCCCAGTTTGCTTGCTAAAGTTCCTCTGCTGTCCTCCCGATGAACCAGGCTTCCTGGTTGTATAGTTTGCAGCGGCTACCAAATGATGAGTTGCAGATTCAAGACGGCACAAGTAATTTTCATGGCCGACAAGGAGGTCGTGAAGCTCCTCAAAAGCAAGTGACTTTTCGCGCGCTCGAATCGGTGCTGCAATTTCCCAGAACTCAGAACCTAAGCCATTCAACACATAAAGAGTTAGGTCATCATCAGAAATGGGATCATCTATAATGGCAATCTCATCTGCCAGAGCCTTCACAACATGTAGATAATCAGAGATAGACCGATTTCCACGCTGGATTAAAGTGAGTTCCTCTTTTAATTGCATGGCGCAAGTTCGTGATTTGCTAGCATACAGAGTGTTCAATTTTTTCCAAGCCTCATGAGACGTTTTTGCGGTGGCTATGAGTGGAGTGATGGTGGGAGAGCTGGAGGCAAGGAGTGCATTGAGTATGAGTTTATCTTGCCTAACCCAATGGGTTTTGTGGAGGGTAGAGACAGAAGGGTCACTCGGAGAGTCGGAGAGGGGCATTGGGAGATGCCAATGACATAATCAAGCAAATCGTAGCCTATGAGTAAGGCTTCAAATTGAGCACGCCATTGATGAAAAGTATAAGGAGTTAATTTTTCATTGATCTGATCAGTAATATTTAGATCAACAAGAGTCTTTATGGTGGAGGATTTTGGGTGAGTATTGAGGTGAATTTGGGGTTGCTCTGAGGAGGAAGACATTGGAGAGTTGGGAAGGATTGTCTTGTTTGAGGCTGGCTGTACTGATACCATGTAAAGAAATACACTGCACGATTGAATAAAAATATTCACTCACTCATTTCATTTGATGATCAGTATGAGTATATATACAACATCCCTAGAAAATTATTTTAGGAAATAGTTACTGCAATTACTCGACAATTAAGCTATACAAGATTCTCGGCTAGTGACTACACAATCAGAATAGATTCAGAGACTTTATCCACATGACTTGCTTTGAGGCTAGAATCACGAGGTTTTGACTTGATCTTGATTTTGGCAATCTTCTTTAATAAAGGGGAGGGAGAAAAGCAAAAAGTATAGAAGCTTCCGTGTCTTTTTGACTTTTTAATTGTTTTGTTTTATTTTTTTATTTGTTTTCCTGCACTTATCCACCTTGGCACATTTGTGCATTTCGTGGAGGCTTCCCTGTAGCAACTCTAAAAATCCCAAACTCAATCCAGCAGCCGCAGCCAAGACGATTCCAAGAGGAGCTTCTGTCACCGTCAACGTCTCCCATCGTTGCTGCCAAATGCCTCCGGTAAGCCATGACGTTGTCGCCTCTCTTTTGTTTTTTGTTTTTTCTCTTTCTCGGTTCTTTTTTCCACCAAAGCGTAGCGATAGCACTAAGTCACACAGAGAATGAAGAAACTGACAGGCCTCTCGTAATTCTCTCCTTCCTTACTTCCTTCCTCTCATTGTATTGCAGTTTGGACGCACCTAAGGCCGTGGGTACTCTTTGCTCTCCCATTCCATAGCCATTTTATAACACCTCCATTCGCTTTGACCAATTATTTTTTAGTCAATTAATTTGCTCTCCCGTTCAATTAATTTGTTTTCCACCAAAGCGTAGCCATTTTTCAAATCCTCCATTCGTCTGGGTCCTCTTTGCTTTCTCGTTCTTTTATTCTTTTGGTTTGTTGTGACGTTAATTTTATGGGTTTTCATGAATTCGTTCAGTTGTGAGATTTTTTTTTTGTGGCTTTTTTCGCCTTTAGAATTTTGTGAACTTGTGTGACTGTTAGAGTTGTATAGAACGAGAATTAACTCACCGAACATCTAAAATTTTGTTTTTTTATCGTTTAAATTTGTTTCATTAAATTGTGCTCAAGATTGCATCTTGATCACTAGATAAGTCAAATGCCCTTTTAGGAAAATTTCTGTGAAAGAGTTTGGTGGGTTCCCATTGAGCAACAATCAATCGTTTTGTGTTAGGAAATTCTATCAAGCTTTGAGTAACGGAAATTCTGTGAAAGAGTTTATAGAGAATCAAGAGCAAAAAGATATTCCATTGATCTCTGTTGGTAAATTCATTGCCATTCTTTCTACTACACGATCAAGTTTGATAGATATTCCATTTACATCTATGTTAAGAACTTTGGTTGAATATGCTTCCATGTCACTACATAACGAGTCTTCAACAGAAATGACATCTTCTACTTGATCTAGAAGTTCAAGCAATGCCTAAGAAAAGATGCCTACAAATAGACATCAAATGGAAATTTACAGCTTACTTTGGTTTATTATGGTTACCTCAAAAGTTTCTGAAACAATATTGAGATGACTTCCACCTTTTTGGTAACTAGATTTTACTTTGTGTTAATTTAATAGAATAGTGAAAAGTCCAAAGTCAATATTTTAATATAACAGTGATAGATTTGGAGAGTTCATTATTTGGTATTATTGAAAAGTTGCTAGTTAAATTTATAAAAGTGAATTTTCTAGTCAAATTTTGATCAAACTTTGGCTAGGCCACTACTAATGCTCTAAACACTATAAATACAAACACTTCTCAATTTCAAATTTTCAAATTTTGATCTTTGAACTCTGTCATCTACTAATCACTGAATCCTTAAAATTTTCCCAAACTTAAAAAAAAAAACACAAAAAATAATTCAACTTTTTCAAATATCAACATCTTTACTCTAATAATTTCACTACTATTTACAAACTATTTCACTATTATTCACAAATTCTTCATCTCATCTAAACATTCAAATGAGGTCTTAAAATATTTCTATTATTTCTCTTAGAGAAGTGCTACATACATAAATAGATTATACAAAAGCAAACTTACAAACTGACGTAATTTCATGTAATCTATTATATCTACTTTATAATAAAAATAAGTTTACAATCTGACGTATTACATCAAACCATGTTTTGTATATTTTAAAGTTTTACTTGAGGTTATTTGGCTAATTAATCACGAGTCATTCATATAGGGTTTTTCGTAGGGTGGCCACACGGTTCACCCGCCCACTATGAGGTGGTCAATTTTCTCTTAAAATTATTTAAGTTTATTCTCTCTTTTTTTTAGTTTATTATTTTGACATTTTAAGGTTAATAAGCTCTTTTTTGTTTTGTTAGTTTTTAAAGTTTATTTGTTTTAATGTTTATGTTTTTTTTTATCAATTTTGTTTGCTTTCAAAAATTAGAGATTTTTATTGTATTTTTTTATTTTAGTCATTTCAAGATTTAATATTTTATATTGGCATGATTTGTTGATGAGGTACTTCTTCGTAGCACATGTCTGCAAGTGATTGGTCATAGGAGCATGCTAGTTGGCCACACAACTCTTACTATTGGACGTGACCGTTAATTCATTCTTCTCTTTTTTAAAAAATTATAAAAATTTATTAATATTAATTTTTTAAAATATTTAAAAAATTAAATTAAAATGCACTAGCGGTCAAAACTAAGAGACAAATCCAAGAGATAAACTAGTATTTTCCTTAGTCATAATATGGTAAATGCAAGAGACCAGTTGTTTGATAAAATGCCAAACCTTATATACCAAAACGTCAAAACAGTTTTTCTTTTCTATAGGTTTTAACAAAATTGTTGAAATGCAACACAATTTTTTTTTTTAAAAGTCACCCCAATAACATTATATTTAGAATAAGAATAAATCGATAACTCTAGATGATCAATCAATGTATCCTTTCAACACACAAGTCCGAGTGTAGTATAGCAACCAATGCAACAAAAGAGATACAAATTAAGAGTATAAAACCCCCTTAATCATCTATTCCTCAATCCAAAAAGAAAGTGCTTACACTTTGAGCAATTTTTACATAACTTGTTTCATCTTTCAAAGAAAGTGGTTGCACTACTAACTAATATTTGAATATTTTCTTTTAAAAAAGAAAAATTCTACTATCATCCTCACATCATATACCACACATAATTTTTTATTTTTCTCTGTTACCAAATGTGTGGTGTATAGATGATGAGTAGAAAAATTCAATTAATTTAGGAAGAATTAAAATACATTTGCATACCATGAGAGAAGTGGGATATAAATATAGTATATAACATTACTCTTTTAAAACACTTCCTCGTTGGTATAGATACTTTCAAAACTTTAGGTTGATTCCTCCATTCTTTTAATTATGTAATAAATCTTAGTTTACAGGGTCATCATTAAATTAAAACAACCTTATCCATATTATGGCTTGAAACTTTGGAATTGTATATGTACAAAGTAATTTGAATCCAAAGACCAAAAACAAAACAAAATAAAAATCCAAATCCAATCATCTCTCATTACATTTAACTTGTTTTCAGTGTTAGAACTCTGACTCGACTAAGGGCTTGTGTTGGAAAGTGAGATGATCTCATCTCATTTCATCTCAAAATTTTTCATAATTTCATTCTCAAATATCACTCAAACAAAAACACTCAAATTTCAAATCTTCAATTTTTTCATCTAATCATTCATTACTTAATTATTACAACTTTTTCAAACTTCCAAATAAAATACAAAAAATAATACAACTTTTTCAAAATTTAAAACAAAAATAATATTAAAAATTTATATTCTAACAATATTTTAACTTTATAGTATTTTTATTCAACTTTTATCTCCTCATTCCCAAAACTAAATAAAACACTTTAACCCAAACTATTTTACTACTGTTCACAAACTATTTCACTACTATTTACATAATTCTCATCACATCTCATAATTCAAACGTATCCTTAGAAAGATCCCAACTAGAGTTAACAATTTTTGGCATAATCAATTTGACCTAAATTGAATAGAAAATTAGGTGTGGATAAACATAATGAGCATAGATTTTTTTAACAAGTTTGAGCCATAATTTGATCCCGATACTGTTAAAGGTAAAGTGTATTAAGTGGGTGGATAATGATAATGAGCATGGATCTCATCTTAGTCTCAATGTTATGAAGACTCAAACTTAGGCTATGTTTAGTTGTTAAAATGGTCTCAATCCATCTCAAACCAATCATTAATGAGACATTACTTTTTCAACTTCTCGTAAAAAACTTAAATTCATATCAACTTATTTCATACATTCAAACACATATATCAACTTATTTACATTTAAACTCATCTCAATGGAGCCTACAAAATATTGCTATTCACATATCAATTCAGATCATCTGAGATCACCTCAACATCCAAACACAGCCTAGATTTATAGGATAGGCCTACTGTCCGTAGCTAAGGCCCCTGCCCCTGCATGGCCTGGGGGGCCAGTTTGGCTGCCGAGCCCCAGCCTCGGCCCCACTCCACTTGGGTATGCAGATTAACCATCGAGCCATTTGCCCACTCGTTGACCTCAATGGGCCGGATTAAGATCTCAACATAGTTTGGGGTTTCAATGTAATAACCCAAGCCTAGGAAAAAAAAGCCCAACCCACACATAAAGGCCCAACCCCTTTCCTTTTACTTTTTCCCCCACCTCTTTCCCCTTCCCGTAAGTTCCCCCCTCCAGAATCTGATTCTCTCTCTCTTTCTCTCATGAAAATCCCCCTATCTCTCTCTCTCTCCCCCTACTCAGAAGCACTCTCACACACACCCCTCTCTCTTCAATTCTCACACATACACAACCCCATCCCATCTCTCTCTCTCTCTCTCTCTCTCTCTCTCTCTCTCTCTCTCTCTCTCTCTCAATTCCCTCGTATATCTCTCTCTTTCTCTCTCAACCCCCCGTACCTATATATTCTCTTTCTCTCTTTGTGTATGTTTAGTAATTTATTTCAATCCATTTTCTTTGTTTCCCTCTCAATTCTTGTCTTTGCAACGTAATAACATCCACCCACAGCCACTATTCTTGTTATTTGATCACCACCAATAATAATATTAGGTAAATTATCATCCCTCATAAATAGTATATTTAATGAATTTTGAATATAATATTTGTTAAGATTTGGTATCATGAATTGTTGCGAATATACTTAGTTGATTATGTTGTTAGAGTGTATTGAAGATGGATTTAATATTCAAGTGTTAGCGGTGGGTATTAGCTAGAATTAATCCATGTTTATATCACTGTTATATGGTTGAGTATAGATATTATTTACGTTAAATTAATAAGGGAATAGCGACCGGTATACGTGATGTCCAGTAGCATGTTTGAAATCTAGAAATTTAGAGTTTATCAGTTTTGGAGAATAATCTTTTAGAACAAGTCTAAACTCATTATTAAGGATGGTGTGAAATTTTAGAGTTAAGCGAGATCACTTTTAATGTAGAAGTTAACGAATTATAATGGTCTTAAAATAGGTTCCGAGTGACCGTTGGCGAAAGAATATCGTGTGACTATTTTGACTAGAAATCAAGGTAAGTGGCTCTTTAATGTGTTTTTAATAAAAGAACTTAAGGTTTTTTTTTTCTTGGAATGGTGCACTTAGATATTATATTTCAAACTTGTGTAAATTTTAAATTTTGTGCACACTCTTATGCTATTTTCACTCTGCTTGTGGGATTTGTGCAAATTTTTTAATGGTTGGAATGTTTGAGGAATGCTATGTGGCTTATTAAATTTGAAAGTTAAATGTGAGTATGTTATTTAATCTTTGAGCCCATGATATGAATGTCTTTGTGACATGTTTGAAGTCCCTCGTAGCGTGATGTCTTTGTGGCATGATATCTTTGTGGTATATCGATACCCTCGCGGCATGATGCTTTCGTGACATGATATCTTTGTGATATATTGGTGATTTCCAAGAGTTTAAGCATAAGTTAGTTACTACCCCGATGTTAACCATACCCTCTGATTCTGGTAATTTTGTCATTTATAGTGATGTCTCATATAAATGATTAGGTTTTGTGTTCATGCAACAAGGAAAAATGATTGCATATGCTTCCCGCCCATTGAATGACTATGAACTAAATTATCATACTTATGACTTAGTGCTAGCTACAGTAGTATTTGCATTAAAAATTTAGAGGCATTATTTATATGGTGACAAGTGCGAAATTTATACCGATCACAAAAAGTCTGAAGTATTTATTTACTCAAAAAGAATTAAATAATAGGCAATGCATGTGGTTATAATTAATTAAATATTATGATTGTACAATCAACTACCACCCTAATAAGATAAATGTAGTGGTAGTCGCACTTCGCAGGAAATCCTTTAGTGCTGCATTTGTTTTAGTGACCATTCAAAGGCAAATCATGTTGGATATAGAGAGGTATGAGATTGAGGTTTTAGTGGAGAATTCTCAATCTTACCTAGCTAGATTAACTGTACAGCCCACTTTGATTGAGAAAATTAAAAAGAACCAAGGCAATGATGCAAAATTGTTAAAGATAATGGAGGAAGTACGAAGTGGTAAGAAGTCTTAAGTACGAAATGGAAAGAAGTTTGAATTCAACATGTCAAATGATGATATTTTGAGATTTAGAGATAAACTGTGTGTGCCAAATGATCCAGAAATAAAATGACAAATTTTAGAAGAGGCTCATAATTCTCGTGATACCATACACCCAGGGAGTACGAAAATCTACAAAGATATTTGGGGTACATATTGGTGGAATAACATGAAATGAGAAATATCCAGATTTGTAGACCAATGTTTAACATGTCAATAGGTGAAAGTGGAACACCAACGACCTTCGGGTTTATTGCAACCATTTCATATTCCAGAATGGAAGTGGGAGCATATAACTATAGATTTTGTATCAGGGTTACCGATGTTGAATAAAGGTCAAGATGCAATTTGGGTAGTGATGAATAGACTAATGAAATTAGCACATTTCCTTCCAATTAAGGTGAACTAACCTCTCGACAAGTTTGCCCAAATTTATATAGGAGTGATTGTAAAGTCATATGGTGTGCCAGTAATTATCGTTTTAGATAGAGATCCACATTTTACCTCACAATTTTGAAGTAAATTGCAACGAGTCTTAGGTACGAAATTAACTTTTAATACAACATTCCACCTGCAGACAAATGGACAGCCTGAAAGAACTATCCAAATATTAGATGATATGTTAAGAGCTTGTGTGATAGATTTTAAAGGGAGTTGGGCTGTTCATTTACCTTTAGTGGAGTTTGCTTATAATAATATTTACCGGGCGAGCATTGGTATGACACCTTATAAGGCTCTTTATGGAAGGAAATGTAGATCTCGTCTTTGTTGGGACGAGATTGGTGAAAGAAAAGTTTTAGGGTATGAGATTGTAGAACGAACTTATGAAAATATAGGATTAATTCGAGACCAGTTGTAAATGGCTCAAAGTAGATAAAAGAGTTATGTGGACAGACATAGGAAAATGTTGGAATTTGAGATTGGAGATAAAGTATTTCTACGAGTTGCGCCAATGAAGGGTATCATGAGATTTGGTAAGTAAGGAAAGTTGAGTTCCCATTATGTAGGACCATTTGAGGTTTTGGAAAACGTCGGCCCAATTGCTTATCAAATTGCATTACCTCCTGCACTTTCTAGAATACACAATGTTTTTCATGTTTCCATGCTACGCAAATATGTATATGATCATTTGCACATATTGCATTATGAAAATTGCAAATCCAAGAAGATTTGTCATATGAAGAGACCCCAATTCAAATTGTGGATTCCATAGAGTAAGTGTTACACTCCAAAATAATAAGATTTGTAAAAGTTCTTTGGAAGATTCAAACTTTACGAGAAGCATTATGGAACGCAAGGATGAGATGCAAGCGAAATACTCTCAGTTATTTTCTATGGATAATATATCAAATTTTGGGGGTGAAATTTATTGAATGAGAGAAGATTGTAATAACACAAGCCCAGGGAAAAAAAGGCCCAACCCACACATAAAGGCCCAATTGTTAGGGTGTATACTTAGTTGATTATGTTGTTAGGGTGTATTGAAAATGAATTTAATATTCAAGTGTTAGTAGTGGGTATTAGCTAGAATAAATCCATGTTTATGTCACTGTTATATGGTTGAGTATGGATATTATTTACGTTGAATTAATAAAGGAATAGAGACCGGAATACGTGCTGTTCAGCAACATGTTTGAAATCTAGAAATGTAGAGTTAATCAATCTCGGAGGATAATCTTTTGGAGCAAGTCTAAATTCATGTTATTAAGGATTGTGTGAAATCTTAGAGTTAAGTAAGAAGATTTTTAGTGTAGAAGTTGACGGACCATAATAGCCTTGAAATAAGTTCCGAGTGACCATTGGCGAAGGAATATCGTGTGACTATTTTGACTAGAAATCAATTTAAGTGGTTTTTTAATGAGTTTTTAATAAAAGAACTGATGGTGTTTTTTTGAAATGGTGCACTTGAGTATTATAAAGAACTAATGGTTTTTTTTAAATTGTGCACTTGAGTATTATATTTCAAACTTATTTAAACTTTGGATTTGTGCACATTCTCATGCTATTCTGATTCTGCTTGTGGGATTTGTGCAACTTTTGTAATGTTTGAGGGATTTGTGCAAATTTTGTAATGTTTGGAATGTTTGAGGAATGTTATGTGGCTTATTAAATTTGAAAGTTAAATGTGAACATGCTATTTATTCTTGAGTCTATGATATGAATGTCTTTGTGACATTTTTGTGGTATATTGATGCCATGATGTCTTCGTGACATGATATCTTTGTAGTATATTGGTGATTTTCCTATTATCATATGGCCTTGAATATGATATTTGGTTGAATATGTTGGTTGAGATAAAATTGTATTGCTCACATTATTTTATTGCAGAATTTATTCACTCTCTTATAGTCAAGAAAATTGCCAACTCCTACACCCCCTCCCCATTGAATTGTTACTTACTGAGCACGTGCTGGCTCACCACTTCATTTCACATATTTTTCAAAGTTGTAAAAAGTCCATTGATTTGAGGTGATAGCTTTTGAGCCAAATATTCCAGAGTGAACTTGAGTTAGTCATTTGAGATTGAAAGTTTTGGGACCTGATGGTTTTAGTTATACAGAAAGTTTTCTTATGGTCATACTTTAGTTATTTTACAATTTTTGTTGGAGTATCTGTATTGTAATTATTTAAAATTTAATGGCTCTAGCCGAACTTGTAAATAGGTTTTTGAGAATCATTGTATTATAGTTGTGAATAGTTTGAAAGTTGTGTATTTGATATATATTTGTAAACAATGAGAAAGTTTTAAAAAGATAAGTGGAACTCTATCCATTTATGGTTTTGGGTTTGGGGTGTTACATTCAATATTGGGGTCTTGGATAGGGGTGGGTGGCGGGGCTTTGCCCACCCCGTCTAGGCTCACACACATCTAGGCATCGCGAGAACAGCCCAGGCTGGGCCCAGTCCTGCCCGACCTAGTTATATATATATATATATATATATATATATATATATTAAAAAATTCAAATTTTAATAAAATGACATCCTTTTATCCTAAGTTATATAATTCTTTAAATAAAACGACGACATTTTAGGAAGTTCTCTCCAAAAAGTCGACATTTCACATTAGGTTTGATTTAGAACTTAAACCCCCCCCCCCTCCGCAGTCTCTCTCTCTCTCATTGTCACCTCCCGCATTGCAGCCCCAAGTATCTCTCTTTCGGTCTAAGTTGAATTTTTTTTTCTTCTATTGGTTGCCGGTGGTAGGGGGTTTTGGGCGGGGTGGGTGGATGGTCATGGGGGCCAATCCACCCCTTGACATGCAAAAAGGGGCACCTGCCCAAGGAGGGCGGGGCCGGGCCCCAGGGGCCCAACTCTCCCCCTTTGCAAGGGTAGGGGAGGAGTCGATTGCCCCCGTCCGGGGGGTGCAGGTAGCACCCCTAGTCTTGGATTAAGTCCTTAATTTAGGTTGGGGTTTCAATTTAAACCCGAAAATAGATTAGGTTAGAGGTTTCAATTTGCACCCCTAACTTAATTTAGAGTTTCAATCCAAAATCCTAATTCATGTTAGGATTTCGGATTGAAACTCTAAAATAATCTTGGGATTCAATCCAAAACCCTAATAATTTAGGGATTCGGATTGAACCCCTAAATTATTTAGGGTCTTGAATTCCCTTAAATCATTTAGGGTTCAATCCGGACTCCTAAACTAATTTAGTGTTTCGAATTGAAACCCTAAATTATCCTCAAAAATCAATCTGAAATCTAACCTAATCACACAATGCAACCCCACAACACAACCTCATCTTCCATTGAAGACATCCTCCATTGAAAATATAAAACAATTTAGATTTCAGAATTTCAAATTTAAGGTTTCAAGATACTTACAATTTGAGATTGAGAGAATATGAACTCGACAACGGCGACAACAAGGAGAAGAGAGTGAGAGAGTCGAATTGAGTGAGAGAGGTGTGATAGACAAAGAAAGAAACGGGGGGATAGATTAACCCTAAAACGAAACGATGTAACTTTAGAGAGTTTATAAACTCCCAAAAACGATGTCATTTTGTTATAAAACTTATTTTGTTTAATATATGTGTGTATATATATACACACACACAAATGGGCAAAGCGGTGCGTAAAACTCAGGCGAGGCCAAAGCCCAACCCGCCCCCTGTTCCTTTCACCCCCCCGGATGGGCGCTCGCCCATCTACCCGCGTGATGTTGGCGTACAACCCCGGCCCCATGCAGGAGCAAAAATAAAATAAAATCATTGCCATAGCCCAATGGTCTATGCATGGCTATTAAGAATGGGGAGGACTTTCTTTTTCTAAATAAGGTAATTTGTACCACCTAGTTTGATGTCACAAAGATGAGAGGAATGCAAAGGTGGGTGATACACAAGTCACGAGAGGTACTAATGGAAGATAGATTTTCATAAAATTTGGAAAAATCACTTTAATCTTTAGTTATAGGTTTGCTAGACTATGCTTGTCATGGATGTTCAATGAACAATGTTCACAGCTCATACACCGTACCACTTAAAATGTATTAGTTCGACGATGACAAAATCTAAGATGAAAAATAATAGTTTTCTTTCGAAAATATATCAGATGAATTAGCGGTGGTTCATCTTGGTCGTGCTAAAACTTTTTGGAATCATGCTGTAGTCATCTTCTAATTTTTTTCCCTGCCTGAATGATGTCACTCAAGTATCTTAGGCAAGATCATAATTGTGAACTGGAAAATGTGGTTTTTGTAACAATCAGGACTCAGCTATAGACTGCCATCTCAAGGGAGGAGCTAACGTTTCTTGGTTAGCAAACGTGTAAACTAGAAAAACAAACCAATCACAAGAGCAACATCCACGCAGAAGAATTTGAAGATAGCCTGGAATTCATTCCAAGAAAAAGAAAGACCCAAATAGACTAGGCCGAATTCTGCAAATGCAAAACCAGGAGCATTGATGTAAAATTAGGGACAGTTGCTAGTTCTATGCATGTCAAACTTCAACTATCAATTTCTCAACAACATTAGCCATCGAACAACATACTCTGGCTTCCAAGGCTAAAGAACTAACCATTCCCTCCATAGATCTCAGCTCTTCATGAAATTCAGGGTGCAACACCAGTGAAGAAAACTTTTCATCCAACACCAATCCAACCCAGTTGATGACATCTTCCAGCTTAGGAACCCAACAGCAGGCCTTCAAACCTAACTTTGATGATGCTTCAGAACATGGAACTGCTTGAGGAAACCTCTCGTACTTCTTCAACCACTTTCCCAAATAACGAATCAAACTCATCATTTCTTTATTATTCAACTTACTAATTGAGGATGCTAATACCACTGCATCAACATTTGATGATGCCAGCAAGTAGTGCAAACAAAGCTCGGGAGCCGAAAACCCGTCATGGGCCGTCATAAGCGAAATTGAAGCGTCCTTTGCTAATCGTGCTTTCTTCCCTGTGAGACCCTTATCACTCGCTCTCTCAATCGCAGATAAAGCCTGCTTCTCCCATTCCTTCCTCACATTCACCATGCTAATATAAGCATCTTTCGGTGGAGAAAGAAAATACTTCAAAATGCAAAGTAATTCAGATGCCCCAAGATCCGAAGTATGCTTTATACAAACACAAATCAAGTCCGACATCTTCTTCACCACAAGTTTATTAACCAAAGTTGAATAACAAGAATGCCCCACATGCCCATTCACAATCAAAGCCTCCACCAATTCCCAAGTCTCCAAAACCACGCAAGCGTCCAAAACCAAACCAGCAACATCTTTGCCCATCATAGAACCTAGCTTCTCAATCAACGCCACGGTATATCCTTTATCAGACGAATCAATCCCGATGGAAACCCCAGCTTTGTCCCTGATTTTCTCAAGAAACTGATTAAAAATCCGAATAAACTCATCCTTATCAAAATCATTTGGGTTCTTCAGCTTCCGGTTTAGCTTTGTGAAGAAATTTTTTCCCAAGTCGATGACTTCAGAATCGGTTTTCGAGATTTGCCAACCGACAACGGGGTTGACGAGGGAAACAAGATTTGGGTACTCAAGTTTGGGCCTCAAATTGGGCAAAACATCATCGGGGTTGAGAACAATGGGGTACTCTGATTGCGAAGCGAGTGGCTCGGAACTGACCGAGGCGTTTTCTATCACTTCGAGCAAAGTCATAGAGAAATTGGAAAGCAAAGCGCAAAACCTGAGGAGCAAACAGATATAAACGTAAATCGTAATCAAACAAAAGAATAAAAACATTTACATCAAACTTTTCCACAAAACAGAGTGAGTCTAATAAGATATCTCTTTTCATTCCAAAACGAAAGTCCACCACTGAAGCCATGGAACAATACAAAATCCATATCCCATTTACTTAGATTACAGTTTAAACGAAAAATAGAAAAGATAAACGATGGTTAGAGTCCAGACTACATGAGCTCAGCGCATCCGAACCTCAGGAGCCGAAGAGGAGCGGCGCACGGCGGCGGCGATGACACAAGCTGAATCCCTAGGTCTGCTTCACAAATTACAATCTCTCTATGACAACTTTGGCGCCTCTAATAGTTAGCACGAGAAAAGGTTTCGGACTGGATCTGGGCCCTTTGGGGCCTTATATTTAGCCCAATAACATATGAGTTTTGCTAGGTACAAACGAGTTTGTGCACCATATCACGTACCGATACTTTTTTTTATTTAAAAAAGATATTTTGAGAGAAGAAGAAAATCTCCTATATTATGAAAATTATTTTTATCTTTAATTCACATTGTTTCATTAAATATATACATTATATATTAATATCGATACACAAATTGGTGCACAAACTTACTTGCAAGTAGATTTTTCCTTAATATATGTAATTTTTAAGACGATAAGCTTAAGGAAATTGATGGTTTCTAAATTCATCCGGAATATTTGGAGTGAGGTTGAGGATTGATGGTCCTGACTCAACATGAGCATTTGAAATATTTTAGAATTTTTAATAGTAATAAAATGGTTTAAGTGAAGATATTTTTGTTGAGTCTTGGAAAAAGTGAAAGAGAAAATATTGAATAAAAATATTATAAAATTAAAAAATTATTTGAATATTATTTTTATTTTGAAATTTGTAAAAATTGTATTGATTTTTGTGTTTGGATAATGATTAAGTAATAATTAAATGAAAATTTGAAATTAAAAAGTATTTTATATTTAAGTGATATTTAAAAATAAAATTATGAGAATCGATTGAGAATTCTTTGTTTGTCCATACAAACCCTTAGTTCACATATCATTGTAGTATCCATTTTTTCTTGTAGAAAAAAAGTTGTGGAAGATTAAAATTTGTGTCCTAATAGCCTCGTTTGGTTACGCAATTCAGATAAGATGAGATAAGATGTTTTGTTGAAAGTTAAATAAAATATTATTAGAATATTATTTTTATTTTAGGATTTGAAAAAGTTAAATTGTTTATTATATTTTGTGTGAAAGTTTGAGAAAATTATAATGATGAGATGAGATAAGATAAGATGATTTTGTGTATCCAAACTGGCTTAAAACAGATTGGAGTCCTAATTTGATCTCAACATTATTGAGGATAAAATATTTATTACTATATATAAAAGCGGAATCATATAATTCCAACGTGACATTATCCCATAAAGTAGGCATTCTACTTATTAAAATTATGATAATCGATTGAGAATTCTTTGTTTGTCCATACAAACCCTTAGTTCACATATCATTGTTGTATCCATTTTTTCTTGTAGAAAAAAAGTTGTGGAAGATTAAAATTTGTGTCCTAATAGCCTCGTTTGGTTACGCAGTTCAGATGAGATGAGATGAGATGAGATTTTTTATTGAAATTTGAATAAAATATTGTTAGAATATTATTTTTATTTTAGGATTTGAAAAAGTTGAATTGTTTATTATATTTTGTGTGAGAGTTTGGGAAACTTGTAATGATGAGATGAGATAAGATAAGATGATTTTGTGTATCCAAATTGGCTTAAAACAGATTAGAGTCCTAATTTGATCTCAACATTATTGAGGATAAAATATCTATTACAATATATAAAAGCAGAGTCATATAATTCCGACGTGACATTACCCCATAAAGTAGACATTCTACTTATCAAATTTGAGGCGCTAAACCTTTTAAAAACAATGTTTCATTATGAACCATTGTAACTTTTAAGTTTCATTTTTTTTTTCTTACATATAAAGATATAAACCGATTCAAGACTCTACCCAAAAGCACTAATTCAACATTTATATTGTTTTGTATTTTAAGCGGAGTCATATGACTCTGATGTGACATTCTACCTATAAAAGTAGACATTTTACCTATTAAACTTGAAATGTTATGCTTATGAAACGGTAATCCTTTTAAAAGTAATGTTTCATTATGAACTGTTGCAACTTTTAAGTTTCATTTCTTTTCTTACATATAAAGATATAAACCGATTCAAGTCTCCACCCAGAGACACTATTTCAGCATTTATATTGCTTCGTCAAATAAACCGTCTTATAAACCGTTTCAAATTTCTTCACTATAAAATCTGGTTTATCTCTAAATCTCTCTCCCTCATACACAACATACACAACTATCCAAACATTATGCGGGTTATAGGCTCATATTATATTATAAGTCGGTAAGTAGCGATATATCTCTAAATCTCTCTCCCTCATACACAACATACACAACTATCCAAACATTGCGCGAGTTATAGGCTCGTATTATATTATAAGTCGGTAAGTAGCGATAAGGAGCATGAATATCATCTTCTTAGCCTCGTTCTTGTAGAGACAAACTTGTAACCTTTCATCGTCGATATCAAATGTGAGTACATCTCTTATCACAAAACCATCAACAATCTTGATGCTTATTAGTGTCTATTTTTATGTGTATCAAATAAGATATTTCATTAATGTTAATTTAAGATACAAAGATGTTCCATTAAAATCTTCTTCCAACTTGCAGATACTACTTAATTTCCAAAACCAATGCTCTTTGCGTCAAGTAGATTCCTTGTCGCTAATAAAACATAAAAAGGTCTTTGAATTTCTCTAAAACCAAATTCTAAAGGGAACTCGCTTTGTGTAACTGATGCAATTCAAGATCCAGAGCAGAAACTCAACTGGGAACTTTCTATGCTCCACTTTGATCACGAACTCAAACACAAAAACAACTTCACGAAAGGAAGCATTCCTCCCCCCACCTCCCTAACCTGCGTTTGTTTTGTGTGTTTGAGCCCCTTAACTCTTAAGGAGCGAGAAAGGAAGGAAAGGTGTGTGTTTTGGGTGTGAATGAAACTATAAAGCTACCTTCTTGTAGACATTGTGATGGATGCTGAAACAATTGGTTAATTGATTGTGGTTCCGTTTTCATGTGTATGTTGTAAAAAGAGAGACGAGCAAATAAAAGGGCAGGTACCTTTCTGAGTAAGAGAGGAAGGGCAGCCTGTTTGACAAAATTCTTCTTCTCCCTTTTTATTGAATAACAAACAAACTTCCGACTCCCAGAAGAGTACTAACAAAAAGCCCTTATTGAAGACTAACTCCTACGGCCGGAAAAATGCAAGACCGAAAACTCCAAAGCCGCACAAACACAACTGTTAAGTCCGGACTGGGCTTCCATCACATTGTAAGCTAAATCATTTATCTTCTTCTGGTGTCAGCATGAATCCTCTTCAGGTTGATGGTGGAATTTCCCAGTGCCTTGGCAGTGGGCCAACATCGTATATTATCTCTCTATGGCAAGACCAAACAAGCTTTATTGCTTCTGGGGTCCCAATTCCAGCACCCCTGGGGTCTCCAGCTGGTCCGAACCTGTCACACCATTGTTTATGACAAATTTAAGAACACAATCTTCCCATTAAGGAAAAAGACTAATGAATTTTCTACCTACCAATGATTCTGTGGAGCTCCAGTTGTTCTTGCTCTTAGTCCAGCATAAGTGGTCCCATTTACTGTGTTTCCAATAACTTCCTGCACAAATAAAACAAACTGAGAAGACCTATTTGAAAAGGAAAATTTTATTTGGAAGCCAGTGTGCCTCCATTTTATTGATATGGCAAGATTTGATTTGCTAGAGAAATTTCAAATTAAAATCTCTTACAAATCAAGTCTTACCGTGTCAATAAAATAGAGGGTGTGCTTTGCACACCAGCTTCCAAGTAGAAGAATTCAGACGTTTGAAAATCATCATAAAGGGAAGCACTTATTGATAGGTATCAGGGAGACTGCTCCACACAGAAAAGGTTGCAGAAAAACTTTCCTCACATCCCAACACACGACCTCCAATTTTTTCTCTCCCCTCTCCCCGACAAAAGGAAAATAAGAAGAACAGGAAGTGACACATCTATTAACAGTTCGAGTTCATATACGACAATGAGCTGCGGGTATGCAAAGCAAAACCAAGGTCAAAAGTGAGTTTGGGCCAGCCACAAAGGTGAAACTTCTTAGTTATCAAGTACTTGAACAATAAATGCACAAACATTTTGAAGATTGTGCATAATATCACTCATTTTCTTACTTCGGATTAAATGTCCCAACAAAGACATAAGCATGCCAAACAATAAGGTAATCCAAATTTTAGGGAATACTCAAGCTATGTGGTTAAAAAGCAGTGTGTGTGTGTGAGAGAGAGAGAGAGAGAGATGCTGAATCTTGCCTGCAGGAACAGGGGATCATTTGAAACCACAGCAGCTGTTAAATGTGCGTGCATCCTCTCCACAGCATCCAATACCATTGGCAGTTGATCTCTCTTATAGTCAGTAACAATCTAGGAGCATGCAAAATGCAAGTTACATATAGTCAAAAACAATGTACGAGAGAACACAAAGATGTCAGTAACATTAGCTTCCCTCTATTAAAATTCATTTCTTTGTCTAAATAATGAAAAAAATGAAAAAGAAAATTCAGGATAGACTTCCATCTGTCTCTCTCTCTCTCTCTCTCTCACACACACACACACAATAACACGTGCATGTAAAAGCACACACAGGCAAACATACCCCCGGGAAAATGACCTTCTTAGTTTCCGTATATTTTGTCTGCGAGCCTGTTTTCCTTTATGAAAACTTTTAGACACCTAGATCAACTTTGGAGATATAGTGATGCTTTCTGGCATTGTGGCACACATATAACAGCTCAGGAAAACTCATCATAATCATCCGAAGATGGGCCATTAAGGTTGCAAAAGCAGGCCCACCCACTTTGAAACTGCCAGTCTTCAGTTAGGTGCCAACAAAGCAGATCTATCAAACTTTTATAGTTCAAACTGTGCCATTTCAGGTGCTATTTTGCATTTTAACGGAAAAAGAGAGCAAAGTATGGAATGGAAATAAGAAAAGCTCTTTGTGGCAGTCCGCAATTTGAGTTGTTAAAGTTTCTAAGTACAGAAAATGAAAACAGACGATTTAAACAATATACACTATCTAGGAAAAAAATTATTTTTCCTGAACTAGTTGAAGGTTTTTCTATAATTTGTTGCTACCAACACCAAAGTTTTGGTCATTATGAAATAAATTCCCACAAAAGTTGCTTTGAACAGCTGAAATACGAGAGTATGATGCTACCAAGGATATACTAATCCATTTCAAGATTCAGTCCCAAATTTCCATATCCAGGTTCCCCCCTCCCCACCCATATGTTCCACCCAGCTGGATATTTAACTACTAGTATCTTGAATGGCCATTGTTACAATTCTATTTAATCAAGCCCTACCAAAAAATTCTGAACTCAAATGTAGAATGAAAATTGGCTGTATTCACTAAACGATTTAAGAAAGTGGGGAAAAAAGTGACAGTAATGTTTCTTTTTTCTTTACCTGGAATGGTCCAAAAATCTCTCTTGTTACAAGCTCATAAGTATTCTTCTTCAAAATCTCTTCAAGTGGAACATAAATGGCTGTTGGTTTTATAGCACCATATATGGGTGGAATGGAATGATTCTTTAAAGGTTCACCTCCAAAGAGTAGTTTTGAACCTGGTATCTGAAGCAATTTACTCATGTGTTCTAGCATAGCTTCAGTTGTGAACTGCAACAACAAAAGGAAAAGCAAAGTTATATTCATAGTATCCTACAAGAAGGCGCATTCAAAATTGATAGATTTTGTAGTTGAAGTCCTTGATGAAGTCAAATAACATTCATAATGTGCAGGAAATAGGCTTCTGGGACAATGGTAGTAAAAATGGTGTTGATTTGATGAATCATGAAAGAGATTTTGTTGATCATACTGAACATAATATTTTTTTCTGGAGAAAAAAGATAATTAAAATAGCAGATAAAGCACCATACTTACAGTAAGGACTGGGCCAATAGTTAAATCTTCCAAATTCCTTCTCTCGGCAAGATCTCTTATTTTGGATACAAGTGAAGTCCGAGACCAGTTCTGCCCAAGGATAGTGGTTAGACTGTCAATATTAATGAACGGAAAAGGTTGGCAACCAGCTACAACTCCCAATTCACAATATTGTGACAATGTGAAAGTCTATGTGAATGACATAAAAGGCAAAATGTGATTCAACATAGAAACACATGGTTATCTTTGCAGGATTGATAATAAACATTCTTGTGAAGTGTCAAATGCAGGCAACTAACCTCATGCATGAATAGCATTGATTGTGCAGAGCACTTCTGACCGCTGCATGCATATGCATCCTGATCACAAACCCATGCAACATAATCTTCCTGCCATTCAAAAATCCAGAACACATAAATCAGCAGAGGCATCAAATCTACATGGCAGGAAGTGCCTAATCTAAAGTTAAATTTGTTCATAAGAAACCTCCTGAACATCAGGCCCAAGAATTTTCCAGTCAAACCCTGCATCTTCCAATTTAATGCGACCTTTAAGGTCAACAGCCAACTTATCTGCCACTCTTGAGCTACCAGTAAAGAGGGTCATTTGTGGATTTGCCTGCAAAGTGATAGGAGAGTGAAATTTTAATTTATATATACCTTAGAAAATTTACACACTCATAAGACTTGTAGAATTCTTGGGGTGACAGCTATCCTGTTGTAAACAATTGGTCAAAGTTCAAAACTGCACTCTCAAATTGTTTGTTCACAAGGCATGTACTTTAGTGATGACCGCTGTCCAAAGAGCAATTTTTTTTCTTGAACCACCGCCATGTAACCACTTCCATTGCCACCATTCATCACTTTCTCTTCTTATTTTTTGCCCTATACTGTTCATTACTAACAATATCATCCAACACAGCCCACAACCCACAGTTGCCATCACAACACTACCATTATGAATGTACCATATAACCACAGGATATGTTGCAGATAATAAGTTGACATTCTGACTCTATGATCATTTTTTACTACTACAGATGAACACTGAACAGTCACTGCCTTAATGGCAAGACATTTGAGAGAAAGTGTGGTGAATGGGAAGATAAAATGTTCTAGAACATGTGAACATGACAAATTAAAAACCAAAGCAAACAAGCATAGAAGAGCACGATGGGGACAATTAAAAGAATAACTAAGTTCTCCAAAATCTCCCCTAAACTACTAAATCAAAAATCTTTGGGGAATAAACCCCGTGTACTTGAGCTATGCCTTTTCCTCATCAATAAAATCTTCATTTACTGATAAAAAAAAAAAAAAAATACAGGGCTCTGACATTATTAAGAATAAAGCAAAATCTATCATATCTGAAAACCAACCTCCAATAATATCTTGTTCATTGTCTTCCCATCAGAATTTATAAAGTCAACATCATCCACAGGTAACCCACAATAATGAAGTAATCGCATCATTTGCTCCATGACAATGCTCACCTGTGAAACATTCCCAGTCATTATTGTAGCATATCCACTGGAGACCGTCTACTAGAAATATTTCAAAAATAGAATAGCCGAATGCACTAGAAAGGGATGCCAAAACATGGAAGGGTAATTTGTGGGGGGGAAATATACTTTCAAAGCAGGGATCGAACACTAATCCAGCCATTTTTGAAATAAAAAAATTTAGTGAAAATCTATCTCTTTGCCTCACTGCTTGCCTTCTCAACTAGCATTCAATGAAAATCCATGAATGTTCTTCATCTAACTAGCTTTATGATTTTGGCATCAATTGTGCTGATATGTTATGAGCATCACCAGAATAATTGATATAATTGTGTGAACCAATTAAAATGGGAACAAAGAATTAGAAAGCTCACACCAACTATAGAACTTTTTTTTTGATAAGTAATAAGTTATTTTATTGATATGAAAGAGGCATAGCCCAGGTATACTAGAAGTATACATGTGAATACACCGGTTTAGGAACTCGAAACAGTTACAAGGAAATCATGAAAACTAAGACCATTCAAATCAAGAGCAATGGCCCACACAAACAAAGTCTTCCAGAAAAAGCTCCTAAACTCTTCCAAAGAGCGTTCATGATCCTCAAAAAGTCTCTCATTACGTTCGTTCCAAATACACCAGAAAATACATATAGGAACCATCTTCCACACTGCTGCAATTTGTGATGTTCCTGAGATCCCATTCCAGCTTGCTAACAAGTCAACCACCCTACCCGGCATCCCCCATGCTAAACCCATTCTACTGAAAAAATTAGTCCAGATATCTCGAGCAAACTCACAATGAAGAAGTAAATGGTCCACCGTTTCCCCACTTTTCCCAACTATAGAACTTAATAAGAACTTTACATGCATACCTTGCTATCAACTTTAAGAATGGGTTTGTTGCCCATGTAAAGTGCTCCCATCAACTGAAGTGCAGGAATCTCCAGCGGAAAATTGAAAGGAGTAATAATTGCAACCTGTATAGATTGTCTTGGATCAGCAAATTATGAAGAAACTACGGCCAGCATTAAGCATTTTGATTTACTATTTTGAGGGAAAAAGGATTTCTAGAAGAATCAAATCTCAAATAGAAACTTATGAATAAACTATGTCTTCATCCATCCTGGAGACATCATGTTTCACAAATGAATGCCAAATGCCCATCAAGACGACAAGATACTAAGCCTAGTTTAAAACAAACAAAAAAAGACATCATGAGAGAGAGCTTCTATCTCATAGAGGTCGGACTCTTTTCATATTGAAGATCCATCAGTTTTTCTTCATGCTTAGAGGAATTATACTTATTTTCTCTGAAAGCAGGGAAAAGGGGAACCCATTACAAAGTTCTTATCAGATTCACTTAGTATGTAGCAGAAATCATGTCCGCATTTCAAGAAGTCCGTTCAAAAAGCATCTTATTGCTTCAGACAAAAGGAAATTACTAAAGAGCTCCAACAAACATTAAAAAATCCAGGTGACATGTCTTTATTACACTGTAAAGATTAACATTTTATCGCACTCTTTTCTTCTTTTTTCTTCCAATCACTTACCATGTCAGCCATCATTGACCAAAGGGTGAGTAAGCAAATGTAAATCGAGTAAATTTCTTGAATTTTCCCTCAATTAATAATTTGATTTCCCATGTTCAAATGATTTTTGAAAAACAATTGATGGTGGTCTGAAAAATATGATTTCTACTAGCTTCGTTCATATTTCAAAGGAACAACTTACAGGACCATAAGGCCAACGAAAGCCATGACTTTGCTGTCCGAGATGATTTCCAGGTATTCCAAAAGACCTTGCAAGAAAACGAACCTGCCAAACATCTTAGTAACTTTACTAGTGAAACTACAACAGAAAAATGGAAATTTTTATAGCTGAAAGGTTTCAAAGTATAATTATTTCTACAGTATTTCTTCCAGTACAGAACCAGTCATGATAAAGGCAGCATAACATTATATTAATTAGATAATTAATGAAGTCACCATCTGCTCCCCACCCCCTCTCCCCAAACCCATAATAACCACCCCCAAGTTAAGACAACCCGAATGGGGAGAGGAGCTCCGGCTCCTCCCTCCCCTCTCCTCTTCCTTCCCCTTTCCCGTTCCAAGGCTTAAAAGCCAATTTCATTAAGCGTTCCTTTGATTTTTTCTTAAATGGTGGAAAATGATCGTTATATCACCTTATAGGCATCTCCGAGCAACACATGCCATACCACCATATTCTCAAGCCACTGATATTCAAATCCAAAGAAGCTTTGCATCATTCCTAGGGGCGTGTTACCCTCATGCACAGCCAGTTTACAAGTTTCCCAGTGCCACACACACTGCTTAATTAGATTCTCTCGGCCTCGGAATTTCAAGATTTGACCATCCTTTCTCCTCCACAACCAACTCATGAGCCCCACATACTAGTATCATTTTCCATACTTCTTGGCCATTGACAAAGCACAAATCAGTCCGACAATCCATATCTGCCTATTTATTGTTTTCCCTAAAGATTGGAATTGACATGCTCTTTTACCCGTGGCAAAGAAAGTGGATTTCTCTGTTGATCATCTCAGAGCAACCAACAAAAATACAACCTCTGGTACCCCACCGCTATTGGCAAATCAAAATGGTCCAAAACATCCTGGACGGCTGAATCAATCATTCTTATGATGACTCTTTCCTTGACACCTGATCAATCGAGGAAAACCAAGACCAAAGCATCAACTTATCTCCATTTCCACTTCTTTTCCTTTTTTTTTTTTTTTTTTTGCCGTTTATGAAGTAATTGTGCTGGGGTTTTGTGTCAAGGCAACCCACCCCCTCTTTGGCAATTATTAATATATATAACTTGATAGGGAAAAAATAGATCATTAATGAATCGATTTGGATGAGACAGGCAGCAATTAAAAGATTCTCAGCAAACGGTTTATCAATGGAAAAGAAGGCTATATCCCTTTTCAACACCACTAATGCTCAGAAAGTTTAATCTTTATGTACCTGATCACCAGAGAAATTCTCTAGAAATTTTTGTGTAACTTGAACTTCACCAAGAGCTTGCTGGTAACTCTTTGGAGCAACCCTTTGTATTAACCTAGTGAAGAAATCAGAAACCTGAAACTCATGTGAATAGAAAAACTAATGAGACTAGGGCTCTATTTCTTTAGAAAAACAACCAACACTAATATATTTGAGGATTTCACAACCTATATTGAGTTAATGCATAATCCCAAATATAAAAATTATAAAAGATAAAAAATTTTCTGTATTACAATACAAACCTTTGGGAGCGAAAGCATATGGGCTGCCTTTGCAGATATGTCTCCAAACAAAAGATACCTGCAAAACATGGTTTTTATCGGTTTTTGTTAATTATTTGGTAGTCTTTAATTAAAGTATATTGTTAAAAATACAGATGAAATAATCATACTATCCGCAGCAATAACATCTCTGATAGAAACTAATAAGATGGAGGGGGAGAGAGAGAGAGCGGCACAAACCTCTCTGGCTCTTTAAAGGGATTGTGTAGACCATGTTTTGGACACTTGGACAAGCTCTCGACATATGGCTGCATAAACAATTCAACAGTGGGGGCAATAATCATAAAAAGGGGTAAAAACTTGATTTAGACGCAAATAGAAAGCCATACGCAAAATTTCTAACTTCAAATTATTGCATTTATAAGAGGAGGAAAGTGGAAAGAGACATTATGAAGCACAATGACCTAAGCTCAGCAAGAAGTTCTCTGTTCACTCAATAGTTGGAAAGACCAGTCTGGAAATAAAATAATAGGGAAATGTAGACTTACTCAGAATACATACCTGAATGCCTGCTTCATCTACATCAGCGACTTTAATGAATGGATCTCCATTTAAAGGATCGAGAAGTGTATTCCAACTTGAAGATCCTTTCCATTTACCCTGCACTAAAAATTGAGACATTCTATGTTCAGAGTACTCTTCCAATGTGGGTTTATACTGAAGACAACAAACTCAAAGCCATCTTTGAGTCCATTAACTAAGATGAACAAAATTAAATTCTTCAAGTGGTGTCGTCTTTCAGCTTCAATTAGACATGGTGAATAAGTAGATGCAATGAAACTTTTACTTTTGAGAAGGGGGGAGGGTAATAAATTTGATCCGAAGGGTAAGAAAATATTCTAGAAAAAAGTGCAGAAACAGGACAGAAAATGAACTAAATAATCAATTTAAACTCATGTGCTTTTGTTTTTAAACCATGTTGGCTGCTACGCATGATTAATGAGAATCAACCCTGCATTCGGTTACGCGCATTGCTAAAATTGCAGTACCTACCCAAATTATGAACTTCAGCAGGTTGAGAACCTGATATCTCTTCAACGTCTACTGTAGCAAAGGGTATAGAATGAATAGATCTGCTAAAAGGAAACAATGGAATTGAATAAGTAGAGTATTTTCAGGGAGACAACTATAAATAAATCATACAAAGAGACATGCCAATCAACTTCAGATATTTTGCACAAATATCACAACACAACAACCAAACCCATCACAGTATGAGCTCTTCAAATATTACAAAAGTGTCCAAGAAAGAATCATCAGGCACAGCACTCAGATCTTTTTACAAATTCATTGGAAGTATGTGTACATGACAGTTCTATCCAATCAATGGTCTCAAAAATGTAGCAGCAGAATAGCACTTCCATGGCTGCTTTGGATTCTGTCTCCAAATGCAGTTTGTTCGCAAACATTACATAATGGGATCCAGTTCAACAAACATACTCATCCTCCAATTTAACCGTCCAACTTTGCCTATGATCTTGAATCAAAAAGAAGCTACTCGAAAAAGGTATGACAGTGAAATTGGACTTTTGTATGTGAGGACAGTAATAGAAGGATGATTGCATAAAGATTCAAAGAATCATTAAAGTGGATTATGAGAAATTAAAGCTACTGAAAAAATTCTCACGAACTAGCTTCATCGGGGTATATAGAATTCATTAAACATTCGATTGGCCAAATTTTATGTTACAGTTTGAGTTCTCTTGAGTTACACAGAATTCACAAGTAATACTCCAAGGAAAGCTTAAATCACATCAGATCAATACTTTAAATGAACTAATCAATGATACAATTAGAGTCTCTATGAATCATTCTAAAGGACAAGAAGTTCTTCCTCCCAAGCAATGTCGAAACTCATTCATTTTCTTCCTATATTTAGGCCCTCACCAGGCCATTCCATCATAGATGGCACAGTTCAAGTCCTACACTTTTGGTTGGGTATGACCTGATAAGATTTCTAACAACTCAGGGAAAGCCCAAGCATATTAATGCCTTGTTTGGATGTTGAGATGAGATGAGAAATCTGTGAATAGTAATGAAATAGTTTGTGAATAGTAATGAAATAATTTGTGAATAATAGTGAAATAGTTTGTAAATAGTAGTAAAATAGTTTGAGTTAAGATGTTTTATAGAATGTAAGGAAATGAAATAGCAAAATTTGAATAAAAATAATACAAAGTTAAAATATTGTTATAATATAATTTTTTAACATTATTTTTGTTTTAGAATTTGAAAAAATTGAATTGTTTTTTTGTGTTTTGTTTGAAATTTTAGAAAAAGTTGTAATGATTAGGTAATGATTAGATGAAAAAGTTAAATATTTGAAATTGAAAAGTATTTGAGTGGCTTTTGGATGCTAAAATCAGATGAGTTAGAACAATCTCAACATCCCAAACCCGGCCAAACGCTTCGAATCATTTTAAAGTACAAGAATCTCGCGGGAAGCCACTCACCACCTTGCTAAGCTTCGTATGGTGTGACATCACAAGTTGTTCTTTTTATTTTTTTCTTTTCAAGGTTAAGATAAATACCAGGTGAAATGAGATATATCTCAAATTATTGTGCTTTTCAGCTTTCATCAACACAATATTATACAAAACCATAGAAATGAATGCAGGACCTATCAATTTTTACAGCCCCACGAAAAATAATATAAATATAGAAACCAACTCAACACCCCGAAATGACAATACTTCTAAGAAAGCAACACAAACCCAGCAATATGCCCACTAATTTGAAGAAACCCCACCGACTGAAAAGCAGCAATTTGTGCAGAAAACATTAAAATACCTTGAAAGATTGAAAGAACTGAACCAGCTGAGACCCTTCTGGGGAGCTCTTGCTGTCACTCCTCTGCAGACTACGAACCTATACATGATTTTGTTTTGATAGATCACTGAATGTTAGTTTTGTCGAAGATAAGAGGGTCTCCTCAAACCACTTTGTACTGCACTACCAAACCTAAACACACTCAGTTAAGATTTCGAAAAGCTAAATAACCCGCAGGTGAGGGCCACTTCAGGACCAAGCTGTCTTTTCCACGTAACTTTGTTCTTATGATCCTTTTGTTAGATAGTGCTCCCACTTCAATCAATCAAATCCCAGTAACGACGCTTCATCCTAATGCGTAGGAGAGAGAGTTATCCCATGTGCGAAGAACTTCATTGCTGTCAATAGACTTTCGTCGGACACCATATGTCGACCTTCCATCATGAGAAGCTACAATCATAATTCATACCCAGCAAATAAATACTGATGAACGGCTTTGATTGCCCATTTTATAAAGGGAAAATGTTAAATCAATTTCTGTGTTTTAATACCAAGGATTCCTTCTATTTTTTTAATTTATCAGAAAAATTCTCTATCGTTCAATTCTTGGTAACATTTTTCCTTTCCTTTTCTCAACATTTTTTTTTTCTTTTCTCAAAATTTTTTGATAATTTGTCTTGAGCATGTAATTTAATTATATTGAATTAGAGCATTCGGTTATGGATAAATAATAATTTGTTAGTAATAAATTTCAATTTTTTTAAAAGAAAAATATATACGACACTTATACAACTCATGACTATATATAACATTACTCTTTAATTAAACTAGAATATTCATTCTGAGACAACGAAATTATAGTTGGAGCTGAATTGGGCTTGTTTAAGTCCTATTCTTTTTGAACTAATTTATTAAATTACTATGCACCCTTTTATCATGTGAGATAATTATTTCGATTTTCATATTTTCCATTAACATTTAAAAAGTATTTAATCGGTTCGTAAAAAATAATAATAATATTAAAAAATAATATTCTAATAAAATTTTATTCAACTTTCATCTCAACTCATTATCCAAACCGCACCTTAAAAAATTATATATATTTTACACGTAACACGTGATAGTTTAATAGATTGAATGGGAGGAATTTTGAAATATTTCTTCAAAATGAAGTTAGCCCATCAACTTTATAATAAAAATAGGGATAATATTTGGACAAAATCATCATCAATTGACTCAGAATGTCCCCACATATGGTCAAAAGAAGGAAAAAAAAAACAATTCGTCAAACTCTTGCCATGTTATCTTCCTCCAAGCAAGCCCACGTTATGCGAATATGCGGTCCATTGAACGTCAGAAAATTTGGGCCTTCTTAAAGTGGAGCCCATTTCTAATAGAAATACACTTCACATTTCGATCCAAAATTCATGTTGAAATATCAAGGTACAAGTTTTGCTATTCTTTATCCCCATACACCACACATCATACTTAATTTTATTTTTAATTTATTTTTGTTTAATTCTTTATAAACTAATTGAATTATTCTACTCATGATTTTAACTTCTTATCAAAATATTTTATAAAAAATCCTATGTTAAGTATGTTTACGTTATGATGAGTTTCTTACTCAGTTATCAACTCATTTTAATTTATTTATATGTTTTTAAATAATTCTAAATCAGGATAATTATGACGATAGAGCTACAGGATGAGACTTAGTCTAAAGAAGCGTAAAAATGACCTAGATCAGATATAGAGAGAGTACTGCTAGCCCGAGAACCCACCGAAAAGGCAAACATAATTTTTTATGTTTGGATAAATCGATCAGATCATAAGAAAAAGAGATAACCTCGCTCCATAGGAGGGAGGTAGTACCCTTAATTTTGATTATAAGAAAAAACAAGAGGTTTGTTTTAATGATGTATTTTTTATGTTGTACGAATGACAAGACCACAAACTATGGTTCTAACACCAATATCCAAAGACGACAAAAGGCTGTTCTCTTCTTGCTAAAGGTCAAATAGACTAGCGAGGAAACCAATCAAATGTATTCTAGCTAGGGACAATAGTATTCAATAGAGAGAAAGTGAAGTTCTTTGTTAGATTTTCTCTTCAATTTTCTTTTTTCTTAAAAATTATGGTGGATATAGTATTGATCATGCCGACACCCCATTGACAATTAAGAGCTGGCTGCATCACCTATATATCCTCTTACAACCATTTTAATTAATATTTCCAACACAAATAAAACAATATCTAGTGGGGGGAAGCTCTTGTACGTGGAAATTGGCTTTCCAATAAAATATTAGTAAAAGGAGACAAATCCAGATTGTTTCACATTCATTTAGTTATTATCGGTTCCCTTCATTTCCAAGATTCAACGCATTGACTTCGATTAAAATATTTAATTTTTAATAGTTGTGCAGTGTGTATATAGCATAATATCCACTACTAATGCTGTAAGATGACATGATCATCATGATCCAGCAGTGTGAGAATTTGTAAATTTCATATTATTGTTTCGGCCATTTGATCAATGCGACTACGTACCAGCTTCTAGGTCGTGGAATCAAGTTTGAATATTTTTTCTTTCTATTTGCCATACATATATATATATATATATATAAAATGAAAATTGCTAAATAAAAAATAGATTTAAAAAAAGTGAAAATTCCATCATGAGCGTGATCCCTAGTACGTACGTAGTGTAGTACTGCAATATTATTATGACTGACCGGATTGGATATACATGAATTAAGTTTCCTAATTACTAGCTACAACCTCTAACAAATATATATAATATAATAATAAAGAACTTCTTTTATTTTGGAATAACGTAATAATATATCATGATATTTAAATATCTACAATGTGGACTAAGATATTGCTTATATATAATACATCACAAGCAAGCTAGAACAAAAGTACAGATCATTTACCTATATATATATATATATATAACACGCATAAAATTACTTTAAACAAACTAGATCATCAAGCTTGGTAACGTGTTTGCCAAGTGCATCTTAATTAAATATAGAATTATTTTACCCACGAAAGCAAAATAATTCTTGTAAATGTTTTTTTGGCGACCTGTTCACACCGCAAAAAAATGTTTATTTCGTGGGAAAATTTTTTTTTTTCACAAAGTTTTATTTGCGGATGTGGTTTCGTGGCAAAAGACTTTATCTTTTTTCCCACGAACGGTTTTCGTGTCATCAACCCACTATTTATCACGATTATATATCGTGGGAAAAGTCCATATTTGTTGTAGTGTATATATGTACGTACCAGAGCGCACTAGCTCTTCTATTGATAATCAAGAGGTGAGAAATGAGTCTTTCCTTATATCAAATATCCATCACAGTACTAATTCCCAACAACAATGTTACAACCCCTTGATTTATTTGAGATCATGAGTGGAGACCGCGCGCGGCCGGGTTCGTGGCATATTGTCGCATATGCTTATTTGTACTATTCATGTCCAATGGCCAACAGGTTAGGTATGCATAGATGTGTCATACATGTATGAAAGCAATGGCTAAGTTTGAAATTCGTCTTTGTTCTTTTATAATATTAATTATATTGATCAAATCAAATGATTTCAGAATGTGAGCTCACATTTATATATTGATATATCATAAATTAATGCCAATACAAAACTTTAGTACGACGCACTAGTATTCTTATCTTCAGATCTTCAATATACAAAGAGAAATGATATTTGCATTTCTAGGTTGTGCAAGCAATATCATTTTTTAAAAAAATGAGTAAACCTACATGAAAAAATTATTTTTTTAATAGTGAACCTCACTTTTTTTTTAAAAAAAAAAAAAAAAAGAGTGCATTAGACTTGTACAGTACCATATGACTATATATTTAGCATTACTCAAAATAAATAAATAAATAAAGATCAAACTCAAATTAGAAAGATATAAGAAAGTCACAGCATGGTTTTGAAAAAAAAAAAGAAGATCAAGATATGTTTTGAGTTTCATAATTCTTAATTTTTAGGCCAAAGTCTCTAGCTTTAAAAAATTGAGGATTTTCTTTTTAGGAGTTAGAACCAATTTTTTTCTTTTCTTTTTTTTGAAATCCAAAATACATACATATATATATATATGTATATATAAAGAATCTTGTATATATAAAAATATGGATTTGTGTTTAAGATCATCAGTTTTTGTGTGTTACGAGAGTTATTTTAAATGCATGTTGAAAGGTAGGCAGGCAATATATGGAGAAACTTTTAGAGGGGCCAAGAGGGTGGAAATTTCAGAATTTTAAAGTCCAAAGAGAGAAAGAGTCCAATATATACATGTGTAAAAGGGGAATCTTAAAAACGTTTTAATGTACAAAGAATAAATTAATTAGGTCAAAACCTCATCGCGAGGTTAGTACGTAGTCCCTCACCAACTTGCAGTACGTTACATCCCTTTGAATTTGACAAAAACGTTGAAAACTGAAAGGTCACCACCCTGATCATGATCACATGGGGCGCCTGGGTTCTATATATACCAAAGCAAAATTTTACGTAAATGGCGGAGACTGGCCTACTGACTGTTTCACCCTTTTAATTCTTATAAAACTCTTATTTTTCTAACAACTTGATCGATCAATATTAGGGGGCTGCTACTGTATTTTCAAAGCCTAGTGGAACAGAAACGTGGTGCAGCACGGTGCCCATTATCGATCCATGTACGTCAAGTGTTGGACAGAAACAGCTAGTTTGGAGGCTGTCTCTGTAGCAATAGTTCCAGTCTCTGGACATACTGGTCATCTGATTTTTCAATTCCATGCATGAATGCTTGCACGACATCGATCGTCCTGATCAAAACTCGAGGTCAATGACAGTAAAAGACGATTATTTCTTCTATATATATTTGGATAAATCGATCAGATCATGCGATGAAATGACCACTAAGAATATACTTCTTCTTGATGAGGTACGTACGTAGGTGTGCGGCCATGTACGTACACGATCATGATCTTGCCCAAATTAACGACCAAGCTAGCGATCCATTAATAAGCTAGCTAGCTCATGTTTGCATTAATACACATGACATGCATGCAGATCATTATGTTTTGAGCCTACGTACCCGCTCTACAACAGACTTTTTTTTCTGGACGAAGTTTTTCGCCTACAAAAGATTATTTTCGTCGCAAAATGATATTGAGTTGTGATTCTTTGATCTAGAGTTGTGCTGATTCTACAAGAAAAACAGATATTTTTGCAACGAAAATAGACTCATTTAAATTGGAAATAGTCATTTTATTAAAAATAACTAGTTCCAAATAAGTAATTTTTTAGAGTTATACAATGATATTTTATATACTAATTAAGAGGGATCGATGATATTTGAGCTAGCATGCCTATTTGGAGTTTCATACATCCTATCTATTTTCTTCTTTCTAATACCCCATATCCATTAATATTGTCCAACATGATGCAATTAACATATATACCATCGTTATTATGATCGAGCAACGTCATCTGTTCAACAAAAAAAATAAGTTTTCTTTGAATTATGCACTTTGCTCTGTCTTTTTATGGGTACATGGAGTTATATTAATTATATGGGTGTGTGCGCACGCGCGTGAATAAAAGTCTTGTCGAAGGGTCATGTTTTGCTTTGCATGAAAGGTATGCATTGATCCTTAAAAGTTTATAAAAAGCTATATATATAAATTCATGTGTGGGTTTTGTACTTTTCTGCATGCAGTTGTCTTCCTTTTTATGGTAAACCGATCGATTTGTTGATAAGTTTATTTTGTCAACATTTGAGTGCTCATGATATTTCTCGACCTAGATTGGAAAATATCAATGACTTTTAAATTTCATGTGGTCAATCAAACTATATAAAATTAAGAATTTTCCATTAATTTCATTACTCCCGGTATTATTTCCTATATTAAATTACAATATCCGTTGTCATCACCTAACTCAAAGATGTGACTATTTTTAGAAATATAAACGCTTAAGACATGCAAGTACTTCTTTTCTTAATTTCTTTCCTTTTTCTTTGAATCATAGCGTTATTAATTATTACTAGCTACTACCATTATTACCATGCACCCTATAATTATATATAGGAGTATATAAATCCTGATCTCCTCAAGGACATTTGTTGTGAAACTCCATTGATAAATTAAGCTGGTAATTAGTGGTAATTTATGGGATCTTATCACATTGTTTAGGAAGGAAAATTTATTGCTCTGAAAGGAAAAATTCTTACTATTTATAATAGTCTCAATGGAGCTCTAATTATATTATTAACTAATCATTTTGAAATATAAGCCTAGATATAGCTTCTGCCTCCAGGTATGTATTCCATCTTCATAGATACAATAAGTTTATAGAAATTCTTGTTTTTTGGTTAATCATTGATCATGAAGTTAAATAAAAAGTATATGAGGTTGGACAGCCAAATAAATAGCTGAAGCAGGAGGTCATTATGGTTAAAGGGGCATTATGATTGACTGCATGTTATGGGTGCATTTGTTGAGGATTTTTAAGTATTTCTAAAGTACTTAATTTAGGAGTTTTCTAAATCTCATTTCATGATTCTTTTACATTTTAAGTGATTTTTCAATTTTAATTGATATTTTTAATGTAATTGGCCGCTACTTTTATTTCAATTTTATGTTAATTTGGTATTTTTGGATGTCAATTATGATGTGGCATAGTACTTATGGTATACTTTTTGTTTTCAAGATGTTATCGATTGTGCATTTTTTACTGATCGATGGTAGTTATAAGAGATTAAAACAAAGATTGCAGAGAATAATGTTGTATTTCTCAACAAATTATTTATAGGCATATGTATGAGTAATTAGATATAGAGTATGCTAGCAAAATGAATCCCATGATTTGTGAGAATATTAATTTTACAAAATTGACTTTCCATTTATGCATGTATAGATAGGTTGTATGGAATCTGCACGATTATCTGATGTGGCTGAAGTTAGGGATCCTGCTAAAATTATGGGATATTTACATCCTTGTGTTGAAGTCATGGGATCTATGTCAACATCCCCCCTCAAGCTCATGGGGAGGGCACGACTCAGGAGCTTGTCACGCAAAGGAAGAAATCGAGCTGAGGAGAGAACTTTGGTAAAAATGTCAGCCAGCTGAGCATGAGTGGAAATGTGCTTGATGATAACATCATTATAGAGCACCTTCTCACAGATGAAGTGATAATTCACTTCAATGTGTTTCGTGTGAGCATGGAACACGAGATTAGAGAGAGAGAGAGAGAGAGAGAGAGAGAGAGAGAGAGAGAGAGTTATCACTCCAAATGGTAGGAGGCGAGCTAATGGTGATGCGAAGTTCGTGAAGCAACATCCGAATCCAATAAAGCTCAGTAATGAGAAGAACCATGGATTGGTATTCAGATTCTATGTTGGAGCGAGAAACAATAGATTGTTTCTTAGCACTCCATGATATTAAGCAGGGACCAAGGAATATAACATAGCTAGTAGTTGAGCGATGATCATCAATACTCCTTGCCCAGTTTGCATCACGTACAGAACCAAGTTAGGTGTAAAGAGCCAAAACAAAGGTAGAGACCATGATGGAGGGTGCCCTTGAGGTATCTAAGCACACATTTGGCAGCGAACTAGTTGGTGGTTAAGGGCTTGTGCATAAACTGGCAGAGCTGGTTCATAGCGAAGGCTACGTCAGGTCGAGACAAGGTACAATACTGCAGTGCACCCACAACTTGGCGATAGGAGGTGGGATCTTCAAGAGGTTCACCAATAGAGATAGTTAGCTTGTCACTAGACGAGAGTAGAGTTGGGCATGATTTTGCTCTTGCCATCTTGGAACGATGAAGTAATTCAATGATATACTTTATTTGAGATAAGAATAAACCTGAGAGACCCGTGAGACTTGTATGCCAAGGAAATAATGAATGGGACCCAAATCCTTGATTGCAAATTCAGCCTGTAAAGAGGTGATGAACTGATTGATAAAGGAAGCATGATACTTGTTACAATAATATCATCAACATATATAAAAAGATAGACATGACTAGATCCATGATGATATGCGAATAAATAGTAGTCCACTTGGGACTCCAAGAATCTGAGATGAAGAAGGCAACTAGAGAGTTTGGTAAACCAAGCTCTTGGGGCTTGTTTGAGGACATATATGGCCTTTTGGAGATGATAGGCATGGTTTGGAAAGGAGGGGTCTTTGAAGCCCATAGGTTGTTCTATGTAAACCTCTTCTTGAAGAGTGCCATGCAAGAAGGTATTTGACACATCAAGCTATTGAATTTCCCAGGCAAAATGCATTGCAAGACAGAGAATAATTCGAATGGTGGAAGGCTCGGTATAATTAAGCCCATCTTTATGGTGAAACTCTTTAGCAACCAGCCTATCCTTAAACCTTTCCATAGTCCCATCAGTTCTATATATGTTTGAGTTTGAGTACCCACTTATTCTTGATCACATTTTTGTCCCGAGGTCTAGGACATAGTTTCCAAGTGTGATTAGTTTGCAAAGCTCCAAATTCTTCTTGCATTGCCCTCAACCATCTTGGTGCTTTGCTGCTTGGGAGAAGGATTGAGGTTCCAAGGGATGATTAGTGGGAAAATAGACATGATAATCAGGGAGAAGCTTAGTTTTTCTAGACCCCGTCCTAGTTCTGGTAAGCATGGGTGATGTATTGGAGGAGGAGTAGGTGGGGAAGGGTCAGCATGTGGGTTTAAAGTACTGGAAGGAGGAGGTGAGGAAGTAGGAGGGGAAGCAGGGTTTTAAGCAACACTTGGAGTAACACTTGAAGCAAAGGAAGGAACTGAAATGCAAGTGACAGAATCAAGGGGTAAGATGGTAGGTGGCTGGACTAGAAGGAGAGGCTGAGGAAGACTTGGATAAGAGCGTACAGTCTGGAGTTGGGAAAATGGTTTCATCAAACACCACATGCTGAGAGACAAAAACACGATGAGAAGAAGTATCAAAACATCGATAGCCTTTGGAGTCAGGACTATAGCCAAGAAAAATATACTTTTTCGACCTGAAGAGGAGTTTATGGTGCTGATATGGTCGGAGGAGAAGATAACAAGCACACCTGAAAACTTTAAGAGCATCCTCATTGGATTAGGCAACGTTTGGCTAATATACCACTTTTTAGCTTTTGGTTAATCACTCAAAACTTGAACTCCATATTGGATTAGCCATCTCACTCTCTATAATAATAAAATATTATTATTATTTATCTATTTTTTAATGCATTTTTTTAATACTATTTTATTCTTATCTTCATTTTCATAATCTCTAGCAATATATACATTAAAATACATAAAATCCGTATATCAACATAAAATAACTTCATTTTCAAGCTCAAAACATTAAAATATATACAAATTCAACTTCTGTGGTGAGAGAAAAAACAATAAAATATCAAATGATTGAGCTACAGTGGTTCAACATATTTGTTGGACCACTGTAGCTAAAAGTCTGGATGGCCGAACAATGCCTAAGCCGATGCCAGCCACTTTTACTTCATTTTGGTCATTTTATGAATAATCAAAATCTTTGTGGAGTAACTTTTGATATGGGGATTGAAACTGTAGTACCCTTGTAGGCACTCCAATAATGAGATATATGGCTCTGTTGAAAGCATCAACCCATTATTGAGAAGGTAGGTGTAAGTGTGCCAAAAGTGCAAGCCCCATTTCCACAAGATGTTTATGCTTGCGTTTAGCAAGTCCATTTTATTCAGGTGTCTATGGGTAAGAAAGTCTGTGGAGAATACTGTGGGAGACCAGAAAGTGGCGAAATTATTTTGACATAAACTCTCCTCCACCATAACTTTGAAAGGATTTGATCGTAGTGGACAAAAAATTTTTAGCCAAACATTTGAATTTGACAAAACAGGTGAAGGTTTCAAATTTGTGGTGTATGGGATACATCCAAGAGAATCGAATATGGTCATCAATAAAAATCACATAATACTTGTAACCACTCAATGAAGTGACAAGGGATGTCCATAAATCAGAATGTATCAATTCAAGAGGGGCAATAGATACAAGTTTGAAGAATGGAAAGGAAGGCTTTTACTCTCGGCCAATTGACAGGGTTCACAAAATGAACCATAGTCTATTTTTCCTTTTATTGGAAGATTGAGTTTATTCTTAAAAATGTTCAGTAAATTGGCATATGGATGACCTAATCGAAAGTGCCATAAAGAAGAAGCAGAAATTCCTAAAGTGGCGGTGTAAGCTCGAGCTTTATAAGATGCTGGAAATTGAATTGGATAAAGATCATTTTTACTTGTCCTTGTAAAAGAATCTGGCCCAAAATGTTGTCTTTCACAACAAAGAATTTGGAAGTCAGCATAAACTAACAATTATTTTCAGAAGAAAATTTTTGGATAGATAAGAGATTGGCAGTAGAAGATGGACCTTATATCATTTCCACCTTGATAAGGTTCATGAAGCACCAAGTTTTCCAAGTTTGCAGTTATGTGAACATTGGCTCCACTATCAGCCAACTAGGTTTTATCTCCTTGTTTGGAATTGGACTGAGCAGCCATGACGGCAAGTTGGGATGGGGGATGCCGACCTTGGTAGGAGTTGTCCATTCTATGAAAGCAATCCAAGGCTTGGTGTCCATTTTTACCACAAATTTGACAAGGTTCTTAGTTGGAGTTAGATGTGTAACTACCAGAATTGGAGGAAGGTTGAGAAGTAGAATTTATGGAGGGTGCAGAAGTAGGTTTTCCCTTAAGGGACTGATGGGAAGAGTTGCCCTTTGAGGTCCATTGAGAAAATTTCTTATTTTTAAAACCACTGGGTTTTTGCTTGTTAGTATACAAAACAAATGAGTCATTCTCAGACTCAGGAGAGGAACGAGAACGAGAAAAGAGTAGTTCATGGTTCAGTAATTCAGATTGAAAATCACTAAAAGAAAATGCACTTCTTTGGATGCAAAAGAATAAGAAGTGATGAAGGAATGAAAATTGGGGTTGAGACCACTAATGATGTAAGATATAAGATCTTCATCATCAACAGGTTGAGCAACAACAGTCAACTAATCCGAGAGGATCTTGGCAGATTGCATGTAGTCAATGCACGTCTGGGAACCTTGACTGAGGGTTTGCAATTGTCTCTTGAGATGACTGATTTTGGATCTAGACTGTGAGGCAAAACGAGAAGCCCAATGATCTTAGACTTGTTCAATTGTATCAAGTCCAAACACTGAAGACAAGACATTATCGGTTAAAGTAGACTTGAACCAACTTAATAAATATTGGTCCTTTTTGTGTAAGAAGTTGAATTCAGGAGTGACAGTAATGGTTTGTTGTCCTTGTTCATTAAGAATAAATTGAGGAGGACAAGGTTCAGAGCCATCAATGATTCACATGAGATCATGGATATAGAGGATGAGCAAAAATTAAGAAACCCATAATAGGTAATTCGAGGCATCAAGTTTAATAGATACCAAATGAGTGATGTTGGGAGCAGTGAAGGACATGATGGGAGCAGTAGGGTGGGAAGAAGCTGAAGAAACTGAAGGAGAAATAGAGGCCATAAGGATCAAATAGAGGTGTTTTACCAAAAGTTAACTGATGCCATATAAGAGATTAAAACAGAGATCGTAAAGATTAATAATGTTGTATTTCTCAACAAATTGTTTACATGCAGGATGTGTGAGTGTTAGCGAAATGAATCTCATGATTTGTGAAAATATTAATTTTACAAAGTTGCCTTTCCATTATGCTTGTATAGATAGGTTGTATGGAATCTATAGGATTATCTGATATGGCTGAAGTTAGGGATCCTGTTGAAGTTCTGGGATATTTATGTCCTTGTGCTGAAGTCATGGGATCTATGTTATCTGCAATTAGGTCTCACATTAGTATTTATTACCATATAATTAATGAAAATTGGATGGATCATCTTAAAATCAGGTATGTATCATCAGAACCTCTTTTTTAAAAATAAAAAATAAAAATAAAAAATCTAAGAACAGGAACAATTAATGGATGAATTTACCTCAAAAAAGGCGCTCATAAGTTTAATACTTCCCTTCCTTAATTTCATGGGTTTTTCTAATAAAATTAAAATATAGAGCTGTCATGATCCTCTGATTGATATCTAGCTAGATAGGTCTATGTTTAGGTGGTTTTCCTTGCTTGTAATTAACATAGACAACATTGATATTGATCTTTAGATTTAATTGAGGGTTTGGATCCTAGTTTACCCCCAAGAAATAATATTCCCACGCACATGATAGGCTCATCAACGTGGATCACACTACAAGGATTTTGGTCTTTTTCAACGCTTCAACTTCGCAGCTAAAAACCCCAAAAACATTGTTAATACATTTTTGCAGCGAATTTTTAATCGCTGCACTTTGGTTGCAAAAAACCAGATGCTGATAAGAATAAGCATCAAACCACAATAAAACGCTGCAAAAAAATTTATTTGCAGCGTTTCCTTATATGCTGCAAATATGCATTTAGGCGCTATAAAAAAGACCTCCACCAAGTGACCGATCTCGTTGCAAATACATGATAGCGTCGTTAATAAATCGCTGCAAAAAAATAAAAACTCGCTGCAATTACTGGATACTTTTGCAACGTTTAAATGCATCGATAGGAATGATAAATTTATTTGCGTCGAAGGATGTCGTTGTAAAAATTTTTTGAGACGTTTCCATATATGTTGCAGCGTATGGAGGAATCGATGGGAATGATAAATTTATTTGCGTCGGTTTCTATCGCTGCAAAAGTATTTGCGACGTTTCCATCTCTGTCGCAAATATGCATGCAAGCGCTGATTGCTGATATACTGGTTGGGAAAGCTTATTTTCGGCGAGTCTATTTCGTCGCAAATGTATAAAGTTTCGCCGGAAAAACATTTGCCTAATTGCGACGATTCTCTAAAATTGTTAGGACTGCTTATTTCCGGCGAGTTTAAATCGCCACAAAAAGTCTTTTACAAAATAAAAATAAAAATATTATTGAAACTGTATGGCTATTGAAACAAGTAGGCTTGCTGCAGTGCAACAAGGTTCAATAAAACATATCGTTGGCTATTGGATGCACCATATACTTCAAATGAACATGTGTCTCCAAGAGAGAGAGAGAGAGAGAGAGATTAGAACTTGATATGATTTAGCCCAGAAAATAATAAAGTTAGTAGCAAAAGCACTAGCATGTAAAGGAATATTCACCCAAAAACAATGAAATGCGAAAGGGCTTTGTAAAGAAAATTGAAAAGTGCAACAAAAAGTTCACATAGTCAGCTGAGAATGAAAAAAATGGGAGAGGAACAAATATTCCCTATTAAACCTATCAGATTTTCTTACTTGATGAGTTCGACCTATGATTGGTTCACACAAAACAATGCTGGTGGTTCCATTTGTACTAATCTGAGTAAATTTTGTACAAGCAGCCTTCCCCTTCACAGGAGTAACACTGCTAATGTCTTTTTCCTGGATAAACCAAAGATGCTTATTCAGTGAAGGTGCTTCATTAATATTCTCAATTAAAAACTCGTTTAATAGACAATTGAGTAAATAGTAAGGACCATGGCAAAGAGTTATAGTTAAATATAAATGTTGAATCGAATGACTCACATCTGTTGTGCTTCTTCCTTCTTGAGCATTATAATCTATGATTTTTATCTCAACAAATTTGTACTGCTGTAGTCTGCAAGAGATTAGAGCGTGGCATACATTAAAAAAGATACAAGTTTACAGAAACAGAAACAGGGAGTTCATACAAGAATCTATGAACTGCATAGCTTACATCAAGTACCCAGCTTAGAAAATAATTCTATTGCATAAAGAAATGCCATAACCTTGGGAATATAAACCATTGATAAATACACTCATCCAACAACTTGGGATTGTATGAACCAATATCATTTCACCAATAAGCTCCATCTAGGTCTCATATTCAAGCATGTGATTGACCATCATGATATTGCAGGAATATATCTCGAGTCTTTTGGGACAAAAACGTTTACATCATCATTCCCAGCTAGAGCACCAGAGAAATTAGATTCTAATTGAACTTCCAACTACTGTAGTCTCCAACAAAGTTCAAGCCCATCCAAGATAATGAAAATCATTTATATTTTCTTGTAAGTTAATACACACTTAGAGCATTAATACCCACTCACTTGTGGCAAAGAAATATTATATTCCATCAGAATTTCATTATAGAGGCCCCAAAGCAAAATACATATATATGAGCTAAACTAGAGAGAATAAATTAAAATTACTATTGTAGAATATATACACATGGCAAGGAGTTACAGTTAAATAAATATATATATATATATATATATATACATGGTAAGGAGTTACAGTTAAATATATATCATGCATCCAAAATGTTAACACTACTTACAACCACATACGATACTGCACACATATCAACTTAGTAAATAGACTTGGTAAAGAAAAAGTAGCAAATTGATTAGTAATATATATACATTCAAATCGAATTAATAACTACATCAAATCAAATCTTGATCCGTGAATGACAATTTTCAGTTTTTAAGTTTACAAAATTGCAATCATAAAAACAATCTCATGTAATAAAGACACGACTTTTATACGTTGAGAATTCATTTGTACTTGAAATCATCTATGAACAACAATTGTCACTAAAGTTTATACATTGAGAATTCATCTTTACTTGAAATCATCATGTTGACTCCTTAAGTACTCATTTAACACATAAAAATACATATTGATCTCTACTAGTTTAACACATAAAAATAGAGGCCTAAACATAATTGAAAGGTGATTCAAATAGAGGAAGAAGTATAGTTAAAACTATAGCAGAACCTTTTTGTAGAAACTGTACAGCTTTGAACAAAACAAGGCAGAAAATCATCTCACCTCTTCAAGTAGTAGATTGCACGAATTATGCATGTTTCTACCTTCCCTCCACTTGGTTACATACCCAACTAAACAAGTATTAGGGGAAACATGTAAGAAAAGGAAGGGTTGGAAGACGCCATGATAGAATCTGTTGCAGAAAATTTCAGAACTTGGAAGTGTGTTGTTGTTATCTTTTTAGGTGCTAGACGTGAGCTAAGAGAGAGAAAAATGATGGAGTTTTAAACTAAACTGAACTTAGTCTTCTTATAAATGAAATTTAAGCCAAAGTTTTCTTATTGTAGAGTGAAGATATAAGTGAAAAATGAAGGGGAAACTGCTGCAGCACAAATAGAAAACATCACAAATTTCCTGATGTACTTTGAGCTCTAACAAGTGAGTTTAATCCTATTTACAGATCATATTTTCCTTCCTTATGATTATCCACTCAAATACACAAGATATAGAAGAAAGTGTGAGAAAAGGAAGGTAAAACTCACAACATAAATTCTGGGCAACAGCAGCATATATTTGGCATTTTTTGTGGTTATAGTAAGAACTTCCCACTAATGTCTTCCATTCACGAACTTAATCAACTTGCAATTTGTCTTGAGTGGACTAATCAAATTTTAAGCTTCAACTAGTTCATGCAGGTATTTAGTGATAACATACCTATGCTCCAAAAACAATCATGAGGCTTTATAGGCTGATAAAGCTCCCCTTGCAAGCATTCAAATTAGTGCATGATGAGCCAAGGTAAAAATAAGCTGAATGGAGCATTTTACATAGAAGGAAACAAAAAGATGCAGAAACCATATTCATTAACCCAATAGCTTTCATTTCCTTGTTTCCATCTACTCGGTAGTCCTTTAGAGCAGCAAAAGTCCTTCCCACAGCAATGCCTTCCTGTTTGAAACAAAATTAAAACAAAAATCGATTAGCATTTTGTGGTTATGAAAACCAGAAAACATTACAAATATTGAATATTGATGAGAAATAAAATATACTGTGAGGGATAGGATGCCAATAACCAGCCCTGTCTTCATTACCAGTCCTAGGTGGATACCATGAAAATGCAACATGTGCCATGAAGGTGGGTTCAATCCTTCTTGTAGTTTTCCAATCTACAAATCAAAACAGCTTAAAAATTAATTAGTAATGAGGATTTTGGTTACGTTGGCCGGCCATAAGTGAACCTTTGAGTCTCCAAATAGGAAGCAGGGTCTTGCAAATAACTTACCGCGCTAATGCCATGATGATCAACCTTGAATGTAAAGACCAGAAGGGTTGAGAGGATCACAGACACAAGAGGGGCTCCAGCTGAAACCCAGAACAGCTTTGGTTTTCTCATGCTCTGCATGATATATAAGATCATGCAACTAATTAAATGTTATTATTCAATATTGGAAAATGAATTAAGTTGAATTGGAATGAAAAACTTATAAAAAATAATGAATAAGAACTAAGAAGTAGTACTCGAGAGCCTTTCTTCATAATATGGTAAACATATAAGTGAAAAGTAAAACTATGGTTTTGGTAAAATCTTCAATTAGCATCTATATATTAATTTTTCTTTTGAGGTCAGAAGTAAAATACTTGTTATCGATTCTCGAGGTAAAAAATGGTACTGTACGTATAAGGGTTATAATGGTGCCATCTACCTTTTTTTTTTTTTTTTTTTGCATTCAACGATAGGTAAAAAAGAAACAAATTGACAAACTAAGAAACTTGATAAACTAATATAGTCTCAATAAATATATAAGGGGTGAACACCAATCAAAATGCATAGTAATTCTAGGCAATATCTTCTTTTTATAAGAATTCAGACCCAAATTAAAACTAAAATAGTCTAGAAAAAGCATAACCAAGTAACATGAACAAACAACAAAAAAACTAAGAGCTTGAAACAAGAGAAAGACCTAAACAAAAATAGTAAAAGATAAAAAAAGAACCCAAAAAATCCGAAAACTGAGAAGTTGTATTATTACTAGAGGTAGCACTCCAAATATAGAGAACTTGCTACAAAGTATGTTATTCCAACTTGGCCACAAAACCTGCTGCTTGAGTAACTTAACATATTTTCATTTAGCAAGAGACTTTTATCTATAAGGCCATATGTATATGTATGCACTGATATATGCCTGAAGACCATTCAAGGTCAATTACCATTATACCTTGACTTAATCTACTCTCACATTTGAAACATTAAAAGACTCACCTTGACAATTTTGGCATCGGTATCGTATGCAGACGGTATCTGTAAATCACAAATTGATGAAATTAAGTTCTCATCTAGGGGGAAAGAATCTCAAATGTTTCAAATATAAACACAGATATAAACAAACCCATAAACAAACTAGCGACCACACAGATATAAACACAAAACCCAATCTCCAAACGGAAGTAAAACAAGAAATCAAGCAAATATAACAGGAATGAAAAGAACCCATAAATGTGAAAACATAAGGCAATATCAGGGGTGGTTGTGGTGTTGCTTGGCGTGGAGTGGTGGCTCGGGAGGAGCATGGTGGCGCTGGGGAGACTGGTGGCCATGGGCTGCGAACAGAGCAAGGGGGAGAGGGAGGGCCTCGAACTGCTGGGCTAGTGGAGGAGAAGGGGGTTTCGACGGAGAACTGGCGACGACGTCGACGTGTGGGTGGTGGCGAACGGCACCCCTAGAGGCTGCGATATAGAGAAATCCGAGAGAGAGAAGGGTGACGCCAGATTCGGGGAGGGCAGAGATCCGGTAGGGGCTGGGGGAGAAGGAGCGGGTGGCCTTCGAGGTGAGGTGGCGGTGGCTTGGTGGGAACGTTGGCGACGGGCTGTGCGCGACAGCGTGGGTTGTGAGCGACGAAGGGATTGGAGATGGAGAGGGGCGAGAGGGGGTGGGGGGAGAGGGATGGAAGGAAATGAATGGAAAAAGAGCAGGGCTTTTAATTTTAATACCTTTTTACGGCGAGTATATAGAGCCGCTAATAATATTTTAAGTGGCCCAAATACTTTACGGTGACAATTTTCATCGGGAAATTTATCTATTACGACGATTCTTACATTTGACAGAAACAAAATTTTGCTACAGTCAAAAAGTGCTTATTGCAGCGGAAAAAATTTGCCGCAATAGCTATAAAAAGTCGCTGCAAATGACCACTTTGCAATTGCAGCGATTAACAAATCGTTGTAACAAGTTTTTTAATATGCCGGCGAATTTTTTTGTCGCAAAGAGTGAATAATCGCTGTAAAAGACCAATTTAGTATTTGCAGCGAATATTATTGTCTCAAAAAGTATAAAAATTGCCGCAAAAAACCAGTTTCAAAATTTTATATAAAAAAATAGTGATGATGTAAAAATCGCCGCAATTAAAGGTTTTTTGCAGTGATTTTATTTCCTACCAACATAAAATTGCCGTAAAAAGTCTTATTTTTATAGTGTCAGTACGTGACCGACAATTATTGCTATTATGCTATATATAATTAATATATATATATATATAAATAAATAAAACATCATTTCCTAGCTAGTTCAACATGCATGTTATATATAAATATAAATATATATATATATATAGAAAAAAGAAAAAATTAATTATGATCTAATTATATATATATTAATTAGATATCGTCTTCGTCCTTTCGCAGAGGGTGCATGCATTTTCGTAATAATTAATTTCAAATAAGTGGCAAATCAGCAAAAGATCACCCAACAAATTGTCTCTTGTCTTCACGTGATATCTATCATGCTTTACTCTAGAGTACTGTAATTGGTGCACTCGAATATTAATGCATGGGCGAATCATGAGCTAGGAAAGTACGGCCATTAATCCTAGCTATTTGATCCTGAACCCATGGGCCATATTCTTTGACCTCAAACTTTTCATTTGGCTTGTGGCTAATTTAACTTGACCTCAATCTTCTTACTAGAAAACCCTAGTACGTACCCCACCTCAGATTAAAGAACAACTCGGGTCACCGGCGGTAACACGATGTTGGCAAAACTTTGACCGTGAACCAATGCCTTTGTGACTTTTGTAATCCTACGAAACTTCAACGACTGTTCGTATATAGCATTGCGTGCTGTCCGAGCATTGCGGCTTAAAGCTAGCCCTCATCTCTTTCTTTCTCTCTGACATGTTATCTCAAACGTTGACGTTGAATTCTTCTATTTTTGTTTAAACTATATTAAAAAAATTACGAATATGATGTAATTTCTTCGAGTGCAATTGGCCAGATTGGGCTGTTGACATTTTGCCACGTCCGCCTTGGATGGCGTAAGGCTCTCATGGTCTTATGTGTGAATATGTCTCCCTTTTTTCTTTCTAAACGGAGTCAAATACTTCATGCTGTCTATATAAGAGGAGGAGCTTATTGAGACCCAGAGAAATTTTTGAAGAAAAGCAACAAGGATAACGAGCTATGGAGCCTGCAAAGGAAAGATCTGGTCATGATGGCGGCGGTGGAGTTAAGGAGGAGCTCATCAACAGATATGAATCTAGTGGTTTTGAAGAAGGTTTTAACGAAAAGACAACAGCAATCGATCAGGTGGAGCTTTCTTCTTCTTCTTCTTCATATAATTTCCTGGGGATCTTTTTGTGGATCTAATTATAGATGTTTTTAATATTATACGTTTATTCATGGAATAGTTGCTGGATTTTGCCTCAAAATTCTCTTGTGAGAATCCATAATTTGCAATTTCGAGTCTCTAGTTTTTATTTTCTCTCTCTTTTTTTTTTTAATCACGTTTTTTGACCCAACAGTCAGCTTTTCAGATAGTTAAAAGCTGTATTTTCTCTCTCCTTTCCTATGGCAACGTTCATGAAGTTAAGGAGCTATATCTGTCAACCATGTTTTAGATTTGGGTTTAACCTTTAGTGTGCTGCAGGAGGAAACTCGCAAAGATATTTTCTTAGAAGACAAGTTTAGAGGATATATGTGGCTAAAACTCACAAAGATATTTTCTTAGAAGACAAGTTTAGAGGATATATGTGGCTAAAACTCACAAAGATATTTTCTTAGAAGACAAGTTTAGAGGATATATGTGGCTAATTCTTTTAAGAAAGTAAACCTTGGTCTCGTATACCCATCTTCAGAAGTTTTCCTATATAGAACTGGTTAAATCGCTGACTTTTCACAAGGGGGTGTCTAAAGGATTGTTTGCACTTATGAAGTGTTGAACCTTAAACCTTGAAGCAAGTGATATCCCAAGACCAAAACTTTCACCACTTAGGCCAATCCCTTGTTTCAATATAGAGATTTGTTTTTACTAGAATTAGTGGCTATAAATAGATTGCGCATCTTTCATGAAATTCTGTTATATTCGTTTCCTTATCATGTTTACTTCTTACTAATCATTGACATTAAAATATCTCTAAGTCTTTTATTTTTGCCTCCTTTCCTGCAATCCAGATTGGAAATCATGGAAGACCATGCCATGAACATGACTTGAAGCCATCTTCACCTTTACAAAAGGATTCAAGCTGCAGCAAGCAGGTATAATAAGCATATATATATATATATATATATATATATATATATATATAAGTTGGCTTCTGAATCTCTGATAGTATTGTACGTATACCATTTTATTATATTTTCTAGTTTCTAATTTCCCTATTCATTTACTTGATTTGGATCCAATTATATGGGCCGGGCCATCTCATCATGATGATTTTTCTGATTTTTCTTTTTTCTTTTTTAACTATTTCAATAAATGGCCTCCCAATTAACATGAATTGTGCTTCTTCCTTCTTGAATTATGAACATGTACAACTGATCTTGGATCATAATAATTAATAGAACGTATTGTTAAGTACTAATTAGGTGATCATACAATATTATAATATCGATCCCATGCATCTGCATAATAACCTAAAATAATTATTATTCTGGATTGTGTTGTGTGAAGGAATTAGATCATGAACATATGTTGAGTCCAACATGATATATATTGATATGACCTCTGAATAAAATATAAAACGTCCATCATTGTATAAGGTTCAGAACGTACTCACCCCGTAGTGCTAAATGTTTGCAGCCAAAAAAAAATTATCTTAAGCAACAGGTTTCTAGATATGATGCATTAATATACTACAAAAAAAACGGATTTTTGTGATTAATTTATTGCAACCAAAAGACTATTCGCAACCAATTTTAGTTGCAAATAGTCATTTCGCTGGAATTAACTGGTTGCAAATAAGCAGTTTTCTTATAATAGCATATCAATACTAGAGGTTCAGTGACAACTTTTTGTGATAGTTTTTTATCTCTGTAAGAGAGAATATTGAGTAATAACTAATCAGCTTCTTGTTTATGTCAATCTAATTTGGATATATATATATATATATAGGATGATCAGCTCCAATCTGCTAGAGCAGAAATGGGTGAGGTGAGAGAAGAAAATCAAAGGCTGAAGAAGTATTTAGATCGGATAATGAAGGATTATCAAACGCTCCAAATGCAGTTCTATGACATTGTTCAACATGATGGGAGAAAAGCCACGGATGATTCAGCTAAAAGCCATCAAGAAATTGAAGAACCGGGGTTTGTTTCCCTTAGTCTCGGAAGAGCTCCAAGTGACACAAAAAAGGGTGAAAAAAGTAGTACTACAGTCTCTAGCCAACGGAAAGAGGCCGATGAGCAAGCTAAAGAAGGCTTGAGTCTTGGATTAATGGACTACAAATTAGAATTATCTAAATCGAGGGAAGGTGAATCTTTGTCTAAAACGAGCCCTGTTAACAGTTCTGATCAAGAACCAATCAAGGAAGAAGCTGATGATCAGGAGACTTCGCCACTAGGTAAAGCTCAAAAGACAATGAGAAGTGAAGACGATCATGAGGTTCCACAACAGAATCCTGTGAAGAAAGCTAGGGTTTCTGTGAGGGCTAGATGTGATACTCCAACAGTAAGTAATATTTATTCATCCATACAAATCAACTGCATGTGGAGAATATTATTTATCAAGAGTACTCATGAATAACAGATTTTTTTTATGTGGGCATGAATATGCAGATGAATGATGGGTGCCAATGGAGAAAATATGGACAAAAGATTGCAAAAGGAAATCCATGCCCTCGAGCATACTATCGCTGTACTGTGGCACCTTCATGCCCAGTAAGAAAACAGGTACTTAATTTTGACCATTCTAACATAGCTGGAATATTAATTTTGAATTACTTTACATAGAAGGACCTCTTATCTTATCCTGCACAATTAATTAATATTTTTTGATAAAATTATGGATTTATATTTTTTGTTACTTAATTTCAAGTTAATTCCTTTGACCTGAAAATTCGTCATGTTAAGTTGAAAGTTCTTTGTTTTATAAACATTTTTAATTTAGTAGACAATACGAGAAAACTGCTATCTTATGGCCATTTATTTTTTGTAAAAATGACTATTTTGTCAAAATGATTCTGTTTTGATCGCAAATAGTCATTCTCGTTATATATAATCCATCACAAATGATTATTTTTTTTGTAATGTAGATTTTCTCTTAATTAGTTGTTACTGGATTACTGACCAAATTGATTGATGTGCATGGCTATTTTTTTTAATAATATCGTGACTCACTTTCAAAACTAAACAATCTTATGGGCAACCGACAAATTAATGTCAGAAATTACATACTTGAATGACTAATCCCTTGCGCAGCAACATATAAAGTTCTAGGTATTGATTAATGAATTAATGAAGTAAGAAAAAAATATTAAAACAAATATTTTTGAAGATATAAATACAATTTGTTAAGTATAAATTAACTTGGAAATTTAAAAGACTTTCTAAGAACAATATACTCTAGCCCTAATTAATTTTATCTTTACTGAAAAAGCTTTTAGATTCTTTTTTTATTCAGAAGTTTTGTAGTACTGGCTGATCATATGTAGTATATATGCATGTCTACAATTTCAGGTGCAAAGAAGTTTTGAGGACATGTCCATCTTGATCACCACTTACGAAGGAACACACAACCATCCACTTCCTATGTCAGCCACCGCCATGGCGTCCACCACTTCAGCAGCCGCTTCTATGCTTTTGTCTGGCTCGTCAAGCTCCCGACCAGGACAAGGACCATCAGCCAGCACAGTCAGTACTACTGCAGCTGATCTTCATGGCTTGAACTTTTATCTATCAGATAATTCCAAATCGAATCATTTCTACTTATCCAACTCTTCTTACTCATCTTCACCTTCATTTCCAACAATCACACTTGATCTTACATCAACCCCATCCTCTTCCTCATCTCATTTTAATAAAGCTAATTCCTCAAACTATCCTCCAAGGTATTCTCCAGCCAGTCTCAACTTCAGTTCCTCTGAATCTAACACAGCGTCTTGGGCCAATGGATTCCTTAATTATGGCAGTACTACTCAACCCTACAGCAGGAACCAACTTGGAAATCTATCTATGGGGAGACAATCTGTAGAGAATATTTATCAATCTTATATGCAAAAGAAGAACCCACATCTTCCACAACACAGCTCTTTACCGGATCCCATTGCTGCTGCAACAAAAGCAATTACAGCTGACCCGAGTTTCCAATCCGCTTTGGCAGCTGCGCTCACGTCAATCATTGGCACTGGGGGTGCTAGTACTGCTGCTGGTGCCATAGGAAATCAGAGTGGAGAAAATTTCGGTCAGAAATCAACGTTGGGTGAGTTATTTCCAATGTCTTCTACCGGCCTCCTACCAGCTCCTAAAGGTAATGGATGTGCATCAAGCTTGTTGAACAAAACACATTCAACAAATTCACAGCCAACTAGTTTGATGTTTCTACCACCTTCGTTGCCATTTTCAACTTCCAAGAGTGCATCCACATCTCCGGGTGATAATAGGGACCATAGCACCAATTGATGGGACGTTAAACTTGAACGATCAATAATTCCAACGTTGTTTATTTTGTGATCTCGACTTTTCTGTAAGACATGATCAAGAAATTTGTACTGCTTGAAGATGGTGATAGCAAGCAAGGGAAGTTGAATAAGATTTTTTCCTTAATATTTTTTGTTTTTCACATGTATATTCGTATTTGGTGACAATATAATATCGATTACTCAGCACGTGGATATATGTATCATATATATATATATATATAGAAAGGTAATTCTACTCTTAGGCCGGTTTAATCTACAACACTACACACCAACTGAGCTGGCAAACCCGATTTCTTAAAAACGGTCTAATCCTTCTCTGCTCTCCGCCCTCCCTGCCAAATCTTTCGTCTCCCCCCTCCCAAAACCACTCCCTCGTCGACTCTACTCTCCCCCTTCTGTGGAGGTTAATGGATCTTCGACAGCAGATGTCAATCAAGGAAGATTGAGAATAGTTGCAGACTCTGTGGAAAGTGCACTGCATTCATACCTTCAAGGGCTAAGGGATGGTGGTGGGGTTACAGCGAGCTCTGGTTGTGTAGATTCTCCAAGATTGGTATCTGGCAGTGAATCATTTCAGGTTGTGTAGATTTTTTAATGGCTTGTATTTTTTTTTCCTGAGGGTATGCAAAGTGGAGGAACTTGAGGTGATAGGGGAAGAGAACCCTGGCAATGGATGATTTGAATGAACAAAGTCGAAGAGTTCGGTGACGGATGGATAGTTAATCTGAGGCTAATTTGATTAGCTGACTTAGATTTCTAATTAATAGGGTGGATGATATTTTTGGACCTTAGATCATCTAATAATTAGGGTGTAAAATAGTTTTGAAGATGAGTGTAATTGTTTTTCTTGTACAAATCACACTTGACTACTGTATGATACGAACTCTGTAAAAAAAGTTGGTTTTGCTAGAGTTTTATATCCCCCAATGGACGCTTGCAAGATGCTTATCTTCTCTTTTAGTTACACTCTGTTCAACCATGCCATCTATGTTGTTCTATTGTACTGTCGAATCTAGTTTGACAAACGCAACCTAAGGTCCCCATTCAAAATACTTTAGTATTTTGGAACATGCTTCTACTCGTGAAGACAGTGGGGTTGTTCTAAGATGTGCAAAGTCTTCTCAGCATTTGTTTTTTGTCATCTCACATTATTTTCTTCAATGGTTTCAAATGACATTTATGATCTCGCTCTCTTCTTTTTCTTTTTATCCTTTGTTTATGGTTGATATTCATGCATCTAAAAGTAGACCTGCATAATATATTTTCATTACAACTTTACAAAAACCATTGTCGGCTTTTATAAAAAAATCTCCATTAGAATGCAAACAAACTGAAATGGATTGAAAATGATTGATTCCACTACAATGTTCAGTTGGAGTTGGTAAGGAAATGGCGGAGGGGCAAATTTGAATGGAAGATTTGGAGGAGAAGGTGGAAAACACGGGAGTAGTCTTAAAAAAGAATCGTTTTGAAAAAAAAAAGAAGAAGAAGAAAGAAGACAGCTCAACTGGTGTGTGGTGTTGAAGACTTAAGTGGCCTAAGAGTGAATTACTCTATATAGAACCGCTATCAAGCCCAAATTAGATTACCAATTAATTGATATTAGTCCTCGAAAATAATACTAGATTTCATTGGTTTAAATATGATACATGTCACCTATAACAATTAATGTTACATCCCATACATGAATTACATCAAGGAATATTCTCTCTCTCTCTCTCTCTCTCTCTCTCTCTCTCTCTCTCTCTCTCTATATATATATATATTTAAATAGAAATTAAATTTACTGTCATGAGGTCAGCTAATGACAATAAAATATTTATTTTGAAGCGTCCTTGATCTTCCAATTACAACGGTAACGTAAAGAACATCTGTAATCGTGGAGGAATAGCTAGCATGTTATTAACATTAATCAGCAGGCGATCCAACTTGTTAACAGGCATTAAGAATCACTCGACCTGATCTTTGAGAATTTTGTCGTGGAGGAATAGCTAGCATGTTATTAACATTAATCAGTTTATTCAGGCGCTCTAATCTAACTTATCCAAAAAAGACTTGTTAACAGGCATTAATTGGTTTTTGGCTCAACTCTCGATCACTCGACCTGATCTTTGAGATCTTGACATACATTCTGCTGATGAGAGACTTAACTCATTATATATGTGGGTATTAATTCGGTTTTGGCAGAACTCTCGGCCACTTGACCCATTTGATATTGTCCATTATATATATATATATATATATATATATATATACATGACAGCAACCTGCATATATAACTTATATGGCTAGGTTACTTCCACCAATATTAATATTGTCCACATGTTTACAGCTTGTGTTGAAATTATCACATGAAACCTCTCAAGTTCCTCCGGTTTCTCCAGACAAGCAAGTCACAGAGCAAATGCTGCATGACTCCAGAACGTAGTGGTGGAATATCTTTCTGTTATGAAGTTGTTACAATGAGCTGTAATCATATATTCTTTTTAGTTATTCTTTATTCTTTTCACGTTCAGTTAAGCATTTGTCTGTATATATATAGCAGAGCACTTGTACGTCATATGACAGATAATAGAATCTTCATTTTTCTTCATCTGCACTCTGTCATTCTGTTCTCCTGCATCATCACCTTCTAGCATTTTTCCACTACCCGCGTCATTTCCATTATGGTACCAGAGCTATGAGTCAAGATAGTCCCAAAACCAATTCCAATATGTCAAATCCTGAGAATAATCCTCATCATCCAGCAAGTCCATATTTCATTCAACCTGGTGAGGGTGCATCTTCTCCCCTGGTTCCTGAGCTCCTAACAACAGAAAACTACGTCACATGGGCAAGAACTATGAGACGTGTCCTCAACATCAAAAACAAGCTTGGTTTTATTGATGGTAAAATTTCTAAACCCACTAATTCATCTGATCCTCTCTTTACTCCATGAGAACGATGCAATGACATGATAATAGCTTGGATCCAACACTCTGTTGGTCTTCAGCATCGATCCACCATCGCGCACGCTGACACTGCTGCTAATGTTTGGAATGACCTCCGTGAGCGTTTCTCTATTCAAAATGCACCCCGCATCTTTCAACTCACAAAGGCCATTTCCTCTTTAGTTCAAGACGCTGACTCAGTAAGCATCTATTACAACAAGCTCAAAAGTTATTGGGATGAACTAGAAATTTATGAGCCAATGCCTCTATGCACTTGTGGCTCGGTGAAAACTCTGATGGACTATCATCATCGTGGCAAAGTGATGCAGTTCTTAATGGGACTTCAGGATTCCTATGACTCTATTCGAGCACAGATCCTTCTACATGATCCACTCCCTACCTTGAATCGTGTCTTGTCCCTGATTCAACAAGAAGAATGACGCCGCCAGCTACTCTCCATTCCAGTACCAATAGCAATGGCCACAAGAGGACCTGACCAGCGGAACCTCCCTTCATCTCGCAAGGACAGACTGTATTGCTCTCACTGCAATATTTCTGGCCATTCCATGGAAAGATGCTTCAAAGCTAATCCGAATCTTCCTATTTGTTCTCATTGCCGAATCCCTGGTCACACCAAAGAAAAATGTTACAAATTACATGGTTTCCCTCCTGGACACAAAAACAGTTTCAAGAATAAATCCTATGCTAACAATATTTTTCTTGAGCAGGAACAAGTCACCAATGGCTCACCTATCACTCAAGAGCAGTACAGCCAACTTCTTGCTTTGCTCAAGCCAACAACAAATGACAACAGCTCTGTTGGCGTTAACCAAGTTCAAGCCATCCAATCTGACCAAAACATTCCTTCCATTGTGACGCCCCCAATCCCCCTTATAGAAGTACACGGGGATCGAGACACCAGGATGGTGACAACACGGTCACCCATCCCAACGAAGTGCCAGTGTGTGTACATGCAACGGTGTACAATTAAAAATAACGCAGCGGATAGTCAACTAAGTACCAGAATTTAAAATACAATTTAAATATCCGAAGAGGTTTAAAAGCAGTTATACAGTCATCCCAAATAAATTACAAGGGCAATATATAAATTGATAAAATAAGAAACTTGATAAACAGGAGCAATCCCAGATCACTCCACCAACGGAGCCAAGCTAAGGCTCATCATCCTCATCTGCATCAAAATCTGCGATACCATAAAATGGTACCACAGGTAAGTATAAACCAAACAACTCTCAGGATAAAAACATATTAATGCAACCAACATGCATTCATATGACAAAATACACTTAGCCATAAAATACCATTTTTCCAGAAAATGATTCACACAAAACAAACCCTTTATCGGACACTGTAGGCGGGAATCGCAGGCGGGACTCTACCACCGTCCCTGCTTACCACCATCCCTACCGCGTGCACCGTAGGCGGGAATCACAAGCGGGACACAACCACCATCCCTATCGCGTGCACCGTAGGCGGGAATCACAGGCGGGACTCTACCACCATCCCTGCTTACCACCATCCCTACAGTTCCTTTCCACACAATGAATACTTAACACACACAACGAATACTTAACAGAGCACTGTAGGCCGGAATCACAGGCGGGACTATACCATCATCCCTGCTTACCACCATCCCTACCGCGTGCACCGTAGGCGGGAATCACAGGCGGGACACAACCACCATCCCTGCTTACCACCATCCCTACCGCATGCACCGTAGGCGGGAATCACAGGCGGGACTCTACCACCGTCCCTGCTTACCACCATCCCTACAGTCTCATTTCCTTTTCTCAAACCAGTCAAACCAATCGTTTCAAACACACTCAAAAACATTTCTCGCATGAAAACTCAATTTTCTTTACAAACACATGAACATGTATGCATTCATGCGAAAACCCAATTTTCAGTTACAAACATGATCATGCATGAAATAATGAGATGTACATGTACCAACAGAAAGCCACAACCAGTTCACAGTTAAAAAGAGTTAGTGCAAAAATATATTTAAATCACAAAAGTTCTTTGAGAAAATACTTACAGTGCAATATAGCAATTTCCGAAGGATCACGAAGTTGCAAGTGGTGATGTCTGAGCAACACCACAGTGTAAAATACACTGTGGCCGTGGGTCACAGATGCCCACTTTTCAACGAAGACAAACGAAGACCCAAAAATGGTAGGGTAGGGCCTAGAGAGGTCGGTGAAGCCAATGGTGGTGGTGGTTTGCCGTGGGTGGCGGCGCAAGGGGCAGTTTTAGGCCAAAAAAGTGCAAATCGGAAATGGACTTAGTGTGGCTTCACCGGTGACGGATCGGGGCCGGGGTTAGGTCCAATGGGTTGCCAAGAGGTCGGGGATGATGTGGTAGGAAGATGGTGGCCGGAGGTGGAGCGACGGCGGCGCTGGAGCGAAAGTGGCGCCGCGGCTTTGTGGGCTTCGTGGGGGCTAACGGCGGCACGAACGGCGGTGATATTGGTGGGGTAGGACGGCCGGCGGCAGGGGAATGCAAGGGACCGGGCGGTGTCGACCACCGCCGGCAGACGGCGGCGGGCTGGAGGAGGCCCGAACGCATGGCGAAAGAGAAGAGAGAGAGAGTCCGCGCGGGAGAGAAGGAAAAAGAAGAAGAAAAAAGAAAAAGAAGAAGAAGAAAAGAAAAGGAAAAGAAAAAAATAGAGGGAAAAGAAATGAGGTCCAATCCTCATGACTTGGGTCACAAAAATGATCCAACGGAAACGATTTTAAAACCACAAGTTAAATAAAATAATTTAAACGTAATGGTAAAGTCAAATTGAAATAATTAAATCCCACAGTAATTAATTTAAAGAAAACACTTTGAAAATAATTTTCGTAAACTAAAAATCATAAAAATAACCCAATTAAAATCCAATTATTTTAAGATAGGAGAATAAAATTTTGAATCCATAAAAATAATTCTTTCAGTAAAAATACACTAAAATACGGGATGTTACATCCATGTCTGGTAAAATCCTTTGTTTATCAGCACTCACACATAGCACCACTCAAACTCCTCCGTGGATCATCGACACAGGAGCTACAGATCACATGGTCTGTAGCCCCAAGTTCTTCACACACAATGTTACCCAAGCCACTCATATGGTCAAGCTGCCGAATGGCACCAACACTGCCGCTACCCACATTGGTGATATTCACCTTTCACCTCATTTACTCCTCAAAAAAGTGCTTTGTGTTCCTGATTTTTCTTTCAATCTTATTTCTGCAAAATCTTTAACTGCACACTCAAATTGTTGTCTAATTTTCTTCTCGGATTCTTGTTACATCCAGGACCTTTCCTCTTGGATGACGACTGGACAGGGTAAAGTGCACGATGGCTTGTATCATTTGCAACTCCAGAAGCCTGTCCCAACTACTTTACATTCTTTTTTCCATACTTTATTTCCTTCAAAATCTATCAATACTGCTGTTGTTACAAAGTTTGATGAATTTACTTTATGGCACTATCGGCTTGGACACAGCTCCATGACCCAACATGTTTTAAATGAAGTTAACAAGGACTATGTTAGACCTTCGGTTACTGCAAATCTGCCATGTGATATTTGCCCCCTTGCCAAACAACACAAACTACCATTTCCACAATCTGTCAACAAAGTTTCCAAAGCTTTTCAACTTATAGCAGCTGACATATGGGGTCCTAATCCAATGCAAGCCCGTGATGGCTCAAAATACTTCCTCACCATTGTTGATCAGTTCACTAGGTGCACATGGATTTATTTGTTAAAAGCTAAGTCTGAAGCAAGAAGTTCTCTTCAAAATTTTTGTTCTCTTGTTGAGAACCAATTTGAAACCCATGTTAAAACTATTCGAACTGACAATGGAGCCGAATTTCAAATGCCTCATTTTTATCAAAACAAAGGCATTGTCCATCAACTTACATGTGTTGCCACACCACAGCAAAATGCCTTAGCCGAAAGGAAACACCAGCATATTTTGAACGTGGCAAGAGCTTTAAAATTTCAATCCGGTCTTTCCATGAAGTATTGGACTGATTTTGTACAAACAGCAGTTTATTTAATCAACCGAACACCAACCCCAACTCTTGATTACAAGTCACCCTTTGAAGTCCTATATCATACCAAACCCTCGTATTCACATTTGCGTGTATTCGGGAGTCTTTGTTTTGCTTCCACTCTTATTCATGCTCGAGCAAAGTTTGATCCACGAGCTCGTCATTGTTTATTTTTGGGGTATCCATATGGTGTCAAAGGATACAAACTATTAGATTTAGCCACTTATCAGATTTTTCTTTCCCGAGATGTAGTATTCCATGAGGATATTTTTCCCTTAAAACAATCAACCAACACTACATCAGATTGCAACCATCCATTTTCTTCATTACCACATGAAACACTTCCCACTACTCCCATACCACAGATACCTCAAGAGTGTTTTTACTTTCCAATTCCAACCACAGAAGATTCCATGAATACCATCAATATCACAGCTCCCACCGAGATACCCATCATCAATGATCCTTCGTCCCTCATTGCTCCTTCCCAAACACCTCTACGAAGATCAACCAGGACCAAAAAAATTCCCACTTATTTACATGACTTTCATCATGAACAAGCTGCTGCACTGACATCCTTCTAGTTGACATCCAAGCCGCAAGGTTCATCTCTTTCCACCAAAAATTCACAGGTTCTTTTTCCTCTGTCTTCATCTCTTTCTTATGATTTTCTTTCACCTACATTTAAAGCTTTCACTACTTCCATATCACTGCACACTGAGCCCACCACTTACGCTCAAGCAATCCAAGACCCAATTTGGAGTGAGGCAATGAGGCAAGAGCTTGCTGCCCTTGAGCTTAATAGGACTTGGACCATTGTTGACTTACCTCCTGAAAAGAAAACAGTTGATTGTAAGTGGGTTTATAAATACAAATTCAAAGCGGATGGAACAATAGAACGAGCTAAAGCTCGCTTGGTTGCAAAAGGTTATACGCAGCGTGAAGGTATCGACTTTCAGGATACTTTTTCTCCTGTTGCTAAGTTGGTATCTATTCGATGTCTCCTTGCAGTAGCAGCTGTTAAAGGCTGGGATCTTCAACAGCTTGATGTGAATAACGCCTTCCTCTATGGCGAACTTGATGAAGAGATCTACATGAAACTACCACCGGGTCATCCCTCGGCAAAGACCAACCAAGTGTGTCGATTGTAGAAAAGTCTTTATGGTCTGCGACAAGCCTCACGACAGTGGAACGCAAAATTATCATCTTCTTTAGCTGAGTTTGGATTCATCCAGTCCAAAGCTGATTACAGCTTGTTCACCAAGTCCACAACAACCTCATTCACGGCACTACTCGTTTATGTGGACGATATAGTCCTGCTGAGTTCGAATGCTGCTTCCACTGCAGCTGTAAAGAAATTTTTGGAGACCAAATTTAAAATCAAGGACCTCGGCAACCTGAAATATTTTCTTGGAATGGAGGTGGGGCGTTCAAAAACAGGAATACAGCTCTCTCAACGGAAGTACGCACTGGATATACTTGCTGAGACAGGGCTGCTAGCATCCAAACCATCTCACCTACCTATGGAGCCCAACCTCAAACTCAGAAAAGATGAAGGAGAAATTTTCAATGATCCCTCTCTATACCGAAAATTGGTTGGCAAGCTTCTTTACCTCACAAATACTCGACCAGATTTGAGCCAAAGCGTGCATTTACTAAGTCAGTTCATGGAGGCACCTCGCGTTCCTCACTACAATGCAGTTCTTAGAATTATAAGGTACGTGAAAGGGACTCCGGGGCAGGGACTTTTCTTTCCTGTTGATTCCAAATTGGAGCTTAATGCCTATTGTGATGCAAGCTGGGCAAGTTGCCCTGATACTTGACGTTCCACTACCGAGTTTTGTGTCTTCTTAGGTAATTCTCTAGTTTCCTGGAAGTCAAAAAAACAAACCACAGTGTCAAGATCATCTGCGGAATCTGAGTATAGAGCAATGGCAGCCGTGGTTTGTGAACTTACGTGGCTTCGATATTTCCTCACTGACTTACGCATCTCTATTTCGAAGCCAGCAACTTTATATTGTGATAATTTGGCCGCTATCCATATCGCTGCAAATCCCGTTTTCCACGAACGAACGAAGCATATTGAACTAGATTGTCATCTAGTTAGAGATAAAATTTCAGACGGACAAGTGGTTACAGCTTATGTTCCCTCAAGTCTCCAATTAGCAGACCTGCTGACCAAGCCTTTACATTCCCCTGCATTTACTCAACTACTGTCCAAGATGGGAGTTATTAATATATACTCTCCATCTTGCGGGGGGATGTTGAAATTATCACATGAAACCTCTCAAGTTCCTCCGGTTTCTCCAGACAAGCAAGTCACAGAGCAAATGCTGCATGACTCCAGAACGTAGTGGTGGAATATCTTTCTGTTATGAAGTTGTTACAATGAGCTGTAATCATATATTCTTTTTAGTTATTCTTTATTCTTTTCACGTTCAGTTAAGCATTTGTCTGTATATATATAGCAGAGCACTTGTACGTCATATGACAGATAATAGAATCTTCATTTTTCTTCATCTGCACTCTGTCATTCTGTTCTCCTGCATCATCACCTTCTAGCATTTTTCCACTACCCGCGTCATTTCCATTAGCTTGGAATATTCAAGATACAATTAAATCAAAAAATAAAAAATCTATTGTCTAACTAAGATATTTGAAGATGATATGAGAAACACATATTTTTTTAGTTGGAGAACTAATATATTTCAACCCAATTTTGAGAAAAACTCTGTCGACTATATCAAATATCATTTAATCCTAGCCATTCGATCAAACTATCACTTGTTTTCACCATAAGATTATAGAGATTGCACCTTAAAAAACAATCACAACCAATGTTTTGAATACCGTACCGGACGTTGTACTAGTCAAGGCACTGGAACGAAATATTTCGGTACCGGTACCGTTTCGGGATAGCGTTTTGAGATAATGTTTCGGGATAGTCGATATATAAATAAATTATATATATAAATATATATAAAAATTATAGTCCAAAATAATAGTCTATATATAAATAAATTATATATAAATACATATATATATAAATTATAAATAGTCTAGTCTAAATTAGGGGTTAAAAAATAAGTTTGTAGTTTGCAAAATTGAAAAAAAAAAAATACACAGGCCGAAATATCGGCCGGTACCGGCCGAAATATAGGCCGGTACAGGCCGAAATTTAGTCCGGTATGGCCGGTACGGCCGGTATTTTGGCCGGTACGGAACAAATATAGTACCTGTACCGGCCGGACGGCCGAAACGAAAAATTTCGGCCGTACCGGCCGGTATGGTACGAAATTTAAAACACTGATCACAACCCATCATATAATGAGTAATATTACATACAGTCGTTGAGTGCACAAGCGTTGTGCAATTGTTTTGAAAAAGAATAGGGTCCACTATTAAAAAATTAATTTATTTTCATGTGGGTCCTGTATTTATTCATTTTTTTCAAAATGATTGCACGACGTTTGCACACTCACAACTGTAACTATCATTTCTCCATAATGGTATATACTACATATATGAGACGTTGTAAAATTGCAATGTAACTAAAATCTTTAGAACAAAATATGAGACGTTGCATGTATTATACTTGGCCTTCCCTCTTAACATGAATCATGATTTTCTAAAATCATAGCATGAGAGTTATGTTCCATTAACGTCCATCGCAATTTCTCATGTAGTCTTGAAGAGCTTTTACTGCTTATAATTTGTTGATTAGAAGATTTTGTTGGGAAATATTTTGAAACGCTTTGTAAAAGAGATTATGTAAAATAACAAGAACAAATTAGAAAGAGAGAACTCAGTGTTAAGGCACGTTGTGATATACGCTTTTCTTAGAGTAGATTCCGCCGCCTCCAAATTTAAACATGTACTAGGCTTCTTGACAGTATACTCCCAAGATACAACAACGTCGGTCCCCATTAATCTCCTCGTCGGTGCACACAAAAAGAGATCCTCGAACCCGATATAAAATAGCCAAAACCCAAAGAAAGAAAGACAAAAAGAATGAGGAAGTGTTTCTCTAATTTTTGTAGAGAATTTGGAGATTATGAATTTGTGGGTGGGGTTCCCTATTTATAGAGAATGAAATGACACTTGTGAAAAGTCACAATTTATTTAAATGAAAGGATACATGTGAAAAGTCACATCACATAAATGAAATCGTATTTGTGAAAAGTCACAACTTATAATGAATGAGCACTTTTGAGAAGTCACAACTTCTCAAATATTAGAGAATACATTGAAAATATTTCTAATTCACCAAAGGACACAACCCTTTATTTGGTTAGGAAGCGGTTAAGGTTCATATCTCCAAGAGGCATACATTAGTTCAAGTACCAAGACACATTTTCATTTAAATCTAGACAACCGAACCGATACATTGAACAAAGGTAATAGTTCACGTTATTTTTACTTTACATCAAATATTTTAATCATTTCTAAGTTTAAAAACCAATAATCCTCCACCTGATTAAAATATTTTAAAGAATATAATAGAATACAATTTTCTTTGGACTAAGTATTATGCATCAATAGAGGTAGCTTGCGGCTTTGAACGTCTGCCTAGTGTTTTCATCTGAAAGATCCATGGTGAACCAAGTCTTGAACTAAAATCTTTTAACTCAGGCTTCTCCACACCACACACATAGTACGACATATATCATGTTCCTTTCAAGGTAGTGCATAAAGGTTGTACACCGTATCTTGGATTCATGAGCGCTCTAGGGAATAGCCCAATTACCATAAACTGCGGCCCCACAGTCACACTCACATAGGTGAGTCCTCCAAGGGTACCTGCAATTCAATACCTCGCCTTAGTCTTGGACTCATTCAAAGCATTTCGCTTTTCCTTTACCATTGCATTTGTAGCACTCACACCCTAGGGGTGGACCTATAATAATATTTTAATAGTACTATCCAGTCACTCAAATAGTTTGTTCTTCCCATTGAACATTCTTATTGGGATCTCTAGTTAGGAAGGTTGGGTTGTCGCTACCGGTGACCTAATTAATGGACTTTAGTCCCATCCCCTTGGTGTACGTATAACTTTCGACTTTGCCAGTCCTTTCGTCAAAGGATCCGCTAGGTTATCTCCTGACTTTACATATTCCAAAGTCAGGTATCCATTCTTTATCAGGTATCTTATCGTAGAATGCCTGATACTCAAATGTCTCCTCTTATGATTAAAGTGTTTATTATTACAAACACTTATCACAGCCTGATTGTCACAAAGAACAGAAATAGCTGGCATTGATTTTTTAACTAGTAGAATTTCTGATAATAAATTCTTAAGTCACTCTACCTCATGTACGGTAGTATTCAAGGCTATTAATTCAACCTCCATAGTAGATCATGAAATCACAGTTTGCTTGGAAGATCTCCAAGCCACAGCTACTCCACTGAGAGTGAAAATATATCCACTCGTTTCCTTACGATCTACTGTGTCAGTTATCCAACTAGTATCACTGTATGCTTCTAATACAGTGGGATACCCAGAATAATGGATATCATATATCATGGTTCCTCTCAAATATTTAAGAATTATGTTCAATGCCTTTCAATGAGAATCATCAGGCCTACTAGTATATCTGCTAAGTCTACTCACAGCATATGAAATATCAGGTCTAGTAGAATTAGCAATATACAGTAACGTACCAATAATATGAGAATATCTAAGTTGTGACACAGGATTTCCAAGATTCTTACTTAAATGCAAATAATGATCAAGATGAGTACTGTCAGGTTTGCATTCGAATCTATCAAACTTTTTAAGAATATTTTCAATATAATGAGATTGATTTATGCTAATACCATCACGAGATCTCATTAATTTAATACCAAGAATTACCTGTGCCTCTCCCATGTCTTTCATGTCGAAATTCTTAGATAAAAAAATTTTTAACATAAAAAACAATATCTATATTGGTACCAAAGATGAGAATATCATCAACGTAAAGACATAGCATTACGCATGCACATCAACTATTTTAGTGTATAAACACTTATCATATTCCTTTATCTTGAAATCATAAGATAAAATTGTTTCATCAAACTTTTGGTGCCATTGTTTAGGGGTTTGCATTAAATCATAGAGAGATTTAATAAGTTTACAAACTTTCATTTCCTGTCTTAGAACCACAAATCCCTCTGGTTGATCCATATATATCTCTTCTTCTAAATCGCCACTAAGAAATGCAGTCTTTACATCTATTTGATGGACCACAAGTTTATGGATCACTGTTAGAGCAATTAGAACACGAATTGTGGTTATTCTAGTAACAGAAGAATATGTATCAAAATAATCGATACCCTCTCTTTGTATAAAACCCTTTGTAACTATCCTAGTTTTAAATTTATCAATAGTACCATCAGGTTTCAATTTCTTTTTAAAAATCTACTTACATCCAATGGTTTTACATCCAGGAGGAAGATCACATAAGTTCCAAGTGTCATTAGTCTTAAGAGATCTCATCTCATTATTTACTGCTTCTTTCCAAAAAGTAGAATCAATGGAAAGCATGGCATCCTTGAAAGTCAAAGGGTCTTCCTCCTTAGAATAAGTATAAAAATCAGGTCCAAAATCCTTTTCCTTTCTAACTCGTTTTCCTCTTTCAAGTTCATTTTCTAATCCAGATGCACTATTAGGATTAGATATAATGGTAGGTTGACTACTGGTGGAAGGAAAACTTAATGTAGATAAAAATCTTTCTAACTTATTTTTTAAAGGAAATAAATCTTCAAAGAATGTTGTATCCCTAGACTCCATGATGGTGTTGGGATCAATATCTTGGACTTCTGATTTGATAATAAAAAACCTATATGCAGAACTATGTCTAGCATACCTAATGAATACTGCATCTACTGTGTTGGGACCTAATTTCCTTTTCTTAATTTTTGGAACATTAACCTTTGCAAGACAACCCCAAACTCTAAAGAAATTAATATTGGGTATTCTACCCTTCTAGAGTTCATACGGTGTCTTGTCAAATCCCTTAAATGGTACCCTATTCAAGATAAAACAAGATGCAAGTATTACTTCCCTCCACTGTTGCTCAGGTAGGCCGGAACTAGAGAGCATGCATTTGACCATATCTACCAAGGTTCTATTTTTTCTTTCAGAAACACCATTAGATTGAGGAGAATATGGAGCGGTTCCATCATGTATAATACCATTCTCCTCACAGTATTGAACCAATTGATTATAGGAGTATTCACCTCCTCTATCAGACTTGATAATTTTAATCTTTCTCTCCAATTGGTTTTCAACTTCAGTTTTATAGACGACAAATTTACTAAATGATTCATCTTTTGTTTTCATCAAGTAAACATAACAAAATTTGGACATATCATCTATAAAAGTAATGAAGTATTTATTACAATCTTTAGAGGAGACACAATTTAAATAACAACCATCACTATGAATTAATTCAAGTAGCAATGAATTTCTTATAACAGATTTAAATGGCTTTTTAGACTGTTTTGATTGAACACAGATTAAACATTTTTCATCCAAATTAGTAGGAACTTTAAGAATAACCTCTAAATCCATCATTGTTTTAATATTATGATAATTAACATGGCATAATCTAGCATGCCATATTGAAGAGGAACATATAGAAAATGTAAATTTATTATTAAAATCAAAATTTTCTTCTACATTATTTTGAATATTTATTACAAACAAACTACCAATCACATAACCTTTCCCCACAAATGATCCATATTTAGTTACAATAACTTTATTGGATTGAAATAATAATGTGTAGCCTGCCCCACTAAGTAAAGATCCACTAATTAGGTTTCTCCTCGCCTCTGGTACGTAAAATATTTCTTCTAAAGGAAGAGTGTTTCCATATGTTAATTTAAGTATAATTTTTCCTACTCCAAATACTTGTGTAGAGGTAGAGTTACCCATTGTCACTTTCATGCCGCTTGTGTCCTGATATGTTGAAAAATATTGCGGTTAGAAGTGACATGTACATTGTCTCCTGTGTCTACTATCCAATCAGTAGCACTACAAGCCAGATAAGCTTGGGAACTTATGGTTACATACCGTTCATCAGCTCCAACAAAGTCGGTCCCGAAAAGCACCATATGAGCCTGTGGGTTAGGCGATCTTGGTTGTTCATTGCCTTGATATTTCCTTTTCTTATAGCGTCAATTTTTGGCCAAGTGACCTGGTTTGTTACAGTTAAAACAAATGGGTCTTTTTTCATCTTTGTTAATATAGGACTTTGGTTTCAAATTATTCCCATAATTAGTTTTACCCTTATTGAATTCAGATTTCTGATGTATTAGGTTCTTATGTGTTTTATGGCCTTCTACAATATTTGCTTTAGACTGAAAATCAGAAACCAATGGTGGGATGAGATCATTTTCCAAGTGTTGTTCTTTGATCCTAATGGCAAAGATCAAGATTTTCATGGTCATATATTTAGTCTTATGTTTAAAAGATAGGCTAAAATTCTTCCATGAAGGAGGCAACTTGTCTATTGTACAAACAACTTGGAGACGCTTGGTAATACCCATTCCCCGTTGGCCCAATTCATGGTAAATGATAGTTAACTCATGGGCTTGCTCTACCACAGATTTGGAATCATCCATCTTGAAACCAAGAAATTGGCTTGCAGTGTACTTATCCATTTTGGCATCTTGTACACCATATTTCTTATCAAGAGCATTTCAAATATCTTTGGAAGATTTAATATGTAGATAAACATCAAAAAGTGTATCACTTAAATGATTTAAAATCCATCTACACAAATTATCTTTTTCTGTATATGTTTGCAATTCAATAGTACGTGCGGGCTCATGTAAATCATCAGAAGGAGGATCATTTTCAATAACAAAATAATCCAAGCATTGGAAGAAAGATTTTCATCTTTTCTTGCCAACACTTAAAATTGATTCCTCCAAATTTCTCGGGTACAATTGGTTCGTTTGAAATCATAGTGGCAACCAAAAAATTAAAACACACCTCTAGTAGATTCCGCTGCCTCCAAATTTAAACATGCACTAGGCTTCTTGACAGTCTACTCCCAAGATACAACAACGTCGGTTCCCGTTTAATCTCCTCGTTGGTGCACACAAAAGGAGATTCTCGAACCAGATATAAAATAGTCAAAACCCAAAGAAAGAAAGACAAAAAGAAGGAGGAAGTGTTTCTCTAATTTTTATAAAGAATTTGGAGATTATGAATTTGTGGGCGGGGTTCCCTATTTATAGAGAATGAAAGGGCACTTGTGAAAAATCACAACTAGAATGAAATGACACTTTTGAAAAGTTACAACTTATTTAAATGAAATGATACATGTGAAAAGTCACATCATATAAATAAAATGGTATTTGTAAAAAGTCACAACTTATATTATGAAGGAGCACTTTAGAGAAGTCACAACTTCTCAAATATTAGAGAATACATTGAAAATGTTTCTAATTCACCAAAGGACACAACAATTTATTTGGTTAGGAAGCGGTTAAGGCTCATATCCCCAAGAGGCATACATTGGTTCAAGTACCAAGACATATTTTCATTTAAATCTAGACAACTGAACCGATACATTGAACAAAGGTAATGGTTCACATTATTTTAACTTTACATCAAATATTTTAATCATTTTTAAGTTTAAAAACCAACAGATTTGTGTTCTGCACCATATATAGGTCAAAGGTGGTGGCAATGACAACTCATAGTACTAATCCAATTCAAAATTTTTGATTCCCATATATAGGAACGGGTGCATGGCGGAGCATAGGTACTGCATGGCAATTCATGCAGTTGTATGCATGGAGGATACACTAGTACTATTGCTTTGCCGGTAAACGCTTGATCTCTAGCTAAAATTATGGAGGAGCCATCAATCCTATCTCTCGGAGGGACTTCAATCCCGAATGATGACTGTATGAAGGACTCTATGCAACTATTGTTGTTGTATCTGCAAAGCCTACCAGCCGCTCATGCCGGATTAATGTAGGAAGTTGGCCATATATTTTTTTATTTCTATGAGAAGCTCTATAATTGCGTGCAACAAATCCTAGCTTATTAAGCAATGGGTTTTTTTAAGGGAGACAAGTACCTATCGGTCGGCCAGGAGCCTCTATGATCATTACTTGATAACTAGCGTACCTGGTCTCCACGCGCCCAGCTCTATCAGCAAGCTGGCCTTTCTTTCATAATATATATATATATATATATATATATGTATACACACACTAGTGAGGAGCTATGCCCCCTTGCACATGGCACCTGGTTAAAAAGAAATAAGGCATAGTTTAGTGATAAAAAATAAAGGAAAATTTGAACTTGATTTTTCTTTTTGACTAAATGGAGACGATAAGAATGTAGAAATTAGCTAACCGCCTGAACTCTACAATGTAAAGGAAAAAACAAAAAATGTAAGGAAAAATTTTTTTGAGAACTACCAATGAATTAACCTCATTCCATTCATGTAATATAATTTACTGAACAACTACAGCCTAGAGTCAATCATCTTTTCCTCTCTTGTAATTTTATCCAAGTTTGATGGAGACACTCATCTTGGCTATTTTAACGCATCTGAAATGACAACAAGTGCGTGCATTTCCCTATCTAATTGGTAAGCGCTTCGTTGTAGCCAAGCTTACTAATTATAAATAAATTGCATATACGTGAATAATAATATTTATATTATTACGAAGAGAATTTTTAATTATATGGCTAACAACCAAAAAAATGAATTTAAATAGATGAGAAGGAAATTAGTTAAGTACTGCTAGTTTCTTCAAACAAGAGGATATTCTAGGATGACAATAACAACATATAATAACATTATTAATAAACAAATATAATAAATCGTTTTAACATGAGAATGAATAAAACATACAAGAAAGTATAGGACAAATAAAAGAACGGTGGAAGTGAAAGAAATTAACAAGAAGCACAATAAGAAAGTGATGATTCACCAATAGAAAGAACGGATCTGATAGAAAGAACACATTAAAAGAAGGCTATTTATATTTCTTAAATATCACTATATTAAAAACTATAAGAACACATTATAAGAGATTCTTAGTGGTGGGTGGCAGCGATTGTACATGAGAAATTCTAACTGTCGGCCGACCAATTTTCCACTGGTTTTGGCCTATTCTTGAATCTGGCAGCCGGTTCCCGTCGTCGATTCCTATACACCCCTAGTTAGTAGGAATAATGAGTAAAAAATCTGAAATGATACCGATTTCAATAAGTCGCCTGACACAAAAAATTTCATAATTGTTTTTTTGTCAAAGCTGACACTTTTTCATAGAGCGTCGGTCAAATCTTTGGCACTGTGATGTGATGAAATGAGGCTAATGAGCTACTGAAGCCCTGATCTGCAGAGAAAGAAATTAAAAAAAATTGAATAGTAAATAGGTAGTACAACATTTTAAGATTATTAAAGGAATGGCAAATAGTAAATAGCAAATATCACTACCTCTTAAGATTTCATCCAAATTTCACCTAAGGGAAAAGATTCCAGCCGGATGGGTTTAAAACTCAATTTCACACCGGCCAATCCCATCGCAACACGTAGGCCATCCAGGAAAATGGAAGCTGCACCCGGCAACACCCGATCTCCCTCTCATATATTTCCTTTCTCCACACGTAACCCTCTCTCCCTTCCATTATCTCCCTCTCGCTGCCTCTTCCCGACGGAAGCCCCACTCGACGCTTCATTTGCCTCAAAAAATGGTATAGGAGGAGGTTAATCCACAAAACAAGTCTCAGCCACTTCTAGTTGAACAGGCTGAAATTTTTATCTCAGAGTCTCCTGTTTCTATAGTCCAATCTCAAGTTTATAACTAGGTCACTACGACAGCATCTGAGACTATTCAAAGAATTCATGAGCCGATTCTTGAACTGAACCAAGAAAGCAACGATGATTTATTTGTTGTGAACTTTTCCACTTTCAGGTTCACAAGCTTTGCAGAAGAAAATTTGGTCTCTGAAGTTTGGAAACTCGGGAAAGACCTTTCACAATATGAAGAAGTTAACAAATCAGCAAGTCAATCCAGCATGCAAGGTGTCATATGTGAAGTATCAGCATTCGCAAATGGTAGTACTAAAGCAGAGGAAATTGTGGGAAGCTTTGGCAATGAGTTAAATCATGAAAACATGAACATCCATGTTCAGATGCGAAAATCCCCTAGTTTTGATGTTGATCTCTGAACCGAAGCAAGAGGCAACGAGTCAAATCAAACCCCACTACTGTTTCAGGAGAAGGATTCAACTAAGAGCACATCATACCAGTCTGACATTAATCTTGGAAACTTAGCAGCGCACGTTGAGTACAACCAAGACATGTTAGGGTATCAACCAATGGCTCAAGAGGAGGAAGTCATCACATTGGGAAAAAGCGATTCTGAGAAGTCAAGATCTCCATTCCTTGGCTTCTTGAAAGAAGAGGAAGAAGCTCGAATTGTGATTAACCACATAATAACGAAAACCGTGTTGCTACCAAGAAGGCTGCCAGATAATTGTGTGATTTATCTACATCAACTCCGCATAAAGGCAAAGAGAGGCGACTATGATTAGTTAAATATCTTGAGCAATTTAATCACTTGTCGGTTTTCCTTTTAATTTGTTGTGGCTGGATTTTCTTTCTGATTCAATTGTTTCGGAAAACAGAGTTTTGGTCTGGTGACATTGTTGGCTCATTTGGATATTGAGATAAATCAGCAAACAGTGAGTCCATTGTTTGTATGTTTTTGCCTCCATTCCCTTGATCATCTATATACTTCATATATTGTTGTGATGTAAGGCCGAGACACCCTTTGGTCTCCTTCAATTCTTTTGTAGGCAGTGTTGCTGCCTTTGATTGTAGCTCATTATTTACAGTGAAATGATTTTGAAGGGTTTGAAAACTTGGAAGCTGTGTGACATGCTCGATCATCATTTACATTAAGCTTCTACATTTTGAAGGGCTTCGATCAACGTCGCGTCGAGTGGGGCTTCCGTCTGGGAGAGGCAGTGAGAGGGAGAGAGCGGAAGGGATAAAGGGTTATGTGTGGAGAATGGAAATAGATGAGAGGGGTATCGGGTGTTGCTGGGTGCAGCATCCATTTTTCTGGATGGCCTACGTGTCGCGATGGGATTGGCTGGTGCGAAATTGGGTTTTAAATCCATCCGGCTGGAAGCTTTTCCCTTCACCTAACCCTAAAACTTTATTTTTCTTCTCTCTATCTCTCTTTCCTTTTTCTCCTTCAGCACCGACCTTCACCATTTTCTCCAACATCTCTCTCTCTCTCTCTCTCTCTCTCTCTCTCTCTCTTACCAAAAGCTTGAAGACCAAAATCATCTCGATCCCTTCCACTGCGTCACTCAGTTCTCCATGAAGACCAACTGAAAGCCTGCAGAAAATCAAAGAAAACAGCATCTGATTTCAACATAGACGACGAAAACGGCAGCCATTGCGTTTGGGTCTAAGGATATCTTAGATCTACACATATTACCAATGGTTTTTCAATTTGGGTTGTTTTGGTGTACATCGGTATGTTAGTGTAAATGGGTATAATATATGTAGTGAGTTTATACAAATTTGAATGGATTTTGTTTGGATCTACATTGTTTCTTTGAGATCTGAATATATCTCTGTCCGGAGTCCTCAAAATGAAATTTTTTCTGATTTTCTTTCATCTCTCCCTCTCTCTGTGTCGGTTTCTTTGTTAGAAATTTTCTTTGTGAATTCTTAGAAATTTGAAGAGAATTGTTTGGTACAAATCCGAGTGGTATTTTTTTACTGGTTTTTTTGTACAAATCTGACTAGGTATGATTTATTATCGACAAAGGATTTTCATCCACCACGCACGGAGATCTGAGGAATATCTTATTTTGTTGTTTAGGTCTACACATATTACCGATATTTTTTTAATTTGGTTTGTTCTCGTATACATATGTATAATTTTTTTACTCAACTTGTAGAAATTTCAACATCTCACAAATTGTGTTTGGCTTTGGTTTGTGTTTGGATTTTAACATCACTCTCTCTCTCTCTCACTCTGTCGGACTCTCTCTTCACTCCTCTATGTTTGGTTGGTATTCCACCAACTCCTGACGCCACCCTCCACAAAATTTGAAGCAGCTTGTGTTTGTTAAATCCTCTCGGCACCAACTAATTTAGATCTATGCATATTTTACAGATTGTGTTTGATTTGTTTTTTTCTCATGCCTATGGGTTCGTGCGTGGGGAAGGGGGAGGAGCTAGGGGTGGCTGAAAGAGCATGGGGTGGTCGTCGGAGGAAGGAGAGCTCGGTGGTGATGGTGCGATGGCGTGGGGACAGCTTATGGCAACACTATGGTGGAGATCCCATGTGTGAGACCCATTTGGGATAGGGAGTTGCGGGGAGAATGGGGCTACCGTGAAGGCTTCAACAATGGCTTGGGTCCATGGGGGTGGTCGCCGGTGTGAGGAGAGGCTGCTGGTGGTAGTGCGGCGGCGAAGGCTGGCCACGGTGGCTGGGAAGCTGAGAGGTAAGAGATCAGGAGGGAGGGGGAAGGTTGTCGGTATGGGAGAGAAGAGAGAGATGGAGAAGGAGAAAGTGAGGAGAAAAAGAGAGGAAGCTATTTAGGTATCCTAAATTTGATCCAACGGTAGAGAAAGAAGATTGAAATGAGAAAAAAAAAAAAAAAAAAACTAAAGCTACTGACCACGCACCAAAAGATAATTATACCTCTAAAATAAAAGTAAAACGCAACTTATGAATTTGACAACAGGGCAAAACCGGTAAAACAATAATTAAAAAAAACGGAAGGAAAAACGGATGAACAATAATTACTGTTCATTACTGTTTCTAACCAATAGACATTTTTAATCATAGAATAGATATAAATTATTTATGTTGGAGGATTACAGTACTACTTAATTTGCCGCATACACTAGTAATTGATACATCCATCTTAATTTTATTGTTGGGCAATCCCACAGCTAGGATATTTCCTGTTGATTCTGCATGGTTATCATGACGAACAACCAATTCTAGCTAGCAAGCTAGCAATTTCCTTGACTTTTCGCCTTTACCATTGTAATATTCCGGTTCATGCATCATGTATATATTTGAAGTCTGATCGAGTTTGTTTATTTCACAAAAATCTAATTTGCATCATATTCTTCGTAATATTCATAATATTCTTCATAATATGACGTATATAAAGCTTTTGGTATTTAAAAAAAAAATAGAGATTCGCTAAAGTTTTATTGTGAACTCTAAAATGTAAGACAGAAAAGAGATAGACATATGAAATGGATTCTACGATATTTATTATCGTTTGAATGAGTTTTTTTCAGACAACATCAAATTTTTAATAAATATTATGAAACTCATTTCATGTATTTAATTCTCTCATTGACATATATATTTTTTTTATATAGGGTTGGTCCGGTGGGAAATTTGAACCTGATTCTCCCATTTGGAGACTAGGCATTATACCATCTTAGTCTAAAGGACTTTGGTTGAATGACATATTATTAAAAAGTAACGCTACTTTCATTCTATTTTATAAATACGATACCTTTCATAATTTTTAGATTATATCGGCTTCGTTTGGATCATTAACCTATCTCAACTCATCATTATAACTTTTTCAAATTTCAACACAAAATACAATAAACAATTCAACTTTTTCAAATCTCAAAATAATAATAATATTAAAAAATAATATTCTAATAATATTTTATCATCTCAACTCAACTCACTTCAACATCCAAACTCAACAATCTTATTTTTCTTATAAAAGAAAATTCAAAAGCTAACCTATTGTAAAGAGATACGACGAAAATGAATTTATAAATTAATATTACTTAAACCGTGATATTATAAAATTTCCTTTATTATAAATTATTAAAGAGAAATGTGTCGTGCACATTTCAGTTTATCAAATTATCTCAAGATTCTCTTCCGAAGTTAGCGAATCAATCGGGCGTGCGTACGCAGCCTATGAATGTAGAAAGAATACACGGAGACACGCCGGCTAAGAACCCATAAGTGGGCCAGAGCCAGTGGGGAAGATCTGACTAGACCAAACCTAACCACATCCCAGTTTCTCCTATAACAATCTCTCTCTCTCTCTCTCTCTCTCTCTCTCTGTGTGCATCCTTCTATGGGTTGGATCTGATCCGGTTCCCAAATTTCAAGCCCTAGCTTTTACTCTCTGAGACCGGAGCTTTTGAAGAATCAAGGCTTCTCTTCGCATCGACTTCCAGTTGAGACAAACTTTACAGATTTTGTTTTTAAATTTATTTGTTATTTGCTATGAATTTTTGTCTCGTTTACTTTAATTTTATTTTCCAAGTGGTTGTTGTGGTAGATGATGAGGCTCACGGGGAGAGAAGGATCTGAGTTTCGTGTTCCATGAAGATCAAAACCCTAATATCTTCGTGGACCGTTTCGTTGATTTCGTATTGGGATTCTCCTGTACAGATTTGGGAAGCTTTATCACTGGAGTTGTGAAAGGATTTTATTAGCTTTGAGTTTGAATATATAGAGCTAAACGATTTCCTGAATTGAAGTAAAAACTCTGAATTTTTGGAGCTTTGTACAATCAAGGTCCTTTACGGGGTGTTTGTACGCTATGTTCCTCGTGTGTGCAACTTGATTTCAAATCTTTATATCTTTGTGAACTCGTGCAATTTCATAGATAAATATAACTTTGGTATCAATTTTCGTTTTGTATAATAATTGGAACGTGTTTGGTCGTTGCTGTTCCATGGAATTTGGGTTGCCTTGATGTGTTATTTTTAATATTCATGTACAAAAGCATTTTCATAAATGTGGCTGTTAGAAAATAAAAATAAAGTGTCATTCTTTTCCACATTGAGTCTATATATTTATTTGCTTTTTAATTTTCTTTTCCGGTTGGTGAATGGCAGGAATAATAGTTGGTGACAATGTCGACTCCAGCAAGGAAAAGGCTGATGAGAGATTTTAAGAGGTTGCAACAAGATCCACCTGCAGGCATCAGTGGAGCACCCCAAGACAACAATATAATGCTTTGGAATGCTGTTATTTTCGGGTAAGCTGCGGATACAGTGCATAAAGATATGTTCTTGTGATTTTTGTTTGTTGTTAAACCGTTTCCTTTCATTTTTCAAGTTTGTTTTAAGTTCGGTTGGATAAGCCATTTCTGGTTTCTTGTCTGGTTTGGATTGCAGTCCTGATGATACTCCTTGGGATGGAGGTGAGTCAATCCTTGCACTGAAAATTTTATTGAATTAAATGGTATAAATTTTAAATGGATTACTTATAAAAAAAATTAAGGAACTATCCAATGGATTATGGTTAATTTATTTGATATATTTCCTACTTGCTTCAACATGCTATAGAAATGGATGCTGTAAGACCTATTTACTCTCTCTTTGGTTAAGATCAATGCAAGACTTTGATGCATGATCCTTTTTCTATTTGCCATTATTAATTTGGTCATTTTTACTACAATCCATATTCTGAAACCAGCATTTTACATGGTGGAATGGTTTCATATTTGGGGGATTTCAAAATGGTTTCATATTCCTGCAGTTTATGGAATATGGTCGTGTTCCTTTCTGTGCTGCCTGTTGAGATAAAATGATATTCTCCAGTGTGATCATTCTTTTTTGGAATTTTATTTTAAGGTGCTGGTTTCATTGTTTACAAAAGCTTATCTGTAATACGCATAAATTTACATGTTTTGTGTACATGAATGGTTTCTAATAAAATGTTTTTTTAGGAACATCCATTGAGTTTATAAAGGAATGGAATGGAATGAAACAGAAAAGAATGGAAAGGAAAGGAATGGAATGAATAAAATCATTCTTGTTTGGATGCTTTATAAGAAGGAAGGGAAAGCAATGGAAAGTAAATAACCTTATTTAGAAGTATATGATAAAAATGAATGTAAATGAATCATTTGTAACAATATTAGTGTTATGCCCTTTTCTTGAATTTGATTTTCTAATTTATAAATTGTACTTTATTGAGATGAAATTTTGATATCATTTTCACCTAATAATTTTAGAAAGGGACTTTCAAATATAATTTTTACTTAATAACTATTTCAATATGCACTTGGGGAAACTGCTTGTCGAGGGCCTGTGCACCCCTGGGATTAGTCGGGACATTGTTCTTGGACACCCGGTATCAATGAAAAAAATATGGAATTATTTTGCAAATAAATAAGAAAATTTACTATGGATCTATTTGAAGTATCTTATTCACTTTAAACCATCAAAACTAAGTATTTATAAACGGGACAAGTAAAGAGAGAATTAGAAGAAAAATAAATGAGAATCTACACTTGAAAACGAAAAATAAGGGTAATTTAGTATTTTAACAAAACATAATGGATTTATTATAGGGATTTTGGTCAATATTTTATTAACTCTTCTTCCATTCCCTCTCATTCCTCCTGATTTCGGACGGAATGAAAAACTGAGATCATGAGGGAAATGGAGGGAATGGGAGTTCCCTTCCACCCATTCCATTCCCTCTTAATTAAACATCCAAAGAAGGAAATACTCGTTCCATTCCCATTTGGGAAGGAATAGAACATGCTAAAAAATTATATTTTTTCCATTCCATTCCATTCCCTAGTCCCCGAAGAAGATGCAAATATATCTAGTTTATTGAGCAGCAGCATGTAAGAGCTGGTTGCTCCATTTATTGAGGTGTTGAGTTGCAAAATTTTGTGGCTTTATGGTGATTTGGACCCAATAAATGTATTTTTTGACCTGTGGAAATGTTCTCTTTCTGCTGGTAACATGCCTTGTATGTTTGATACTAAAAGTTGGATTTTGGATACGAGTGTGCAAGCAAAATTGGAATAAGATGAAACTAATTCGGTATTTCTTATTAGCTTAATCACATTGAATAAGTGAAGGCTAGTTGCATTCCATCCTAATCATTTGGAATCCTCCGTATGATCTCTTGTAGAACGAGATCATCTCTAATTGGGTTTCTGATTTATATTTTTAGGGGGCAGGAGGTGTAGATTTTGTGTATGTGGATGTGTGTATTGAGTTTTTTACTCCCCCCCATTAACTGATAAATGGCTACGCTTGTGTTTCTTAACATTATCTTAACAACATAAATCTTCATAAAAGAATTTTCATTTGAGTTATCCAGGCACGTTCAAGTTGACTTTGCAGTTCACAGAGGATTACCCAAACAAACCACCAACAGTGCGATTTGTTTCTCGGATGTTTCATCCAAATAGTAAGTTGGATAAAGATCTATCTTATCATGTATGGAATCTTACCCCAACTATGGTTTCTGACTGCAACTTTATTTTTGTTAGTTTATGCTGATGGAAGTATTTGTCTGGATATTTTACAAAATCAGTGGAGTCCGATATATGATGTGGCTGCTATACTCACGTCTATCCAGGTATGATAAAATGTTTTTATTTTGTGTTGGTAGAATTGTTGACCATTTCGTATAAATAAGTGAATCAAATGCATATATTTCATACATCATGTTATTCTCTTTGATTTACAAGATGTCTCTTGGCAGCCAGCTAGTTGAGCAAGCAAGATTTGTAGGTTCTATGTGTCCACTATGTGTATAGCTGCAGTAGAGCGGCAGTAAGGATGCATAATCTGTCAACTTTTCCACTATCACCCCCCAAAAACCAAACTCTGCCTTATTTAAAGTTGCTAAGTACTTTGTAAATGCATCTTTGTAAATTTGTGTTGAATTTTAGAACCGTGTCCAAAAACCTTTCTAGGATTCTCCTTTGGCACAATCCGCAACAGTATGACCGGCTACCTTCTTCGATTGATCAGTTCAACTTTCTGTCAAAGTGAAAGCATATCACCCTGTCCAAGTTTATGAAATTGACTTGTACTTGTTCCTTTTTCTGCACCTCCAGTAGAAAAACTTTCCAGCTTTGTCATGTCAAACAGGTATTCCATTCCCGTGTCTTGTACTTTGCATGTTGAGTGCCCATTTATTTTTATCATTTTTCCTAGTAATTGTTCAAAAAATGAACAGTAATTTGGTCCTTTTTTGGGGTTCAAAAAACTACGAATACAAACCAAACTATACATCTATTGTACGCCTCCCCACACACAAATTTTTTTGCGACGGACATTGTCTTAACTTCTAGAAACTCTCATAAGAGAGTATCACTCTCTGTAAAAAATAGAGATAAAAAACCAACCCCCACCTCCGAAGGAGGGAAGGGTATCGAAACCAGTAACCAAACCCCTATCCTCCAAAAGAGGAGGGATTCCCCTGCTATGGACATAAGTCTAATAGCCTATTTATTTTTATTATTAATAAAATAAACAACAGACCTGCAAATACATAAAAAAACTAAAAGCACATCTACAAACAAAAGAACCACATGGGCTGAAGAAAACACATGGGCCCAGCCTAAACAAAAAAAGCCCAGCCTGTTTGCAAGTGGGAAGGCCCCTTAGGGTTTCATCTCTATCATTTCTGCCGCCCCCCACCCTTCTTCTTTTTTCTTTTTTCGCTTTTTTTTTTCTTTCTTTTCCTGCTGCTTTCCTACACCCGAGCTTCTTCCTCCCTTGCTCTTTTGCGTAAGCCCACCACAAGCGGCCACCTCCTTCATCACCATGAGCGACACCGGCATCGGCGTGCGCACTTCCTGCATAGGCACCGGCTCACCTTTTCATCTCCTCGCCCAGCACTGGCACACCCAGCACAGGCGGCTCACCCACCGTCCCTCACCGTGCGAGCTTCCGTGGTTGTGGCACATGGGCTCATCTGCACAGGCGGCTCATCGTGCATGCTCATTTGCATAGGGGTGCGTAGATCGGAGAGTGTGGGTGCATGGATTTGGGTTGCAGGGGAGTGTAGCAGAGGACAAGAACCGGAATCTAGATTGGGATCACCAGAGGGTGCTCCTCCTTTATTAGACCTGAAAAAAAAACACTTAAAAACAAAAACGAAAACAAAAACAAAACAAGGAAGTGAGGGGGGAGGAGCCAAAGCTGAGAAGTTTTTTTTGTTTTTTAGAGGCTGTTATCTCTTTTTTATAGTGCCCATTTCGTGACCAATTACAAAATAAGACATTTAGTGACAACATCATCTGTTTTGACAGACTGCTTTTTGTTGCCCACTGTCATAGTATTGCTTTCCGTGGATCTTTCTATATCGTGCATTATATTTTTCTCTTGCCTCACATTTTGGTTCTCGCGAATTTGAATCTGTCCCATTGATATTGTTTAGAAATACTGTTGATTATCCTGGTATGTACTGCCTATTCTGAGGCTAAGAAATAAAAGATAATACTAAAATCTATCTAATACTCGTGGGCCTTCTAGATCTAGGCCATTAGGATCATTAGAAATATAAGCATCATTTAGGAATCAATTCCTTCGTGGAAAGATGAATGCAATCTTGGGTAATATTTGAACTTGGACTTTGGTTAAGCTTTTATCCCCCCTTTGAAAATAACTTTGGTTAAACTCTGATTACCCAAGAAATGTAATTATTAAAGGAAACTTGTGTTTTGGCTGATAAAAGATATCGTACTTACTGAATTAGCCTATTTGCCCTAGTCCTCTCTGTCTTATTAATTTTCAGGAGTCACTTAAAATTTGAAAAACTTTGGAGGAGGGGCAAGTATAGTGTTTAAGGATTAGGGCATGTATAGGGGAGGGATCTCTATGATGTGGTGTTCCCCCTGTGAGACCACGGTTACATGTGCGGCCCCATTCTTCTCTTATGCAAAGCAAATAAATAATGGAACGCCCCGTGTTAATCCTTAGATGCTTGCATGAATGTGTGTCTGAATGTCATATTTGGCAAACCCCTATATTCTTTTTTAGAGATCCAAGACATTGATGATACCGTGTAGTAATTGCTCGTCATGTCATTTCCTGCCATATCTTTTTGAAGTCTTTAGTAATGTAATTTTCCAGATAGTTTCATGTAAAACATTGATGAACACATCTTTAAAAAATAAAGAAAAAATCCGTGTTATTTGGATAAGGCTGCAAAAGACTGCATTGTAATAAAATAATATTGGCCAGTCATACACAACTAAGCTAAAATGCAATATGAGATTTAAGCAGAGTTGCTAACTTGGCTCCTTGTTCCTGGAACCATTATGCACTCTTACTTATTAGAAAAATGTGTTAAAATTGTTGAATAGTTAGAAATATAGCATTGCTTGTGCCACTACCTTGGGCTGCAATCACAGCAATGACAACTGTGGACATAATTGACTTTTACCCTGTCAGTGTTGCATATGCCTTTGGGATCTTGCTACATGTATATTTCAATATTTTTATGCTCACTAAATTCAATTCGTATATGTAAAAAAAAAAATGATTTCACATTTCTGGTTGAAATATTAAAATAGTGATTAGAAGTTCACCTAATGAAAGCTGCTGCCAAGAACTTTGTATAGAATGATAAGAGATATCATCCTGTTATTGCAGTCACTGCTGTGTGACCCCAACCCCAACTCTCCTGCAAATTCAGAAGCTGCTCGGATGTTTAGCGAGAACAAGCGCGAGTACAATCGTAGAGTGAGGGAAATTGTGGAGCAGAGCTGGACAGCAGACTAACTCGAAGGGGCAATGGTGGTAGGGCAGTCGTGAGGCTGTTTGATGGCAATGCTTGGAAACGACATTGCCACCCAAGAAACATTTGTGCAAACTTATCAACTTCTATCTTGTATTCCATGTCTTCCAATCGTAATTGTTTGGGAAGTTTTATTTGTATTTGAATATGAATTGCAGTGTCTCGTGTTGTTAATGCTAATATGAAATAGAATTTATGGATCACTTTACATTGAATTGTTATGGACTTTGCTTCAACATAGAAGTTGTTGCGGACTCATTACTCAAAAGATCCCAAGAAGTTTCCCTGACATGTGGGGAGAAAGGGAAATACCACTCCACTCCACTTCACTTCACTTCGGCTCAACCTCTGACAAACCTCCATTCCAATTCTCACTTTTATTAATTATATAATTATTATAGCATAAAGGCCCAATCCAATGGAAATTGAAAATAAATCCAACCCAAAATCGTAAATTTTAGGCCCAGCCCAACTCATGTTCGAATGAGTAACACCGTCTTCAAAATATATTAATTTGCTTAATGTCAACTAATTATCAGAGAAGGATTAATGACTTAGGCGTGGTCCGTGGAAGAGGCAAGGGAAAAGTACTCCCGTTGAAGTTTAACAAAATAACAATGGTTTGTTTGACAAGAATTCAGCCCATGATTGATGACACAACTACACATCAATTGTTGTGGAATGTTGTGTTGCTCTTTTACTTCAATAGTGGCTTCTTCGTTGTTCGTTTGCATAAAAAGTTGGGGATCTGGCCATATTTGGATGTTTTAGATATCTTAAAATTTTGTGAATATTCATGAAATGGTATGAATGAAGATATTTTATCAGATTTTAAAAAATGAGAGAAAAAATTGACTGAAGTTTGTAAAAGTGAATAAATAAAGTTTAGAAGTCATTTAAATATAATTTGTTAATATAGTTTTTTTTTTTAAGTTTATAAAAGTTATATTGATTTTTGTGTTTTATTTTTAAGTTTGTAAGAATTGTATTGATTGTTATATTTGAGTAATAATTATGTAATGAAAAATTTGAAATTAAAAAGTGTTTTTTGTTTGAGTGATATTTAAAAATGAAAGTGAGAAATGATATTTGCAATCATAAAGTGTTCAAGCGCCGCACACTTATTTTGAAAAAAGTTATTACTTTATGGAACCAACATGAAAAAATTAATTTTTTAATGATAGACCCTACCCTTTTCAGAATGAGTGTGTGGTGCTTGCACAACCGATGATTGCATTTAACATTACTCAAAATTCCACTTGAAAAAATTACAAGTTCATATCATGTATGAACAACTTTTTTGAGAAAAAATCATTTTGAGTTGGTTCCTGGTTTTTTCAAAAGATTAATGGGGCTTGCACATTATGAGCCTACACAAATAATTTTTTTTGGTGTGAAAATGGAAAAGATTTTCACAACAGAAGTTCTATTTATTATCCATTTAATCATAATCCCCACATCTTCCTCTAATGTAGCTAGGGGTAAATATGGTCCGGTCCAATCAGTCCCTAGAAGATTTTTGAGACCGGACCAAACCCCTTCGGTTCAAGGTTTCTCCACTCTTAATCAAACTGAGTTCACATATGGACCGAACCAGACTCTTGACTATCGGTCCAGTCGGTTCATTTGGTACGACCATTATCAAATGGGTTAGCTTTTTCACATTCGGCCCATTTTGGCCCAAGTTCTGACTTTTATCCCACTTTCAACCTAAATTATTATTAACCTACAAAAATAAGAAAAAAATAACTTCAAAAACAAATAGAGAAGTATAATTTTTGAGACTATAAGATCATAAGTTTCTTTTTTCCTTTTAGATTCCACCATTGAAAGAAACCTAAATTCAAGAACGGGAAAATGTTAACTATTGGTATCCAAAGAAATCCATGAGAAAAAAACTCCAACTCACAAATCAAGAAATGGGCATGAATGAATCTAACAATTTATATATGAGTTTATTACTAATTCACTAGAATCACTACATTGTAAAATTGCAAATAGGGCCAATGAGAAAATGCAGTTAGTCTAGGAGAAAAGAAAATGCAAGACCGTACCTTAGGGGGCAAGGGTTGCGACGGTTTTGGAAAGGGGAGGGGATGTGACGGAGGGGTTGGAGAGGATAGGGATAATGGGCGATGACTGCTATTGCTAGGGTTTTGAGTGAGAGGGAGTGAGAGAATGGGAGGGATTTGGGGGGGCTCTTAGAGAAGTATAACCCATATGTTGAAACAACGTCGTCTGGGTTGAAAATAACCTTAAACGATGCCGTTTCAACATATGGGTTATTTAAAAAAATATTGAGTTGTGTGAAACGACATCATTTTTTGCAAAGAAAAAAAAATCGCTATAACTCATTGAAAATATATCGTCGTTAAAAATTATTAATAACGACAAAACACAATTGAAAAAGTACCACATTTAGTGATGACACTTTCGTCATAAGAAAGGTCTCATACTTGGTCTCCAGAAATTCCTATAAAACCAAAATCATCGCAAAAACTAACGTAATTGTGACAAAAGACTTGGTTTTCACTAATATTAGATAATTAATGTCATCGCACATATGAACATTATAGAGAGCAAAATAGTTGTCACTAATAGAAAACTATTTGTGAGGAAATATTTCTGTTGCCACGATTACTTTTGCCATATAAATCTAGTTATCACAAATAATAAAATAACAATGAGTCTAGAAATAGGTGACAAGTTAAATTCATAAGTATTGTCTACTACTGGCAACTATTAAATCTCATCACTACAAGCCATGATTTAGAATTAGTGACAAATACTTATTATCATAAAGGGGGACATGTTAATGATAAATATATTTCTATCACGTATAATTGTACAATTTTTCATTCTTCATAAATAAAAAACCAAATAATCATCTATATTGGAAAAAAGAAACTCAACATATTCTAATGATAGATAAAAATGCATCAAATTAAAGTCATTACTTAAATCTACCATTGTTCATAAAAACACTCAAATAAAACTTGAATTTTGCAAACTAAAAAAGAAATGTGAAATGGAATGTCTCTTTAGGACTATTAGAATCTGATTGTGCCATGGTTTCTGATAGACGACAATTATATTCACTTAGTTTCTCTATTATATTGTTGAAATTTGATTACATAGATTTTTCCCCTTGCACTGACTACTCTTACTTCTCCTTGTAAACCTCCATCTGATTCTTATATTTTTCACTTGTTGAGTGAGTTGGATGAGTTTTGGATGAATGTGAAGATGATGGAATATACATGACATAATTCCCCAATCTAGGAGTGGGCGGCGGGCCTTCACCTCTTGCCACCTTGCTCCAGTTTGCCCCGCCTCCTCTTGGGCGGTGTGGGCAACCCCGACCACCATGCGGGGGTGGGGGCCCCTGCCCCTCTCCACATCTCGCGCCCCTAACTGGGCCAAATCTTATGTGTATATATACATATATATATATATATATATATATAAGGTTTCTTTATCAAAATGACGTCATTTTAGTAATGAAATATATTTTTTTAAACGAACGCCAAAACCACTTTTTTTTTTTTGGGGGGGGGGGGGGGGGGGTACCACTTCCCGCTCCCTGCACATCACTTCTCTTTATCTCCCCCTCTCTCTTTTCCTTCTTTTTTGTGTGCCGTTTTGAGCTCCTCTCTACCTTGCGCTGCTGCCCTCTCTCCCTCTTGTAGTCGTCGCAGCGGTGCGGCCCACGTCTTCATCTTCTCTCTTTCCTCTCTAGCGGCGCGGACTCGCAAAGGATGTTTTATTTTTTTTCCCTTTTTTCTTTCCTTAGATCCTCAATTTTCTGGTTGTTTTTTGTCTGATCTGGTTGCTAGTTTTGTTTTTGATGTGTATTATTATGGATTTAAGATGGTTTTATAAATTTGTTGTGGATTTGAATTTTTTATGTATATTTTGTTTTCGACTAGGACAACTCACAACTTGATTGGTTGTGGACGGGCGGGCAGACGAATGAGGGGTCTGCTCCTACCCCGGGCACACGGACAAGGGGCCCTCCCCTCATCATGTGGGTGGATTGCAGGGTTCCAAACCCCACCCCCGCCAATGCGGGGGTAGGGGTAGGATGGGGGCAACCCCGCCCCGTAGGGTGCGGGTAGCACCCCTATTGGGGCTTAAGGATATCCAGATTTATATCCCAAAACATCTTTGAAAATATCTTCTGTTGTCTACGATAATCTAGTAACATTTCTTTCATTTCATAAATCTTGCATCATACGCTGCAAAAGTAAGAGCAATTTTTTCTTAGAAATTAAATTAATATATGTATACATTGTGCAATTCCAACGCATAGCTCAAGTAAAATAAAGTCAATTACTATATAAATAAAATTTCACAAAAGAAAAGTCAAAACATTAGTATCATATCAAAGTTGAAATCTTAAATTTTTATTTTTAATTAATTTTGTGCAGTATAGTTTACAACCATGGTTAAAATAAGTGAGTAAGAGATGTGATCTGAAATTTTAAATACATTATTTTAAAATAATCATAATAATTAATAATGCAAGAACAATCTAATGACATAGCGCCATAAAAATAGGGCTCGCTTGGACATTTGGAATATTTCATAATTTTGTGAATAGTTGTAAAATAGTTTGAGTTAATATATTTGATTGGATTTTGAAAAATGAGAGATAAAGATTTGATTAAAAATATTATAAAATTAAACTATTGTGAGAATATAATTATAATTCTTAAATATTATTTTGTTTTGAAATTTGAAAAAATAGTATTACTTTTTATGTTTTATTTGGAAGTTCGTAAAAGTTATAATGATTAAATGAAAAAATTGAAAATTGAAATTGAAAAGTGATTACGTTTTAGTGATATTTGAGAAGAAAATTATGAGAAATTTTGTAATGAGATAATATATCTCACTTCCCAGACAAGCCCTATGTTACCTCTATCAGATCATCTATAGATTCTAATAAGCAAATATTGCAAGATGTCATATTCTAATTCCAACTCAAAAATGAACTCAACATGGTATTATTAGTATCCTAGACAGAGACAGTGACAAAAAATATGAGATTCTTCACACCAATAAAAAGAAAAAAAAGTAGAAATATAGGGTCTCGACTCTCCGTGCTAGGGGAGTTATGAGAAAATCAAAGACTCAATTTGAAGTAAAGCCTTTCGTAGAAAACAAATACGTTACTAACATAATTTTCTTCTATTGTTGAAGTGGTGAAGAGCAGTTGAGTTTATAAAAACCAACCATAGTATCTCCCCACGATTAATTAGATTAAAAAAAAGTTAAAAAGACTCACTTATTATTAAAAATCACGATTTATTAATTACAGTTAAAAAAAAAAAACCTTTTCTTCAAGAAATCGGGCAAATGATTTTGATCCAACCACGTGGTTACCTTTCAAGTTGCTTTTGTTTAAAGCATTTTGATCACACAATTTCTTTACAAAAAAAGAAAAAAAAAACTATAACTTAATTGAGTAGTGTTCTATATAGTATATACTTATAATTTTACGCATAATATTATACATATTGAGTAAAAAATCCTGCATTTTACGCATAATATTATATAGTATATACTTACAATTTTACGCATTCTATATAGTATATACTTACAATTTTACGCATAATATTATACATATTGAGTAAAAGATCCTGCATCTTACTAGGTTTTTTTTTTTTTTCAAATTTTGAATTCAAATTTCATATTTTTTAACATATCAATAATTGACACGTCATCATATATTGTTATATGAGTAAAACTTGTAACATTTCTCAACTTAATTATAAGAGTGAAAAAACATAAAGCAAATAAAAGAAGAACTGCAAGGTTTAGAGGTAGCTAGAAGCTAGCATCTTGATCCATCCTAGCATAATATTTATTTTATTTAGAAACGAAATCGGAACCAACCAACTCGTTCAAGCCTTAATATTGATAAATCCCAAAAACCTCAAGCGATGGCGAAGAAGCCTCTGATTAGGTGCAGCCGGAGGAGGAAGATAATGGAGAGTTGGGTATGAATTAGGGATTCGATCGGGAGAAGGGTGTACGAGGATGCTGTCCATACTCAGCCCATAACTCCTAGCTACCCCTTGACAACGATACCTTTTAATTAATTTGGCCGATTTTTTTTTTTTTTATTATTTCCTTGCAAAAGAAAAAAAAAATAATAATATGGTGGCTCATCTCGTGTGACATACCATGCATGCATGCAATTTTTGCTCCTTCCTTCATTTCAGTTAAGTTGATCTGAGATCATTCGTATATTACATGATCTTTTTAATTAGTCCATTTCTAATTACAAAATTCCAAATTGAAGTGGCATTCTATGTGGCATTTATTATGTGAGTGATTAGATAATAGTCATGTACTTGTACCATTTTAGTCTAAAAATAAAAACTAATAATATTAGAGTTTTTTTTTTTTTCATTTTTTCTTATTAAAATTTCAATGAAACCATGGTATCTCACCCATTGGTGAGTATATATACACACAATAGTTGCCAAAACTGCAAATATTGGCAAACCTATTGCAATTTTGTTGAAAGATACAAAACTTTTTATTCTTTTTTTGATAGGTAAAACATATAAAACTTCGCTTCCCCAACTCAGTACCCAACCCCACTGAAAAAGGAAAAGTAAATCTAAACTGTCTGCAGTCTGCCCTTGACTACACTACTTAGAGAGGTGTTAGCTCTACAAAAGGATATCACAAATTGAACTGTCTGTTTTTAATGTGATACGTTAGATATATTTTTTTAATAATTTTTTTTATAATTTTACGTATCACATCAAGTTATATTAATTTACAGGTCTATTTTGTGAAATTTATTTATGGATGAAATATTTCTATACTACTTCTTGTCTCAAGAAAAGAAAAACCCTAGCACACCTCTCGCTCTCTCCATTTTCTCTCTAGAGTAGTCCCCTTAAAAATCCCAAACAAGAGGAGGGGGGTTGAAGCTTCGGCTCCTCCCTCTTCTCTCTAGTTTTTTTTTTTTTTTTTTTTTTTTGTGTATTTTTCTTTTAAAGTAGGACGAAATGCCGATCTGTTGTTTTCCGGAGCCCAACGACCACCACACATCTCACCGCAAGATTTCCAAGGCGCCGATCTTTTAGATGGGCGAGGAATCTCGTTGAACAAAGCGACACGTGAGCCACACGCACGGTCTAAAGTGTGCGCGTGACATCCACGCGCTATTGTAAGGAGAGCTCTACCGCCGCCATGCGCGGCATTTCTGGGACTAGGGCATCGATTTCTTTAGACTCGACTGTCTGCTGTACTTCCAGGGTGGCGCATGACGTGTGTCCCTCATGCGCTACCACATTCTCTGTGTTTACTTTTTTGATTTTCTCTAAGGTTGAAAATGAGGATCTACAACTTTCCAATCTGTAATTCACTATTTTTCCATGTATCAATTGTGTTTTTTGTTATTTCCTTTGTTTTAGGTTAATAATAAAAAAGAAATAGTCTCTTGGACATTTGTCCATAGAGTGAAAGTTTTCTCCCCCTAGAGGATGGAGTTTAAAATCTTTGTTTTAGGCAGAGTTTGTCTACAGAGAGTTCTAGAAGTTAATACCATACTAGTCACAAAAGAATTTGTGTATTGGTGGAGCCTGAACCGTGAGTAATTGACTTGTAATCTTGGTTTTTTTCCTGTATGTATCAGTCACAGCTGTAACATCGGCTTCATGAATGAATGCAATCTATTTCCCATAAACAAAGCACAATATTATTGATCTTGGTCAAGTGAATATCGGATACATTATAATGAGTATGCTAGATACAATTATAAAGTATGCAAGTTTTGGGTATTCTTTTTGAGAAAAAGTGGGGTGTACTATTAAAAAATAATTTCATCAAGTAGGTCTCAAATTTATCTACTTTTTAAAAAAGAGTGCGTAAAACTTATATAATCTAAAATTGTTCCATTATAATAGGAGATCTACGAATGGGATTTTTTTTTACTAATGTATAAGAAAAAAAAATTATACGAGAATCGAGTCTCAAACAGAATAAAATACAAGAATTGTCCAAATTTTCATTTTAAATTTAATAAAACCCCGGCCGTTTTATAAATTAGAAGATATTATGAAAAAAGGATCATCCTTCCATTTGATAAGGCCTTAGCTAAGAGTTAAGACGTGTTAATCGTTATGGACCCAGACAGGTGGATCGGGGAAACGAAGATGACCCATTTCAACTGGATTCAATTAATTCAACCACTCTCTCCAACCATTTCAACGGTTAATGTCTATCCCTCCCCCGGTTTTACCTCTCTAACTGTTAATTGCCCCAAACTCCCTCGTCAACTACCACGCCCACACAAAATATCCTCTGTCATCTCACGCGCTATCCATCCTACGGTTCATATCGACCAGTCTCCGTACACGCTCGTCAGGGTAAAAAGTTTCTGGTACGAGGGTATTTTCGTAGTTTCACAATGCTTGGGGAATAAAGAACACCCGGGACACTTGTTTCCGAAGTAACTGCACTTGGGAGTTGGGACTCCCAACACACCCCTCCTTTACTCTTAACAACTCACTCGCGTACTCGCTCACACCACAGACTCTCTTTGTTGACCGTCCGATCCTTAGGTTCTTAAAAATCAAGCGTTCAGTTTCAAAACTTATTCAAAATAACGGACCAGAAATCAGAACTCACCGTTTCTATAAACGTTGCGTCCACACCTTATTTTTGCTAATTATAATATCTTTGTGTTTTTTGCAAATTTCAGGTATATTTTTGTTTTTGCTCTGAAGACTGAAGAGAGAGACAGTACAGTGAGTGACAAAAGAAAAGCAAAGCGAAAGCAGAAAAAAGGAGAGGAAAAAAAAAAAAAAAATCGGTGGGAGCTCAGAGATCGAATTTCCTTTGTTTGCAAGCTCTCTCACTCTCACTCAATGGTGCATGCCCCTTTCCTTTTCCTCTCCCACTCACTTTCTTCGGCTTGTATATATGTAGTCTCTGGCTTTTTTATTTCAGAAACTTGAGCAAAATTTGCCCTTTTTTTGGTTGTGATATGGTTTGATTCGTTTTGGCTCCCAGGAATGGTAGATTTGGGGTCTACAAGCGCCACATTTGTCAAGTAAGTTTCAGATCTGGTCTGATTCGATCTCCCTTGTGTTGGTATTGTGCTCGGTTTCGTGGTCTAGATTTTGTGTGCGTAGTATTTTTTGTTTGTTGCTCGGAACGGATCTTCTGGGTTCTAGGGTTTCTTTGTAATGAGGGCAGTGTATGATTACTACACTTCGGTTTAGGTTTGGTTGAAACACTATTTACTGATTTAGAATGCTTGGAAAAAGGAAAAAAAATATTATTTGGTATTTTTTGTTTCAAAGGTAATTTCTTCATATTGATACATATCACTCGATATTTTGTTTATGTGATGTAAGTATCTCTTTATTCATCATTTTGACTTAGTTTGTTAGTTGGTGAGCTGAGGAGATCTACGTACTTTGCTTAATTGCTTTGGATCTATTAAAAGTCTCTTCTTTATGTTTTGTTTTAGTTGTTTTGAGAAAACGTAGTAAATAGTTGTCGCCTTAACCCAATAACTATTGAAATTGCGCCAAAAATGTATACGAAAATTAACACGGTGGTCATACTTGGTTCAGTCATATGTTATGTTTTTTTAAGCATTACAATGTATCATTTCCTGTGTATAAGCTGTTCTCACAGTAAAAAAACGCAGAGAGTGGGATTCAGCTTCTCGTGATTTCTGGTACTGGCCTTCTTGCAATGGGAAAATCACCTGGGAAGTGGATCAAAACCATACTGTTTGGGAAGAAGTCATCCAAATCTAATCTTTCGAAAGGGAGAGAGGTAATACTTTAGCTATTTACTATAGAGATTACATATACTTTTACACATTGGACTATAACATTGCAAGTCACCTATACGACTGCAGATCCTCATTCAGTGGCATAATATCTGTTCTGTTGGTATGGGCTTTTTCTAAACCCATAGCAAATAGTAATACTGGATTTTGAGGATCACAAGTGGATGCTGGAGGATCTTAAAACTCTCTTTTTCAATACCTTGTTCCTTTTGGCAGCCTCTAGAATTTAATGGGCTGGTTTCATGGTTTCTTGCCTACTTTTCTATTTCTAGTTAGGTGTTTCTGTTGTATACTTTCTGTGTACACTTGGGCTACACCTTTTGAATTTCTTTTTATTAGAATATTTGGTTATTTAAAAGAAAAAGTAAGACTGTATTTATTGAACTTTAGCTTCAAACTAAGTTTCATGTTAAATTGGTGCTACGACTGAAGTATCATATTTTGAATGAAAAGACTTTGATCTTCCTGCTGAGAATTTGGATTTTGACGTTCTTTCACCTGCTTTTGCTGTGTTCGGTGTCCAGTCAAATTCTTGATAGGTTATGCTTTTTATATGCGCATTACAAATTTATGAATGATTTTTTTTTTTCCAGTTTGAAGTATAAACTTCAAATGTAGATCTCACCGTTCTCTCAGTTATCTAATTATTATACAGAAGTCCTAATATTCTGACCGAGAAATCTGTTGTAGAAACTTACAAGTGAAAAAGAAGTCTTGGTTCCTGCCAAGACATCAGTAGGAAAATTGGGTTTGGATCTGCCTGTGGTTTCATATCCTACCTCCAGAGCTGTTGGAAGACATGAAGGGAAGGTAGAAAAGGAGAACAAGGAAGTCACAAATTCATCACATGATGGGGGGGAAATTTTGCCAGGGAATCTAGAGGCAGATGCACGAGGATCCACACCCCAATATGCACCACATGATCCTGAGAATATTAGGCAGGAGGAAGCTGCAACAAAGGCACAGGCTGCTTTTAGGGGTTATCTGGTAATTCTCTCTCATTGTAGTAAAACTGTAATGGTAGATCATTGGTAATTGTCTGCTGAATTAATACTATCGTGGTGGATAATTGAATTTTAAGTAAATCTGCTGCACTTATTTCTATTTGAGTCATCCTTTTTTAAGGGCTTTGGTGGAATTGAGTTCAAGGTTTCTAAAACCTGCAATGGTCTTGAGTTTCGTAATGCTATCACCTCAAGAAAACCCTAGCTAGTCAACAAAATATTTCAAATAATTGCGTTACTTTTGTAGGGTAACTACTTATAACAAAAGTTTTTTTCAGGGTAAATTATAGTTGATGCGCACACGTTGCTTTTATGTGTTAGATGTTGGGTACATTTTAGTTCCAGCAGTGCTCTTCTTTCTTTTCACTCATGTTGGACTCCAAATCACTTTCTTTTTGGCTTTGAATCGCAAGTATATCTCATTTACTCACCTCCTAATTCTGTCATTTTAGATTTTTAGCCTTGATGGAGTAGGTATGGCCCCGATTAAAGAGGTTTGTCTTATGCATTATTTACTCACCAAAGTGGTTCCAGAAACGTTGACTGCCTGCATGCATCTTATATTTGACTCCATGCTGGAGGTAGCCTCACCTAATTGCTGAAACTCTTTCCCCAGTAGTTTTATGGCATACAGATTAGCTCCCGTGCTCCTTTCAGCCAAAGAATTTTTTTCCCTTTCTTTCCATACGTTGGCATGTTTTCTATAAAGAGCTTATCCTAGTGGTTGGTCAACTTTACCTTTTGTTTGCTCCATCTTGTTTATATGTCAGCAAACTGACTTGAGAAAATAATTTTTAGCTTATGCAATTTGTCCATTTATGCCGATAATATATAATTTTATCTTTTCTTGGTATAGTTGTAATTATTTCTTGTAAACTCTAGTTAAGTACCTCTCATGTATACATCCTTGTGTACTTGAGCTATACCTTCTTTTCTTATATATAAAACTTCTTGATTACCTATAAAAAAATAAAAAATAGTTGTAATTATTTTTGCACTAATTGAGCATATTATGTGAAGGCTCGCCGTGCATTTAGGGCCCTCAAAGGCATAATAAGGTTGCAGGCACTTATTCGAGGGCACTTGGTTAGGAGGCAAGCTGTTGCTACACTGTGCTGTATGCTGGGCATTGTCAAGTTTCAGGCTCTTGTTCGTGGAAGAAGGGTCAGACATTCTGATCTGGGGCTTGAAGTGCATAAAAAGTGCAGTCTGGTGAAGCCTCTGGTAATTCTTTTTGCTGTCTCTGCAAGTAGTCATTTAGTAACTATGGGCATCATTCATTAGTTTGTATCATATGGGACATACTTTCTGCTAGGATTTTCTTTGCACAAATATGTCTGCAACTTGACCGTAAATGCCATGTTTATGGAGGGTCAAAGATTCCACCATGTTCAAGCACTTTGGCTTGGGGGCATTTTTTATTTTAAATTGAAGTAAAAGCGTTAATTGATAGGCAGCTTTGGTGCATTCAAAATGGTGTTGACTCATGCATGGTCCCAAAAAAACGAAACTGATATGGTAAATAATCAACCTTGGTCGATCAAGATAAGTGTATCGTACCTTACTAACTTTTGTAGAAAAATTGGAGCTGTCAGTAATCTCTGCTACTTGTAAAGATGACCAATGAATAAATTTTTCTTCATGGCTAATGTTAAATAATGTTCTAAAAATCATTTTAAATAAAATGTCTCAATTGTTCTTTTGTTTCAAGTTATTATCATACATCAATGGTGGATATGGAAAATAGAATAATAGTATCAAGGGCCGCCTAGAAGGCTCTAGGTTAATGTAAATATGGTTAAGCTAGCTGCTTTTAAATGGCCGTAATTATGCTTCTGCTTATAATTATTATTCCTTATGCAATCTATCAGGAAAGCCGACCTGCAGTTCCTGTTGAAGTTGATATTTCTACACGAATTGCAAAGCTTTCTGCAAATGCTTTTGTTCGTAAGGTGAGTTCAGCATCATGTCATGCCTGTAGGTACATTTGTTCTATGCCTCTCTTTTAAGTTAGCAATGGATACAGCTATCATGAGAACAATTTAGTATGGTATGAAGGCAACCAAAATATGTTGGATGTTAAGCTTTGATCTATCTACTGTATCGGAAATGGATTTTTAGATAAAGAATAAATCAGGCCCTAGAATTTGGCTACATATATTCTTAAACAGTAGTTGACTCCAGTACATGATTGGATGAAACCTACAACATCAAGCTGTGGTCTATAAAGTTTCTCACTTTCATTATAGGTTGAGCCTTTTCATCTTGGAATATTTGTGGAAGTTCGTAGTTCATAACTATGTATTTGTTTACATCTGGAATTGGGGATGAAGGCGATGATGGCAGCATGTGTGTGTGTATGCATATTGATTTTTATGTCCATTTTCTTATTTTAAATCAACCTGAAGCATATACAGTTTTCAAGTATATATTGAACTTCAGTTTTGAAGAATCTTAGAATTATTACTTATAAAAAAAAAAAAAAAGAATCTTAGAATTATTGTATGTCACTGTGATAGGACAGGGGAGACCTGGCAGTTTGACTTTATAAATTCATCTAACCCAAACATATAAAAGTTTCAATTGCAGTATTACTGTTTAATTTTCCTCACTTTGTTTTGTATGCTTTTGAATTGGTAATCTGACTGCTTGGTTTATCAACTTAGCTCCTTGCTTCATCACCAACTGTCATGCCTCTGCACCTACATTATGATTCTTCGGAACCAAATTCAGTCTCAAACTGGTTAGAAAGCTGGTCATCATCCCATTTTTGGAGACCAGTTCCTCAACCAAAGAAAATCATAGACACAAAATCTAATAGAAAGCAGGGAAGTGGGCAAAATGTAGAAGCTCAATTAGCCAAGTCAAAGCGCAGTACCCGGAGGATTCCTGTTGCACATATGGACAGTGCCTCAGTGCAGGCAACCTCTGAATCTGAGAAACCCAAACGTAACTTGAAGAAAGTTTCAAACCATTCAGTAGATTCGGTACAGGAGAATCCACAAAATGAGCTTGAAAAGGTCAAACGTAATTTGAGAAAGGTTCATAACCCTGTGGTAGAGAACTCTGTCCAGCCAGAGGTTGAAACTGATAAACCTAAGCAGAATATGGAAAAGGCCTTGAACAATTTGAGCCATGACGTTTTAGGACGGGGAATTAATAATTCTAGTGAGAAAATGAAGAGAGAGGCAAGCTTGAATACATCCAAAATGTCTGATGTGGAAACACCTGAACCATTGGTGCTGAAAGAGTTATCTGATTTACCGCATGGTGATCAAGCTACAATGGTATCAAAGCATTTGACAGAGGAGAGTGGTGAAGATAAAATTAATTCTGGAGAGGAAGCTTCACCAGAGTCAGATATTTTAATTGAGAGCAGAGTTAAAAATGAGAATATTTCCATAACAAATGGAGATGAGAGCCAAAAGGAAGATTTGACAAACGAGAACCAGAAATCCAACCGGAAAGCTTCTGTCACCACAAAGCAAGAACGTACTGAGAATGGGTCACAGAGCAGTCCAACATTGCCCAGCTATATGCAAGCAACGGAGTCTGCAAAGGCAAAGCTGAGAATTCAAGGCTCCCCAAGGTTTGGACAAGATGGGGTTGAGAAAAATAACGTCACAAGGCGCCATTCTCTGCCATCTTCGACTAGTTGTAAAATCAGCTCACAATCCCCAAGGACGCAGAGGCTAGCACAAGCAGGTGGGAAAGGGGGAAATAAAAGCGACAGATCTCTCTTGTCTTCAAGAGATGGAAATGGTATGATGGGTTTGGTTCCCAATATAGTTTCTGATTCTTAGGATATTTGGTGGTTTTAAAATGTGTTTCATATTTATTTTATTCATTTTAGAAAAGTACTCATAAGAAGTTTTAATGGAAGTTATTTTCGGTGGTAAAACGTAAAGAGACGTAGCATACTTACCTATATAAAAAAAGTAAAGAGAGATAGCAAAAGAAAGCTGGGCATAATTTTCTGGAAATGAAGTGTATTTACTTTTGACACATTAAAACTTGTGTATTGGCGTTTGATTTTGCAGCGAAGGTAATCCAAGCCGAATGGAAAAGATAATTTCTGAATGAAATCGGGTCTTCAGAAGTTTTAACACAAAACTTGGTGATGAAGCAAGGAGCTAAGTTGTTTTAACCATCGATCTGGAGTATTTTGTTTATTTTATTTTATTTTATTTTTGTGTGTTGCAAGTGTTCTGAGACTGGAACTGTGACTGTAATTGAAGGGTTGTGTCGGGCCAAGAGCCTTTACTGATTTTCCTGCATTTGGGGTGTCTGTGTGAATGTACATCATAGGATTTGGAATTTATCATGTCATACTTAAATTCTGAACTGTGGGGTTGATCTTGACATGCTTTCTGGATCTTCTTACTTACTATGTCTATGATCTGAACTGCACCTTAAGTTCATGTTTGCTGAGCTCTAATAACGTGTACTTAATGAATGGTGAAGTTCAGTCAATCAGTTCTAATCTGTACCAGTCGTTGGAAGGACAGAGTTTCTAGATATAATAAAGCTCGGCCTCTGGAACCAATGGGTCATTGGTTGGCTCTGATCTCTTAAAATTCAGTCTAGGAACCATAGACGTGTCTGAATTAGCAAAAGAAAAATGAAGTTCATGAGTCTTCTAACTCACCTTTCATCATCTTTAGATTTGGTGTCAAAAGATGATAAATAGTATTTATCAAGAATGCTAAGAGCACACAGTAAAGTCAAGGAGCCAATAGCCATACCACTGTTATGAGGCTTGATATGAGTTGGAATCGGATTAGTTGATCACCAAATTTAACACTTCTAATCTTTATTCACAAATGTAAAATTACGCAACAAAGTAATGATATTATGATATTGCTAAATCAAGTAAAGTAATCACACAGCAGGCTAAAATGCCCCTGAATGGCGGAGCGCATTCAATGTAAAAAATGAACAATAAAAAAAAAAGAAAAAAAGAATATAAATACTAATTGGTAATACCAATTTGATTGGGATCAATAACAATTCCATGAACTGGTCCTGGCCGGCCTAAGGAACTTCTTCCAGAACTCGTTGTAGAAGGCATTGTTTGAACATTAGGAGGAATTGGAATCTCAGCTGACTGGCCCGAAATGCATAGGGTTCCAGAATCATCTTGCTCCCAGTACACTTCTACCATTGTACCTCTAGGATTCTCTCCAGATTCCGTTCCCGGAATCCCCACGAACCTGGCTCCTAAAGGTATCTGTGAAATCATTATATGCATAAGATAGGAGTGTACATAATGAGTCTGAAACTGTTCTCCTGATGTCCCTTGCTATAGCAATTAGCAAAATATACGATCGAAGTTTATATTCCACTTACCTGAACTGAGGCTCCAGACGTTAGACTCAGAGTTGCCATCCTCCCTTCAGCTGCTGCACTCTCTAGCTCTGCCTGCCTAGCGATATTCAAGAAAACTTCTTCCAGAGTTGTAAGACCAAGTTGGATGTCAGAGATACCAAATTCTCTCTCTCTATGTTCGAGCTCCTTGAAAAATTTCTGTCCAGGATTATGCATACATAAGGAAAACAATAATTGATAATAAGAGGTAAAAAAAAAAACCATGAACATTTAAGTAAAACCTAAGTTGCTTAGCATGATTGTTTCAATGAATATGAAAATAAAGTTGACGCGATCTTTCTCCAGTTGGATTTTGTGATAAGTATCATTTCAAAGAATGCAATATATAGGAGATTAAGTCAGCCTTTGACCAAGTATCATTAGAATTTTCCAGTTGCTTCACAAAGACAAGGATAGTAAGTTGTGACTTGAGGCTCAAACTTTTGAAGTTGCATCAGTGGAAAAATGCAATTCAGTTTCAGATATTAATCCATATCCATAACGATGCTAATAATTATATACATGATAAAAGATAGCTCTAGATGAAATAGACGCGCAATATAATGTAAAAGATCCTCACCGTCAAAAGCCTCTCTCTATCATGAGGAATCACGAAAGTCAGAAAGGCTTTATTCTCCTCTTTTGGCACTACATCCAATCGCTGTCAAAACATTCCCTGGTCAGAAACCAACCCTTTTGTATGTTAAAGAAAAACTTCAATCAATTTACTTTTAACTTACATCTTTAAAGAACTCCTTCACAGCCTCATGATGAATTGTAGAAGCTGCAGCCTCATTGGAAGGAGAATGAGTCGGAGGAGTTTGCCCATTTTTGCTTCCCAAGAAGCTAATATTAGCAATGAAGCCAGTGCCAAACCGTGACTTCAACCTGATTGAGGTTCCAATGCAACGAAGCCTACCCTTGGCCATGATTCCTATGCGGTCGCTTAAAATGTCAGCTTCTTCCATTGAATGTGTTGTTAGAACAATGGCACGCCCTTTCTTTGCATCGTTTATTATGTCCCACACATGTCTCCTCGTTATTGGATCCATACCAGTTGTCTGCCGATTATAGGGAAAAATGGAACTTCTCATAAGTATATAAAGTCAATAAATATCTGAGCGAATATATCCCCATCTTCATACCGGTTCATCCAAAATGACTAACTTTGGATCACCAATGAGGGCTATTGCAACACTGAGTCGGCGCTTCATTCCTCCACTATAACTTCCAGCTCTCATTTTGGCCGCCTCAGTGAGTTTCACCTCTGCCAATGACTTCTGAGCCATCTGCATTCAGGTAGAATCATTTATCTTAATAAGAATGAACACGAGCATCAACAACAGATTATCATCTTCACATATAAATCCAATTGGATGCTCTTCCTGGGATGATGAAATGTGTTTTGAATCTTCAATCAATGATAAGGAACAATGCAGGTGAAATACTCTTTTGCTTGCAAAATGTGTACCAGAATGATAGAAGATGGTGGTAGGCCTTTAATGCTAGCAAAGAGGTGGAGGTGCTCTTGACCAGATAATGAATCCCAAAGGACATCAAACTGTGAAAAGATTAAAAAAAAAAAAATCAAGAAAAGGTTAGCTTATATCTTTCTTAGGCAATAGCATATTACTGAAATAATTGGGGAAACCACACACACGAGTGGGGGTCACCTGGGGACAAACTCCTATAATTCTTCGTATGTTTGACATGCCAACTGAGCTTCGGACTGAATCTCCATATATCAATGCTGTTAATGGGGCATATTCAAATTTTAAATTCTTCTTGAAGGCATTTTAATGGGATAAACTGAGAGAGAGAGAGAGCGAGAGAGAGAGAATCACCATCTCCTCCAGTCACTGGTGTAATGCCAGTCAAACAATTAATTGTTGTAGTTTTTCCGGCTCCATTGGGTCCAAGAAGGCAAAATAACTGATCCTTTGTAAAGTTCACCCATAAGGCCTGAAGGTAAATTGCAAATTCGCAGAGTTGAGTTCGCCAAAACATAAATATTACCCATGGTCAGCATCATTATTTTCATCTTATGCCTTGTACTGATGTTTGATGACAATAGAAACTTGGAAGAATAAAAAACTTTGATGATACTGATACAAAAAAGAACATAAATCTGGATGGGAATAAATGCTCCTCAGCAAATGTCATGTATGCCAGAAGTGATGGATAGCAGGAACCTCCACTCATAGATCTTGACAGGCAACCTCATAAGCCAACAACCAAGCATACTGATTGATACTAATAAGCTAGGTATTTGGTCTACTCCACTCTTGCTGCGCCAATCCCTCTCTCAAAGAATAATAACAACAAAGAAAGAAAGAGGAACTGTTGAAAAAACAGGAGCATATTTAAATAAGATATCTGATTAGGTCATAAAAGCATCCTCCTTGAAAACCATCAAACCCTAGGACCTCCACCAACTCATGGACAATCATATAATGACATAGATATGAACAAAAAGCTTACTTTTATTGCCTCAACTTAGCCAGAAGCAACGCTTGAAAGAAGTCCATATGCTAAGAGTTCATTCATGCATAGATATGAACAAAAGGCTTACAACTCATGACAAGACATAAGCAAAAAGCTTTTGTTTACTCCCTCAACTTGACCAAAACTAAAGTTAAAAATAGGTCCTTACCCTAACAGCATGGTAGGGTGCAGTCTTCTTGCATTTACAGCAACCAAACTGCCTAGTCCCAGGATATATCTTTACAAGACCACGTATCTGAACAGCAACGTTTGGATCAACCACACCTTCATGTGTTTGATGTTTTACCATGTTTTCCTCTTCAAGGACATCTCCATCATCTGGAGTAATATGCTCTTGCTGTGGGACTGAACCCATGCAGCTACAAATGCCACCCTCTATGATGAGAGAAGGGGTAAAAAAGCATCAGTCATAATTGCCGGCAATGAAAATAACTCACAAGCACAGAGTGGAGATCAAACTGAATTACCTTTCACTTTGCTTCCACCTTTCCCTATCCAATAGCCAGGGTTTAGGAAGTACAACACTGATTTTCTTAAACCAGATGCATTTGGGATTATATTATCAAAGTATATAGCCAATATGAACCACACTAGGAATGTACCAACCAGCCATTTGTAAACATCATCCTGTCAAAAGGACAAGATATACAGAATAATTTTGACTGTAGTGATTCAGCTTATTAGATTAAAGTTGAAAGGAAAAAAGAATAAGGAATAGAAAGGGGAGAATAGAGAAAGGTGTCTCAAGCATAGAATGTATGTTGGGATCTATTTATGTCATAATCGGGCTTTGAGCTTGAAGTCTTCACATACAATCGTTATTAAACACTCAGTATCATTTGGTGCACACTTGGCTCGTCCACTCCAGCTAACCCCGACATCTTGAGAGGTTGAAGTTGCTCCAGCAAGAAGATTTAGAGCTTGGGCAAGAAGGTTAGGTGGGAATAACGACCAGATAGATCTTACGGTGCTAGAGAAGTTGTGACGGTAGGGAAACCCAAATACTGTTACAAGCTGCAAGGACACAAGGAAAACATATCATACAAGTGTACCGAAAGCTCCTTCCGTAGAGATATTCAAAGATAATCTTGCCTGAGTCATGAAGCCAACAATAAATATGGAGAAACCCACTGTTGTGGATGAAGATGATTTGCTTATGAAGGCTGACAGCATGAAGGCAAAGCCAATCTAGCATCAAAAGTTAGAAAGACAGATAAGGGTTACAATATTTGAAACAGGTTGGATCAATTAAGAACCAAAATTAACATTAATAAGTTTAAATTAAAAAAATGATCTATAGGGCTTGCAGGTAATACTATTACCATATTGAGTTGGAAAAGAAAGAACACGAGGAACACTACTGCAAAACTATTGTTCAAGAAAAACTCAAACTGAAACATCATCCCAAAGAGAACCAAGAAAAGAGAGGAGAGAAATGTAAGAACTCCCTCCCACGTGAGCCATGAGAGCCAGTAAGCAGAATCATAAAGACCCATCATAGTCATTGCCTGTGGGGATAAGAATCAAAATTGAAAAACTGAATAATTCTGCATAAGGGACGGCAATGTTAATCCTATTATAACTTCAGACTGCAGAATGTCGATACCTGGCGAAGTTTAAGCTCTTTCTCTGTGATCAAAGAACTAATTTGAAACACAAAAGAAAACATGGCAGTTGCAAGGAAAAAGGTTGGTCCCACTGTAGCAACTGCAGAGAAAATCTCCACTGCAGGGTGTGCAAACTCCTTAAATCCAACAACCCAGCTAAAATTTGGATCTGAACAAGCAAAGAGTCATTGAATTAGTGGTACATATTGCCAAATGTGGAAGTGAAGATAACAGCAATAAATCGTGGCAAGAAAATTCCAAACGGGGAACTCGGATTTAATACCTCCAATCAGAAATCTCGCAATCTCACGCTCTACGGCAATTTGGAGTGGTATTTGAAATTTAAACGTTGGATCTTCATAATTCCCTCGCACTGCAGCTGGAGTAGAATTAGTCTGTATGCCATAGCTAATTATAGTAGCATTTCTTTGCACAAAATGCAAAGCTCCAGGGCACCTCATCGGATTACTAAACAGCCATGAGTCTACTTCATATGGTGTTCTAAATGATTGAACCTGTATTGACAAAGGAAACCATTTAGAATGGCTTTTACGATCTTCCACGATATGAATCGTCCATATTATTTGCCTTTTGTTCAAACTTCACCTCCTCAATTAACCCCAAACCAAGATTTCCAAATCTATTAAAATTTGGACCAAATTTACATAAGATTCCAAAATTTTCAGAAAAAAACTCAAATTTACGATTGAGCTGCAACAAAAGGGTAGGATTGAAGACTTTCACTTTTCATCGAGTTTGTCCTTTCATGTAGATTCTCAGCAACCAAACAATGACAAAGATCTCAATAAATCTGAAAGTTTTATTTGTATCTAGCTGGTAAACTGGCTTAATTTCATTTCGATTATCGTACCTCTTTTTGAACAATGACACTCAAAATTCTTCATTTCTTTTCCGACCAGGCAACTGGTTTCGTTAACATGAGATCTCCTTTACGAACGAATTCAAGGAAACAGAACAAAAAATTTCAAAACTTTCACATTCAATAAGATTAGAAAATATTTATCTAAAAAAAAAAAAGAATAGAAAATAAACATCCATGGCACTCGAATTTCCTTTTTCCGCTGCTTTCTTCGCATCCGAAATGCGTCTAACTCTCATTAAAGTCCAGTTTATCTAATTAATATTAAAGACGTCGAAGTAATACGTATTATCCGAAGATGATTGGAATGGCACTCGAAATTCCTTTTCCGCTCGCTTTCTTCGCATCCAAATGCGGCTAACTCTCATTAAAGTTCAGTTTTTCTAATTAATATTAAAGGCTTCGAAATGATACGTATTATCCGATGATTAATTTCCATTCATCTTTTTTCTCAGCAACCAAACAGAGTTAGACACCTACCTTCGTCGTAGGAATCGGCCTCCCAGGATTATTCGCCATGATACCTTTCACAATGCTCCGAGCCGCGGCGCTCTCGTTTCCGCTCCACAGAAAGTCAAAGCAAGGGACCTTAGTGTAGAACTTGTCCTCGCAGGGAGGGATCGGGGTGGAGAAAAGGAGCTTGGGATCGATGACAAGCTTGAAGGAGGTAGCTGAGGCGTAGCGAGCCTGGATGGCACGCTGGATGCAGAAGATAAGGAAGATGAAGAAGAAGGAAGAGAAGAGCTGGAGGAACGTCGCCGTCTTGTTCCTCCATGATAGCTGGAGGTTCTTCTTCAGAAGTGCCGCGTACTGCTGCAAGAGCAGCGGAAATCCGCGCCGCAAGTTCATGATTTCTAAGCGAATTAGGCTATAAGAATCTCTCTAGAACAACTAGTCAAGAGAGAGTGTGGGTAACTTAAAAAAGATATGCTACGTACGCTCATTTTTTCGTAAATCTTATCGGTCAAAATAATTATTTTAAGAAAAAATATTTACCCTACTATTTATAAAACACTCAACACACTTAGTGTATTGAGTTAAAAAAAAAATAAATTAAATATATGGTGTGTGGAGAGTGTAGGCTGATATATAGAATTACTCTTATTTTAAATTGCGTAAATACTCTCGTTAGAATAGTTAAAGTCAAATCCAAGATTTAATACGAAATGAATTTAGTTTTGACTATTTCATTAACATTAAATCTTTATATTAACTATTTATTTATTTATTATATAATAATAAAATAATATGAGATGAATTTAATTTTACTTATTTCATTCACATCAAATCTTTATATTAAATTATTTATTTATTCATTATATAGTAATAAAATAATATTAATTTAATTTTTTAATTATTAATTTATTTAATTTTATCATATTTTATCATTCTACTAATTTATTTAATTTTAATTAACTAATTTATTTAGTTTTATTTAGACATTTTGTCTGCCATCAATATTTGTGTCCTAATAGTTATTTAAAGTAATTTTTTTTTAAATTTAGCTAATATAGAATGATAAGACGGTAAAGAGTCAAGACAACATCGCTCGAAAGGCCGTTTTGTGCGTTAATGGTAGGTGGGGGCCGCAGAGAATTACGACGTATGCCACTTTCTTGGTTGGCTCGTCACCAATTTATTAACCTTTTAATTATACGTGATTCTAAGGTTTCCTAGGCTTTACTGTTTCAATAAATAAATCGGATTTTTCGAATAATATTAAATATCATGGGACCATATGCAGTGAACTTCATTTAAAATTTACGCATGCTTATCTTAAAAATAATAAATGTTGTATTGACAAAGTCATTACTATTGAGTTTGACAATAATAGCTAAGCATTGAAAACATTCATCCCATTAAATAGAAAAGAAGTTGTTGCCACCGAGAAAAAAGTAGTTTATTTAAACAATAATATAAAATATAAATAATGCTAAATATAATTCTACGTTTATATATCTTACGCACTCATTTAAAAAATAATAGCGTCCATAATATTAAATAGATTTCAAATTCATCTATTTTTTAAAGAGAGTGTACAAAATTTACACGTTCTAAAACTATATATCTCATTTTCTCATAAAATATATACAATCAAGTCCATATCAACTCATTATTACAACTTTTTAAAATTTTATTACAAAATATAATAAACAATTTAACTTTTTTAAATCTTAAAATAATAATATTAAAATATAATATTTTAACAATAATTTATCATCTCAAATCAACGGAACGCAGCCTTAAATTAAACAAAAATTAGATATGTTTATGTTGGCGCTGCTTTAGTACTTTCATAAACTAAGGGTAGTTCGGTCAATTAACTTGTAGGAAGAAGGGCAATCTGGTAATCTGAAAAATGTGGCGACAATGAATGATCCATGCAGGTAGGTCAAACGTTGAAATCTTCATTAAAAATAAAATTATAAAAAGGTCGCTACGATCATGCCCCCTTTGTACTTCAGCACCGGTTTATTTTTTTTATACCATTATGAATTATATATTTTAATTTCATGTGTTTAAATTAGGAGTGAAAACCGACATCGTCGGTGTGGTTTCGGTCCAAAATCGACACCTCAACGACGGATTTTCTCATATGTTTCAAACTGATCGATTAGGGGAGTAAACAGGAAATCTTGGTGTCGGTGTGATTCCGGTCAGTTCTTCAATTTCCCGTCGGTGGCATTGTGAAGGAGGAGCAGAGCGGAGGGCTGTGGCGTTACGTGTGAGAGAGGAGGGCTGTGGCACTGTCGATGTGATTCTACGTTTCATATATATTTTTTTATAAACATCAAAACTAAAACGATGTTGTTTAAATCACTTAAGTGAAACGACGTTATTTTATATACTTATAATATATATATATATATATATATATATAATCAGCCGGTTTAGCGGTTTGAACCAGGCTCAAATCGGGACCGAATCAGACGATGTCGGTTTTTATATTTTTCTGTCGCCGGTCGACCAGTTCTCTTACGATTTCGGCTGGTTCTCGTTGGTTACGACTGGCGTGGTCGGTTTTTATACAGCCTTAGTTTAAATATTTAAAAAATATTATTTTATTAAGAATTGTAAATTAACTTTGATTTTATTGTATCCCTATCATTGTTCTTATTTATTTTATTTAACATATTGACTCCTGACCCTTATTGTTTATTGTTATTATTAGTACTGTTCATCCGATCCGAATGGGTCACAAATTTTACTTTTGACTCAACCTAGATTTATTTTGGACTAGAAGAAATATTTTCGAATAAAAAAGGTCCTTTTGAATTTACGAGCCGAATATTGTTTTAAAAAAATAGGCATTTTCGACCCGCTTAAAAGTTTAATTTTGTTTTTATTTTTATCTTAATTAAAGTTTAATGACGTTGTTTAACAAATATTTTTAGTAATTCGGATAAATAATCCAGTATCGGGTCGGGTCGGCTTGGTAGCTTTGGAAACATAATTGAAAATTTTCCAATTTACAATCGGTTTCTTATCTAATCGGGTCTGCATGACGTTTTATTGTACACTCCTATTATTATTATTATTATTATTTTGAAAACTCTTACTTTTAAAATAATTGATTCTCTTTAAGCATGTTCATCCGGGTCGGATTTTTTTTCAACCCAGTCTAAAACTTGGATAACTGGATTCCAGCCCGAAACAAATCCGGACCGGTATCCCCACAGAAAAAATTCGAGTACACCCAATCTGTGTACCAAATTTTAAACTTGGAATCGAGTACTTGTTTCTTTTTATGTTTTGATGTTCTTCAAAGTCTAAAAGAACCCTCCACAGATTAAAGAGGTACAGAGAAAGCAAAAACACGAGAGGTTTGCGAGATATATGAGCACCTGGAATCGGTTTGGATACACAAAACAAAACCTCTCATCTAATCTCATCATTACAACTTTTTTAAACTCCTACATAAAATATAATAAACAATTCAACTTTTTCAAATTTCAAACTAAAAATATTATTAAAAAATTATATTCTAGCAAAATTTTATTTAATTTTTAATAAAACATCTCATTTCATTTCATCTAAACTGCGCAATCTAAGGTAACCTTAACCAAATTTGAATAAGAGTAATACTACTCTTACCAATTGTTTCTACAGCTAGTTTTTACCGCTGTGTTTTTATTTTATTATTTTTTTACTTAATGATTAATTAAGTAATTTTTAATAATATTATGAATTTTTTTATTTTTTTAAAAATATTTAAATATGTTAAAAAAATACATGTAAAAAATACAAAAAAAAAAAAAAGAAATCCTAAAGCCACTAACGGTAGCTCCTAGTGGTAGTTGGGAGCGGTGGCTGTAGTGCTGAATAAACCATGTTTGCCAGTGAATATGGGTTCGCGATGAAAATATCTTGGGAGCAGCCACTGTGGGCTGCAACCAAGTTGCACGCATTACATGTCGAAATGTGCAGGCTTGGGAGATTTTCAGCACATTTTGAATTTTCATTTCGTCTCTCCTACCCCCACCCCCCCGGCCCACGTTTACCTTTCTTCCTCTTCTCCCTTTCCGTTTCTTTCCTTCTTCTCCCACCACCCCCACGAGCTCCTCTGCACTGTGATTTCCCGAGCTCCTCTGCATTGTCATGTCCCGAGCAAACACAAAAAACGATTTCGAGCCCGCAACAGAGATTTCGAGTTCCTCCCCCGAAGCCCCAAGCTCCTCTGCATTGCGATTTCGAGTTCGCAGGTGATCCTAACGATTTCTACTTCTTCTTCTTCTTCTTATTCTTTAAGATTTTTTCTTCTTCTCTAAGGTTTCTTCTTCTCTGCGAGTTTGACACACTCAGATTGAAGCCCTTAATCCACCGAAGTGAAGCCCTTTGATTTGCGGGAGGGGTAATGTATTGTTTCTTGTAAATAATCTTCTTCAAGTTTTTCCATGTATTACTCCTTTTTTCTCTGTGATTCTAGGGTTTAGTCATACATTTCTTTTCTTTTTTCTCTGTGTTTACAATATCTCTTTTTTCCTCTAGGGTTTAGTTATATGAGTTGTAAATTAATGGTATTTTGCTAGAAATTAATGGGGTTATTTCTGGATGATGCATATCTAGTTTGATTGCATTCTATCCTGAAACTTCGATGAGATTAGAAAGCATGGCCGGGTTTGGAAGACATGTCCATACACACGAAAGCACATGTTCTCCTTGTCATTTTTTTTTTGGTATGGAATCTGTTTGCAGTATATCAGATTTCATACATCCTAAGAGAATCATAGAATCCTATAAAATAAGATTTGATGACTCACAATAAATTCTAGTCAGTTAGAATTCAAGATATCATACATATATTGGATAAGTCAAAACTGATGAAAGAAGGGAAATGGAGTTGGACCTAGATAGAAGGTCTTGGCATGTTCTGCACAAATGTTCCTGCACTTTTCATATGCTTCTTTAAGAAACGTAGGGTGGAACTGTGGCTTTTTACAAGGATCTTCCCTGGCTAAGATATTATTCTGAGACTGCCTTTTTATAATTTCCTGTACATGTAAATCAGCAAGAGGAATGCCATCCTTTGACAACAAAGGGAAAATGCGTGTGTTACTGTGCTGGGGAGCCACAGTGACTTCAGCTCTTGCAATAATTGATTTTCGAGAGGGGCATTTGCCATTGCTCACCCTGATGCAAGGCTTAACTGCAACAGAATACATTGAACACATCTGGCACTTAATTCTTGTTACCTACTTTCTAAATGTCGAGCGGGTAAGAGAGAAATGTCAAATACTCTTATGAGGGAACCAGGACTCCCTGAGTGTTAAGCTAAGCATGTGGGATTAGATAATTCAAAAAAATCGGTGCTTTCTCCAGGATATGAAGTAAATTTATCTCTCTCTGTGTTTGGTGGGACAAGAATCCTCTTAGTAAAATAGATAATATCAATTTAATGCAAAATATGAGGTATTTTGACAATTTTATTTGTCAACAAATGGAGAGGATCCCATTCTGTATGGGGTAATTGGTGCATTGTTCTTATCTGGTTATAGCTTTTTTTTTTTTTTATATATATATATATATATATATATATATATAATGCAAATAGCCCAATAACAAAGCAATCAAATTACTAAATTTCCGGAGGTTTCTAGTGTCAACTGTCAATTGAAAAGCCAAAATATGTCTTGAAAATGGGAAAGGTCATAAATATCCAATGTAATGCCAATGGTTTAATCCATCAAAATAAGGAGTTCTAGAATTCTCTAGAAGACAAGTAGAGAAAAGCACCCAATATTTCCAACGCTCATTAGAATAGAATGCATGTTCTCTTCACTTACCTAGGTTGGGTTTGATTACTTTGAAATAAACCATGTATGTGGTTGTACTTTATTCACACTAGTTATGAGAAAATTAGACTGTATGGCTTTCTATTATTAGTTAAACCCCCCGGTTTGACTAGTAATGCCAAATTTTCTGCTATTGCAGTGAAAGCAACCTAGAAATGAGATACGAGTAAAACTCTTCTTCTTAAATTTTGTCTCTTTAACAAAATTAATTAAGTGGCACATTTTAAATATATGGCTATTTATGTGGTTGGCATATGAAACTATTTAAAAAGGTAGACAAATATCAGTTGGTGACAATGATTGGAGTATGATTGTGTTAATTTTTATTTTTTTTAATCTTGGGTATGTGTTAATTTTTGGGTGATTGTAGTTATTTTTTTAATCTTAGCTTGTGTTAATCTTGGTTTGGGTACTTTAATTTAATTGCATTGGGTGAAGCATTTGTAACCTATGCTGTAAAGGCATAGGATAAGCTTGCACTAAAGTGGGTTGCGAATGAAAATCAAGTGCAGTTTGACTACTGTCAATCTGGTTTATTTTTATTATTTTGTAACGCCCGTCCTTGTGGTGGGACTTTTTATAAAAGATTTTAGAATGGACGACGGGAATTACCGTTCTATTTAAAACTTTTTACTTGCATACCTAGCCAACAAGACTCTACGTTTATAAAATAAAAAGTGATTTGGCAATAAAAGAAGATTACAGCGGAAAACATTAATTTTTATAATAAAAAGACCTCTCATACATTCAAAACTCATGCCTAGACTTCCGTGCTCTTCCCCATGGGCCGTGTCCGTCCTGACCGTTCAGTTCCTGCGGGGGAGGGGCACACATAAAAATTAAAATGAGTCGAAAACTCGTAAGCATTACTTCATACAGTTAAAATATAACAACATAGGTTTTCATTCATGCATTCATACATACTATACGTGCATGCATACGTGCGTTCGTTTGAAAACGTCACTGGACGGGGTTTGTCTTTAAAAGTCTTTCTTTTCGTAAAACGTGTCTCCCGTCAGTGTCTTCATTTCTTCAAGAGTTCGTGTTTTCATTCGTGCATTCATACATACATATATTCATGCATACATACATTCTTTCTTATCACTTTCATAGGCCAGTACACACTGTTACACCCCGTGTGTTAGGGTTAGCGGCCCTATGGCCAATGGATTCGCCCGTGGCCGCGGGTTGGAATCTCATTCCATTAGGGTGCGGCACTGGGTGCACTACCTACTATTGTCCGGCATTGCAATCTGCCCATTCATTCATTGGGTGCCCCTTTCATTTCATTTTTTCATTCATGCCAGCTCTAAAGAGCTGGAGCTTTCATTATTTTCTTATTTTTCATTTAACATGTCTTTTCATGAGAAAATATTCATTTTCCTGAAAAGCATCGTTTAAAACATGGGTTTAAACATCGTCTTTCATGGCATCCATAAGCATCACTTTAAACGTCGTCTTTCATGGTATCCATGAGCATCACCTCATGACATCCATGAAAGCGTCGGTTCGTAGGATCCATGAAAGCGTCAGTTTTCATGTCTTTCTTTGCTTTTCATGAGAAAACATTCATTTTGTGAGAAAACATCGTTTCATGAGGAAAGCATCATTTGGGATCATAAAATATCAGTTCGTTGATTTTCTTCAAAAATACGTACAATAGGTACGCCGTATAGTCATCCATTCACATGCATACAATTAATACTTTGGGTGCGTAAACAGGGGGTTGCCAAGGAGGGCCTTACATACGTATACTTTTGAACACTTAGCATTTTCTTTCGTGAAACGTCTTTTGTGTCGTTTAGTAATGCATCGTAAAGGAAAAACGTTTCGTTTTCTTTTTCTTGTATTTTATAAAACTCTAGAAGAGTATGAACGTAATACTTACCTGGACTCCATGCTACTTGCATATCATGCAGTCCATTCATGTGCATGTCAGATGACAACCTACATGTATACACATACCTTACGTCATTCTCTATCTAATGCATAAGCAACTTAAACTTAGAAAACATAAGCTACACTTCACTTGAGACACTTTCCTTCTATCCTGTATTCTTACGTGTCCTTTACTATGCTAACCCTTTAGAATCTGCTTACGGTCACTACTTCTTCCAAACTCGACGTTCTACTTTAAGTGCTCATTCACTAAGGTGAACCCATGATTAACCTTAAGATTAAGACACTAAGACATCTGTCTCATTCTTTTCATTAACCACGTTTCGACGCATGACTCAGACCGACTAAATCACGCATCCCATCCTTATACAATACACCCGTCACTATCTTCATGCATCTTAACCCATACTAATCCTCATTCCCATCCATACAAGCCACACGGCTCTAAGCCAATTCTGAGGTTTAAGCACCGTGTAACTATGCTCAGGACGGATTACCCATTACATATGGTGAATCCATCCAGCACATGTGTCTAACTAGATTACACATGTACCTTACCCTTTTATCACCTAAGACCAACATATAACATGTTGATCACCTGCTCGTAGGGACAAAGGCCATAATCCGATACCAACCTTCTCTTAACCCGACTAGCATGACTCTTCATGCTACCCGTCTCTTTTGACAGTTCATCCCAACACTTAACACGACAAGACTCCGTTCACAACTACACCTTACGTCATGTCATATAGCTCGAGACTATTCCCAATCTACACCATGACCGTGTCACGTCACCTGACATCCTACTACGCCATTCCTATGCCAAGTCCTAACTCATCACGAGTACGGTCCCTCACGTACTCCTATCACATCGTGATATTTTGTCACGTTCCCGTTACGCCATTCTTACACTAACTCTTCACCCATCATAAGTATGACTGCTGGTAACCATGTCACTTCGTGACATTCCCCAGTCATGCTTCCGCTGCGCACTCTTACACTTGTTCTGCTACTTCACCCATACTCCCAGCCATGAGTCAACTTCATGATGACACCCGTCACCTTAGACTACAGGCTACACCATAACTATTTCGGGACACTGTTCCACAGTTCTTGACACTACTCACCATGCCCTACGCCCATCAACCACACAATCATCCTTATCTCTGCGACAAGCCACACAGTGTATCGCTGCACCTCATGGAGTACACTCCACGCATACTCCCTTCTCACATGCTACGCCACATCACCACTATGGCGTACACGCCATATGGTGCATCAACCCACCACATAGAGTATATTCCGCATGTATTCCCCTCATACACACCACGCCACATCACCATTATAGCATACCCTCCATATGGTGCATCGCTCCACTATATGGAATACACTCCACGTGTATTCCCTTCACACATGCTACGCCACATCACCACTATGACGTACACGCCGTATAGCGCATCAATCCACGACATTGAGTACATTTCGCATGTACTTCCCTCATACACACCACGCCACATCACCATTATAGCATATCCGCCATATGGTGCATCACTCTACCACATGGAGTACACTCCACGTGTACTCCCTTCACACACTCAGCGTGTACTCTTCCCATTCCACATGCCACATCACCCATATAGTACAGGCTCCACAATAGATTTAAAATGAATCTTTTGATGCATAAAATCTTGAATTTTCATAAATAATTTAATGCATAATTCTTCATGTAAAATCATGGATTTTCATAATCTTTTCATGACTTGGGTACATAAAAAGGGGCTTCCAATGGAGGGCATACATGCATACTATTTTTTATAAAAGACATGTCGTTTACATTACATAAGTATAAGGGTATGATTATACTACTTACCTCGTAGTGCTAATCCATTATTTTCGAGGCGTGACTGGTTTCCTATAAGATAGGCACGTTGCTTTTGTCAATTTCTACTTAAACACGTACCTCGTAATTAACTGAAATCCTAACTTAATCTATATTTCCATAAACCATGGTCCTTTATAACTCTACAATCGGATTGACTCCATAATATTGACATAAATTCTATATATCTAGAGTTTATATGTCCCACTTAACTTTCCCGACGTTTGGTTAAGTTTTCTAAAATAGTCTAACCTTTTGTGCTTAACTCTTTTAAATCAATATATATATATATATATATATATATATATATATATATATATATCCCATTAAGCCCAACACATAAATCTATCCATCCAAGTATATATTACCTATACAGTACACTACGTAAGTATGTAATTACTCCAACTTATATATTAAAGCCATGGGACTTAATAGGTTGATCGTACAAGGGAGGGGATGTATTGCGCTTTATCACAGAGAGAGATCACTCACAGAGGAAGATCAGAACTTGGACGTCTGTGGCTTACGATGAGCTTTGGGTGGTTTGTCGGTAGCTCAAAACTAGAGAGCTTGGCGCTGGTTAGAGAGAGAATTAGGGGGGAGAGAGAGAGAGAGAGAATCAATGTGAGGTCGGGAGATTTGACATCGATAGGAGCAAAGAGAGATTACAAAATGCGTTGGTGACTTATAGTGCCATTGAAGGTGCTAGAGATGGAACCGGGTTGTCTTCGACATATGGTAGCGGTCTAACGATGGAAAAGCTTGGTTTACGTGGTCTCTGAGTGCTCTGTTTTTTAGTGTGAGGAACATGGTCTGTTTTTGTGTCGGTGAGTTGGGTCACGACTGGCCTTTGTCTTGGTGGTTCTTGGTGTAGCTATATGGCAGCAGTGTGGAGGAGGTGTCTAAAATAGAGGCTCTTGATGGTGGCGATGTGGGTGCAGGAACGTTAGGTTGTGTGTATGGATCTGGTTTCTGTGGTGGTTCACGACAGAGGGAGGAGTGGCTTGGACGATTGTTAGTTTGAGGGGAAGAGGTGGCAGCAGCTGAGTGGAGGTCATGAGCTATGAGTGAGGAGGGGATGGTGGGTGGTTTCCGATGTGCTTAGTGCTCTGGTCTTGGCTTTAATGTGAGGAATGTGAGGTGCGGCTACTTCAAGTTTCATAGTGATTTTCACGCACACTAGAGGGACTTTATACTGGTAGGTTTAAGAATTTTAACCTGAAGGTGAATGTGGAATTGTAATCCTATTGGGAGAGCTCTACTAAGTGAATTATAGTGGGAGTTTGAGATGTGGATGGTTGGAGTTTATAGAAAGCAGTCGGTTAGGAATTGTATTATGAAGAGGAAGGTAGAATGGTAACTGTGTTTGGAGTTGAACACTTTCACGTGCTTGGAATTTGCAATAAGTCGAGCCTTATTTCTCAAAGTCCAAAATAAACGTAACTCATCCAATAAATATTTTATGGGCTTGAAACGTTATTGAGCTATTATTAATTAATTCGGGCAAACTTGATCCATGAAATGGGTTTTAACTCATTTATTTAGCCCAATGAAAATTTCATACTTTCTTTGAATAATTGCTTGGTCCGTGGCCTACCTAAAATAATCCAATAAACCTAAACTAGGCCTCTATAATTATTGGCCCATTAACCTAATTTAGGTCAAAAGAAATTATTCATAATTTATCTCTAATAATATTGGATCGGTTCATTACACCAGCCTAGAAGGGTCAAATGCATAAATATATATTGATGATGAGTGACATACATTTTATTCAAAATACTTTCATGGAGTTGACACGAGATTTGATCAGCTAGAAAGAAACTTTGATGTTGACCAAGCAAGATAACGAAATGGATTTACTCTCATCTTATTTGCAAGGAAAATGTTTCTAGATACTAGAAAATTTTGGTCTAGGATCATGATTTAGCTGTCGTTTCTTCTTTACTAGGTGTTGATTGCAGTATCAAGCACTTTAGAGTAGAAAGCTCAAGTTGGTCACAAATTCCCATGTTTATCGTGATTGTTGGGCCTTTTGACTTCCAGTGCTTCTAAAAATTAAATGAGCCCTATGTAATAAGGAGGGGCTGTTCCACAGCCTCCGCCACTACAAGTTCAAAAACTTCCATCACTACCCCTTGCCTACCTTTTTTCAACATTCCACCCAACACATTTTCCCCCTTACTCCCTTCCCTCCTTTTTAACAAGGGTTGTATCATACAAGCTTCAGCACCCTCTCTATTCTCCCTTACCCTTCTCTTCCATCTCCCTCCATCTTTAGTAGTGACATTAATAATATGATTAGCTACTAGCTCAGAGCATAGCTCATGAGCTTCAGTAATGTTAGCATGTTCCCCCTCCTTCCTTATTCTATCATCTGCACAAGGAATATGAGCACCATTTTGTTCAGCCTTTGAGTTAATGTCCTCATCAACCACACCCAATGACTTTCCTAGTTCTGTCATTCTGTTCATCACCTCAATTCCCTGCTCCCTTCCATTCTCCATGCTCCTACCCCCCTCCCTACTAGACTCCTCAAGAACTTGATTGGTTTCAGACCCCATCTCTCCTACTGTAGAATTCTTTAATTGATCAGTACATGACTCCTCAACAGGTCCCTTTTTACCATTAAAATTATGCCCAAAAAACCTCCTCTCAGCTAGGTCTGCCCTTAGCCAAGGGCCATCCTGCCCCTCCCCCCCCCTCCCCCCCTTGTTTCTTCATGTTCCCATCGATTCTATTTGGACATACTCCCCCTTTGTGAAGGATTCTTCCACACTCAAAACATATCCTCGGGAGCTTTTCATACTTAAAAGGTATCCAAATACTCTTCCCCTTTACCTGAACCATTTTCCCCCTTGCCAATACCTTAAACACGTCCAGTTCTACCTGTATCCTTAAGTACTTACCCCATTCACACCCATCCACATTAGTATCAACATCGATTATCTTCCCTATCCCTCCTCCAATCTGCATTCTGCAGTCTCTGTTCATGCAAGCCAAAGGGAGGTCATGGAGTTGAACCCAGAACCTTTCTACATCAAAGGCTAAAGCATCTGGTTGGGTCAATCCATCATACAGGTTAAGCACAATCAATCAGTTATCAAACAACCAAGGTTTCCCTTCCCACACCCTCTGTTTATCGGCCAGTGTTGCAAAAGTTATCACAAACACATTAGATCTTACCTCCCGAAAGGAAGCAGGTCTTGATACTCTCCAAACATTTGCCATGGTTGTTTTGATCACTCCCCTCCCTATGTTTCTTTCTGTCATCACCCTTCCCACCAACTCCTTTCCCCTTTATCACTCAACTCATCTAGAATGTTGTCATCCACCACAACCTCAAGGTCTTCTTCCTCCGTAAGGTGTAGCTTCGCCCACTTCTTTTCCATTTCCTCCATTCCTTCCACTCCTTCCACCGTACTCTGTAGTAAGCCACCACTGTTTTCCCCTTCTTCAGCACCAGTTTTCGTCTTCAGACGTGTTTTCCCCCCTGGGACCACCACCCAAACCGTTATAACTGCCTTACTCTACAAACCACTCCACCCATTTTCTAGAGAGAAAAGAGAGAAGACTCAACCCGAATGCCGGTAGACCGAGTTCTATGACTTTTCTTAGAGTAGTTTTCTATCTGTTTTGTAACATTTTTCAATTTTAATCCCTAGTTTCTTTTGATTATCTAGCCTTTCTTATTTCACTCGGCGTCACTTATCCTCACCATTAAGGAATAAGAGATCCTTTTGAAAGCAATATATTTAATGAACACTACGGTATACATATCAATATATTTTAACAGAGCAACTATTAAAGATATACCACATCTGGAACCGATGCAGAAGTTCGTGTTGTCGGCCAATGATAGATCAAAAAATCTATATAATTTTTTGCTATTTACACAATCTCTACATACTATATTTTTTTATCAAATATTTAATATATGAATAATGTATAGAATAATTGAATTAATTTAAATATAATAAACTTAAAAAATTTCAAAAAAATTTAAAAAAATATTAAAAATTTTAAAAAATATAATACATAGAGATTGGAAGGTTGTATAACATTGCTGGTTAGGCAAGGCTCTCTCCCAGCTATTAGTCCCGGTCAAGATGTGCGGCTATCCAAGTCAAAAAAGGGAGAAATCCTAATGATGTGTGCAGCTGACATGGGTGACAAACAATCACATGATTTACGTGCGAGGATGTTAGCCTACAGTCTCAAAGATGTGAATGCTTTTATATGAAGTTGATCAACACTTTCTCTGCTTTTCAGATAGGATATCATTACTATGAGATTTAGGTAGTGTTACAGTCAGTTGCGAGCAAATGAATTAAGATTAAATTTAAATAAAAATATTATAAAATAAAAATATTATAAAATAAAAATATTATATTTAAAATATTATATTTTAATATTATTTTATTTTAATATTTGAAAAATTAAATTATAATTTATTCTATTTTATTTATAAATTAAAAAAAATTATAATAATTAAATGAAATGAAATGGATTGAGATAATTTTTAAAAACAAACAATGCATTAAAATTTGAATACAATCACTTCTTGTATAATTTGGAGGCAACTTTTTCTGGACAGTTACAGAAAGTTTCTGAAAATACTACTCAAGGATTGGGTGAGAAGGCAGTGATGTTTACATGTCCTGAAAAATACTCTAACGTATTTTCAAAGGTAACTACTGGAGAAACTGTTGTGGAACAATTTGTGCTCCCATCTGGAGTTGATTCTCTTTTGGCTCCAACGAGGGCAGTTAGTGTGGATATGGTGAAGGGGAGGGAAGGGTTGTGTCTCCAAGCTTCTGGTATGAATCCGTTTGATAGTAATGGATGTTGCTCTTCTAGTTCAAATACAAACCATGGCATCTCATTGCAGAAATAGAAAAGGCACATAAGGCAAGGAGGAGGGCTGGGGGTTGCTCAACCACAAATCTCAAAAGGTGGTCGGAAAAGGAAGTCATTTCCCAAAAGTTCTGATTTGCCATCTATTCTTCCTTACAAAACTCTTAGGAAGTGTATAGCACAAACTCAGAATAAGAATGAATCGGTGGAGGCTGTGTTACAGCCCCGCCGGGAGAAATGAAACTCTTAAATTGGAACTGTTGAGGGAGTGGCAACCCTCGAACAGTTCGTGATCTTGATTGCATGATCAAGACTCATAAGCCAACTATTGTTTTTCTAATGGAAACAAAGGTGTTGAAGTTTAAACTGGATTTTTTGAAAGTTAATTTTGGTTTTCAAAATTTATTTTCTGTAGATGGGATTGGGCTTAGTGGAGGTTTGGCAATTTTTTGGAAAGATGAGGTTTCTCTCTCTATTCAATCTTTTTCTCAAAGACATATCAACAATTGGGTGACTTCTGAGCAGAACTCTAAGTGGATGCTGACATGCTTTTATGGCCACCCCGTGACTAAACATAGAATTTTGGGTTACAATATTTTAAGAGCTTTGAACAGCTTGGATACAAGTATGTGGTTGTGTGTTGGTGATTTTAACGAGCTTTTGTATAATCATGAGAAGTTGGGTGGTGCAGAGAGACAGCAGAGTCAAATGCAGCTTTTTCACCAAGTGCTACAAGATTGTAACTTGAGTGATTTGGATTTTGGGGATGGTTTTTTCACGTGGTCCAATAATAGACAGGATGCTAGTTTTACTAAAGAAAAGTTGGATAGAGCCGTGGCTACAAAACGATGGTGTGATGTTTTTGGAGATGGTAACATTCAAGTTCTGCCTACCCTCTCATCTGATCATTGTCCCCTCATGGTTACACTACTGCCACAGAGACAGCAGCATGTGCCTCATTGCAGAATTGCAAGATATGAAGCAAGTTGGTCTTCCTATGATGATTGTGGAGAAGTGGTAAAGCAAATTTGGCAAGGGTCTAATAACTCAGAAGTTAGTTTTTCTTCAGTCATGCCCAAGCTAAAGCAAGGTATGTCAACCCTCAAAAGATGGAGCAGAGGCAGGGAGCCTCTAAATGATTCTTTTCTGCAGGCTAAGATGGAGAGATTGAATTTCCTGCAGCAGTCTATGATAGCAACTTCTGTTGGGGAAATTAAGCATCTGCAGAATGAGATTAATATCCTTTTGGAGAGAATTAATATTAGATGGAAACAAAGAGCTAAGGTGCATTGGCTGCAGAAGGGTGATTGAAATTTCAAGTATTTTCATTTATGTGCTACTCAAAGGAAGAGAAGGAATCATATCTTGAAGATTGCTGATGAAAGGGGAACAGTGTTTACTAAATCAAATGATATTGGGAATGCTTTTACTAGCTATTATCAATCACTCTTCACTTCCTCTATTCCTACTAATATTGATTTATGTCTTGCTCATTTAAAAGAAATGGTCTCTGCTGAGATGAATGCAATGCTGAATCAGCCTTTTACTACAATAGAAATAGAAAATGCTCTTTTCCAAATGGGTCCTCATAAAGCCCCGAGCCGATGGTTATGCTGCATGCTTTTTCCAAGATCATTGGCCAATTGTGAAGGAGGATGTTTGTAAGGCAGTCCTATCTTTTCTAAATAATAAGCAATCAATAGCAGGGATTAATCACACTTATCTTATTATGTTACCAAAGAAGTTCAAGCCTCAATTTTTATCTAAATATCGACCAATCAGTCTTTGTAATGTGCTATACAAGATGATTGCAAAGGTGTTAGCAAACAGATTGAAGTGTGTTTTGCCAAAGTTAATATCTTCAACCCAATGTGCTTTTGTGCCTGGACGTTTGTTTTCTGACAACATATTGACAGCTTTTGAAACTCTTCATACAATGAACAGTAAGATGTATGGTAGGAAGGGTTATATGGCCTTAAAGCTCGATATGAGCAAAGCTTATGATCGTGTGGAATGGGAGTTCCTCAAGGCAATTTTGGCTAAGTTAGGATTTGCTCAGAATTGGATTCATTTGATTATGGAATGTGTTTCCTCTTCTAGTTTTTCAGTGCTGGTTAATGGCTCACCTCAACAAACTTCCAGACCTTCATGAGGCTTAAGACAAGGATGTCCTCTCTCACCATACCTATTCATCCTTTGTGCTGAGGCCTTGAGTTCTCAACTATTTGCTGCAGCAGATCAAGGGCTAATTTTTGGTGTACCAATTGCTAGGGGTGTGTTATCCATGAATCATCTGTTTTTCGCAAATGATAGTTTGATGTTTTGTCAAGCTAATATGATGGAATGGGGGAGATTGAATCATATTATGAGTCTTTATGAAAAGGCCTCTAGGCAATTGCTCAATAGAGATAAGACTTCTCTTTTTTTCAGCAGGAACACAAAAGCCTCAACTAGAGATTATATAAAGGAGATTGCTGGTTTAAATGACTCTTCTAATATGGAGATGTATCTGGGGCTGCCTAGCTTGGTGGGAAAATCTCGAAGGAAGGCTTTTCAAACTATTGTAAGTAAAGTTCAAAGCAAGGTTGGAAATTGGAAAAATAGATTTCTATCATAAGCTGGAAGGGAAGTTCTGATCAAGGCTGTGCTTCAGTCAGTCCCTACATACTGTATGAGTGTGTTTCTCTTGCCCAAAACCTTATGTCAGAAGCTGAATTCTTTAATCTCCAATTTCTGGTGGAGTGGTCTAGAAGATAAAAATAAGATGCATTGGAAACCTTGGCATGTTTTATGCACTGGTAAGCAGAGAGGAGGATGTGGTTTCAGAGACCTTTCTGGTTTCAATATGGCTTTATTAGCTAAATAGGCTTGGAGATTCCTCACAGCCCCAAACAACCTTCCTAGCATAATTTTCAAGGCAAAGTACTTTCCCTCATCTTCAGTGTTGCAAGCAAACTTGGGGTCAAGGCCTTCCTATATGTGGAGAAGCATTTGGCAAGTCATAAGGATTCTTAAAAATGGTCTCATCTGGAGGGTGGGGAATGGTAGTCAGATTCACATATGGTAGGACAGATGGATTCCAGGGACCAACTTAGGTATGCTTCAATCTCAAATTCAGACTTTGGGTGCTAATGCTTTGGTTGAGGAACTAAATGATAAACATAATGCTTGGTGGAATGTCCACTTGGTACAATCTGTTTTTAATGAAGTGGAGGCTGCTGCAATTTTACAGATTCTAATTAGTGTGTTGGGGAATCCAGATAGATTGGTATGGAGAGGGACTAAGAATGGTTTATTTTCTGTCAGAAGTGCTTATCATCTATATATGGAAACAACCTGCAGTATCTATGGTGAGACCTCTACTCGAGCTGAATATGACCCTTGTTTGAAAGAATTGTGGGAGTTACCTGTTGCCAACTCTGTTAAGAATTTCATGTGGAGAGCTATTTCAGACTCACTCCCAACTAAGTTGAATCTCTATAAAAGAAAGGTGATTGAGAACAATTTATGTCCTATTTGTCTATCACAACCTGAATCTACTGGGAATATTCTATGGGCATGTCCTGATGCTATGGATGTTTGGTTGATGGGTGATAAGATTTTGCAGAAAATGGATGTTACTGATGTTGACTTCGCTCAGATTTTTAAGCAGGTGATTGATAAGTTGTAAGGAAGAGATCTTGCTTGTTTTGCTTATATGGCTCGTTCTTTATGGCTCAGAAGGAATTCCTTAATTCATCAAGGGCAGTTTACTTCACCCTCTTTTTTATTTCAGCATGCTGTCAATGAATGTGATCTATATCAGCAAGCTATGGAGGCCACCACTTGTCACCTTGTCTCAGTTTCAAATGTTGTAGTTCGATGGGAAAGACCACCTGAGGGGTTTATAAAAATCAATTGGGATTTTACAATGCAGAAACAAGCTAATAGAATTGGTATTGGCATTGTGCTTAGAGATTGGGAAGGGTCTGCATTACTAAGTTTGATTAAGCCTGTCTTTTTGTTCAAATGCTGATATGGCTGAAGTAAGGGGTTGTTTGAAGCAGTCAAGTTATGCAAGGATCTTGGCTTGCTTGAGTGCTTATTTGAGGGAGATTCTTCAAATGTTGTGTCTACAATACATAATCAAACTACCCTTTATTACTGTAACTATCACGACCCCGTCCCAAGAAGGACAGAATCCTGACTTACATGGCTATTCTTTTCTTTCTTTTTCTAATAACATGCGATCGACATGGACATGATACACATGCACTCTAAATTTTTCATTTAATAAAAGGGAATACTTAATGGACATTCTATTCGAACATTCATCCATAAGAGACTCTCAGAGTCTATCCCAAATTAAAATATATATACATAACATAACCCATCATTCGTAACATAACTGTCCTCATTAGAGAAGGTCCTAAGCGTCTGACTCTCCCTCTGCAGTAATGCCTTGCTCCCCAGCCTTTTCATCATTACCTGGACGTTTAAAACATTTAACACAAAAATGAGTCAAATACTCAGTAAGTAGTATATCATGCAATAAACATACTAGGCATCTATTCTTTTCTTTTGAAACATGCATACATAAACATTTTCGCTATTCTTGACAATGCTTCCATGCATAATAGTTTAAGGAATAAGTCATACTTTCATGCATAAACATTTCATTGCTTTCATGCATAAACATTTCTTAGCTTTCATGCATAAACATTTCTTAACTTTCATGCATAAACGTTTCTTAGAAATAACTTTATTTACGTTTCATTTTCTTTGGCCGGTACACACTATTACGCCCCGTGTGTTGAGGTTAGCGGTCTTCCTTTGGACCTGGATTCTGCCCGTGGCCACAGGTTGGGAATCCCTTTTCAGTCAGGGGGCAACACTGGGTGCACTACCAGTACTACTTACCCGGCATTGCAATCTGTCATTCCTTTGGTACCCTTTTCATTCATATGACCGTTACATAGTTTCATACATTAAAGCATTCATTCATTCAGTCCTTTCTTACATTCATTCATGTCAGTCCTTTTCATCATTTAACAATTCATTAATGGAAAATGTCATTTTAAAGCATGAACTTAACATCATATTTTCATTTAACAGTGCATTCATGAAGAAACATCATTTTTAAAGCATGCGCTTAACATCATTTTTTTCATGGCATTCATTAAGCTTCAGTTCATAAGGACAATTTAACATCAGTTCATAGGGACATCTAAAAACGCTTTATTTGCATTATTTAAAACATGAGTTCATAGGGACATTTTAAAACGTTTTCTTCGCGTTGTTTAGAGCATCTCATAAAGCATAAGGCATAAGACGTTCATCTCCTTCCCTTTTCGCAATCAAAACATTTTCATCATCTTTCCTACTCCAATGCACATGCATTTTTATGAAAAAGATATATTTTCATGCTATACTACATATAAGAATAATCAATAAGTTTATTGAGAGCATGTATGGAAATCTCATGACTTAGAACTTACGTGCATGCATTACCTTATACATACACACAATTATAATCAATAGGGTGCTTAACAAGGGCTATCAAGGAAGGGCTTGTACATACTATATTTATTTACTTTTTCTTTAGAAGAACATTTGCAATAAGAGAGAGAGAGACAATATTTCATAAAGAGAACTTGGTGTAAGAAGCATGGTCATAGCTACTTACCTCTATGCTCCTCGATACTTTCATTCATCAATATTCCTATTCCAATAAATAACATGAGCGTGTTAATACTAGTACATTAACAAGTACAATATTCTTTAGCCCTCCCTTTAAAAGGGAAACCCACGAAATTACAATCTAACGTCCTTTCTATGCTTAACATTAACCCAATTTACTACTCCTCACCTCGACTTATAAGAGAAATAACTTAAGTATTAAGACATGCTAGCTGTCCATGGAAAAGCTATTTTAAAAGCTTACATTAAAAGTAGTTAAGAACTTATAGGCTTTGAGCAGGGTTTCTTTGGTTCAAACTCGCTTTAGGTTATGGTCATTAGGAGTTAAAAATATGGAATTCTCGACAATGGGCTTTAAAATAGATTTAGGCAATTCAAGTAGGCTAAACAAGCTTAGGGAACATGCCCTTTAATCAACTTGTAATCCCTCATTATAAAAATGTTAGCTCATCAATATTTTGGACTATTGAGTTAGGTAGAATTTAACCAAACGAGGGACAACATAAATGGGCTATTTTTATGGCATGACATAGACTTAGAAATACTTGGACAACTTTGCATATCATAATACCTCATACACAATTAATCTCTTATATCTAAACTAATTTAGCTATAACCTATTCACATAAGCAATATATTAATTAGTTTAGATAAAACCCCCCATTAAAATTAAAGTAGCATAAAATATAGCAAAGTTACCCATTAAAAAACTTTAAAACCTTTAAACACTTAAACTTATGATTTACTCACTTAATACCTTTAAAAGCAAGATATAAAATTATAGGACCAAGCAAAATCTTTAAATCAAACCTCTAGCATCCTAAAATAGATTATCAACCAAATCTCAACACAAGGCACATGATACCAACATATATAATTTAAAATCACTATAATCATCTCCTATGATTAAACCAAGTTTAATAACAAAATAGCATTTTCGAAATATAGGAAAATACATAGCAAAATAACTATAATACCATTCGGTTTGGGCCAAAAAGAGGGCATACATATTTATCTACAATATAGGAAATTAACTACATCAAAACATAAGCTAAAACAACATAGTAAGCTTCCAAAATCACACTAAAATCAAATGAGTCAAATTAGGATTTTACCTTAAGCTCTTAGCCCCTTTCAAGAGGCAAGATAGAGGACCAAATAGTGATAAATCCGTGTGGAAGAAGAGCAACACAATATCGCTGAAGGTGATGAGATGAACTTGCTTTCTTGAAGATGGAAAGAGAAGAGGAAGGAAATAGGTGAAGGTTGGCTATAGCTTCATTGGAGAGGAAGATGAAGTTTTCCATTGTCCTTGGGTGTAGATCGACAGGTAAGTGGGAAGAAAGGAAATTGATTTTCAACTCTTACCTTTTGGTGTTGCTTTGGACGATAGGTGTGACGTAAAGTCAATTCAATAGCTTCCTTGGGAAGCTTATGAGTCAAAGGCTTAATGGCTTTCCTTAAAAGCCTTATAAGGGTGAAAGGGTGGGGGAAACTTTTGTCTTGGTCAAAGCTTATCATCTAAGCTTGGAAGATGGATGGTGGAGATGAATCCACCTCAAGAATGCTTTTTACCTACCAATCCAATGGTAGAGACTAATTGAGCCATTTTCTAAATAAATAAAATTGAAGGACTTAAGGAAAAAAATATTTCAAAGTCTTAAAAATAATACTCTTGATTTATTTTAATAAATCATTTTTTTTAATAAAACATACTTCTCTTAAAATAAAATAATTAAAAGTAATAAAAATTTTTATCTCAAAATATTTAACTTAAAGAATTTAATAAAATGACGTAAGAACTTACATAGTAAGACTTGGCTATTACAGTAACAATCCTATCATTGCAGACATTATACAACTGTTGGAGGGTAAGACATGTCAAGAAGAGTGGCAACCAAGTAGCACATGAACTTGCAAGGGTAGCAATGCTATTAGATGACGAAAGAATTGATGCTGATTCTATTGGAGGGTACTTATTGGAGGGTATGATCACTTCTGTTTGAAAAAAAATAAAAAATAAAAAAATAAATTGGAGGCAGCTTTATAGTTGACGGGTTCATTTTTTTTTTTCCTCATTTGTTTTAAATGTTTTAACTTGTTTTGCAAGCCTTGACTGCGTCAACTTTGAAAACTTAGGTACCTCTGGTCGTAGGTGAAAAGTTATATAAAGGAGGAGGCTGCTGTGGATTCCTCTGCATCCCATTAACATTAAACTCAAGATGGCTCTCAAACTTCCTACTGCCATTCTATTTTGCTTCATTGCGTTTCTCATCATCCTCGCTAACCCTATTGTTGCCTCTCTTGAGCGGCGTAATTTAATTATCTCTCTCTCTTCTCACATGCATGTTTAATTATTTTAGAATTCTGAAAATATTAGTGAAGTGTAAATTTGAATTAACATGTTTTATTGAGTTTTTAGAAAGGAGAAAGAAAAGATTCAATAAAAATATTATAATATTATAATATTAAAATATTATTTGAATATAATTTTTGTTTAGAAATATGAAAAAATGTACTGATTTTTGTGTTTTATTTTACATTTTTAAAATTTGTATTGTTTTTTATGTTTAGATTAGGTAATGAGTAGATAAAAAATTTAAAAATTTGATGTTTAGAAAGAAAATTGTAAAAAAATTTTAGAATTTTAAAAATTCTATGTCTCGTCTCTATGTCTAAATTAACGTTCTCTAAAAGTACTTCTGATGCCTCATTGCCTATAAATTAGGTCTATTATTTATTTAATAATTAATCATTATCTTTTGCTTAATTGCAGTGCGTAGTAATCGCGGGAACGGAAATCTGCCTCCTCGCTCTGGCACATGTTTGATCAACTTCTGCTAGCTAGCAAAGCAGCCTCGTATCCATATGTTTCCGTACATCAAAATTATAATTTTGTGGAGGAAGTATTTGTTTTATATGTATATATATATATATTGATATATTATATATTTTAGAGGCATTGATATATCTATGCGTCCAAAGTGTCAACCATGATGTGTATGGAAATGAATAAAAATAGATTTTAAGATATATTATTTGGTCTTTATCCTGATCTCCATTGTTTTTATCAAGTCCAAGCTTTACATCATGAACGACTCTCGAATTTACTCGGCAAGACACTGATGCTCCTACTGAGAGATGAAAGTCCTTCAAAATCAATCGAACTTTGCTACACAACCTCCACTACACTCCACACTCCACACTCCACACTCCATATTTTTTAAATTTTTTAAATTTTTAATATTTTTTAAAATTTTTTTTTGAATTTTTTTTGAATTATTTCAAATTTTTATTCATTATTCATATAATAAATATTTAATAAAAGAAAAATATAACAAAAATTAAAAATAATGTGAAGTGTAAAGTGTTAGAAGCACTACAAGAAATTTGACTTTTAGGGACAAAATTTGTTAGGGACGAAATCCCTAACAAATTTCGTCCCTAAAAGTCATTTTTGGAGATGAAATTTATCTTTCGTCTCCAAAAATGCCTGAGCTACTAAATTCATTCGAACGAAAAAATATCCATTTGAATAAGATATTTTGTGTCGAACAAAATCGTCTCCAAAAAAGAAAACCATTCGAACGGAACAAAATAGATTCGAACATGAAATTAATGTCCGTTCGAACAGTATATAATATGTTCGAATGATAATATTGGCGGGAAATTAATTTATTTTTCCCGGGATAAGTTAACAATCGTTCGAACTTAAATTTCTTTGCTCGAACGGATAGAGATTCAATTAATTTTTTTATTAGTATGGATTTGTGCATATATTTTCCATTAAAGTAATAAATATTTTTTCCATTAATTTGTTATCATTTTCAAAATATAAAAATTTGTATATATTATATATTATGATTTGCGGAGAGTTAAAATATTTATAAATTTATAAATTACTTTTACGTAATTAACTTCAAAATTTTATAATGATTTCTTTTATATTAAATTTATATAAATATAACTTTAAAGATAATGTCATTTTTTATATTATCATGAACGGTAAGTAAAATGGAAAAAATAAACAAAGTAATAAACACGAGAAATAAAAACCATACATTAATTACATCTCAAATATATAATGTTCAATACAACATAAAAAAGTAAAATAATAACTAAAATGATCATAATTATTGATTCCTTAGTATATCAACATCATTTTGCAACATTTTAATAGATCCTTCCAGATCCCTAAGTTTCTCCATAATGGACTCAACGAACTCCACAAACAGAGCTCGTACCTGATCCAAAGTAGTCCCAGGAGGCTGTCTCTCAACAGCGGCAGCAATACTAGAAGCTGGATCTGTGGGAGGATCACTAGGCTGCTCTGGTGCAGTCTTCCGCAAGTGCCCCTTGCTCTTGCTGAATGTGATCTTGTTAAGGGGCCCCATCTGTGGCGACCTCCGCTCAGTGGCCGACACTGTAACCCCCGATCGGAGTAGGAGGTTAGATATCAGCAGTGCAAATGGTAGACTACCTCCACTGGAAAAGCATGACTCCGATCGAATGCGGAGGAATAAATACAATGCCAGATAAATGGGATCCCCTCGTGCTATCCGCAGCAAAAATCTGGTCCGATCGATCCCGAAATCAGTCTTATGTTTTTTCGGATCGATGTTATAGCCAACAATCAAATTAAGCATTCTAAAAAATCCTATACAATCAGCCTGTCGGATCACCTTGCTCCCATCATATGGAGGAGCCGATGGGTCTCGCACTAGCTGACGCACCTGATCGTCCGTGAGACCATCATCAGGTAGATCCTCATCCGAATCTACATTCGGGGCTAGTGTGGAGGATGCGGCTGGTGTGTCGGAATCAGATAGTGCAGCCGCTGGTCCTCGTGTAGCCGTTGCCGGATATGCGTCGGCTATATGGGGAATGTCAAGGAACTCAGCAATAATGCGGGGAGAGAAATTAATACTCACTCCCCGGACTGATATGGTGTAGAACAGAGCATCAGCGCTAAGTACTCCCATGGCACGGTAGAACTCACCGACCATCTCTGGATATGCAGTCCCCCGCTGCTCACAGATCGGTAACCATCCCCGCTCGGTAAAAATGGATTGTATGCTCCGTCCCTCCCATGAAAGATCGGAGAAGTCAGACAAAACGACTTCACGCTCGACAAGTGTAGGCCTCGTCTCCGGAGCATGAGCTGCTGATCCACTACTTTGGCTGGGCTGATCTCTCGCACGTTTTCTTCCGCTGGATGCCATTGATATACTGTTTAGCCATAATGAAAGTAAGAATATAATTAACCATAATATTTAAATTATATTATTGAAGAATTATAGTATATTGAACTGAATTGAAATAATTCGTGCGAACAGAACATAGTCTGTTTGAACTAGAAAACTCTATTCGAATGGACTGTTCTGTTCATTCGAATAGAGTTTCTTTGTTCATTCGAACGAATTTAGTTTTGTTCGAACATAAATAATGCTGTTTGGCAACTAAGAGTTCGAACGAACTAGAGTTTGTTCGAACGGAAGAAGCCAAACAACCATGGCTGAGTCGATTCAGCCCCGAACTGAAAAACTTCCTATCTAGATGTTATCCTTTGTTTTGATCGGTAGAAATGATTAAGGAGTGAAGCCCAATAATTTCTACCGATTATTTTGATGTTATTTCCACTGAATACACCAAAATGGTTGGATTTCGGATTCGAAACCCATACCCCCAAACACATCTCATTCGTGCAAAAAACTAAACAATAGAGGTGGAGAGTTGACCCATACCTATTAGAAGTTCAAATGTGGGGTTCCTACAGCGGTTTTTACGGCGGAGTTAAGGGGCAAACTCGGAGGCTCTCAGTGGTTGCTAGTTCGAATGAGAGAGTTTTGTTTCATTGTATTCGAACTGGGTCTATAATGACCGTGGCGTCTCGTTCGAACTGGATAAATATCCATTCGAACGGGTTTTATATTAATATATTTATAATTATATTACTAATAATAATATATAATAATAATAATATTACAAAGTACAAAAGTATAAAAATGAAACTAATAATAGTATTATAATACTTTTAATTAATATATTTAGTATATTATTTTTAAATATATTGTTTCTATTATACTAAGTACATACTAAGAGCATTGACATTAGATTCATCATTTTCATCTTTAAAATTTGATGAAAAGTACATATTTTCCATAAATTCAAAACCTCCCTATCCATAACCCCCCATTGAATTAGTCATTGGATTCATCAAAATAATAATATAATATGGTTTTTTTAATAATAATATTTTTAATTTATTTTTTTTATATTTTACAATTATACTAACTATATGTTAATTAATAATTTAATTTGATACATAAATTATTGTTTCCCAACTTAAATATATTGTGGCTCAAAATTGGGAAACAATAATTTAATTAAATAAATGTAGATATAGTGGATATTAGCTATATAACAATTGAAGATGAATTGGAATGCACAATTCGTCAAAATTTCATCATTTAATATTTGGTGAATCCAATGCAATGATTTTAAACATGAATTCATCAAATTTTGAAGACTGAACTCATTTGACGAGTCCAATGCCAATACTCTAAGTACTTAGTATAATTACAATCGTTGAATTATATAGGTACTATATATAAGTTATGATAACTATACTCCTATAGTTTATATAATATTATAACACTAACTATAGTTACTAGTTATATAAATGCAGCGTAAGTATTATATATAGTTACTATATAGCTATCATAGTTACTAACTATAGTAGTTATACATTATATAGCTACTACATTGTAAGTATTATATATAGTTACTATATAGCTATAGCTATTATAAGTTATGATAACTATACAAATTAATATAATTAATATAAATAAAGATATAGTGGATATTAGCTATATAGCTACTACAATGTAAGTATTATATAGTTACTATGTAGTTATAGCTATTATAAGTTATGATAACTATACATCTTAATATAATTAATATATATATAGTAGCTATTAGTTATATAGCTACTACAGTGTAAGTATCATAAGTTATAATAACTATACATGTGAAAATAATTAATATATATAGTAGTTATTAGTTATATAACTACTACAGTGTAAGTATTATAAGTTTTGATAACTATATAAGTTATCATAACTACTATAGTTAAAATAGTTACTATAGCTACTTCAGTGCAAGTATTATAAGTTATGATAACTATACAAGTTATCATAACTATAGTAACTAGTTACTAGTTACTATTATAAGTTACTATAGTTATTATATTTTATATCACAAGATAGTAAATTATATAATATATAGTGCAAAATTAGAAGACCAAAAGTATATATATATATATATATATATATATATATTAATAAGTACTATAAATTAATAGTTAGTATATAGTATAAGTATTATATTAACTATTAGACTTGTAGTACATTATATATTATCAATTATAATATAAAATAGTTGGTAAAATATATAGTTATTATATAGTATATAATATTAAAATATTTTGTGATTGGTTCGAACCCAATAACATCTCGTTCGAACGGTGTTATCTTGTGGAATGTGTTTGTAGGGAAATTTCACGCCAAATATTCTGAATGTTAGTTTATTCGAACGTCAAAATTTGTCATTCGAACGCGCTGGTCGAACAGTGTTACGAAAATATCCTTTGAGTTGGTCTACATTTGAAGAATATGTCAATGAATATTCTGATTTGTTAGTTTGAATAACAAAATGACACGTTCGAACGTGAAATAACTCGCGGCAGATTTGCCGCCTATTCGAAATTTTCGTGTTCGAATGGGTAAATTTTCAGTTCGAACGGGACTTCACAGATATATATACCTGAACTTGCAGTTCATTTTCACAGTTGATGAATTTTTAATAGGAGGCAGAGCACAGCTTTGTCATTTTGTGTGTGTGAGAGTGTTGTGGAGAGAGAGATACTCACAGACTTAATGAGAGAAGGTATTCTTGAGAGAGAGAGATGAGAGGTTTAAACAAAAGGTATGTTTTTTTGTATTTCAAGTTTTATTAATGTTAGTTTATTGCACATGATTTAGGTTTTCTCATAATGTGTTTCCTACTTATGTAGATATTGTGGATTGATACTTTTGTTTGGATTGCTTAAATTCAAGGTAATATTTATAATTTTTAGATATTTGATAATTTATAGTTTTTAATTAATTACGTTAAGATGCATGCTGTATATTTGTGTTTGTGCAATCCCATTTAAAATGGAAATTCTGGCAATATACATCTTATGAGATTGTGATTGTGAAAATTGTGTTTTGTGGCAAATGTTTTCTTTGTTTCGTGTATGGAATCTGGGTTTGTCCCGTTCGAACGCTATAACGTTAGTTCGAACGGAATCCTGTGGGAGTTCAAACAGAATCCTAATATAACAAAAATTATAAAATTATAAGATATAAAAATATAGTATAGAACTATAATAATTACAAAATATTATGCACTAAAATTAAATTAGAAACTTAAAATAATATGTATTAACATAGCAATTGTTAATAGTTAAATTAATGTATAAAACTTATAAAAAATGTAATTAAAAAATAATATAGTATAATTACAAAATATTATGCACTAAAATTAAATTAGAAACTTAAAATAATATATATTAACATAGCAATTGTTAATAGTTAAATTAATGTATAAAGCTTATAACTAATGTAATTAAAAAATAAAATAATATAATTACAAAATATTATGCACTAAAATTAAATTAGAAACTTAAAATAATATATATTAACATAGCAATTGTTAATAGTTAAATTAATGTATAAAACTTATAACAAATGTAATTACAAAATAATATAGTATAATTACAAAATATTTTTAAAATTAAATTAGAATGTAGCAATTGGTGATTAATTAGGAATGTAATGTTGCAATGTATTTGTGATTTAGAATGTGATTTCATTGTATAATTGTATTAGGAGTTAGATAGTTTTGAATTTTATGGTTATTTTTATATGTACTTAAACCTTAGACCCGTTCGAGAGTTGTGGCCAAATATTCTCTTAAAGAATGTTTGGGTACAACTCTTGAATTGTCCAAAGTGAACAGTTTGAGATTCTATCATTTATACGGCATATATATTCAGTTTAGACTCTTGTGTTAGTCAATTGAAATTTTGGTTCAGCGATTCCTTAGATTCTTCGGGTATGTGGTCTGTAAGTTTTTCGATCCATTAATAGGGTTGACGACATATCATGACTAGCATACTTGGAGAATAGTAGGGAAATGCTGCCGAAATTTGTACTAACATTAGAGTTTAGGACTGAGTATATATGCGATATAGATAATAGTCTCTCGAATGAGATATGATCAACTACCTTATAAAAGTTGGCAATTGTTGATAGTGTTTATCCCATGAATTTTGTGTTTTTTGATAGACATCCGAGAAGTAACGGAAATACAATGGATAAAAGTTGGATGCTACTGGGAGATAGACTTGGGCGAGACTATAAGGAGTATACACAAGGGGTGAAGTTTTTTATAGAGTTTGCTGGCATAAGTGTTGACAGTCGAGGATTTATAAGATGTCCGTGCAAGAAGTGTAAAAATCTTAGTTCTTATAACTTGATGGTAGTGGAGGATCATTTATTTGTAAATGGAATCGATCCTAAATACACACATTGGGTCTTACATGGCGAACGATTTCCCAAATGAGTTAGATTTAGCAGTTAGGACCAATCAAATGGAGGAGAGTAACGACATTGCCATAGACGACATTAATGTGAATGATCGTGATGTCTGCATAGAGAAATAAGAAAAGTTGGTAAAATCAAGGTTGATATTTCTGATGATCACACCGGTGGCTCCGGAGATTCGGCAGCGTGGCTTGCTTCTTATGTTGGTACACTTACTCGCACGTATGCACCGATTGCTACATCCTCTTGGTCTAAAGTTTCCCAAGATGTGAAAGACCACATAAAAAATCGTTGTTTGGTAATAACCTACATCTCAAGCAACTAAGTATACAACATGTTATTTTCAAGTTACTTTGTATTTATAGTAATTGTTTATAATTTTCCAAAGGATGAGTTTGAGCTTAATTTTGGCCGAAGAGAGGATCGATTAACAGTTGAGAAACTGATGTCGAATGCATTTCGAAGGTACAAAGGTCGATGCCATGCACATTATAAGAAGTTCAGTACTACAATAAAAGCGCGCCACAATCCATTCCAAGATAGTCCACCAAACGAATGGGAGAAAGTTTGTGATATGTTTAAAGATCCTGCTTATCAGGTAATATCGCTGCTGTCTTTTTTTAATAATATATTACATATGTATTAAACATATAGACTAATATTTTTTTTTCTTTTAGCAATGGAATACTGTGAACAAAACAAATATATCAAATTTAAAGATAAATCATCATGCAGGTTCTCGATCTTTTCATCGTTTGTCTAATAAAATGGTAAGTTATTTTAGTGCCCGTTAAATATTAGCATATAATACACATTTTCTGATTTAAATTCTAATATAGATTTTTCTTTTACAGGAAGAAGAAAGTCCCACTGACTATGATTTGACCCAATTGTATGTTAAAACACATAAAAATCGTGACAGTGTTTGGGCCAGTCCTAAAGTAGAGGCAAATTATGTAAGCTTAAGTTTTTTTAATTTTATTGTCACATAATATTTTTGTTACTTATACTAACTTTAATGTTTTTGTTTTTGTAGGACAAGATGATATCTCTTAAGGAAACTGCTGCGGATCCATCTGATGCATCATCTGTCAACGATGCTCAGATCCTTTCTCAAGTTCTTGGATCACGTTCTGGATATTTGAGTGGTTTAGAACGTTGCGTAAAACCATCCTCATCATCATCATCAGCCTATTGTCGAGCCAAATCGAATGACGACAAGACTAGGAAATTGGAGGAAGCAGCACTTGAGATAGAACGATTGAGGTCCGAGAAAAAAGAGCTGCTTACTCGATTAGATCAAGTAGCGGATTTGGAGACGAGATTAGAAGAGAGGATGCAGTTGAATAACCAAAAAATGTTTGAACAATTCCAGTCAATGATGTCCCAAAACTCTATGTCACCACCATAGTCTTCAAATTTATCATTTCTTTAATTGCATTTATATTATGAAGTTTGCACTACTTTGAACAATTAATGTTTAAATTACAATGTGTAATATTAGTATGATATTTTTAATTAAATTGTCATCTGTATGATTAATACAGTTCGAACGGTAAATAACCAGTTTGAATGGTAAATTACCATTAACACATTCGAACCAAAACAGACTCATTCGAACAAAAATAACCCATTCGAACGACAAACGATATATACGGACGTTCGAACAATAAATTATTTATTCAAACAACATTTATGTGCAAAAACCCGTTCGAACGGATATAATTTCTGAAATTAAAATTTCCGTTCGAACAGACATAATTTTTATTCAAACACAAGTCGTTTGAAAAATTTATTAGTTCGAACGCATAAAAATTGTTCGAACACCCAATTCGTTCGAACAAAATCAAATATGGACATTAGTTCGAATGAATATTTCATATTGTTCGAATGGACGGATCCGTTTGGACGGATAAATATTCCATTCGAAAAATATATTAAGACGAAATCGGGTCGTCTCAAAAAATATTATCCGTTCGAACGGTTTCGACTGGATCCGTGACATCTGTCCAATTTCATCTCTAAAAATAATTTTTTGAGATGAAATTTGATTTTCGTCTCCAAAAACTTTTTGAGACGGTCTTTCTGAGACAAAGTTGAGATGAAACTTTTTCGTCTCCAAATCTAATTTGGGACATAAATTGTATTTTTTGACATAAAATTTTTTGTCTCAAAAAACACAATTTGTTGTAGTGAAGGTTGTGAAGATTTTTTGAAATCAATATATATACACATGAGTACCGTCCCATTACATAGAGCTAACGATAGTACTGGGACGTAGCTGATCATCTTAGAATTACTAATTTATTAATTTTTAAAGATGTCTTTAATTTAATTGTGGAGTGTTCTAAAGGCGATGTTCTTATATTTTTAATTATAATATATTAAAAAAGATAAGACGAAATATTATAGAATAAAGAATAGAAGAGTGTTCCGAACTTATAAAATAACTTGTCTGATATTTACTAACATGCCCATTCAAACTAGTTTAAAACTTACAAGTTCTTTGTTTCGTCTCTGTTCTCCATCTACACAAAACCCGCACATCCGCAAACCCACACAAAACCCGACCCACACAAGGACGGACCCGCAAGGGACGGTGGAGGGGTGGTGCTCGTGCGATGGGTGGGTGAGGGACGGTGGAGGATTCGTCTGCTCTTGAGCAGATCTAGTGCCGCCTGCTAGGGGGGAGTGAGATTGGGTGGCAGTGGTGGCAGTTGGTGGCGCGAGACGCTCGTGCGGGTAGGTGGGTGGCTGAGGGACGGTGGAGGGGCCTCGAGATTCGTCTGCTCTTGGTGGAGGGGATGCACTAGGGGCAGAAAAAAGAAATGAAGAAAAAAGGTGGGGGCGGCGGGATGAGTTAGGTTTAGTTTAGAATTTAAAATCATCTCAATTAATTTTAATTTGTCATTATAATTTTTTTAAATTTCAATACAAAATATAATAAATAATTTAATTTTTTTAAATTTTTAAATAATAATAATAATAATAAATAATATTCTAATAATATTTTATCATCTCAATTCGATTCGATTCAACATTCAAATTCACTTTAGAGATCAAACAGGTAATGTTTTTTCTACAGTCTTTTTTATTTTTTGTATTTGAAGTTGGGGTGTTTTGTTTCTGTCCTTCAGCAGGTTTTTGTAATTTTGTTTATTAATAACAAAATACGCTATTAGACACGTGTCTATAGATAAGGATCCAGAAGACTTTGTAATAGACTTCAGAAAAAATAGGCTATTACAAAAAACGTATTTCCCTCATTCCAGTTGGATTGATCTCATTATGAAATAAGAATTATACTAATAATTTTACCTTTTATATCTTCTGATGGCTAGAAGTAAAATGATATTATAGATGAGAACTATTTAATCTCTTAATACTAATTATAGATTTTTAGTCATTAAGAAATGTAAACATTTGTGTCTGATTGTGATTAGAGATATAAAATTAATCTTATCTTTTAAGAATTTTTTATTATATTATAACTCATCTATTAACTGATACGTTTTGAACTATTCCAAACTCTATCAAAATATGTGTGTAGGACATAAATTTTAAATAAAACTCTCAGAGCATTCTCATTGGGTTTCCTATAATCACTTTTTTTTCTATAATTTGAGGAAAAATTTATGGAATACTCTCAAAACCTCCCTCTATCCGGATCCCTGTTTTAGGGAAAATATTTAGGGAATGAGTAGTAGTTCTCATTCTCTAAATCATTTTTATCAATATTTTATTCATTTCAATTAAATTAGGTCTTCTTCCAATCATCTACACTTTCTCTAATACTCATATTTGTTAAAATTTTAAATAATAGTTTTAAAAATAATTTAAATAACTACGAAAATAAAAATAAATTTTAAAAATATTAAAAATAATTTAAATTTTTATTTAAAATATTCACTAAAGTAATAGTTCAAAATATATAAAAAAAATATTGAATAGTTAAATTTGTAAATAGAAGTAAGAGAAAAAAGTAATAAAGAAAGAATAGAGAAATATTATTTTAATAGAATAGAAAATGAGATGTAGAAAATTTTGAAAAGATGAGTAAAATTAAAAAAAAAAAATTAGAGAATGTACTTTTTAATTAAATTATAAAAAATTTTATGGAGAATCTAATGTAATTATTCCCCTTCAAGAAGACTTCTTGTAATCTTAGATGAGATAATAAAGAAAATGGGCCTCTCGACCTTTGGACTTAAGATTTGAACTAACACAAAGAAGCATAACCCATCAACAAAACATAAAGGGTAGCTCTGAGCAACAAAATACCACACGGCCCAGCTAACATGGGCCTCACGCTATGGTCCAGCCCATAGCCCAGGACCACACCCTAAGGTCAGAACTAGGGGTGCAAATGGTCCGGTCTGGTCCAGTTCGACGATGGACCATTTCGGTCCATCATTTTTCAGGATCGGACCGGTCTAGTCGGTCCATTCGGTCCGGTCTTTTTTTTTTTTTTTTTAATTTTTTTAAATAATTAATAAAAAAATTTTATTTAAAATACTAAATTAAATTAAGTGACTTATTAATGTAGATTATGTAACAAACTCAATAAAAAAAATATTTTATATGATCAATGATAATAAATTAGATGAAAATTATATTATTATTAACTAATTGATATTATATATTAGTTAATTCATAGAATATTAACAAGTGTTAATAACATATTTAAAATTTTATATTATTAATAGTAATAGGTTAGATGAAGATATATATAAAATATTGTTAATTTATAGAATATTAACAAGTATTAATAACATATTTAAAATTTTATATTGTGAATTGTATAATTATTATATAAATAATATATATAAAATATTCTTTTATTTTTATTTTTATTTTTCATTCAGTCCGGTCCGGTCCGGAAAAATCCTAGACCGTGGACTGGATCGAAACTTTTCAATCCTCTAAAACGTGGACCGAGACGGACAGTTTCGGTCTCGGTCCGGACCGAAACGGTCCAGTCCAGTCGATTCGACCGGACCATTTATCACCCCTAGTCAGAACAACTCCAACAACTTCGCTTCATCACTTCTTCCCTTTTGCCGAAGCGTGACAAATATAGACATTTGTGGTTCACAATGGTCTTGACATAAGTCACTATATTTAAGCAGAGAGTTTGAGATTCATAACAAGAATTAATGAGATTTAGACCCTTTTTTTTTAAGATAATATGCGATGCTTCCGCATTTCATGATTGCTAATATCATTTATCATTAAGCAAACATAATAATAAGTAAATGTCATTTGTAGTCATGGATTGTGCAAGAGTCGTGCAATCTCATTGAAAAAAGTGATAAATACGAGATTTACGTAAAAAAAATAATTTTTTAATAGTGGACCCCACTTTTATTCAAAATGATTGTGTGGCGCTTGTGCACTTAATACTAGTTATAGATTTCTAGCCATCAAGAAATCTAAAACTTTGTGTTTGACTGTGATTAGAGATATAAAGCTAATCTTATCTCTTATGAGTTTTTTATTGTATTATAACTTATCTATTAACTGATAAGTTTAGAGCTATTCCAAACTCTATCAAAAAATGTGTGCAGGACATAGAGTTTAAATAAAACTCTCAGAGCATTCCCATTGCGTTTCCTATAATCACTTTTTTCCTATAATTTGAGAAAAAATTTATGGAATACTCTCAAGACCTCCCTCCATCCGGATCCCTATTTTAGAAAAAAGATTTAGGGAATGAATAGTGATTCTTGAAAACCTCCTTTATATAAAACCTTTCACCTACGACCAGAGGTACCCTTTTTAAGGTTGATTATTAGGTACATAGTTTTAAATTATGAATAATGTAATATTCTCGTCCTATTTAACAGTGGCGGAATCAGAAATTTATTGTAGGGGCGAGCAAAACTAAAATTAAAATAAAATAATTTTTATTCTATTTCTAGATCAAAATAATTTATAAAATCAAAATAATTTTGTAAAGGGGGCCAAGACAATATTTTTAGAGAGGGGGCCAAAATTAATATATATATATTTTTTTTCAAACTTTGGGGGCCATGCCCCCACTCCCTTTTAGAGGTTCGCCGCTGCTATTTAATAATGCCGTATTATCAAAATTACTTATACAAACATTAATTTTGAATGACATTACATAATATTATAAAATTTCAAATATTTTATTTTAAAAATACCTAATAATTACTTTATCTTAATATTCACTAATGTATTAATATTCACACATGTATAAACGAGAAGTCATGCCCAACTAAGACGGAGCTATGACTTACAGGATGAATCTTAATAATAATAAAGAGTAATGCTGGTACACTCATAATCATGATTGGTATTTTTACTGTTCATATGCGTGTCCATGTACACGAACCACGTGAACCAGGTAATTTAAATAATAAATGGACTAAGACTCGAAAAGACCCACAAAAATAAAAAAGCCAAAAATAGTGGCCGCGACATAGAAAAGCAAGGCAGTATGCCTTCCTTGACTTCAACAAATATCTTTATTTCCCCCCCAAGGGAAAAGCAATAGCACTTGTCAATTAAAAACCCCACCTTGCCGCCAACCAAAATTTGAGCAACGATAAAAGACTTCGCTGCTTACAGTTTTGGACTACCAAAATTCAATTGCTACTTTTTCTTTGCTAACATCATAAATAAATTCGATATTTTAAGGTCAAGTGGAGGGACATATTCATCACTTGTTTTAGAAAAATGCTACTCTTACCACTTATTTCTACCGCTCTATTCTACTGCTGTGATTTTTTATTTTTATTTTTTACTTAGTGATTAAGAAAGTGTTTTTTAATAATATTATGATTTTTTTATTTTTTTTAAAAAATATTTAAAAGTGTTAAAAAATACATGTAAAAAAAAATTTTTGGCTTAACGGTAGCTCCCAACGGGAGCTGAGAGCGGTGGACGTAGCACGTCTCCTTTTTCTATTAGGCAACGCAGGGCTAGTGTGGCCCACAGCCCAGAAGTTGCAAGCCTACTGATTGATAAGGAAGAAGGAGGAACCCGTGCATAAATAGGAAGATGTGGCTGCCTTCAAACGAGCACACCTCCAATCAGACAACTCATTGCATTAATTGCGCCAACTGAGAGTGTTGGCAGGAGATCCTGTCCCTGACAGGATTCACCACATTAATTGCGACCGCCTACGCGCAGTGGGGTAGACATAGTGGACCCCATTTCCCATAGCAAAGGAGGTATAAAATTCATCGTATATAGTAACTATAGATTACTTCACAAAATGGGTGGAAGCAGAGCCCATGGTGATTAACATCTCCAAGTTCCTATAGAAGATTGTTGTGTGTAGATTTCGAATCCCCCACACCATCATCTCAGACAACAGGTGGTAGTTCGGCTCCGATCACTTTCGCATTTGCTGCACCAAATTAGGGATCAAAGTCAAGTACTCCTCTCTAGAACATCCTCAAGCCAATAGGTAGGTCGAGGCGGCTAACAAAACCCTTGTGGGAATATTAAAGAAGAAAATCATGAGTAACAATGGAGCCTAGGCGGAAAAGTTGCTAGGAGTCCTATAGGCCTATCACACTACCACAAAAACCCCAACCGGGGAGACCCCTTTTGGGTTGATGTAGAGGTAGGCATACCAAGCTACAAGGTCCAGCATTTTAATGAGAAAACAAACGAATAAGTCCTACATAGGAATCTGGACATGGTAGAAGAGGAGAGACAGGGTGGAGTTGAGGGTGGCAATTGCCAAGTGGAAAACAAAGCAATACTTGAACAAAAAAAGTAAAGCATAGAGCGTTTAATGTAGGAGACCTAGTCCTTAAAAAAAACCAGGGTAACCACTCAAGAAGAATGGAAGCTTGGACCAAAATAGGAGGGACTGTAAGTAGTTATGGCTTGCCATAGACCTAAAGCTTACTGGCTAAAAGATGCCGAGGGAAAGGCATTACAACGACCATGGAACAAAGAGCACCTAAAGAAATATTTCACTTAGAAGGCTCTCGTGTAAGAACACCCTATGAACTTAATAAAATTGCTGTATACGTCGTGACACTTCTTTGTGTTTAATTTCTTACCATCAAATCCTTGCTACGGTACATACATTATGAACGCCGCCCAGAGTGGTCGAGCATATCTCCCCCCAGTTACTTAAGTTGATGCTCCACACTCGCACTTGGTGAACAACGTAAGGAACACCGCTCCTAGGTGTCCCATCTCTACTCACCACCCAACACGGTCGAGGACATCTCCCACCTCGTTACTTAATTCGATGCTCCGCACTCACACCTAGTGAACAATGGAGGGAAAATCTCTATCAAGCAGATCTCCCGCCTGCTTACTTAAGCCAATGCTTTGCGCTCGTAGCCGGTGAACAACGGATGGAATACCTCTCCTAATCTCGTTGCCACATAGTGTGGTCGAGCACATCTCCAGCCTGGTTACTTAAGTCAAATGCTTCGTACTCGCACTCAAAAAATAAAGGGGGAAACACCTCTCTGAAGTGTCCCATCTCTCATCGACACCAAGCGTGGTCAATCACATCTCCCACTTGGTTACTTAAGTCGATGCTTTGCAGTTGCACCCGGTGAAGAAAGGTGGTAACACCTCTTTTCAGTATCTAATCTCTCCTTGCCACCCAGTGTGGTCGAACACTTCTCCCACCTGGTTACTTAAGCTGATGCTTTGTGCTCTTACCCAGCGAACAAATGAGGGAACACCTCTCCTAAGTGTCTCATCTCTCCTCGCCCCCCAGTGGGTCAAGCACATCTCCTACCTAGTTAATTAAGATGATGGTCTGTGCTTGCACCCGGCGAACAAACGACCGAACACCTCTCAAAAGTGTCTAATCTCTCCTAGCCAGCCAGCGCGGTTGAACACATCTCTTGCCTGGTTACTTAAGTGAATACTTTGCACTCGTACCTGGCGAACAACGAAGGGAACACCTCGCGTAAGTGTCCCATCACTCCTTCACTTGTGCGGTTGAGCACATCTCTCACGTATTTACTCAAGTTGATGCTTCACACTTGCACCAATTGAACAAAGGAGGGAATAGCTCTCCTTTTCCCACCTGGTTGAGTAAGATGATGCTCCGCTCTCGCATCCAACGAACAACGGAGGGAACACGTCTTCTAAGTGTCCCATCTCTCCTCGCCACCCAGCCCGGTTGAATACATCTCTCGCCTGGTAACTTAATTCGATGCTCCGTGCTCACCAAATAAAGGAGGGAACACCTTTCTTAAGTGTCCCATACATAAATAACGACCAATCGCCAGTCACTCAAATCGAAGAACACAACTTCCCGCAAGATGATGGTCTCGCAAGAGAGACAAATATATTAAAAAAAAAAGAAGAGAAAAGGCACATGTCCATACACACAAATGGATACTGACTTTGAGCTTTACAAACGATGATGATCAAAGAGATGGAAGGCTCATTCAATTATGTTGTTAATCTTGGAGGTGTCATATCTCAAAGTAATTCTTATTATCATATGTGCAACAACTAATTTATGTTTTTTTTTTGTACCAATTTTATTTCCATGTCTTGCCAAAATATTTATTAACTTCTGAAATTTCATGTTAGGCAATAATAGCTAGCAACATGAGTCCTGTTTAGGTCCATTGATTCAACCAGCTAGGATATTAATCCATGTTGGTTTTCATTGGATTGATTCTTGTATAATTTTCCAAAAATAGAGTTTTAATATGGTTTGACGTGATTTGATTTGAGAACTCTGTGTTTTCTCAAAACATTGCATTTCAATTTAAGGGTATGTAAATTATTTTGTAAGTAATTTTTTTTTAACTGAGTGTAGAGATGACTAACTTGATGCTCTTAACTGCATCCAACCTCTTAGTACATTGTTCATCTAATTAGAGCAACAATGTACAATGATTTCTCAACACAAGCTTTTGTTACGTATTTGGAATAATTGAACACTTGATAACTATGTACAAGTGACTATAGTATTGTCTAAGAAAGGCATAGGAAAAAGAAAAATTTATATGAGTTTTTTTCTCTATTGTAAGAGTATTTGCTATATTGGTTGCAAATATTAATTTTTTTTCTTAGAAATATGAATATTTCCTTATCAGGAATAGTCATTTGCAACAAAAACTTCATCATATTCATTGAAAATAGAAAAACTAATACTAGGGATGAGAAATTCAATTTGAACGGTTCCAAATCCTTGTAAAAAGTAAAGACATATTAGCAACAAAAACAAAATTTGCACACGTGATATTTGCCATGATCGGCCAACGATGAGAACTTGTTGCAATTGGTTATCTACCAAAAATAAATTTACTAGTAGAAATGAAATTAAATCCTTGCAAAATGCAACATGTTGTAGTGACAACCATTTCAATAATGGAAATTATTTGTGCATGGTTAGTATGCAAAACCTCTGTTTCTATTAGGACTCTTTGAATAATGGGTTTGAGATCTAAATTGAATTTCAAACATTCGTGATGCATCAATTTTACTATAACATGATACCAAGATCCATGTGGCACATAGCGATTTTGTCTGTGTGTTTCTTCATTCTTGCCATGAACAATCATGGTTGGGCCTTGGCCCTCAAGCCATGGAGACCCATGGCTAGGGTCCCATGGAGGCTCATGTCTTTGCACTGGATCTCGAGGAAATTCTCTAGCCATAGAGATTCATGGGAGACCCTATTAAAAGTGAAAATGGAACTTGAAATAAAACCACAATACGGAGAAAATCTAATTCTCAACGATATGTTTTTGATACAAGAGCTACTGCTATATATATATTACAAAAAGCAGAAAAGAAAAGTACTAAAGACTAACTTTTAATCTCCTATTTAGTTACAAGTAATCGATTGCAGCTTTATGGACAACATGGTTTATGTAGTGCTTTACATGTTGATTTCCTAACATTGCTTTGTGTGCAACCTTGTATTTCACATATGATCCCTTGCTTTTCTATGACAATATATTCTCCTTTCTGCAGCTGCTTTTGCTTCTCTCCTGATGCAGTGTGCTTTATTTCAACTTTTGCTGCTGCATGTATTTCTTGGTCATTGCAGAGTACTTCATCTCTGCTTTTGCTACTGCATACATTTCTTTGTGTGTTGTAGCTTTGTTGCTCAGTGTCCTCATGTCCTTCTTGCTTGCAATCATCATTCTCTTTATGTTTTATTTCGTGAGACTTCCCCTCAAAATGGGCATATATATTTAGGATTCCCATCTTGAGAAATAAAAATTGAAAAACAGAAGATGATAAAGCCTTAGTAAAAATGTCTGCCAATTGGAACTTTGAGGTAATGTGGACTATAGTGATGACTCCAGCTAGGACCTTTTCTCGATCAAAATGGCAGTCTTGCTCTATGTGTTTAGTTCTTTCATGGAAGATAGGATTCCGTGTGATGTGGATGGCTACTTGATTATCACAGAACATGAGAGCAGATTATTCATGATTGCTGTTGAATTCTCTTAACAGACCAAGAAGCCACACAATTTCACAACTTGTGGTAGCTAATGCCCTATATTCTGCCTCAGCTGAAGACCTAGAGATAGTTACATGTTTATTTGATTTTCAACTTATCAATGAGTCTCCAATGAACACACAAACCTGTGATAGAGCTCCCAGTCTCAGGACAAGCAACCTAATCAAAGTCACTATATGCCTTTAAGTGTAAATATGATCATAATGACAAGAAAATGTCTTGACCTATGGATCCTTTGAGATATATGAGAACTTTATAGGCTGAGTGCATATGAGTTTGTGAAGTCTTGTCCATAAAATGGCTTAGAACATCCACATCATAAGTAATGTCTGGCCTGGTAATTGTTAAATAAATGAGCCATCTAATGAGTTTTCTGTAGATTGTGGGGTCTTGCAGAATCTGATTTGTGGTGTGGTTCAACTTGTGGTTCAACTCAATAGGTGTAGAGACTGTTTTGGTGCCTAGTAAACCTGCATCCTCCAAGATTTTGAGGATATACATCCTTTGGCAGATATTGATTCCAGAGGATGACTTTGCAACCTCTAGGCTTAGGAAATATTTGAGGGGTCTAAAGTCTTTGAGTTTGAACTTGCTGTGAAGGTAAGCTTTGAGTGAATCAATTTCATTTTGAGAATTACCTCCTACTATGATATCATCCACATACACTAGGAGTGTTGTGAACCCTTTTTGACTAACTTTAATTAATGAAAAATAGTAAGATTTGGATTGCTGAAATTTAATAAAAGTGAGTGAGTTGGAAAACTTTGAGAACCATTGTCTTGATGCTTGTTTAAGTCCATAAAGGGACTTATTCAATTTGCATACTAATTTCTCCCCCTCAATTTGCTCTATGTGAATGTTATAACCTAGTAGCATTTCCATATAAAGTTCCTTATTGAGATCCCCATGTAAAAAGGCATTATGAACATCCATTTGAGATAAGAACCAATTTTGAATAGATGCTAAGGCAAGGAAAACATGAACTGTGGGGAGTTTAGCCACTAGACTGAATGTCTTTTGGAAATCAAAACCTTCTCTTGGAGTATACCCTTTGGCTATAAGTCTAGATTTGTGTCTTTCAAAAGAACCATCAAATTTGAGCTTTACTTTGCAGACATATTTACAACCAATGGCAGTTTTGTTGGGGGAGGGAGGTAACAATCCAAGTGTTCTTTTCCTCTAAGGCACTGAGTTTAGCTTGCATTGCATCTTGCCAATGTCTAAATTTCACAGCTTCACTATAGGAGTTAGGTTCAGAAAATAGGGAGAAGGAAACAGAAAAGGATCGGTGAGATGGGGAGAGGTGTTTGTAGGTGAGGTGATGATTGAGTGGATGAAGTGTGGAGGATGGAGAGGATGCATTAGGAGGTAGAGATTCTGTTATATGGCAATGGTATTGTTTGAGATAGGCAGGTTGATGCCTATCTCTGGTGGACCTTCGAGGAGGTGGATCAAGAGATGAGGTACTATGTAGCTCATTAAGATGAGGTAAATTAAGAGGTGGATCAAACGGGGTAGCAAGCAGAGGCATTTCATGAAGAGGTGATTGAGATTAGAGAGTATAATTGGATGTGTTAGATTGTAGTTTATTAAGAGAAGGTGGAAAGTAGTTATCTGGTGGTGGAGGAGGTAAAACCATATTATGAGGGAAGGAGGAATGAATGTCTAAAGAGGAATGAGAGGAGGGGGTGGAGGTGGTGGAGTGGAATGGGAAGACAAATTCATGAAATATTACATTCCTAGAAATAATGGTGGAATGAGTGTCTATGTCACAGAGCTTGTAACCTTTGATGTTTGAAGGGTATACTAGGAACCTGCAAGGCCTGACTTGAGGTTCAAACTTGGTTATGTGGTGCTTAGGAGTGCTAGCATAACTTAGGTAGCCAAAGACTCGAAGATGAGCATAGGAGGGCGGTGATGAAAAGAGCCTTTCATATGGAGATTCGTTAGAAATGAGGGCTGTAGGAATCCTATTGATGATGTATGCTGCACTTACGATGGCATCTCCCCAAAAAGGAATAGGTAATCCAGCTTGAAAGAGGAGTGCTCTGGCAACATTCAAGAGGTGTTGGTGTTTCCTCTCAGCAACACCATTCTATTAAGGGGCATTGCCTAAACTTCATGAAAACTCTAAAAAAGAGAGTATCATTCTTTGTATAAAATAGAGGAAAAAAACTCCATCCTCCAAAGGAGGAGAAGTGAACAACACACTTGTCCTCCTAACACAGAGGAGGGAGGAACCAAACACCGCTATTGACAAAAGTCGAATAGCCTATTTCAATTATTTTCATACACAAAAAAAAAAAAATACAGACACAAAAACACAACACATAAACCAAAACAAAGGAAAACAGAAATTGTGGTAGCGCGTGAGGGACACGCGCCACATTGGGAGGAAGCCGATCAATCGATCTTGAGGGTGCCGGAGTCTGTGGCATCGACGGAATAAAATTCGCAGTGGCACGTGGATGCCACGCAATTCCTTTGACCCGCGCATGGGTGCAATGCGTCGCTTCAATTGGCTCCCAATCCGATCGCCTGCTAGATTGGCAGGTGAAAACTCCATTGATGGGGCGTGTATGAAAGTGGCCATTGGAGAAGCTCGGAGGGAGGGAGGAAGGAGGAGCCAAACGAAGGAGAAGGGGAGGGAGGGAGGGAGGAAGGAGGATCCAAAGCTCCCCCCCCCCCCCCCCCCTGGAGCTGGTTTCTGGAAGAATGTTCTTAATGGAGGAGGTTTTGACTAGGCTTTTGCGGAAAATTTTTTATAGGGGGCGTATTAAAGGTTTTTATCATCCTATGGAAGTTCCTCTTATTTGTCATTTATTATATGATAATGATCTTTTGATTTTTGTCAATGGTAGTATGAGATCAATGAAAAGCCTTATGGAGACGTTGGAGATTTATGAGAATTGATCTGATCAATTAATGAGTAAGGAAAAGTGCATAGGCTGGTGAGAGTTACGAGTTTTAAGGTTGGCCAGTTTCCTTTAACTTATTTGGGGGTGCCTTTGGTTTTTGGAAGAATGACAACTAGAATTCTTGAATCTCTTGTGGAAAAAGTTTGGAAAAAAGTGGTTGGTTGGAAATTCAATTTACTCTCACAAGGGGACGTCTTATTTTATTGCGGCATGTGTAATCCTCTATGGCGATCCACACTCTTGCTGTGATGAATGTCCCTATGGTTATTATTTAGAAAATTAATTCCATAATTGTCGACTTTCTTTTGGGGGAATGTTGATGGTTCGCCTAGAACTAAATGGAGAGCTTGGAGTAAGATTTGTAAACCCACTAGTGAGGGAGGTTTGGGTATAAGAGATTTAAAAGAGGCCCGATGTGCTCTTCATATGAAAATGGCTTGGCGTCTCTTTTCGGTGGATAATTTATGGACTTCTTTTGTGCTAAGTATTTAAAGAGAAAACATGTGTATACTGTAATTCCAGCGAGCTCTAATTTCTGGAGGTCTATGATTTCTGTTTTACCAAAGGTTTGTGATAATGCTAAAGTGTTGGTTCGAGGTGGAAATTCTTCATTCTGGTATATTGCTGGTTAGCTTTCAGGCCTCTTTCAGATTTGGTGGATACTATCCATAATCTTGCTCTTAAAATTCAGGATTATTGGCTGAATAATATTTGGGAGTGTGAGGATACGACAACGTATATTGCTTCCAATATTGCGACTGGAAAGAAGGGTGATGATACTTTTATTTGGAAGCCCAATACTGATGGTATTTTCTCTTCGTCTAGTGCTTGGGAGATCATTCGTGTTAAGGGTGAGCCAGCTCAGTGGATGGATTGGATATGGCATAACAGTATCCCTAAAAACATATCTATTTGTACTTGGAAAGCTAGATTTAAATGCCTTGCTGTTGATGACATAGTGCAACATAGAGGGATTTCTTTAGCATCTAGTTGCGACTGTTGCAACAGGAAACAGTGTGAAACTTTAGATCATGTGCTCTGTTCAAGGACCTAGCCAGTCAAGTTTGGGAACTTGCTAGTGTAGCTTTCGGCGTTGCTTGTATGCAAACTACTTGGTGGGCTCGTGTTTCGTCTTGGTTTGCTTGTGCTAAAAAATTGTCTCTTAAAGGGATTTTAGTGGGTATGGTGCCATGTCTGATTACTTGGAAACTTTGGCATAACAGGTATAAGGCTAGAATGGAGGGGCAATCTCAAAATGCTCAGTTTTTGGTTTGCCATTAAATTCTGGCTTAAGAGATTGGAGGGGGCATTAAAAAGGCAGGGAAGTTGCCCCTTGTTGAGGAGCAATTTCTATCATCCCTTGACATTCAGGTTGAGCAGGTTTTAGATAGGCGTTATGGACTGGTGGCTTGGCAGAAACCACTCGTGGAGTGGTTTAAATTAAATTGTGATGGTAGTTGTCATGGTAATCCGGAGAGTAGTGGTGGAGATGGTGTGATTCGGGATGAACTGGGGAGAGTTAAGGGAGATTTTTCAGTTTATTTTGGGATTGATACTAATAATGAAGTTGAATTAAGGGCTGTTAAAGAAGGTATTGTTCTTTGCAAAAACCTTAACTATGTAAATATTATTATTGAGAGTGATTCCAAGTTGGTGGTGGATTGGGTCAGAGGTGGTAAGTGTACTATTTGGTATTTATGAGATTTTTGGGAGGAGCTGCAAAAGGAGCTTGAGGGGCTTAATGTTTTGGTTTTACATCAATTTCGTGAGGGTAATCAAAGTGCAGATTTTATGGCCCGTCAGGGTGAGAATGGGCAAGAAGTTTGTTATGAGAATGATCGGGATTTGCCACATCTATTGAAAGGTATTATTCAGATTCATAAACTGGGTTTACTGCATTGACGTTTTTAGCTTTGTTTATTTTACAAGTCTTTTGGTTTTCATTTTTTTGTTTTATGTGCACTAACTTTGTTTTGCAGGTTGTTTATGTTTTTTGTTGCTTTGTAGTGTTCACGTTGGATAGTTTGTATTGTGGTTATATGGTTATTAGTTCTTTTGATGCTTGAGTTTGGATTTTTTGATTAATTGTAATTCCTAGGTGTCAAGTTTTTGTAACCACGGTTTTCTTCCGTCACAAGTGAGTGGTTTCAATAAACTTGGGGTACCGTCCTCTTCTTTAAAAAAAAAAAAAAAGGGAAGAAGAAAGAGAGAGAGAAAGATGATGTGGTACTCTTATTCTATCACATCATGAATATATATATATATATATATGATTGGATGTGAATACGTGTCCATATTCCAAGAATACCAAATAATAATTCGTCAATCAGGCTAAATTTTGTCATTGAAGATACTAACACAATACATTTATAATAGCAGAGCTCTATAAGTGTTAGTGGGTAGGATCCCCTCTCCACTTGGTAGCCTCCCCATGTGTGGTGATTTGCCTCACCATATGGGATGGCAACTGCATGCGGCCAGGGAGTTACCTCCCACCCTTTGCTATTGCTAGCCAGAAGCTACCATTTTGTTTTGGAAGACAAAAAATATCATGCGGCTCTAAAAAGAATTATATATAAGAGTATTTCTAAAATAAAAAGTAAAAATTGATGTCTCAAGCTCCCTCTTTTTTAAATTAAGGTATTCAACTCCAAAAGTTTCAAATCACATGGCTTTCTATTAAAAACATTTGTTGAGAACAAACAAACATTCCGGTTGCAAAAACTTGCCACATTATACCCCCAAAAGACACTTTGGTTGAATGATATAGTTGGACTTAAATTGAAGGGAATGAGATGATAAAAAAAGATACGCTAACACTCATACAACTGACAACACTAAAGTTACACAAATACATGGGATGGAAATGCTCTAATAATTTTGGCACTTATTTTGATCAATTATTATCTAGATAGTGTATAATCTTCAACTCTCGACTTTCAAGTTGGCAATGCACTTCTGGATGGCTCTAGGAATGTGCAATATTGGTCGATAACACTTTAGAAATCATTTCCATCGTCGGCCTTGATTGTGGACAGACATTTAAGCATTTCATGGCAAGTTGTACAACTATTATAAGTTCATTCTCAACATGAACAGTTGGAAATGGAAGGCGTTGGTCCAACACATCTTTCACATCTATGTTCTCCATGGCTAACGACGATGATAGTGAGGAGATGAAATCACTTGGATACTTTCCTCTAATGAGTTCGATTGCCAATACCCCAAAGCTATACACATCACATTTTTCAGTTACCTTCATTGTATAAGCAAGCTCTGCAAAAAAAAGAAATAAAGGAAAGATGTAAAAAATCAACACATATGCATGCTTTTCTTTGGAAGGACAATGAAATAATTTATAACCTGGTGCAATATATCCATAAGTGCCTGCAGGGGAAGTCCAATTGGATGAGTCTAGCTCCAAAAGCCTAGCAGTCCCAAAGTCTGAAACATGAGCCTCAAATTGAGAATCCAGCAAGATGTTGCTGCTTGATATGTCACGATGAATAATCGGAGGGGAGCAATCATGGTGCATGTAAGACAAGGCATATGCCACACCTTTAACAATATTCAATCTCTTACTCCAGTCCAATACTTTAGCAGCATCTTCGTTGCCCAAGATTAGGGACAAGCTACCCCTTTCTAGATATTGACAAACCAAAAAGGAATGTTGCACATGGGAACAAAAACCATAAAGTTTAACGATGTTTCGATGGCGTATGTCTATCAATGCCCTTATCTCATTCAAGAACTCCTTTTGAAATCTGTTCTCACTAGCATCATGCAGTGGTTGATTGAATTTCTTCACGGCTAAGATATCACCTGACGTTAGCTCTGCTTTATAGACAGTTCCATGTCCTCCTTTCCCAATGCAATATAGAGCATCAAAACCATTAGTCACTTTTATGATTTCATCATACAATGTTCTTCCATTGAAATGTAATACTGAAAGAGACAGTACTTGGCCCTCGATCTTGCTTTGTTTAGATTCTAGATCTGTCTTTCTTCTTTGCATAAAGAGAAAAAATCCAAAGAAAGAAAGTAGAACAGAAAATGCTCCTAAAAGCGGGAAAACGAGCAGAAACACCACTTTGTGTCCCCTTTTTGAGCTATGTTTGTATATCATGGAAGGATTGCAACGTTGTAGTCCTGTACCATTACCGCACAATCCCTTGTTCCCTTGTAATGCTTCTACAGAAGCATTTAGAAATGCGTTGCTATCGGGAATCGGACCCTGCAACTCATTGTAGGATATGTCGGCATACAACAACCAATGCATTTGTTCGAATGCTTTTGGAATGAAGCCAGAAAGCTGATTGTGGGAGAGATTTAAGATCACTATGCTCTCCAATTTGTAAATTTCCATTGGAATCTCTCCGTTTAAAGAGTTATAACTTATATCTAATTTGGAGATATGAGATAAGTGCATGAGGTGGGTTGGAATCCCTTTGCTAAAATCGTTGTGGCTTAAATTTAACTCGATCAATTTCACGAAGTCTCCAAAATTACTTGGAATTGACTTACTCAGCTTGTTTGAGGACAGGTCAAGATATTCAAGATTTGTCAAGAACCCAAATTCAAAAGGTATAGCGCCAGAGAGTTGATTGCCATTCATCCACAATCGCATTAGAGAAATTAGGCTTCCGAATTCTTTCGGAATCGTCCCAACTATATGATTTGAAGAAAGATCAAGTTCACCTAGTTGAGTACTCCAGTTTCCAACCTCGTGTGGTATGCTACCAGTAATATTGTTTTTACCTAGTCGTAGAAATTGTAGCCGTGGACATTGTCCCCAATTACTTGAGATCCTTCCATAAAATCGATTATGCCTGAGATCTATGAACTCCAAGTTTGGATAGACACCGAAGTCCTTAGATATATCTCCAATGAGTTGGTTACCTCTTAATTGGACTCTGACTATGCTTGTGCAATTTTTGAAACTTTTGGGAATTCGGCCATCCAAATGGTTGTTGCTTGCAGCAAAGTACTGGAGTGATCCACCATGGCAAATGTTTTGAGGCAAATTACCAATAAATTGGTTTGTGTCTAGTTGTAGAGTTTCCAAGTTGATGAGATCTCCAATTCCTAGAGGAATTGGACCAGTAAGTTGGTTTCCACGAAGCACTAAAGATATCAAATTGCTCAAGTTAGCAAAAGAAGTTGGAAGAGAACCACGTAGCTGGTTATGATCCAACTGTAGATATTTGAGAGAAGTCAAGTTTCCTATTTCTGTAGGAATGGATCCAGAAAGGCTATTATTATCCAGGTGAAGTAGGGTAAGATTTACCAAATCACCTAATGATGCTGGAATTGAACCCGAAAGATTATTGTGTTGAAGACTTACACTCTTTAGGGATTTCAAATTTCCAACTTCCAAAGGGATGGGGCCGAAAAGTGAATTATCAAACATGTGCAAGATGGTTAGCTTTTTCAAGTTCCCGAAAGTGGGAGGGATTGGACCTGTCAGGTGGTTGCGGCTAATGACAAGTTGATCCAAATTGGAGAGGTTTCCCATTTCTGGAGGAACGAAACCAGAAAGTTCATTGCCATAAAGAAACAAAATAACCAAGTTGCTCAAATTGCCTAAAGAAGAAGGGATGAAACCGTCTATATGGTTGTTTTGAAGAACAAGTTCAGTTAGAAGGTTTAGGCGCCCTATTTCTTCAGGAATGGAGCCGTTTAAGTTATTCTGGATGAGGTGGAGGACCTTAAGATTAGTGAGCCTGCCAATTTCTGGTGGGATTTTGCCTGAAAACTGATTCAAGGACAAATCGAGATATTCGAGTTTTGACAGGTAGCTGATTTGAGGTGGAATTGAACCAAAAAGTGCGTTCATGTAAAGATCAATGTACGCAAGATTTGGAAATGACAAAAAAGAAAATCCGTGAAGCGTACCTTGTAAGCTAGATTCGGTAATGTTTATTTTGAATACGCTTCCAGCAAGGTTGCATGAAATACCAAGCCAATTGCATGGATTCCTACTTAGGTTTGGATTGGAAGAAGAAACTGAAGTCCATGAAGATAAATGAGATTGGGATTCATTTTGAAGGCTGTCTTTCCATGTAAGAAGAGCAGTAGCTTCTTTGGAAGAATCAGAAGAAAAAGCAGCTTCCGGAGAAGGAACAAACTGAGCAAATAGGACAAAGTTGATGAGAAGGGAAAATACTTTCTTAATGGTTAATGATCCCATTGTTTTTACTCGTAGAGCGTATGATAGTTAAGGGATTTATTTATAAGCAATCCTGTACGCGGGGCCTACCACTCATCAATAGATACTGTTCAAGTTTAGAAAATAATTTAAGGGCAGGGACATTGATCCCATCCTTCCCAGTACATTATACTTTCTTGCAACATTTCTTAGCAATTCAAGGCTGGAAATTAATCTCGTCGACTAGAAAATGCAGAGTCACATCAATGGCTGGGAAAATCAAAAAGTGTACCTATTGCTTTTACGAACTTTGGTCGAACTTATTCATTATCTTGTGTAAAGAGAGTTGGAACTTGGGGCTCATGTGTGGAAGGAGGCAGCCTTCTTCCCTATCTTTTAATCTGTCAAAGTCTTGGTTCCTTTTTCGGTAGGGATATATAGACATTTGTGGTTCGCGATGGTCTTGATATATAAGTCACAATATTTAAGCAAAGAGCTTGAGAGATTCCACCACCGCAAAGTTCACATGTTCATCTTTTTATTATGTTCATACGTTTTCCCACTAGAATCACAAATGAGAGGATCTCATTTAGGTTCGAACAAAAAGATGAGACCGAGGAAGTTTCCCCAGTCAAGAGGGACGACCAAATAACTAAAATTAAGGAGATTTTGGCTGCTCTGTTTGTTTTGTTGTATTACAATTTCTCTGTAAATAACTTTCACGATGTTTTGATATTGAGAGATATTTTAACTACAAAAAGATTCTATAAAAGTAAATTCACAAAAAAACGTATCTTGATATAATAGTACGTTTGGTTGTAAAGTTACTTTTATTATAAAGTAAATTTAACATATCTTATAAAACTATATCAATTTGAAAGTTTATTTTTGTGGAAATTCTTTGTAGTTATATCACTTCAATTTGATATTTGAATGTACTTGGAAAAGTCAGTTAACGAAACACGATTTTCACAATGAATTATAATATGCATGAATACCAAACTAGTACCATCACACAAGTCAATTAACACATTGTAATGGGCGGTTAAGACTAGTTCATTTAACTTTTATTACAATACAAGTCTAGTTGGAGCACGAGATTTTCAGTTAACGAGTCTAACTAAAGGCGCTCGAGTTTACCAAATCACCTAAGGAACATGATTTCCTCTTATACTTTTAAATAATTAATATTTTAACATTACAAAGTTAAAGATAATAGTATAAAAAAAATAATAAATATGAAGTTATTCGGATTTATATGAACTTATATTAGTTAAAATGAGTTTTATACTAGTTATTATATATATTTAATAACCAATTAACGGACCTCTTATTTAATTAATGAATTGAGCGAAAGTTGAGTAGTTTGATCGAGCCAATCTCGAGCAGCTTGACGAGTAATCTTGTTCATTTACAATTCTAACAGAGTTTGCATATACCCATTGGGCCTTCCCATTACATTCAACTTTCTCCCAACAATTTCTCAGCAATTCATTGTTGAAAATTCTCGTACTGCTTCATTAATTTTCATTCATTACACTGGGAAGATTAGGATTGCTTTTACGAACTTTCGTTGAACTATTCTTTTAACTTGTATAAAGTGACTGTTCGGGTTCTTGTGTTGAAGGAGGCAGTCTAGTCTTCGAGGATTAGTGCAATTTTTCTACGCTTTTAATTTCTCAAAGTTTTTGTTGCTTTTTTTGGTAGGGATATAGACATTTTTGGTTTAGAATGGTGATCTTGACATAATTAGTCACTATAATTAAGCAGAGCCTGAGAGATTCCACCAAGACAAAGTCAGTCAAAGTATTCATTCTTGTCCTTATTCCTTAATTTTCTTTCCCAAATTTCCTCTCCCAACCAAAATTTGAAATTAGAAGAAGATTCATGCTGCAAATCATGAGGAATGGTGCTTAACACAGCGTAAGTATATATATATTAGTAAAACCTCCCATTTTTATCTATATATTTTTTAATAATTCTTGTGTGGATCAAACAAAACTCGTGGCATTCAAAATAACTTTAGACATGGACTCCAGTTCTTAATATTACTTTCCAGTCATAATAACTCTCCGAGGATTTTTTATTTTTTATTTTTTTTCCTGCGCTCTTAATTTGTCAGTCTTCCTTCCTTTTCTCCGTAGAGATATAGACATTTGTGGTTCGTAATGGTCTTGTTATTATTTTAAAAAAATAATAATGGTCTTGATATGAATCACTATAATTAAACATAACGTCTCTGACATTCCACAAAGTCTGTCTGAATGTGCTACATACAGGCGAACTTTTTGCCTGAATGTGCACACCGCTACGTTGTATTTTGCCATGTCAACATTTATATTAAAAAAAATTAAAAACTAAAAAACCGAAGAGGTCTCTATCGACTTTGTATCTCTATACTTTTTTCAGCAAATCTTGGAAGCTCTCCCGCCCTTTTGTGAACTTCTGTCAGCTATTACCCATGTCGAACCAGGTAAGATCCAAGATCAAAGTTCTTTTATTTTATTTTATTTTTTTATTTTTTTTCCATCCTATGCTTGGGTTTGTGACTATGTAAGTTGGGAAATTTGTCAAACGAAACGGTGAAATCTGTGATGAGAAGAATGTGGAGAAATCTATACGGGTTGATTTCTTCCTATAAAGTTGTGAATCAAGCAAATATATATGGGATGAGTAATGGGTTAGTGCAGTCCATACTTTACTTATTCTTTGTCAAATTCTATATAAATCTGGCTCTCAAGGGTTGATCAAACAATTATTCACTCTATGGACCAACACAAGACTCACGGAATTGGTTCCAAGCTGATCTAAACTATATATTATTCTTGGTTCTAGCTTTGTTTTAAAGATTTGAAGAAATGGGTTTTTGTTTTTAATTGGGTTAAAGATTAGAAGACCAGATCAAATTATAAGCGAGCATAACTGTGAAAAAAAGGATTCTTTACTCTCTTTTTTTGTTCTTTTTTTTTTGGTTCAGTCAACAGTCATAAAACTCAATTTAGAGTCATAAAACACACATAGAGAGGGCAGGGGAGGAGAGGGGAGGGGGAGAGAACGGTTTCGTGGATGGAGAAGATGAAAAAACAAAACGTACTGTTTTCACAATTGAAGAGGTATTTATTCAATTTTCTTGAAGTAAAATGTACCGTTTTCATTTAATCCAAACTCTGCGTTTTACTCCATGTAGGATACCGTCTGCAGGGCCTTCCCTCCTCACGTCTAGTTTGAGACTTTTCCTATTCCTTAATTTTCTCCCGAAACCAAAATTTGAAGTTAGAAGAGTATGCATGCTGGCACAAATCAGGAATGCTGGCATAGTCTTTATGGACACATGGTGTAACTCTCACTCTATCACAGAATGTGAAATCATTAGAGACTGGTAGTTATATAAACAATTTTAATGATATAATATAATGTGGTAACGTAGATAAGAATTGTAATATAATATATTATAATATAATATAATACAATTTTAACCATAATTTTGAATACTGGTATTAGAATTGTGCATATGACACCAATGTCTCGTGGTTCCCATTTTGACCCTGTCATAAGCTGTTTTAACCACTGAACCATCAGTTTATTTTTGTCATTTTATGGAAATATTTCTCTGTCGCTTTTTATATATAATTTTTATTCCAGTTTAGGCTAGATTTTTTACAAGATCTCTATTTTGTTATGTATTTTAATTCAATGCGATAATTAGAATTTTGTCTTTTCGAGCAAAATCCTCAAAATCTCGAATCTTTGGAACTGATGCAGAAGTTCGAGTCGTCGGCCAATAATAGATTACTATGTGGTTTCGTTCATCTTTTCGTTATGTTCTTACGTTTTCCCAGTAGAAACAAAAATTATGACAAAATTACCCCTTACTCCATCGGTTTCCTTTTCCTCAAACTGAACTTTATATCTGAAAATCTCCAAATCCAAAATTCGAAAACCCTAACTCGGAAACCAGTGACCATCGATCGATTGTTGTTCGCATTGGTGTTCGTTCGTCTTCGCACCAATCTTAGTGGCTTCATAAAATATTTTCGTTCATCTTCATCGAGTTGGTATCTGTCTTCTTCGCGTAGTGGGTATCGCAGAGGTGAGTCCATCTCAAAATGACTCCATCTTTGTCTTCATCAAAATTGTATATTTTTCGTGTAAAACTGAGTAATTTGGAATGTCAAAGTTTCGATTTTGATGATGCCCTTGTCCAATATTGCACATAAGTGGGTCCAATGTTGTATGCTTCCTAATATGACGCTAGTGCATTGCTGAGTGGCTTTAGTTGTCGCAGTTTGAGAACACAATAACATGAGTGTGTTGTTGTTGTCTTTATTGTCGGGTTGTGACAGAGGGACCCCAGAGGTGGTCTCTTGCATAGGAAAATGACCAAATTTATCTGTTTGGTCCAATAGTTTACTTTTGTTTACTTTATAGTTGGTCTAATAATTGACTACGGTCCATGACTAATTTAATAGACAATATTTTGTAGGATGGCTACGAGGAATTTGTTATTTCAAGTCCATCATGGTGGGATAATTGATAGGCGGCAGAATGGGGAATATGTTGGGGGTAAGACTGATGTGTACCATGAACCATATGATGAGGATCAACTATCATGGATTGAGATATAGACGATTATGGCCAAGTATGGTTACCATCCAGGTGACCTAGTCTACTATAGACACCCTAGCTTGGGGATGCACAATGGTCTTAAATTGCTTACATCTGACCATGATGTGCTGTCTATGGTGGCTGCGCTTCAGGATCAACAAATGGCTCATTTGTATCTTGTGTCTCATTCTCGAACTTCAGTGCACCAGTCTTCTTTGCATGATCATCATGTCGAGGAGGATGTGAGTGAGGATGAGGAGGAAGCAGAAGCACGTCACCTTGGACTTAATGATCCATTTTGGAAAGGTTGAGTAGTGAGGATGAGTTGTATGACATTGATGTCAACACAGTGGGAACATTGAGGTCAAAGCCTGCACAACCAAGGAGTAAAGGTGTTGAGTCTCAAGTGACAGTTGATGATAAAGAGCCACAATCTTCCTCAGATGCTGAGGATGAGGAGGATGAAGGGAGGAATCAAGACAGAAGTGGTCTAAGGTGGCCAGAGGAGGATGACATAGGTATAAAATACTCTTCTATTTTCTTGTTTATTATTTTAGTGTTCATTTTTCAAAACTTGCTAAACAGTGCTTGCTTTTACAATTAGCAGGTAATTGTTCTGATATGACACCAAGTGACGTCCTTCAATCTCCTGTCCATAGTGGTGACGAAGGACATCGTGATTTTAAGTTCCCCGAGTTTCAAGCTGTTGACTTGGAGAAGCCAAAAATATCTGTTGGAATGAAGTTTGGATCTACAGCACAGTTTAGAGAGACAATAAGGAGGTTGAACCTAAATATAGGTAAGTCGATAAAATTTGCAAAGAATGATGGAGATAGGGTTACTATTGTCTGCAATACCCCTAAATGTCCTTATCAGGTTTATGGGTCTTGGATTAGAGGGCAACAAACTTTCCAGATAAAGTCTATGAACCCAAGACATGATTGTAGCATGAGTTATAAGAACCCCATTGTCACATCATCTTGGATTGCAGATAAGATGATGCCACTGTTTAAGCCAACCTAATGTGCCTATCAAAGCACTTGCTGATGAGATTAAGAGAAAGTGGGGAGTGGAAGTTCCTAAAATGAAGTTGTATCGTGCTCGAGCGAAGGCTCAGTTTACCATATTTGGCAGCCATAGAGAACAGTATACCAAGGTATGGGACTATTGTGAGACCCTGAAACAAAGGAACCAAGGTAGTTGTTTGTTAGTTAGGGTGGAACGAATAACTCCTGAGTTACCTCCTATTTTTCAAAGGATGTACGTAGGATTGGCAGCCTGTAGAGAGGCTGGTTGTAGACCATTGATTGGTTTGGATGGTTGTTTCTTAAAAGGACCATTTAAGGGGCAGCTCCTATGTGCTGTTGGTAGGAATGCAAATGATAACATGTACCCAATTGCAATGGCCATTCTGGAGGCAGAGTTAAAGGATAGTTGGGGATGGTTTATTGAGACACTTACATCCGATCTTGGATAGCAACTTGAAGGCGGGTGGACATTTATCAGTGACAGACAAAAGGTAATTTTGTAAATATTTCAATATATTCTATTAACTAAAACCTATTAAATGAGCCACTCATTGAATATTTTTTGTAGGGTTTAAAGCCAGCAATGGAGAGTTGGTGCCTTACAATGACAACCGTATTTGTGTCAGGCATTTATATGCCAATTTTCGAGATGCTGGCCACAGGGGTGTGGCTTTAAAGGAGAAATTGTGGCAGACAGCCACAGCATACACGAAGAGGGACTTTGAGAGAGCTATGGAGGAACTGAAAGCCCTCAGTCAGCCTGCATATGACTACCTAAAGGTTATAGACCCATCACAATGGTCTAGAGCATGGTTTAACACATTTTCAAAGTCTGACTTGGTAGTGAATAATCTTAGTGAATGTTTCAACGCAAATATTCTGCAAGCACGGGATAAGCCAATTGTGACTATGGTGGAGACCATACGGAAGAAACTGATGGGGCGATATCAGTTGAAAAGGGAAGCAATTGGTAAATGGGAGAATACAATCACGCCTCAGATAGTTGCGAAGCTTGAACTTATGCATGACCTGTCCATCTATTGTACTCCAACGTATGCAGAATGTGGTCAGTTTGAAGATAACAATGCTGGTAGGCAATATGTGGTTGATTTGAAAAAGAGGACCTGTTCATGTTTGAGATGGGACATCATAGGTATTCCATGCCCGCATGCATACACATGTATTGTGTATTCTGACCAAGATCCCAAGGGATATGTGCATCATTACTATAGTTTGGAGATGTGGAGGGCAGCATACGAGCCTTTAATTTACCCTATGTCAAGTGAGGATCAGTGGCTCACTACCACATACGAGAAGCCCACTGCTCCTGAGGTTAGAAAACAACCCGGGAGGCCAAAGAAATATCGAAGAAGAAATGAGGACGATCGACAAGGAGCAAACAAGTTGAGGAAAACTGGTGTGCATATGACCTGTTCGAGATGTAATCAAGTTGGTCACCACAGAAGAAAATGTCCGCGTGGGAACGCAGGCACACCCTCCTTCACTTCTGCAGCAGAATTTCAAGCTCCTTTATTTCCAGATGAACAAGTTAGTGGCTATTTCTTCCTTATTTACTATACGGTATTCATTTACATATTGCTTGAAAATGTTGAGAATGTTAATTTACATTTAAATGTGGTACTAGGTCATTTCACAACCTCCAATGTCAGAGCCTTCACAGCCAACAACCCAATCTATGCAAACTGGGAACGCTCCACCTTCGTCGCCTTCGCAGGCAGCATGGCAAACAAGTCCAACAGTGCAGACGCCCTTGTCAGAGACTTGGCAGGCAGACCAAAGTAATCAACTGCAAGTCAATGTGGGTTGTGTAAAGATGTTGGCCAAATAACCACCCAGGAGGCGGTCTGCAAGACTTGGGGGCCACCACTCACAGACTAGTACACGTAGACCTGTGTTTGTGGACTTAGACGTTGATACAAGCAATCCAGCACAAGGAAGACTGTGTTCTTGGGGCAATCCTGGAAGGGGAGGCATGCAATTCAGAGTTGGTCAACTGTCACCCAACACCCAAGTGCCTCCTGCCAAGGCTAATGCATCAGTGCCACCCTACACCCAAGTGCCTCCTGCCAAGGCTAATGCATTAGTGCAAAAAGGGAAGGATGTAGAGTCATCTTCACGTGTGGAGAGGATGAACGAAGATAAAAAGGGGAAACAGAAGCGACCAAATTGGCAATATTGACTTGCTGTTGTAATGGTGTAGTTAGGGCTTAATGACATTACTGTTATTGGAAAACTTTTGTTGTAATGGTCTATAGTAGGTGACATTATTAGGGTGACATTATTTGTTGGCAATATTGACTTGCTATTCCAATTGAGGGATTTTGATATGTAGGGTGATATTATTATTAATCATTATCAACACAGTAAGTTGTTGCCACAAAATTCACTATATAATCAAATTACATACAACAAGTGATGTTCAATACAACAATCAAATTCAAAACAACAACCACAGTCAATACACATCCAAAAAATTACATTAACCAATCCTACGCTATCATCAAGTAATGACGACCTTCATCAGCATAATGAGACATTTTCATATAGATAACAGCAACAACTAGAACAATTATAATGACACCACACCATATGCAATTATTGTATTTCTTGTGCAAATATTTAGATTTTTCCTTCTCCTTATACAAAAACTGTTGGATATGTTTCATGCGCTCCCTCTCCATCACTAACTTAGCCTCCAATTCCGTAGATTTTTCCTTCAACTTATTGCATAACTCTTGGATATGCTCCCTACGCTCCCTCTCCATCACTAAGTTAGCCTCCAATTCGGATTTCTCAATCTTGAACTCACGACTCCGTATCCGGAGTCTATCTCGTAGCTGGCCAATAACATCTCCGCACGTGGAGCAAAAATCATTATCTACCCAATAAAAAAATGTACAAAACTTGTCTCCACCCCCATGTTGACAACCAGGAGTCCAATATGGGCATCTCCAGAACTTCATTTTGTAGTTATCATCCGTAGTTGACACTCTTAGACGTGCTCGCAGATTGCAACGGCAAAATGGGCCATCGAGTGGTGCTTTACCACCCCAGCTTGTGCTAGATGAACCAGTAAACATCTTTCACAACCTGCTGAAATATGTCAGGATTATGAGTGTAGAAAGGAAACAGTCAAAAGAGAGGTTGATGAGCCAAAAAATTTCTACTCTATAGAATTGAATCAATATTATTCTTTACAGACTACTGCAGCTTTATACAAAAGGAGAAAAGAATCCTAACAAACTAAACTAGAACATTATCTAAGCATGGTATCGAATCAATATCATGGCAAATAAACTGGAACATTGTTGAGTTACAATGTACAATCATTTATAGCATTCTTGAGCTACAATAAACTCGAATCAGTTTTTCACCTTACAATGTACAGTCATTTATAGCATTCTTGAGCTACATCAAGGCGGGAGATTTGTTATCAATATTAACAATCACTGAGGTACCTGCGATGGAGAAAGCAATTTGAATGAGAGCTCTACAAAAAAACTCCTTTGCAATGGAGTCACTGACAGCTCGAAGGGGACGTCGACGTCGTGGTCGGCAGCTCACACCGTGGTCGGCAGCTTTGTTAGGGTTCGTCGTCTCCCACCTTCTTTGCAGTCTACCCCAGCTTATTTCTCCATCGCTCCTAATGGCTTCAAGTCAGACGTTATTCACTTTGAAACAAAACCGTTTTTCAGCATTAATAAAACGAGTCGTTTTGGCCATGAATTTGGGGATTTTCGGATATGAAGTTCAGTTTGGGGAAATGGAAGCCGATGGAGTGAGGGGTGATTTTGTCTTTGCATTGAAGGATTAGCATGTGAGAAGCACGTGAGTGAGTCTTCCGTTTGATTTAACTCTCATTGTAGACGGAAGGGGGGATTGGGACGTCATAAAAGTAAGAGTGTCTACTTTGATGCAATCAATAGTTTCGAGGGCATATTGTGAATTGGGTGATAGTTGGAGGGGGCAAAGTGTAATTAACCCTATAAAGAAACACATTTGATATTAAAGAAGAAGGTCTGCTACATTAAGTTCTATATTACAAGAAAGCTAACAAACATAAAATAAAGATAGATTACAAGATAGTAAGTGGATCTTTCTCATTGTGGAAGTTTAGCAGAGAATGTGGAATGGTAATTAGTAGAATGTTTCCAAAAATATTTTTGGTGACAGTCCACTGCGTAATGGAATGCAGACATCGATTCTCATCTCGATGTATTTTTCGAAGTTCCCATCTGTCAAAGCCTTTAAGAGCAAGTCTGATATCATGAATAATTAATTGCACTGTCCAGTCAGGAATAATATTTGAATTCTTTACTGCTTGAAGGGTATTAAGAGAGTCTCCTACAATCACAATGTTTCCAATGTTAGCTTCTTTGGCTTTCTCTACTCCCAAAAGCATTGTTGTAGCTTCCCCTTGATTTGGATTTTGGCTGCTGATGTGCTTTGTAACCACAAAAATGATGGATCCAGAAGATGTTCTACCAACTGTTTCTGTTGTGCATCCACTTTGTCTAACCGCAACATCAAAAGTGACTAGACAATGATCTACAGGCATGGGTCCCCAAGATTTGCTAGAATTTAATTGTAAATTGCCTCCTGCATCACAATGATCTTTGAAATTGTTTTAGTGGAAGATATAAAAGTAGATAAATCAGGTTTAAGAACTTCATGAAGGACTTTATTTCTAAGGGACCATATACTATCCATAGCCACAATTGCAAAAATTCGAAAGTGGTGCTCTTCCTCTGGGGGGATTCCTAACATTCTGGAAGGATCAAGAATGCACTTGACCCACACTTTAATATCATTCTGAGCACAGGAGGAAATGTTTAAAGGCCAAGGGGGATTCCTAACAGGGGACTTTATATAAAGAAATGAAGTATATGGTATATATTTTTTTTTGAAGGAAAGAGACTCATTTTATTAATGAATCGAAATTACAACTGCGACTTATTAATACATAGAAAATCCAAATTAGAAGCCAACCTACGCATCAATTCTGGTTCTTCCCCACATACAAATTCTTTTGTGGCGGACATTGTCTTAACTTCTCAACAAACTCTCTCCTAACAGAGAAAGTGCTCAGTAAAACAGAACTTAGAGGCTCCTTCTGTCATCCTAGGGAGGAAGTGTACGAGACATTGCTATGGACATCAAATCCAATAGCCTATTTATATGGACACTAAAATAACAAAAAACTACAAATAAACACATTAACAACTATTGAACCTCAAGCATCGGTATGACCTCAGACGTCACGCCCACCGCAAGTATTGGCATCTCGAACCCTGATGGCACGAGTACCCAACTTACGCACGGACAAACACACTGCGCAAGCAACACCTACGCTCGAGCACTGGCCGTACACCTGCCGACCGTAGTATCGACCACCACTCTCAAACAGCTTTTGCCCCAGATTGCGTCCGATCCAAAGGCTGAACACCTCACTCGGGTCAACAAAAACAAAAAGACAAACAAAAACAAAAACACTTAAACGGAACAACAAAGAAATAGAAAAACAAAAATGGATGAACAATGCAAAGTGCACAGTGTGTCGGCAGCGGCGCGAGCATGACACTGGTCACTCTAGGAGGAAAGCCAATGGTCAATCTTGAAAGTACCAGAGTCAAGGATTCCAGAGAAGCTGAGAGTGGCTTCGACAGAGGGCTCCTCGGTGGTGCGTGATTGCCATGCGCAGACGAGATCCGGAACTTCATCCAGCGCGTGCGGGCTACGCTCTACTCCGATGGACGCCGAATTTGGTGGCCTTGAAGATCAATGGCTGGGTGTCATCCCAGTGGGGTGGGTGTAGAAGGGCGACAGCTGGAAAGACCCAAACGGTGATCCTCTCTTATTTGGCCTAAAAACCACAAAAACAAAACCAAAAAAACACTACACAGAAAGTAAAATGGACAGAGGAGAAGGGAAAGGGAAGGAAAAGGAGGGGGGGAGGAGCCTAAGGTCCCACCCCCTTTCGTTAGATCTGAGTTTGGGAGAGTTTAGTGAGAAGAGAGAGGGTTTTTTTTTCTAGAGAGAGACGAGCTGAAAGGGTAAAGGCACACGCAATCTTTTGCGGTATGAAGTATACGATATTGATCACATTGATCAACACTTTTTCTACTTTTCATATAGGGTCTCATTAATTACGCCGTTCAAACAAAAAGATTAGAGGAAGTTTCCCTTGTCAAGAGAGACAACCAAATAGCAAGAATGATTAAAGTGCTTCACCACCCCTTGAACCTTCAAATTCCAAATCTATCTCCATACTTCAACATGCTTATCCTTCTTCGATGACTCACCACCCATTTTCTTCAATCTCTCTTTTTCAAGATAGTATGTTGTTTTAACTGAAAACTTCACATTCCTTGTTGGTCTCCATACCATCTTATCCTTCACCCCTATTTACTTAGTGGCATACTACAAATTTTCTCATCTTCAAAGACTTCAAAAGTATCATATATTAGCATGCTATTCCATGAGACAAAACCCTCATCAATAAGTTTGTCCACACATGCATTTAGAGGCAAGTTCTTACAAGGGTATTGAACCTTGAAAGAGCTAGAAACAGGGAGCCACCTGTCCTACCATATTTTGATAGTTTTGCCATCTCCAACTCTCCAGAAAATACCTACCTTAAAAAGGTCAATAGCTAACCATAGACTCCTCCAAATGAAGGAAGGGTCAAATCCCAATTTTGCTTCAGTAATACTCCCCCTTCGAAAATACTTATCCTTCATATTTTTTGCCACCAAAAGAGAAGGTAAATTAAGCATCCTCCAGCACAATTTTGCTAACATTGCTAAATTGAACACTTCAATATCTCTAAACCCCAGCCCTCCATCCCTCTTTGAATCCCCCGTTTTCTTCCAACTTCTCCACTGAATCTTATTCACCTCCTGCTTATGTCCCCACCAAAATTTAGCAATGAGGGATGAGATCTCTTGACAAATTCTCTTCGGTAGCTTAAACACACTCATCGAAAATGTAGGTATGGCCTGTACCATGGTTTTCAATAGAACTTCTTTCCCAGCTTGTGAAAGAAAAAGATTCTTCCAGTTATGCAATTTTGCCCAAACTCTCTCCTTAACCACCCTGAAAGTGTTATACTTGGATCTACCAATCATGCCAGGTAGGCCAAGATACTTTTCATCAGAACCACACACTAGTACTCCTACTGAAATTTGGATTTGCTGTCTAGAGCTTCTGCAGTGTTAGAGCTAAAGAAAATGGTAGTTTTTTGTAAATTGAGTTGCTGACCCGAGGCCTTACCATATTTCTCCAGCAGCCTATGTATTTTGTCCCACTTAGCTATTGTAGCTCTCCCAAAAATCACACAGTCATCTGCAAACAATAGATGACTAATCCTTGTTCCACCCTTAGCAATTGTTATCCCCTTCAGCTCTCTTTTACTTTCAGCCGTATTTATCAAGGAACTAAGCCCCTTAGCACAAAGAATGAAAAGATACGGAGAATGAGATCCCATTGTCTAATTCCTCTAGTTGGCTTAATCCTCATTCCAGGCTATCCATTCAACAGAATTGAATAAGTCACTGTGGAAATACATTGCATAATCAGCCCAATCCATCTTTCACCAAATCCCATTTTCCTCATTACACCCTCAACAAACTTCCACTCAATCCTATCATATGCTTTTGCCATGTCTAGCTTCAACTCCATACTTTCAACCCTTCATTCTTGCCTCATCTTCATCGTATGTAAGGCCTCATATGCTATAATCACCTTATCCGTTATCAATCTTCTCGGGACGAAAGAACTTTGGTTGCTGGAAATCAAAGAAGGCAGTGCAATTTTTAGCCTATTTGCTAGGACCTTTGAAGCTAGTTTATAGATGACATTGCAAAGGCTATTGGTCTGAATTCACTAGCCATTGAAGGGTTCTTAACGTTTGGGATCAAGGCTATATAGGTATGGTTAATACCACTACCCAAATCTCCCTCACCATTCAAGAAACTCAACACTGCCTTACCTACATCTTCACCCACAATATTCTAATAAGTATGGTAAAAACATGTCCCATATCCATCAAGCCCCAGGGACTTAAGATGAGCCATTTGTTTCAATGTTGTCTCCACTTCCACCATGGTAAAAATCTGTTGAAATTTCTCATTCATTTGAGTTGTTACCCTTGGCATCAAATCTTTCAAGCATTCATCAACCTCTTCCCTAGTAGGGCTAGAAGATTCAAAAATATTCTAAAAATGAGACCAGAACACCCTCTCCAATTCATCTTTTTCAACCACTCTTCTTCCCTCCCCATCCATAATCTCCTTTACCATATTCTTATTTTTCCTTTGGCTAGCACATGAGTGAAAATACTTTGTATTTCTATCCCCCGAATTTGATACCAATTCTTCTTGGCCCTGTATTTCCACCTCAAATCCTCATGTTTTAAAAGTAAACCTAGCTCCTTTTGTAAGTTTTTAACAATCTCAGCATTGTGGGGACCTTCATTTTCTTGTTCTTCCTTCAACCTTTTTGTTTTTTCTTTTATAAGTTTCTCTATATCATGACACTTATGAGAATTGCAGTGCAAGAGCTCACCTCTACATCTTATCAATTTTTCCAGCACTTGCCCCAATATATTCTAATCTGCAACTCCCCAAGCATCTTAAATTACTGGCCCTCCCTACTCTTCTAAGGTCCACTTGGCTTCAAATCTAAAGAGCCTTCTCATCCTTTTAGAAACCTCACCAATCATGTTCATACTCAGCAGCAAGGCCTTATGATCAGATTGGCTCATTATTAGGACTTCCACCTTTTTATTTCTAAAACTCTCAGCCCATTTATGATTAGCCACAGCCTTATCAAGCCTCTCCTTGGTGAAAGATTGATCCTCGTGTCTATTACTCCAGGTGAATCTACTCCCCTTCCACCCTAAGTCAAACACACTGTTATCTTCCAATGCTTGCCTAAAATCTTGCATCTAGGCCTCAGGTCTAGGCATGCTACCTTCTTTTTCCTCCTGAGATAGCACCTCATTGAAGTCACCAATTGTGCACCAAGGCACCTGCTCTAACGGCTTTATCAGAGACAATAATCTCCATGTTTCTTTTCTTTAACAGGCCTCAGGATGGCCATAGAAACCAGTCAACAATCATCTATCCTCTTCGCCAATATAAGCACTTATGTGGTGCTGTGAGTAATTAACAATCTCTAACTCCACTTCCTCCTTCCACAGCATCACCAAACCCCCTTTTCTCCCCATTAGCTCCACCACAAAACAACCCTCGCACTGCATTCTTCTTTTAATACCTTCCAACTTATTGGCCATCATTTTTGTTTCTATCAGAAATATGATCCCGGGTCTCTTTTCCTTTACCAAAACGTGAAGATCCTGAACTGTCCGGGAGTTTCCAAGCCCCTGTCAGTTCCAACTTAGGATTTTCATAATGGTTGGTGGGGTTGGCTAGCTACCTCCACCAAACAAAAACCATCTGCTCTATCAAATTCCCCACACCCCTTCTTGCCTTTTTTACCCAACCCCAACACTCCATGTTCAACATAATCAACACTACATTTATTACCAGAAATTACAAGGACAAGAGCAATTATACCTACATTTCTGGCTCTCCTCTTCCATCTGCCTCGTGCTCCCAATTTCACACCCTTTATCACTTCTTGTTCCTGACCCTTCTCTACATTGCCATCGACAGCAGTCTGTGAAACACATAGGAAAAAATCACACCCCCGATCTGTCTCTTGAAGAAAACCTGAAGTCATTTCTTCTCTTCTTGGCATCTCAACAAACACCTCCTCTGTACTCTCATTTCCTTCCATTCCCCCCTAAATTTCTTCATTTAATCCCCCCATTTTTTCATCCTCTCTGCCAACCAACCCACCTTTACCTTCCTGCTCTATAGAACCGACACCAGAATCGATCCCCACCTCTGCCACAACATCCGAATCAGCCCCTTTACTTTCCTCCTCTGCTTTAGCATAGGCGTGTCCAAGAGACTTATAAGCCATGCTCCTTCGAGGATTATATGTCGCCCGCAACTAGGAGCCAAACTGCGATCCACCTCCCTCCCCTTTAACATCAAGCCCATCCACCATCACACACCCATCCTCCCCATGATTTATCAATCCGCACTTGAAACAAAGCTTCGGGAGTTTCTCATACTTCAGTAGGATCCAGAGCTTGTTCCCCAGTAAATTCGCCATTCTTCCTCTAGTTATTTTCTTTCTCAGATTTATTTCAATTTTAACACGTAGGTATTGCCCCCATCCTATCCCACTCTCATCCACATCCACCTCTCGAACAACTCCCATAGATGCCCCTAATCGATGCCCTACTTCACTATTCATACAAGCTAATGGCAAATCGTGCATCTGAACCCAAAATTCCTCAAGATGGAGGTGCCGTCTGCAACACCAATCTTGGATCTTAAGGTTTGAAGCCGCTGACGGGGTAGTGATTTTGTGAGGAGGTTAGCTAGTTGATCCATAGTATGAATGTGATATACACGAATTCTTCCTTTCTTGATGATATCTCGAACAAAGAGGAGATCGATTTCAATGTGTTTCATTCATGTATGTTAAATTGGGTCAGACTGAAATGATTGGCTCCAATATTGTCACAAAACAGTTGAGGTGCTTGTAGAAGTTTAAGACCAAGTTCCTGAATGAGTGATTTAAGCCACACTGTTTCGGAGGTAGCAGTTGCAAGTACTCGAAACTTAGCTTCTATTGATGATCTCGAGACTGCCTTTTGTTTTCTTGCTAACCAAGAAATTGGATTTGGACCAATAAATGTTATGAAAGCAGTGGTTGAAACTCGAGTTTCTGTGTTTGATGCCTAGTCCGCATCACTATATGTCTTTTGTTCGAATTGACCATTTTTTTGTAAGAGAAGACTATGGAACATTGTCTGCTTGAGATACCTGAGAAGCCACTTTACTGCAGCCCAATGGAGTGCTTTTGGATTTTGCATGAACTGAGCTAGTCGATTAACAACAAAGGCAATGTTTGGACGTGAGTCCCTGATATTAAAGTGCACTAATTGTTTTTCTATACTCAACCCCATCAGCATTCTCGGAATCCCTTTTTTAGATGAAAGTTTAATAAAAATATTATAAAATTAAAATATTGTATTTAGAATATTATTTTTATTTTGAAATTTGAAAATTTTGAATTATTTATTGTATTTTGTTTAGAAGTTGTAATAATTAGAAGATATAAAATGAAATGAGATGGATTAAGATAATTTCTAAAAATAAACAAGGCCTTAGAATTTGAATGCAATCACTTCTTGTATAATTTGGAGGGAGCTTTTAGTTGACGGGTTCAAACTTTTTTTTTTCATTTCTTTTAATTTTTTTTAATTTTTTTAATTTGTTTTGCAAGCCTTCAATGAAAACTTAGGTACCTTTGGTCGTAGGTGAAAAGTTATATAAAGGAGGAGGCTGATGTGGATTCCTTTGCATCCCATTAACATTAAACTTTTTTTTTTTAACTGAACTGATCTCATTAATCATAATCAACACTTACATCAACTCTAAAAGAAACGAGTGATATAATTACATCATGTCTTTTGCAACCAGAGTTAGAATATAAGGTGGACATAGCTCAATATCATACACATCTTGTAGACTTTCAAAAGCAGCTTTTGCTAAGTTGTGAGCTGCCTGCCATATTAGCCTTTCGATATGCATGTGATACTAACCAGGTAGCATATGATTCAAGTATGAATCTTGCATCTTCTATAAGACTGCCACCCAAACTCCAGTTCGAAGTATAGTGTTTCAACGAGTCCACGACCTGTTTTGAGTCCCCCTCTAGACAAAATTGTTTTAAACCAAGTTCCTTGCATAAAATTGCTGAAATAATAGACCATAGGCTTTAGCATCAAAAGAGATTCCTTTTAGAGATCTGTAAGCATGAAGGGCGCCAATAACAAAACCTTGGTGATCTCTGATGAGTACTCCTATTCTAGTCCTCCCTTCCCTCGATTTAACAGCTGCATCCCAGTTTACCTTAAAGCTTCCTACATCAGGTTTTGATCATTTATAACCCTGCTAGAGCCTTGGGATTAGTTCCTGGTTCCTCTTTGAGTGCCTCTTGTGGGGGATGATGTCTACCTTGGCATGTTGGTTGACAGCATTTGGGTGTTTAAATTCTTTGCCATGGATAAAGTCATTCATTCTCCTCATTGTGACTGTCACCTCATCAAGTTCCCCTGAATCGAGAGTGTCAACGACTAACCATACATTGAAAACCAAATCACTTTGGATAAACAACTTCTGCACTTTCTTTATTCACTGACTCCACACATCCTTAGCAGCATTACATCCCCATAGAGCATGGCAAGAGGTCTCAGGCTCTTGTTTACAGATCAAGCATAAACTATCCTCCACTACTTTTCTCCTTCTCAGATTAGCTAGAGTGGGGAGAGCCTCACTACAAGCTCTCCATAAGAACATCTTAGTAGCAGAGGGTACTCTTAGTTTTCAAATAGTTTTCCAAACTTGGTTGTCCCTAGCTCTGACTAATGTTTCCCCTTCTAGCTCCCTTTCCATCTTTTTGTTGAGGTGATAGCCACTTTTGACCGTGTATATACTATTAGTAGTAAATTGCCATATTAACTTTTCTTCTTTCCCATCTAGATTAACTGGTATAGCTTTGATGCCATCTATTTCTTGTTGGGAAAAAAGTTCATAGTGTTGGGGTATATGTGGAGACTGGTTTTGGACCTGAAAAGGTGTTTGCTGAAGTTGGCTTGACTGTTGGCTCGGCTGTTGGCTCGAGCCAAGGTTCGCTCGACTTCGCTCGACAGACCACTTGAGCGAAGGCAAGTCAGAGAGAGGTTCGCTCGACATCGCTCGACAGACCGCTCGAGCGAATGCAAGTCAGAGAGGTTCGCTCGAGTCTCGCTCGACACTCCGCTCGAGCGAGACACAAACCCTAGTGTTCGCTTGACACTCCGCTCGAGCCAATGTTCATTTGGCTGTTCGCTCGAGTCGCGCTCGACATTCCGCTCGAGCGAAGTACTCAGATTTTGCCAGATTAGGGTTTCCAGCGCCACTCACTATATATATGTCATATTAGACTTGTGTTGTACGGCTAGAAGCATTTTTTGAGATAGAATAATTGTCTTGTTAGTGCATATTGTGTGAGAGAGAAAAAGCCCTAGAGAGTGTGAGTTGAGATTGAGTGATTGTAATCTCCTCTGGTTAATAAAATTTCTGCAGCTCCTGTGGACGTAGGCAATTTGCCAAACCACGTAAATACTGTGTCGTGTTCTTGATTGTGTTGCTTTTACTTTATTTGTTATCGTTGGTGTGTGTACTTTGCATAGTATTTCACAACAACTGGTATCAGAGAGCCAAGGTCGTATCTGAAAGAGAATGATGACTAGAGATAAAGTGAACGCACCCGGGATCGAGAAGTTTGACGGCACTGATTTTGGGTATTGGAAGATGCAGATTGAGGATTATCTCTATAGGAAGAGGCTCCACCTTCCACTGTTGGGAAAGAAGCCGGAGAGCATGTTTGATGCTGTGTGGATCCTGTTAGATCGACAGGTTCTAGGTCTTGTTCGGCTGACTTTATCAAGAACAGTGGCACACAATGTCAGTAAGGAGAGAACCACGGTGGATCTCATGGCGACTTTATCAGGTATGCATGAAAAGCCGTCTGCGAACAATAAGGTGCACTTGATGAAGAAATTGTTCAATCTGAAGATGTCTGAAGGTATGTCTGTAGCCCAACACTTGAATGAATTCAATACGATCACAAATCAACTGTCATCTGTAGAGATTGAGTTTGATGATGAGATCAGAGCGTTGATTCTGTTGGCATCGTTGCCAAACAGTTGGGAGGCCATGAGGATGGCTGTGAGTAGTTTAGCCGGCAAGGCAAAACTGAACTACGATGACATACGTGACATGGTGCTTGCTGAAGAGGTACGTAGGAGAGACATGGGTGAGTCTTCGGGTTTAGGATTTGCCCTGATTGTTGACAATAGGGGCAGAGGACATGGCAGGTCAAGCTCCAAGAGCAGGGGAAATAGCAAGATGAGATCTGGGCAGCAGATCACATGCTGGAGTTGTGGCAAGTCGGGCCACATCAAGAGAAACTGCAGGAATCAAGAAAGTTCTGATGATGATGCTGTGAATGTAGTGGCAGAAGAAATTCATGATGCCTTACTTCTTGCAGTGCACAGTCCGATTGATGATTGGGTGTTGGATTCAGGGTCTTCGTTCCATAGCACTTCACATCGAGAAATCATGCAGAATTATGTTGCTGGTGATTTTGGGAAGATGTATATGGCTGATGGAAAGGCACTGGATGTAGTGGGAGTGGGTGATGTGCATATCACACTTCCAAACAAGAGCTTGTGGACTTTACAGCAAGTCAGACATGTTCCAAATCTGAAGAAAAACCTGATCTCTGTGGGACAGCTTGATGACAGCAGTTTTGCAGTAGCGTTCTCTGGAGGAGTTTGGAAGATCACTAAGGGTGCGCTGGTCTTAGCGCATGGTAAGAGATCTAATTCTTTGTATTTGACATCAAGATCCAGTGATGTGCAGGGAAATACAAGAGTGCAGAAAGGCAGGCTTGATCGCGCGAAACATGTGAGGAAGCCAAAGGGAGTCAGCTTTGTCGTTCCTCATGAAAGTCTGAGAAAGTTGGCTAAGGTTGGCAAAATCGGTTCGAGACCAGATACTCCTGGTGCAGTGGGAGTTGTGAATCGCCCTAAGGGCGATGTATGTGGAAGACTGAAGTCGGACTTGACTTCAGTGCGTCTTCTAACTTGAAGACGGGAGCTGTGAGCTACAAAGATGATAGGGCTTGGCTGGAAACAGTGGCTGACATGTGGAGACCCAGTTTCCAAGTGGGAGATTGTTGGGGTATATGTGAAGACTGGTTTTGGAGCTGAAAAGGTGTTTACTGAAGTTGGCTTGACTGTTGGCTCGAGCCAAGGTTCGCTCGACTTCGCTCGACAGACCGCTCGAGCGAAGGCAAGTCAGAGAGGTTTGCTCGACATCGCTCGACAGATCGCTCGAGCGAAGGCAAGTCAGAGAGGTTCGCTCGAGTGTCGCTCGACACTCCGCTCGAGCGAAACACAAACCCTAGTGTTCGCTTAACACTCCGCTCGAGCCAATGTTCATTTGGCTGTTCGCTCGAGTCGCGCTCGACATTCTGCTCGAGCGAAGTACGCAGATTTTGCCAGATTAGGGTTTCCAGCGCCACTCACTATATATATGTCATATTAGACTTGTGTTGTACGGCCAGAAGCATTTTTTGAGATAGAACAATTGTCTTGTTAGTGCATATTGTGTGAGAGAGCAAAAGCCCTAGAGAGTGTGAGTTGAGATTGAGTGATTGTAATCTCCTCTGGTTAATAAGATTTCTGCAGCTCCTGTGGACGTAGGCAATTTGCCGAACCACGTAAATACTGTGTCGTGTTCTTGATTGTGTTGCTTTTACTTTATTTGTCATCGTTGGTGTGTGTACTTTGCATAGTATTTCACAACACATAGAAGAGAGGTTCCTTCCACTGCATTAGTTGAGAGTAGTCTGCCTCTCGGATGAACATAATCTTTTGAGAGGGAGAGGATGGTATCCATCTATCATGCCATATATTCACTTTGTGGCCATTCCCGACCCTCCACTGTGGTATACATATCAATATATTTGAACAGAGTGACTATTAAAGATATACCACATATCTGAAATCGACGCAGAAGTTCGATTCGTCAGCCAATAATAGATTACTATGTGGTTTCGTTCATCTTTTCATTGTGTTCTTACGTTTTCCCAGTAGAAACAAAAATGATGATAGTATTAGCCAGAATAGCAATTAGGCAAGGCTATCTCCAGGTATTAGTGCAAGTCAAGATGTGCGGCTATCCGAGTCAAAAAAGGGAGAAATCCTAATGATGTGTGCAGCTGATATGGGTGACAAACAATCACATGATTTACTTGCGGGAGATGTTAGATGTGCAAGTGTCAAGATGTGCGGCTATCCAAGTCAACAAAGGGAGAAACCCTAATGATTTGTGCAGCTGATATGGGTGACAAACAATCACATGATTTCCTTGCGGGAGATGTTAGATGTGCAAGTGTTAGCCAGAATAGCAATTAGGCAAGGCTGTCTCCAGCTACCATTAGTTAGTCAAGATGTGCGGCTATCCAAGTCAAAAAAGGGAGAAATCCTAATGATGTGTGCAGCTGATATGGGTGACAAACAATCACATGATTTACGTGCGGGGATGTTAGCCTACAGTCTCAAAGATGTGAATGCTTTTATATGAAGTTGATCAACACTTTCTCTGCTTTTCAGATAGGATCTCATTAATTACGCCGTTCGAACAAAAAGATTAGAGGAAGTTTCCCTAGTCAAGAGAGATAACCAAATAACTAGAATGAGATTTAGGTAGTGTTACGGTGATTTGCGACCAGATGAAAATTAAATAAAAATATTACATTTAAAATATAATTTTTTATTATTATTTTAGTAAAGTGTATGAAAAAATTGAATTATATTTTATTATATTTTATTTAAAAATTTTAAAAAATTATAATAATTAAATAAAATAAAAAGAGATGAAATGGATTAACATAATTTTTAAAAACAAACAATGCCTTAAAATTTGAATACAATCACTTGTTATATAATTTGGAGGCAACTTTCAGTTCACGGGGTTCAAATTTTTTTTTTCTTCATTTCTTTTAATTTTTTTAATTTGTTTTAAATGTTTTAACTTGTTTTGCAAGCCTTGACTGCGTCAACTTGAAAACCGAGGTCCCTCTGGTCGTAGGTGAAAAGTTATATAAAGGAAGGCTGCTTTAGATTCCTCTGCATCCCATTAACGTTAAACTCAAGATGGCTCTCAAACTTCCTACTGCCATTCTATTTTGCTTCATTGCGTTTCTCATCATCCTCGCTAACCATATTGTTTCCCCTCGACAACTGATCGTGGATACGGACGGTACGCGTCGTAATTAAATTCTCTCTCTCTCTCCTCTCATGCATGTTTAATTATTTTGAGATTCTGAAAATAGCAGTGAAATGTAAATTTGAATTAACATATTTTATTGAGTTTTAAGAAACGAGAGGAAAAAAATTTAATAAAAATATTATAAAGTAAAAAAATTATTTTAATATAATTTTTGTGTTTTGTTTTACGATTGTAAAATTTGTATTACATTTTGTGTTTAGATTAAGTAATGAGTAGAGGAAAAATTAAAAAATTTGATATTTAGAAAGAAAATTGCAAGAAATTTTGTCTCCTTTCTGTGTCCAAATTAATGTTCTCTAAAAGTACTTTCTGATGCCTCATTACCTATAAATTAGTTCTATTATTTATTTAATAATTAAATATTATCTTTTGCTTAATCGCAGTGCCTAGTGATGCCGGGCGTGGAGACCTGCCTCCTGAATCTGGCAATTGTTTGGCCAACTGCTAGCTAGCAAAGCAGCCTAGTATCCATATGCTTGCGTACATTAAAATTCTAATTTTGTGGAGGAAGCATTTGTTTTATATCAATAATATATTGATATATTATATATTATAGAGGCATCGATATATCTATGCGTCCAAAGTGTACTCAAGCATGATGTGTATGGAAATGAATAATTATAGATTTTAAGATATATTATTTGGCCTTTATACTGATCATTGTGAGCGCTTCATTCCTTAGAATTGCTAATTTATTAATTTTAAAGGATGTCTATAATTTAATTATGGAGTGTTCTAAAGGCGATGTTCTTCGATTTTTAATTTTAATAAATTAAAATAAGATAAGACGAAACATTATAGAAGAAAGAATACAAAAGTGTTCCCAACTTATAAAATAACTTGTCTAATATTTACTAACATGCCCATTCAAACTAGTTTAAACTTACAAATCCTTTGTTTCGTCTCTGTTCTCCATCTACAAAAAACCTGCACATCCACAAACCCACACAAAACCCGACCCACACAAGGATGAAGCCGCAAGGGATGGTGGAGGGGTGGTGCTCATGCGATGGATGGCTGAGGGACGGTGGACGAAGGTCGAGGGATGAATTCGTCTTCTCTTGAGCAAATCTAGTGCCGCCTGCTTGGGGGGAGTGAGGGTGGGTAGCAATGGTGGCAGTTGGTGGCGTGAGATGCTCGTGCAGGTAGGTGGGTGGCTGAGGGACGGTGGAGGGAGGTCAAGGGACGGTGGAGGGTATTAACAGCAAACAACAGTCAACAAAAAACATGCACCAACCAACACAAAAACACAGGAGGACCCATAGTCATGATCACTTACCCTTTGTGCAACAGCTTCAATGCAACGACTTCATCTTGTAAACGGCTAATACGCTACTTGTATTTGTTGTAATAAACTCTATAAATGAAATAGAAGACTCTTAGTACACTCACGGTGCCTGAGACATTTTGTCAAACATCTCGAGTACTCATTGTCTTTATGATATCAGAGCTTTGTGAGTGAAGAGAGTCTTCCTCCACGGCTGCCATTGCACTCAACGTCGGCAACTTTGTTACTCTACTCCTAAACAACAGCAATTATCCTCAATAGAGAGAGCAGATTCTAGCCTTGGTTGAGAGCCAAGACTTGGTAGATCACCTCCTTCGGAGGACTCTGCCCCTCCTGAATTCTCCATTCCTCTTGAAGAAGCTTCAGACTCGGGAAAAATAGAGAAGATAGCAACGTATGTACAATGGCGAAAATCCAATCGCCTACTCAGAGGATGGATAATCGGCACCCTCTCAGAAGAAGCACTAAGTCTCGTCGTGGGTATGGATTCGGCTCATCTTGTTTGAACAACACTAAAATCAGCATATGCACATGATTTCCAAGAACGTGAAGGTCTTGGCTTCAATTGGTCGACCAATTACTGACAAGATGAAGGTCTTCTCTCTTCTGAACAGTCTCGGAGCTCGTTACGAGCCGTTCACCACCGCGATGTTGAAGCCACCCATGCCTTCGTACACCAAGATCCTCCCACTGCTCCAAGGATATGAAATTGTTATGGATTGAGGAAGTCCTGGAGTGGAAGGCTTGCGGTTTGGTTATGAGGTGCAGGAACGGGGTAAGGTGCGATGAGGTTGCAAGCTTCTGTGTTATGTTCGTGAGCCAGGAATAGAAAGTTAGTTGATGACAGTTAGTTGCATACGTGAAGCTGAGAACGGCGTCGTGTGATACTTAATTAGTTTCATTCCTTTAATAGAACGTTGTCGTTTAGTAACCTTTCTTTTCAGTAGTTGTAAACGCAGTCATTTTCATTTACGAACATTATAATAAGTGTTGTTAAAACACTGCCGTTTTGTCAAACAAATACTATAAATAGAAGCTGTTGGGGGGAAAAAGTCCCCAACGGATAATTCATGCAAGTTTCAGACCTTCTTCTTCCTTCTACATTCCATCTTCCTTCTTAACCTAATTCTGGAGAGTGACTTCTCGAATAAGTCAGTTCGGGTCCATTAAAGTTGGTATCAGCCATGGCAGAAGGCACGCGTTCGTATGCTCAGATCGTTGATTCTATGAATCACTTACGGCAGCAACAAGATCGGCAACAAAAACAAATTGAGGATGCGATTGGTTTATTGCTTAAACATCAAGAGGCTGCGAGATCGGAAAGAGAAACACAAGATAAGAAGTTTCAGGAGATTTTACAACAAATATCGAAGATTTCATGTCATGATTCTGAGGATCCTGGTAACTCACGTCGTGAAAATCAAGAGCAACAGATGCTGCACAGAAACGAAGATATGGAGGAAAGCATGGAAGGAATGCGTAACAGAGAACTTGTGGATAGAGGTTTTGTAAGAGGAATTAAGTTAGACTTTCCTCGCTTTCGTGGTGGTAATCCATCACCATGGATTTATCGCGCGAATCAGTACTTTCTATATCATCAAGTCCCTCCGGTCAGCGTATCTTCATTGCTTCCTTCCACATGGATGATGAGGTATTAGTTTGGTTCCATGATGCTAGTGAGGCAGGAACATTTCACTCTTGGGAGGACTTCGTCAAAGCTGCTCAGATTCGATTTGGATCAACTCCATACGATGGTCCATTGGAGTCAATTACTCGACTCAAGCAGGTTAGTACAGTAACTGACTACAAAGCTGAATTTGAGATTCTTTCCAATCGTGTTAAAGGTTTGTCAGAAAAGAATAAGTTGAGCTGTTTTTTGAGTGGCTTACGTGATGAGATTAGGCTACCTGTGAGGATGTTGAATCCTTTATCTTTGAATGATGCGTTTGGCTTAGCCAAAATTCAAGAACAATATGTAGTATGTCCAAGGAAGCCTTGGAGAAGTTCACTTACTGATTCAAGTAAGTTTAGTCCAAAGTCGGTTATGTTGAAATCTGGACAACCTTATTCAATTTTAGGCACACCAAGAGTTTCAACCCTTGCCAAGCTTCCTTATCATAAGGTCTCTGAATCTCAAATGGTGGAGAGGCGTAAGAAAGGCCTTTGTTATTTTTGTGATGACAAATGGCAGCCTGGTCATAAGTGTGCAAAGCCAAAATTATTTATGTTGGAAAGTATGGAATTTGATGATTCCAGTTGTGAATTGGATGCTAATGTTTGTGGTGAAGTGACTGTTGAGCCTGTGGAAGCTGAAGCTGAAATAGCTTCTATCTCATTTCAATCTATTGTGGGAGCTGGGGGACCTAAGACAATGAGGCTTATTGCTTGTATTGGCAAGAAAAAGTTGGTCCTTTTAATTGACACTGGCAGTACACATAATTTTGTGGACACTGCAATGGCTAACCGATGTAAGTTGCCAGTGCAATTGGGCCAGACTATTCGTGTTAAGGTGGCTAATGGCCAGCTTATTAACAGTACTGGCAAGTGTACTGTTGTTCCCTTGTTAATTCAGGGTATGTCATTTGTAGTGGATTTTTTTACTCTTCCTTTGGGAGGATGTGATGCAGTTTTTGGCATTCAGTGGCTGTCTACATTAAGTCCTATTCTCTGGGACTTTGTGAATATGAACATGCAATTTCAGTTTGCTGGTCAGACAGTTTCCTTGAAAGGATTGACAGTACCTCAGTGTGATCTCATTGATGATGAGGAGTCTTTTAAGACCCTTGGCTGTGGCAGCAAAGGATTTTTTCTGCAATTAGTTGCTTGTGACTCCATTGAGTCTTCAGTTTTGCAAGATGAACAAGTGCAACAGCTTTTACAGCAATATAAGGATGTTTTTTAGGAACCTATTGGGTTGTCACCCAATAGATCACATGATCACAAGATTAATTTGAAGGCAGACACTTCTTCTGTTACTGTGAGGCCCTATAGATATCCATTTTTTTCAAAAAACAGAAATTGAAAAAATTGTTAAAGAGCTCTTGACTTCTGGTGTTATAAGGCCTAGTCAATCACCCTTTTCCTCTCCTGTGTTGCTAGTCAGGCAGTCTGATAGTACTTGGAGAATGTGTATTGACTATAGAGCTTTAAATGAAGTCACTATTAAAGACAAATATCTCATTCCTGTTGTGGATGAGCTCTTGGATGAACTTTCAGGTTCTTCAATTTTCTCGAAATTGGATCTTAGGGCAAGTTATCATCAAATTTGCATGAGGGATGAGGATGTTCATAAGACTGCTTTCAGAACTCATGAAGGGCATTATGAGTTTCTTGTAATGCATTTTGGCCTTACTAATGCTTCTTCAACCTTTCAAGGCCTTATGAATGAAGTTTTCAGACCATTCCTTAGACAATTTGTCATTGTTTTTTTTTATGACATCTTGGTTTACAGCAAGGATATGCCTTCTCATTTAGCTCATCTGGCTACTGTGTTGCAAACTTTACAGCATCATCAACTTTATGCTAAACAATCGAAGTGTAGGTTTGCATGTCAAGAAATAGAATATTTGGGGCATGTGATTTCAAAGGAGGGAGTGAGGGCAGATCCTAGGAAATTGGAGTCTATGGTCACTTGGCCAATACCTAAAAACTTGAAGTCATTAAAAGGTTTTTTAGGATTGACAGGTTACTACAGAAAATTTATTAAGGGTTATGGTCAGATTGCTGCCCCTTTGACATCTTTGTTAAAAAAAGGTGCTTTTGCTTGGACAGATTCTGCTACTAAGTCTTTTGATGCCTTGAAAGTTGCTGTCACAAGCCCTCCTGTTCTGGCTCTACCTGACTTCACAAAGAGATTTGTCATTGAGTGTGATGCTTGTGCAACTGGTGTGGGAGCAGTTTCGATGCAAGATCAGAGACCATTACCCTTTTTGAGTCAGGCTTTGAAAGGCAAGAATCTAGCTCTTTCCACTTATGAAAAAGAGTTCTTAGCCTTGGTGCTAGCTGTTAAGAAATGGAGGTCATACCTTTTGGAAAATCCTTTTGTGGTCAGAACTGACCACCATAGCCTTAAATATTTACTTGAGCAGAAGATTGGCACTGTTGCACAACAGAGATGGCTTTCTAAACTCCTTGGCTATGAATTTACCATTGAGTATAAGAAAGGTGTGGAGAACAAGGTGGTTGATGCCTTGTCTCGCAAAGATCAAGTTGATGAGGTTGGGGAGTTGGCAGCTTTATCATACCCTACACCAACATGGCTCTCAGATTTAAAAATAGCTTATGATGCAGATCAGGATACACAAAAGTTAATCAGTGCACTACAGCTTGATCCTACTTGTCATTCTTCATTCAAACTCAGGCATGGTATTTTGTTCAACAAAGACAGAATTTATGTACCTGATTCTCTACCCTTGAAACAATAGATTTTGAATTATTTGCACTCTAGTCCTGCTGCTGGTCATTCTGGTTTCCACAAGTGTTTGCATAGAGCAAGATTAGAATTTTATTGGCCTGGTCTCAAGCATGATGTTAAGCAGTTCATTCGAGAATGTGATATCTGTCAAAGAAATAAAATTCAAAATGTCCTTCCAGCTGGGTTCTTACAGCCCTTACCTATTCCTGAGCAAATATGGACTGATCTTTCAATGGATTTTGTTGAAGGATTGCCCATTTCCAGAGGGTATTCTGTCATTATGGTGGTAGTGGACAGATTATCAAAATATGCTCACTTTATGCTTTTGAAACATCCATTTACAGCTGCTCAAGTGGCCTCACTATTCTTCAGCAATGTTTTTAAGTTACATGGTTTACCTAAAACCATTGTTTTTGATCGAGGTTCAACATTTACTAGTTCATTTTGGAGAGAACTTTTCAAATTGCAGGGAGTTAATCTTTCCTATTCATCAGCTTATCACCCTCAAAGTGATGGCCAAACAGAAGCTGTCAACAAATGTCTTGAGCATTTTTTGAGGTAATCTTCTGGTGACAAACCAAAGTTGTGGGTGGATTGGCATTCATTGGCTGAATGGTGGTATAATTCCACATTTCACACTTCCACAAAGTTAACTCCATTTGAAGTTGTGTATGGGGTTCCTCCAATTAAACTTCAGGCTTATATTCCTAGTTTGACTTCCAATTAGGCAGTGGATTAGCTCTTGCTCACTCGAGAACAGATTCTTCTTACACTTAAATCCAATTTATCCTTAGCTCAGGATAGAATGAAGTTTTATTATGACAAACATAAAATTGACAGGGAGTTTTCTGTGGAGGATTGGGTTTATCTTAAACTTCAATCCTATAGACAGCAGTCTGTTGCAGCCAGAAGGAATCTCAAACTTTCACCTCGCTATTTTGGGCCATTTCAGATCACTCATAGAGTTGGCAAAGTTACATATCGTTTATGCTTACCTTCAGATTCACTCATACATCCAGTTTTTCATGTTTCTGTCTTGAAGAAGAAGATTGGAGATCAGTTTACTCTTATCTCTATTTACCTCCAGTTGATTTGCAAGGGGAGTTGAGACCTCAGCCTGAAAAAACTTTAGAAAGACGAACTGTCAAGAAGGACAATAGAGCATTGGTGGAAGTTTGATTCAATGGGAAGGTGCTGGAGTGGAAGCTTGCACATGGGAACCTTATTGGCAGCTTCAACAGCAATTTCCCCACCTTGTGGGCAAGGTGCTTTAAAGGGGGAGGGTGTGTTATGGATTGAGGAAGTGCTGGAGTGGAAGGCTTGCGGTTTGGTTATGAGGTGTAGGAAGGGGGTAAGGTGCGATGAGGTTGCAAGCTTCTGTGTTATGTTCGTGAGCCAGGAATAGAAAGGTAGTTGATGACAGTTAGTTGCATACGTGAAGCTGAGAACGGCGTCGTGTGATACTTAATTAGTTTCATTCCTTTAATAGAACGTTGTCGTTTAGTATCCTTTCTTTTCAGTAGTTGTAAACGCAGTCGTTTTCATTTACGAACATTACAATAAGTGTTGTTAAAACACTGCCGTTTTGTCAAACAAATACTATAAATAGAAGCTGTTGGGGGAAAAAGTCCCCAACGGATAATTCATGCAAGTTTTAGACCTTCTTCTTCCTTCTACATTCCATCTTCCTTCTTAACCTAATTCTGGAGAGTGACTTCTCGAATAAGTCAGTTCGGGTCCATTACAGAAATTCGTACATCTCTCCATGAAACTAATTCTTCGGTAGCTTTCTATGGGCAACGGATAGGAACGCCGGTCTTCAAGGACCACCGTGGTGGTGGCCGTACGCAGCAGAGGAATTTCTCCTCACGGGGGCGAGGGTTTCACCCTGCAACTCTCTCTCGACGTGAACCAGACTCTTCATACGAAAGAAATGCTTCTGGGCCTCCTATGCACGGGTCTTCTCCCTTCAATTCCCACGGGCCTTCTGTTTTTAATTCTCATGAGCCTCCTACTCACGACCCGCACGGGCCTTCTCCATTTAATTCCCACGGTTCTTCCACTTTTAAGTATAACGGGCCTTCTACTTTTGGGTCAACTGGACGGCCAACAAAGCCCGAGACCCACCACCCACATGTCAAATTTGTGGAAAAAAAAGGTCACATTGGTTTTAAATGCTGGAACCGGTTCAATCATTCTTATCAATTAGAGGATATTCCTCGGGCCCTTGCTTCAATGACACTTGAGGATTTCCCTCATAATGCTGAATGGACTGCTGACATTGGTGCATTTGCTCATATTATCGGCGATCCAGAAAAATTACGTCGTTATTTTGGCAATGATGTTGTTATTATTGGAGATGGTAGTTTTCAAGCTATTACTCATATTGGTGGTACTTATCTTGATAATGGTACTACTTAAATAAAATTATGTGATGTTTTATTAGTACCTGCATTGGCAAAAAACCTTTTATCTATTGGACAATTAACCATTGATTATCCATATAATTGTGAATTTTACGGTGTTGGTTTTATTGTTAAGGAATGGGAGACCAACCGCATCTTGTTGACCGGATGACGGAAGGGTAACCTCTATGTTGTTTCTCCTCCGTATGAAGCTCATTTTTCAACCCGATTTCGGCGTGTTCCTGAAGACATTTGACACAAATGTTTGGGACATCCTCAGACCTCTGCTATCTAATTCCTTAAATCTAAAGGACTTATTCAAATTTCTAACACCAACAAAACTCTGACTATTTGTGAAAGTTGTCAGTTTGGGAAACCCAACAAATTTCCTTTTTTACCCTCTACTAGTTTAACTCATGCTATTTTTTTATAAAATCTATTGTGATTTATGGGGACTACCCCTATTATTCCTGTTGGTAAATTTTCTTATTATGCCTGCATTATTGATATATTTTCTAAATTTATGTGGTTCATACCACTTCAAAAAAAAATCTAATTTTTTTTCCGGCCTTCTTACCTTTTGAAAAATATGTCAAACGTCGATTCAATAAAAAAAAAAAATTTCCCAAATCGATGGGGGTGGAGAATTTGCTAACACACTGCTTACCTCACATTTACAACAACAAGGTACAATTCATCAGTTTTCTTGCCCACATACCCCTGAACAAAATGACAAAGTGGAACGTCGTTATCGTATTAGTAGAGAACTTGGTATGACAATACTTTTTCACAGTGGTGTTCCAAAACGTTTTTGGGTTGAAGCTTTTGCCACAGCTGTCTTTTTAATAAATCGTCTTCCCTCATCTACTCTGGATTTACAAGCACCTTTTTCTCTTTTGTATAACACCTTCCCTGATTATCAATCATTGCGTGTTTATGGTTCCAAATGTTATCCATACGCTTGGGACACTAAGCAAAATAAATTTGATCCCAAAACTTTACCATGTGTCTTTCTAGGCTACAGTGATCATCATCGTGGGTACAAATGCTATCATCTTTCTACAAGTCGTGCTTACATTTCTTGTCATGTTGTTTTTGATGAACTTAATTTTCTTTAAAAAAATCTTGGGAACCTTCACCTTCCACCACCTTCTGACCCAACCTTATCTATATTTGACATCTGGATTACACCTCCCTCAACCTCACCTCTCCTCACTACTCCATCCACCTCACCTCCCTCACTACTCCATCCTTTCTCCCAGACCTACATATCCCCTTACCATCGACCATTCTCTCTTCCGCTCCTGAGCTGCAACTCCACATCCCTACAACAGTTCCTCCACCTCCATGTATTTCATCTACACCAACCCCACCTCTGCCTCCTCAACACACAACGATTACCTGATCACGTGCAGACATTAATAAACCCAATCCTAAATATGCAAATCTCCATGATCTCAGCACCATACCCAAGGAACCCAAAACCATACGCTCTGCCCTCAGTCACCCCTGGTGGACCCAAGCTATGCTTGACGAGCTAAAAGCCTTATATACTAACAATACCTGGACCCTTGTGAAACGTGACTCCTCCATGGATGTTATTGGTTGGAAATAGATTTTTAAAACAAAACTCAATGCAAATGGCACACTTGATCGACTGAAAGCTCGTTTAGTAGCAAAAGGCTTTCATCAAATAGTTGGTGTTAATTATCATAAAACCTTTTCCCCAGTAATTCGACCAAATACTATTTGGACTGTTATTAGTATTGCTCTGGTCAACCGTTGGGACATTCGTCAACTGGAAGTCAAGAATGCATTTCTCCATGATGAACTCCATGAACCTGTCTACATGGAACAACCTCCACGTTTTATGCACTCAACTCATTTCTTTCATGTTTGTAAATTAAATAAAGCCTTGTATTGCTTAAAGCAAACCCCACGCGCGTGGCTTGATAAATTTAGTAGCTTCTTACTTACTTATGGTTTTAATTGTAGCATTACTGATTCCTCTTTATTTATTTACCGTTCCCTCATGGATGTCTTATATTAGTTTTATATGTTGTTGATATCTTACTTACTGGCTCCTCCACTGATTTTCTTTTTGAGTTTATCTCAACCCTTAGCAGTCAATTTGCCCTGAAAGACTTGGGTCCCATTTATTATTTTTTAAGAATTCAGATTACTCACACAACTGACGGCTTACCCTAACCCAAACTAAGTATGCCTGTGACGTTTTAGACTGTGCCCAAATGAGTGACTGCAAACCCATGGGCACTCTCATGATGGCTAAGACCAACAGTCTCAAATCCACAACTCCTTTTTCTAGCCTAGCTCATTATCATAGTCTTGTTGGTGCTCTTCAATATCTTACGCGCCCTGACCTTGCATATAGTGTCAACTTTGTGTCTCAATTTATATTCTTTCCTATGAAAGCACATTTTAAAATGGTTAAACGTATTTTTCGATATGTGAAAGGTACAATTAATTTTGGTCTTAATTTCCCCTCCAACTCTACACTTGATCTTTATGCCTTTTTTGATGCAGATTGAGTTGGCTACCCTTTCACACGACGTTCCACGACAGGTTGTTGTGTCTTTCTCAACAGTAACTACATCTCTTGGTTTGCAAAAACGCAGCACATTGTCTCTCGATCAAGTACTGAAGTTGAGTATCGAGCTATGGCCCAAACTACTACTGAACTCATATGGATTTCCTTCCTTCTTCGTGACCTCAGCATCAAGCTATACGCACCACCTTTATTACTTTGTGATAATCTTATTGCACTTTGGATGACTATTAACCCAGTCTTTCATGCTCGTAGCAAACACAACGAGATCGACTACCACTATGTACGTGAACGTGTCGCTCTTGGTCTTCTTCATACACGTCATGTATCGGCTTCCTTACAACTTGCTGATCTCTTTACCAAACCACTTGGACGCCCGACTCTTTTCCCTCTGTGCACCAAACTTGGCCTCGTACCTTGCCACAATTTCCAGGAGGTATTAACAGCAAACAACAGTCAACAAAAAACATGCACCAACCAACACAAAACACAGGAGGACCCATAGTCATGATCACTTACCCCTTTGTGCAACAACTCCAATGCAACGACTTACGGGATGCAATAGGGGCAGAAAAAAGAAATGAAGAAGAAAGGAGGGGGCAGTGGGATGAATTGGAGATGAAATCCTAGGGTAGTGTTTTTTCTACAGTCCGTATTTTGTATTTTCTATGTATTTGGAGTTGTGTTTTTTTTCCTTCTCCTCCTTTTAGAGGATGGGGGTTTTTGTAATTTTGTTTATTAATAAAAGAAATAAATTATTGGACTTATGTTTATTTCAGGGGAACCCCACCTCTTTTGGAGGATGGGGTGGTTGTATATCCCTCCTCTTTTGAAGGATGGGGTGGTTGGATACCATACCTCTTTTGGAGGTGGGGGATGATTTTTTATCTCGATTTTTTTACAGAGAGTGGTAGTCTTTTATGAGAACTTATCCACTTTCAATATTCCTTTCAACTTATGTGGAAGATCTGCATAGCTCGTCCAAGTTTTGACTGACTGAGTATCAAGTCGAGCCAAAAAATCAGCACCTGCATTACACTCTCTGAATATATGAAGAAACACAACTTGTCAAGCTGAAAATATCTCAAAGATTTCATCCCAGTAGTCCTCAAGGTACCAAATTCCACAGCTTTTTTTCCCCAACCAGTGAACCACTAGCATGGAATCCAATTCCACTTCAACTTTCATCAAGCCCATTTCTTTACAGTACTGTAAACCATAGAGTAGGGCCATAAATTCCGCAACATTGTTAGTACCGTGTCCTAAACCTGCTGAGAAAGCCAATAACAAATTCGCTTTGTCATCGCGAATAATACCACCCGCTCCCATATGGCTAGGATTGCCAAGATAGCTTCCATTAACATTCACTTCGACCCATCCATCAGCCGGCTTTAGCCATTTAACAATGCATACCTTCTTTTGTTTGGGTTCTATAAAAGGGATAGATAAATCTTCCAACACCCGTACGTCTCCCACCTGAATTTTCCTCCCAGCTTTTAGTCTCATTCCAACCCAAGAAATAGCAGCTTTGACTGAAATCCATAAGGCTTCAATTGATACAACTTTACCTTCCATCCAAGCTTTGCAGCGCTACATCCATAAGGCCCAAGTTACAATAGAAGGAATGAGCCCCATTAGGCTACCTTTTTGTGAGGATCGAGTCGCATGACGAAGCCATAGCTCCACTCTATGTTTCCATTTCCTGTTTGGGGCAAAAGGCATGCTCAATAAAACAGAGATGCGGCGCCATATCTCATTGGCTACCCTCCCAGTTGCCAAAACATGATCCTGGTCTTCTGAATTACCCCATTCGCAGCATGCACATTTGATAACAAAGGAACACCCAACCTACGAATTCATTCATCGACACTCAGGCAAGAATTGAAAGCCTTACACATATTTATCGAGTATTTTTTTTGGGAGAGCCGCATGCCAAATCCACTCGGACCAGGTCATTTTTGGAGCTTTTACTCTTGCACACTCCCTAGCGGATTAGGTCGAGAATTTACCATTCAGGTTAAGACTCCAAACCAATATATCCACACCCTGTTTGGACACACCCAAGCATTCTAATATATCTTCTAGCTTACTCTCTTTCACCAAGTTCCTTAATAAGTCCACATCCCATCCATTTTGGATCCTACAATCACATATTTTTAATAGAGGCCTATCATGGACAGGAAATTCATTTACCAGAGGGCCACTTTCAAGCCATTTATCTCGCCAAAAGGAGATATTCCCTTCCTGAATTCGCCATTTCACATTGCTCAGAACTTGTGGAACAGATCGCAAGATCTCGTTCCAAAATAAAGAGCTTTTATTCGCCTCAACCAAAGATATATGTTGATCTCTAATATATTTAGCTTTAAAAAACTTTTGACCATAAAGAGTTCTCAGACATCATTTTCCAAGTAAGTTTCATAAATAGAGCAAGTTGAAACTCCGCCAATCCACTGATCCCGACGCCCCCTTCACTTGTCGGCTTACAAAGAAAATGACAAGCCTTCCATTTCCGTTTTAACTTGCCCTCAAAAGGGCCCCAAAAGAAATTGCTCATAATTTGGTTGATTTTCGCCACCACCATTTTTGGTGCCTGCACGACTGAAATTAATTGAATTGGCATACTAGAGATCACATGCCGCAATAACAGAAGCCGCGCACCATTTGACAACAATCAATGCTGCCAACCCCCCAATCTTTCCCTGATACGAGTCACTATATCAACAAAATGAGCCATTCTTAGACGACCAAAAATTAGAGGAGCTCCAAAATATGTCACAGGAAACAAGCCTTCCGAAAATCCTGTCAAACGTAGAAGTCGACGCCGTCTAGCAGGTGGAACTCTCTTGGAGAAGAAAATTGATGATTTTTCAATACTAACAACCTGCCCCAACCAGTCCTCGTACCTTCGAAAAATATCCCGAATTTTTGCTAATGAAGAACGGCCACCATTAGCAAAAACTACCATATCATCAGCATACAATAAATGTGACACAAGGGGGGCGCCACGAGGATGACTGAAAGGCTCAATTTTTCCAGCAACAAAATTCTTTTTAAGCAGTCGAGACAAAGTATCTTCAACCAAAAATAAATAAATATGGTGAAAGAGGATCACCTTGTTATAGGCCACGACCACTTTTAAAGAAGCCTTTAGTCGTGCCATTCATCATCACCGAGAGCCATGGAGAGGTGATACATTGCCTGATTATATCACAAACACCCTCAGCAAAACCAAAAGATCTCATCACATGCAATAAAAATTCCCAATCGAGGCAATCATATGCTTTTGCTTTTGCTTTTGCCATATCCACTTTCAACATCACATTTCCACCCCGCATAGGTTTATTAATGTAGTGAATCATTTCTTGTGCCAAGGAAATGTTCTCATAAATACCCCGACCTGGCAAAAAGGCACCTTGTTTTGGGGATACCAGTCGACTCAAGATGGAAGATAATGGCTTGACAAGAATTTTTTAGCACACTTTATAGATCACTGAGCACAAACTAATAGGTCTAAACTTGTCAAATCCGGAAGGCTTGGCAACTTTTGGAATTAAAACAACAAAAGAGGAAGCATAAAACCTTGGTAAAGGAATTCTTTGGAAAAATTCTCTAACCACCTCCACCACATCCATCTCTACAATATCTCAACATGATCGATAGAAGCCTGAGCCAAAACCATTTGGTCCCGGGCTGCTATCAATCGAAATCGAAAACATGGCTTCTTTAATTTCTTGGATTGAACGGAGCATCAAAAGCAAAGTATTCTCATGATAAAAAAATATCCCTGCTTACCAAATCAGATAAATCCAGAAGTCCACGATGTGGCCTGGCTTTTAGAAATTGATTAAAATATTCCATTGCACCCAAATGGATATCTTCCGGTGACCTTAGATAAAACCATTATGTAGTCGCATTTCATGGACCATCATTTTAGACCTACAGCCAAACGCTTTGAAGAATTGTGCCAAAGCTTCGCCCTTCGCTATCCAACTTAATTTCACCTGTTGCGACAACCTGGTTTCCTCACATTGGGTCCAAAATGCCAACTCCTTCCGAGCAACCAACATGTCTAACTCAATCTCTTCTGAAAACCTATTTTGGAGCTGAACTTCTCGGCTTTCAATTCCCTGTTCTAGCTCTGAAATATGGGCATTCATTTTGCCAAAGACCCTAAAATTCCAGTCCTTAAGAACAACCTTCATTCTTTTTAGTTTTCCAACTAAGCCACATAAACCCATCTCGCTCGAAGACCCCTTCCAGGTATCCATCACCACTTTCTTAAATTCCACATGTGAGACCCACATTTGTTGAAATTTAAAGGCTGATGGACCATAACGCAAGGCAACAGGTTTCAGATCAATCAACAACGGAGCATGGTCCGAGGTCGTCCTCGGCAAATAGTGCACTATAGCATCAGGAAACATCTCCACCGCCAAAGAATTCACCATGCCTCGATCCAGTTTTGACCAACTTCTTGCCAAACCCCCCTGATGATTGCACCAAGAAAATTTACTTCCATCCGATTTCATATCCATTAGGCCACAACTCTCAATAAACTCATTAAAATCCTCCATTGCTACCCTTAACCGAGGCCTTCCTCCACGACATTCATTCTCATCCCGAATCACATTAAAATCTCCAAGGCCTAACCAAGTTGTCCCACTCGGGATGTCATTCCGTAGTAAACGCCACAACTCCCGATGCTCATGATAACAACATTTTGCATAAACTACTGAAATACAAAATAGCTTTCCTTCAAATGGAACGGACAGTGTGACATGTTGTGCACTAGTATTCAATATTGTAATCTGCAACTCAGCCTTCCAAAGCAGCCATATTTTTCCACCATGACTTTGGTTTGAATAGCAACCTCAAATTGTAAAAAGCTTTTTAAACATATCAGCTTTGATTCATTCGCGAAGGGTCTGCCAACATAACAAAATTTAAATTCTTTTGCTGTACTAATTTCCATAGCCTCCTTTTTGAAGTACCCAACCCACGCAAATTCCAAAACAGAGGACTCCGCATTATAGATTCAAGCGAGAGGGCTTGCTAGGCACCCTAGATGAACTTCTAATAGACTTTACATTTTTCCATCAAGCCTCATGCCGTTAGACTCATTATCCGAAGGACATTCTTTTGATTTTCCAAAGTGCTCTAGTGGCTCACTATCAGGTTCCGACGAATATCCTCCCAGCGAATTGGGGACATACTCACAGGTCCCATGAACATCAAAAACAAAAATGCGCAGCTCCCCATCCAAACCTTTGAAAGAACCATCTTCAGCACTCAATTCATTAGCACCATCTCCAAGAGGCAGGGTATCTCCTACGTTTTCTTCCTCTACTAAAACCATGGGCTGATCCTGCACCACCCCTTTCACCAATACCATGGACTAATCCTCTGCATTTTCTCCCCGCTCACCACTCTCTTCGGCCACGAGTCGATTCTCAGCCGCATCCTTCCCTACAGGGGATGGGATTTGGGTCTCCTGGACCCTCACCACTTCCATCGGAGAGGAGCAAGCACCTAGATTTTCAACACCAATTATATTTCCAGGAATAGAGTTTGGACTGACCTCAGACTCCAACACATTTTTCCTTTCACCCTCGCCAGGATTTTGTGGACACCAAATTTGCGTCGCCTTTTTACCCTCTGCCTTGAGTCTTTCCTTCTCCTTCTTTCCCCCATCACGCCAATGGTAGGTTTTTGAGTTATTTCCTTGAACATTACATCGACAGCAATACGCCGGCAGCGTCTCATAAACGATCTCCACATAAAAACTCGATTTCTGATGCAGAATTCCTATCCAGAGCCCAGGAAGAGGTTTTTTTGCCGCATCCATCTCCACACACACTCGAGCCCCATCCGCCCGTGTAGCACATTTCATTGTGTTATCGCCTCTCAGAAACCTACCAAATGGCAAAGCAATATTCCTCAAGAAAGACTCATGGTACATATTCGGAGGTAAGCCAGGCAATACAACCCAAACAAGGAGCAAGGAAGGCTCCCTTTCTTCATTAAAATCATGTTGCCATTGAAAAGCACGGTATTGCACACCATCAATCTCAGTCCCTTCTCTCGACATTGCCTTTAAAAAGTCCTCCGTTGACATCCTCACAAACACATTTCTTGGTCGGCGCATCGAAGACACAACCACCTGCGATACCAAACCCCAACGATTTCGACTAAAGAACCGAATAGCATCCAGTGTTGGGCATTTGCGAAGAAATTTTAGAACCAACGAAAACTTGAACGGTTCAGCAGATCTTTCAATTTCTTCATTTGAAAAAATGATACACACTTCACCATCAATTACTTGGGACGGCCTAAAGGGAACCACCACTTTCGGAAGAGCCTGGGGAGACTGCGTAACCATATCAGCAAAGGTGCGCCGCAATCGCCCATTCGTCGCCTGTGGCCCCGAAGGACCCATGGCGGTGGCCATATCAGGGGCACAGTACAAAACCAGCAAACCCTAGCAGAGCTCAAAAGAGGAAAGCCATGACACAATATATAATCAGATAAAATATATATTGCAACCTACTGTTTGTTGAAGCCGCCGCACACTCAATACTTTGAAACTATTTCATTTATCTTATTTGGATGGAAAAATATTTGTTGCAGCCTACATTCTCAACACACCAGTGTTGAGTTGAAGAAAAAAAAAATTTTTTTTTGAAGGATGTGATGCGGATGTAGGCTGCTGCCCAACATTCCTCTATTTGGATTATTGTACAATGCTTTTATGATTTATTATTTGGTTTAGTATTTAATATTTTATATGGCAAGCTGACAACTAGGGGTGATACCCGCCCCCTATGGGGCGGGGCCACCGCTCCCCCGCCCTCCGCCCCCGCATATGCGGGGGTGGGATTTTTTTCCCTGGACCCCGCCCCCGCTGCCCGGGGTGCGGGGGTGGACCCCCACCCGTTCGCACCCCGGGCATCCCTTACTTGGCCTTTGGTCCAGTACATTTTTCTGGGCCTTAAATGGCCCAGAATCGGTTTTTGGGCCACTTTGAGCCCATTATTTAGATTAAAAAAAATATAAATTTAAAAACAAAAAACAAATAATTTTTTTTTGATAAGTAGATATTAAGTTTCAACTATTAAATAATTAAGTAATATTCATCACTAAGGCAGTAAGACACTATACTAAAATAAATAGTTTACAATTATACAAATTAAGAGAACTAATAAACTATTACACTATTACAAACTCCTCTAAAAAAAATATTACAAATTGTATAATTAACTATTGTAGCAACATTATATTAATTGTAAATTCACAAAATTGATTTTGGGGTGGAGCCGTAGTTGTGAGTTCACTGAGTTGTGTCGATTGCTGTGAGACTGAAAATCAATAAGTTAAAAATAAAAGTTAATAAGTCAAAAAACTTGAAATATTAATAAGTTAAAAATAAAACAAATTAGAATTAAAAAGTTATAAAAATGAAACAAAGTTTTAGATGCAAAAAATAATTAGGGGAGAAATAATGCAAATCATGACAATGGTGAGTTCAATACAAAGTCATACTACATCGGAGGTAGCCGTAGACGCCGTCTCATGTATCACTATAAGTATTAAATTTGAAATCAAATTAATGAATACCAATTAAATAAAAATAAATAAATGAAAATAAGAAATTAGAATAAATACCAGATCCAGACTGATCATCACCCTCCTCCTCGACTTCGGCCTCCTCATACTCAAGAACATCCGGAACATGAATTGGAGTTCCCTTGATCCAATTCTGCGTGCAAATCAAAGCCTCCACAATGGCAAGAGCTAATGAACTCCGAAATGAATCTAATACACGCCCTCCGGTGCTAAAGGCCGACTCTTAGGCTACTATGCTAACAGGGATGGCCAAAAGTGTGCGGGCTATCTCTCCAAGGATGGGATACTTCACGACATTCACCTTCCACCAACTTAATATATCGAAATCTCGTGAAAATGGTAGAATCTCTGCTGCTAAGTATATGTCTATCTCTGACTGAGCCTCTACAGAAGTCTGTAGGAAGGGGGTCTGCTCATATCTCTCACCCCACTCCAATCTACGCCTTTTCCCAACCTCGACTTCAGGAAACTTTGAGCCTGAGCCTGAGGGGGTAGATGTAGGTGCCGCAATATTACCACCCCGCAGGGTGGAAAACTCATCAAATAATCTAGTAAAGGTTTCCCGAACCCTTGCTGCAATAAGCTGTGCCCATACTTGCCCGTATGCAAGGCCCAATCATGTCATCCAACTTATACCTCGGGTCAAAGACGACAGCTACATATAACAAAATATTAGCCCTAGTTAAATCTCCCCAATACTTGTCGTACTTTGACCTCATAATCAATGCCATCTCCCGCAGCCTAATGTGACCACCTGCGACCATGTCATCTAATTCTTCTTTTACCCTACATATTTGCTGGCATACAACATTGGATGTAAGGTACAAAGTTTCGGATAGCCTTGTGGTGACATCGTAAAAAAGCCTAAAAAACTCTACAAAAATAGTTACAATTTCCCAATCATCAGCTACGGATTTCCCCAATCCCCCGTGATCATCAAAATATTTAACATATTGGATGTCTTCGTCACCCAATAATGCAAATGTCAGCCTATATTCTTGGGCCGCCTCCAACATCAGAAATGTTGAGTTCCATTGTGTAGGCATATCAGTACAAAGGCCCTTCTTAGATGTTAGACTCGCAGATCTCGCAGCAACCTTGAATTTCTCCAACCTTGAAGGAGAAAATCTCACCCATCTCACAACAATCCTAACTCGAGCAATCGAGTCATGAAGATCTCTCAAACCATCACTGACAATCAGATTCAGAATATGTGCCGCACATCTCACATGCAGACACTCACCACCCATAAGTATCTTATTTGCCTATCTAAGATAAGTTTTCAAATGTCCTAATGTAACATCGTTAGACGAGGCATTATCGATTGTGACTGTAACAACTCGGGTCAAACCCCACTCTTTTATTGAAGCCTCCAAGGCCTTCCCAACTGTCTCACCCTTATGATCGGTGATTTTACAAAATTTTATAATTTTCTTTTGTAATGTCCAATGGCAATCATTAAAATGAACAGTCAAAGACATATAATTAAAATTTTGGATCGATGTCCAAGTGTCAGTGGTGAGACAAACAAATTGATCCACCAATTGACCCCTCAACTTCTCATTTTCAATGTAAAAATATTTTTTTACATCCTTTGCCACCGTGTGGCGAGAGGGAATATTAAACCTTGGTTCCAAGTAGTGAGAATATGCTTGGAACCCTTTCCCGTCAACAATTTGAAAAAGTAGCTCGTCCATTATGACCATACGAGCTAGATGTCTTCTACACTCATCGGGATCATACTTAGTATACCCCCTCAAAGTTGCACCCCCACTAGTCCCATCCGCCCATTTTTTAAGTCCAACTTCTAGCCTAGATTGGCTTTTCTCTTGTAATGATCTTAATATTGGACTTTTTTTGCATTGCTCTTCTAAGTGCATCTTTAATTGTGAGGTGCCATATTTCCTATAGTGGCATTCATAAATTTTTCCACAATGGTTACACTTGGCTTGGGGGTTACTTGAGTCACCACCCTCTAGTTTAGTGAAATGACTCCAAACTATTGAAGCAGGTTTCTTGCTGGGCTTGGGGGCGGGGTAAGGTGCCGTAGGGCTAGGGGTAGGGGTATGAGTAGGAGGGGTAGGTGTAGGTGTAGGGTTAGGAGTGCCCTCGGCCTAGAAAGGAGAGCTCGCACTAGAATCCGCTGGCATATCCATAAACTCAAGCAAACAAGAAATCTGAAATAATAGAAAACATAACAACTATATAATGAACATAAAAGAAAAGTAGAATAAAAAAAAGTATCACACTATCACTTGACATTCATATATATATATATATGTAAATATATATATTGTGTACTTTGGTTATAAATGTAATAAAGTATATTAACAACAAATACACTATATGTTGTTAATAAAGTATATTAACAAATACACTACATGAGGCAAGAAAATATGGATGTTTCCTTTATTTAAGTAAGGTGAAAAAGTCCACATCCAACAAATTAAAAAATATTAACGAGGAAATGAGAAATAAAAAAATAATATTGATTTTTTGGACTCTTATCTTCTTCATTTTTTCCTTTTTTTTTTCTTTTTCTTTTTATAAACATATCTTTTGGGATATTGAGATGTATGATTAATTATATATAGGGCCATAGGCACTATCTATAAGTATTCTTTTTATAAACATATCTTTTGAAACAAGTTAGAAAGTCCCCAATATTCTTTATCCGACCTAAAGTATAAATTAGTTAAATCATGTAGAGCAAAAATAAACTTTTTAATTTCATTGTTCAGAAACTTTCATAAAATAACATCTAAAATCAAATATTACCTTTAATTTAGGGTTTCGGATTTGAGCCCTAAATTAATTTAGAGGTTTCAATCCGAATTAATTAGAGTCTTAGACACAATCAAATCCAATCCAATCTGAAATAATTACAGAAATGAGAAAACAAACACAATTCACATGCATTATGTCACGGACTCATTCAAATTTCAAACCAAAACACATGCACAATCTAAGCTCCACAGCACACAATTCACAAAAATCTCATCCTCCATCTCCGATAAACCCCATCCTTCCTCCAATCTCCATTAAAAATATAAATCACAAAAAAAAAAATGGGATAGGGTTTCTTACCTTCGGATCTTCGGTGAAGGAGATGTAGAGAGAGGGACCAGATGCGCACGGCGACGTTGAAGGAGACGCTGGTAGCTGGGTGCGGCACCGGAAACTCAGAGAGAGGGAGAGACGAGCGGAGCTGATTCTAGGTCACTGCGAGGCAGAGACAGAGAGAAGTGAGAGTCTGAGAGTGAGCGAGGGAGGGAATCGGGGAGGGGGGGATTTCATTTCGTTATTAACCCAGGCATTACGTGTATCTTCCTTGTTTTCGTACTTCTTGTAATGCTCGTGACACCTCGCCTTATACTTGAGGAATGTATTACAGATCAGCTCTTCGACAGTCTTACCCTTCTCTCTCCAACCAAAATTTAGTTCGAAATCATCCTTGAAAATGAGAGTAAACGTTTGAACGCTCATCAATCGCCGCCGTCTGCCGCCATAATCACCACCTACATCGAACACCCTTCCTCCTAAGTCAAGGTATGTACTTTAAAAGTTATTCTACCGTTTATTTTTATGGTTTTATCCGTTTTTTTCTAGAAAAATTATATTTTTTCATCAATAGTCATCGTAGAACACCACAAATCCACCGTAAGATGTTTAGAAATTAAGAGTAGTATGTGTTTTGTCAAAGATACCCATGGAATCGATGTATTTTTAAGTGTTTTCATGGACGCTGAGTTGACTTAGCCATGGGCGAGCTCAATCTGTTTTATGTTCAAACACGTTCAGACGAGTTTAACCTTTCCATTCGAACACTTTTTTAAATGATCCAATGGTTTGAACCAAACAAGTTTTTTTTCCATTCGACCATTTTTTCTCGTTCGAACGTTATAATTGCCGTTCGACCACTATATATTCGGTTCGAACCATTTACTTTATATTAGCTTATTAAATTATTTTCATCGTTTTATGAAATTGTTCTATCAATTAATTTATTAAATTGTTATAAGTATATAATTTTGTAAATCTTTTCTCATATTAGATTTTATCACTAATGTTGAATATGTATTTTAGTTTTTAAATTTTAGGTTCATAATAATGTCTTATAGGAACCGTAAACGTGGTAGATCAGAGGAACCTTCCATCCAAATAGTTTGAGAACGGACTGTTTTACTTGAGCGGCAGGTAAAACTGTCTAATTTTGTGACTCTTATATGGGAGGGTCATTCCCTCCCATTGGAATTCAATGATCGTGGTTGGGCACCAATTTTAGATGAGTGAGAAGAAGGAATGAAGCTCATTTCCTACATTGACTTCATTGCTGAGTTCTATAAAATGTTTGGTAGTGCCAGCCTAGACGATGGAGGGGCATACAAGATCTGTGTCCGAGGAGCTCATGTTTTCAGCGGACGGACTCGCTACATATCTCGGAATTTCCTAAGCTGGTCGATGCCTATCCGAACCTGCACCTAGAGAGTCTAATCCTTCAGGAGATGTAGAGATGTCTTAGGATGAGGGACCAGTTTCGAATATTTGAGGGGCTTAGGACGTTGCGTGAAGCCATCCTCAACATCATCGTCCTCTTCTTGAGCTAGATTGAATAACAAAACTAAGGAATTAAAGAAAGCAAGACTTGAGATAGAACAATTGAGGTCTAATAAAAAAGAGTTACTAACCCAATTAGATCAAACAACGGATTTAGAGGCGAGATTAGAAGAGAACATGCAGAAGAGGCTAGAGATGAATAACCAAAAATTATTTGAACAGTGGCAATCAATGATGTCCAAAAACTCTATACCACCACCACAATCTTAAAACTTATTTTTTTTAATTGGATTTTTATTATTTTGTTCCAAAAGACTGACATTTGAACAATTCTGATGTTTAAATTCTAGTTGTTCCATATTAGTTATATTATTATGGAATTTTTATTAATTCAGTTCTATATGATGAGCACCGTTTGAACGGAAAATATCCTATTCGAACAATATATTACAATTTATAAATCTATTCGAACAGAAAATAACCCATTCAAACAATAATTGAGAAATACAGTCTGTTTGAACGGACAAAATTTCTGGACATATGATGTCTGTTCGAACGTTAAAATTTATGTTTGAACAAAAGTAATATGAAAATTTAGGTGTTCGAACGGGTTGTCCGTTCGAACGTGATCAAATTATTCAGTCGTTCGAATCAAATTATCTTACTATGCGAACGACACATGTTGGTTCGAGTGGAACCTTATTCATCCAAAGGGTTCATTGAGACGAAAATGGTTCATCTCAAAAAATATTCCGTTCGAAATCTTTTGAATGGTTCTGACCAATTTCATCTCTAAAAATAATTTTTTGAGACGAAATTCAATTTTTGCCTCAAAAAATCTTTGAAGACAGGCTTTTTGAGACAAAATAGAAGACCCATTATATCTATCTCTAATTTAGAATGCATCGTTTATATATGTTGTCTTCAAATACAAGAGATGGTCATCATGAGATGGATGCCTCCAAAGTGTCAAGGTCCTTGATGTGCATGGAAATTTATAAATATATATTTTAAGACCTATTATTTGGCCTTTATCCTTTCCATTGTTTTAATTAACAACATGCTTTACATCATGAACTTGGAGTTTTACTCGGCCAGAAACAAAAACTAATGTTCCCCGTGGAGGGATGAAAGTCCTCCAAAATCAAAATACACAGTAGTACTTTCCCATTACATAGAGCTAACGATTGCGGTAACTCATTGTGCATGAGGGCTTCAGTCCCTAGAATTACTAATTTATTATTTTTTAAGGATGTCTACAATTTAAATCTGGAGTGTTCTAAAGGCCACGTTCTTCGATTTTTAATTATAATATACATAATAGATAAGACGAAACATTATATATAGAAGAAAGAATGAAAAGTGTTTCGAACATATAAAATATAAACTTGTCTAATATTTACTAACATGCCCATTCAAATTACTTTAAACTTAAATGATGAAACTCATGATCATTTAATACATGATTGAATGGTGTGTATATATATATATATATATATATGATTCAACATAAACAAACTCTTATTTCAAGAACTTTACATATTAAAGAATTAGAACATATATTTGGAGAATCCACTCAATCTTTCTGGCTTTTAAAATTTGCATAAACTCGCATTTAATTTTTTATAAAATCTGAGTACCGAGTTTTACCGGTAACGGGCATGGGTAGGGCTAGTTTTGGGTGAGGAAGTTTTTGGCCCGGATTTTATCCAAACCGAAAACCATAATCGGAATCCGGTTATTTGAGTTCTGGGCCGAACGTAAAAAAACCCGACTCGATTGAAAAACCTTAATAAACTGATCTCCCATATCTTTCTCATGAAGAATTCATTCACCGCATCCTTTAAAGAATTCGCCTAGATTTTTTTGGGTCATGACGAATTATTTTGCATTCAGCAAATATTGATGAAAAAGAGAATTCAATAACCATTAGTGTGCTGTACAAATATGGAGTTGTTATGTTCTATATAAATGTTAAAAATTCAAATAAATATTGAGTAGAACAATATATCATGAGTGCAGTCTTTTCACATATCAGTCATGATATTCATGAATTTTAAAGAAGTACAGAGACACAACACCGGATGAAGTAAAATATAACACTTAATATTATGTATGCTTATATACCAATCCCTGTTGTTCTACACACAAGTTTAGAGCAGCCATTATTATTTAAAGCTCTTAGAGAGATGAATACACAACATGTTAGAGGAATTCAAATTTCAATGTCAAACGAATTTTTGCAAATTCCTTATATTGGTCTCTGCAAAGTCGGTCAATATCTGACTACAAAAAGATACCAGGACCAATGAAGCACATGGTGATCATGTCTTGCCATGGAGAATCATGATTGGGCCTTGGCCCTCAAAGCAAGGAGACCTATGACTATTGTGGCGCCCCAGACCCCATGTACAGGAACATGGGAATCGAGACATCCGGATGATGATAATACGGTCACGCATCCTAATGATAGTGCCAAGTATGTGTACATGCAGTAGTGTACAAAAACAACATAGCGGATAATTTAAGTAAATCAACTAAGTGCTAGAATTTTAAACACAATTTAAACATCAGTAAAAGTGGTTTTAAAAAGAGTTATATAGTCATCCAGAATAAATATGATACAAATCCATATACAGATACGAGTGATCCCAAATCACTCCACCAGCAGAGCTGAATCCTCAGGCTCGCCCTCTGCATCGAAATCTGCGTTACTATAAATCGTACCACAGGTAAGTATAATCCAAACAACTCACGAGATTAAAATGCATTAATACAACCAACATGTATGCATATGATGAAGTCTGCATTATTTTCAAATAACATTTTCCCCATAAATGAACATTTACCAACGCACGCCAAAATCCCATTTGGCCCAAAAATAATAATCCGTCATTTTTCCAGAAAATGACCCACAAAAAATCCATTATCCAAACTCACGCTATTTTTCCAGAAAATAGCCCATTATCCATTTTTACTGTATGCACCATGATCTCCCCTAGGGACCATACGCACACCCTGGCCCCCTTCGCCATACCACGGGTAACGACCATGCGTGTGACTTCGTAACGAGCGACGCCCAGTTCCGCACCCAATGCGTACGTGGCCAAGCATCCTCTAGCCCCCGCCAGCAAAGGGGCCACAGAGTCGGTACAAGAGCGTTAGCATCCCGTCCGATTCCATTGTCGTCCAGCGACAACCTAGGTGACGTCACTCAGTATATTCTGCTCCCGAGTGACCAGAGGAGCTCCACCGAGATAATGCCCCATCTTGGCTTGGGGACGTGATACACACGCACCCGAAAATCATTTCACATGAAAACTCAGTTTTCAATAAACACATGAACATAAATGCAATTACACGAAAACCTAGTTTCCTTTACAAACATGATCATGTGTGCAAATGTGCCATGTACATGAAACGACACAATATCCAACATCAAACAAATCACAACACAACCCAAAACACACAAACAACTTCATCCTCCAATCCATCCGACCCCCTTACTCCTCGGACTCAGTCCGGAAAAACCAACCAGATCACAGTGAAATGAGTTAGTGCAAAAATACATTTAAATCATGAAAGTTCTTTAGGAAAATACTTACAGTGCTATTATATAATTTTTGAAGGATCCACGGAGCTGCACGAAGTGGCAACACAGTAACAGAACAGTGCCAAATGCACTGTGGCCATGGGTCAAAAAACCCACTTTTGAACCCGAGATTGCTAGGGAAGGGCTTAAGGATGTCGATGAAGCTAGTGGTGGTGGTGGTTGGTTGTGGGTGGCGGCGTAGAGGGCGGTCGAAGACCACAAAATCCAAAACAGAAATGTTGATGAATGTGATTCACCGGTGGTGGATCGGAGCTGAGGATGGGTGCATTGGGTTGCTAGCAGGTCGAGGATGAAGTGGTAAAAAAATGGTGGTCGGAGGTGGCACGACGGCGGCGCGCAAGCACAAGAGGTGCTACGGCTTAGAACTGCGCGTGGGGGTTAACAACAGCGAGGGAGGAGCTGAAATTATAGGGGGTGATTGCCGGTCGGAGGGGAGGTGAGTGGGAGGGGCAGTGCGGCTCACCAGCGGTGCACGGCGGCGTTGGGTGGAGAAGAAAAAACGGACGGGAGAAGAGAGAGGGAGGTCGTGCGCGGGGAGAGAATTAGGGGTAGAAAAAGAAGAGGAAGAAAAAGAAAGAAGAAAAAGAGAAAAGGCAAAAAAGAAAAGAGGAAAAAGAAAAAGAAAGGGAAAGAAATGAGGTTCAATCATCACATCTTGGGTCACAAAAATGATCAAACGAAAAAGATTTCAAAACTGCAAGTCAAATAAAATAATTTAAACGTATTGAGGAAGTGAAAATAAAAATAATTAAACCCAACAATAAACTAATTTAAAATAAAGAGCAAATTTTGAATAAAATCCAACAACTTTAAAACAAGAGAATAAATTTTTGAATTAATAAAAATAATCCTTCAATAAAAATACACTAAAATACGGGGTGCTTCATCCTCCTCGACTTAAATAAAATTCCGTCCTCGAAATTGGCCAGGTCAAACATTAAACTGGGACAGGAATAAGATTCAACTAAGAGCAGACTTGAGAAACATACCACCAGGGTCAACAAAACGTGGCTCTTGTTGTCCAAAACTCTTCTTCAATGATGACACATGGAACGCATCATGAACTTCCCCAAAATAGTCTGGCAATGCAACTCTATAAGCAACAAGCCCAACTTTCTCTACAATCTGAAAAGGGCGAACATACCTCAGACTAAGTTTTCCCTTCTTACCAAAGTGCTTAACACCTTTCATAGGAGAGACTTTGAGATAAATCCAATCATCTACTTCAAAGGATAAATGTCTTCTCCTTGTATTTGCAAAACTCTTCTGGCGACTTTGTGCTTCCGCCATTTTAGTCCTTATAAACCGAACTTGATCTTTCATTTCCTGAATTAGCTCAGTCCCAATTAATTTACTCTCGCCAACTTCATCCCAACACAGGTGATCTACACTTCCTTCCATACAAAACTTCATACGGGGCCATCTGAATGGAGGAATGAAAACTATTATTAGAAACAAACTCAATTAGCGGCAGATGATTCTCCCAACTCCCCTGAAATTCCATGACATAAGATCGAAACATATCCTCAAGAGTCTGAATAGTGCACTCTGATTGACCGTCAGTTTGAGGGTGATATGCAGTACTAAACTTCAACTTAGTGCCTAAAGTTGCCCACAAACTTTTCCAAAAATGGGACATAAACCACGGGTCCCGATCCGACACGATACTCTTGGGTACTCCGTGCAAACGCACTACCTCTTTGACATACAACCGAGTCAACTTACTCAAAGAGTCGGTATTATTGATAGGTAAGAAATGGGCACTCTTAGACAACAGATCAACAATCACTCAAATTGAGTTCTTTCCACTAGGGGTCCTCGGCAAAGCCACTACAAAATCCATAGAAATGTCATCCCACTTCCACTCAGAAATAGGGAGAGGTTGGAGTTTACCAACGGGTCTTTGATGCTCAGCTTTAACTTGACGGCATGTGGCACATTTCTCAATAAACATGGCAATATCCATCATACTAGCACTAGTCCCCCAGTGACACATCACGTCCAGTATTCCTATGGTGGCTATGTTACCCAAAATCTCATTTCCTCAAGAACCTTAATACAACATCCAATAAATTCCAATGATTAATAGCTTATTACAATAATTCATGCTAACCTCAATCAACTCCTATGCTACAACTTCTAAACCTCCATTGAATTCTACCTTTGGTAACCTAAAAGCCACTTCCAAAGTTAACCATCAATAACAAATTTTGCACAACCAAATGATTAATCTTCAATTACAAGTATCTTCTCAAAATTTCAAGTCACTACTAATTCCTCAAAATCAACACAAAATCCGAACTCCTAACTATAACAAAAAATATCATGCTTATGCTGCGCACTCTGATATTCGCCACATGCACAAAATTTATGTCCTCATAAAACTAACACCATCGAGTACAAGGTGGCTCTATACCTACTAACAAAAAACTCTTATGACATTTTGGTAGAAAATACTCTCCTTCTCAAACCATGAGTTATCACTCCTAGTCCTATTTCTCAATTAACTTCCGCTGTCTTGATCAAAATCAATATTCCACAGAATACATCCATTATCATAGACAGAATCCCAATATCAATCAACCTCAACATCCCAAATTGTAAACAAGTTACATCACCCCAAAATACACCCGTCTCATCTAAGATAAGGAACATACTTTAAAAGGCTCGATTCCAACCCAACCAACTAATAAGAGCACCTAAAACTTCTACCTGACAACCTAAATCCAAAAGCTCATCACCTACATTCTGAATATCTAATCTAGCGGTGACTAAACTCACTACGAACCACCATTGACTTCACCAAAACATTAACAAAACCTTCTTGGTAACTCGCCCACCTATTTCTACTCCTATAAGCTAGTATTAGCACGACTAGTTCCTTCAATAGCACATCACTATTAAACCTCAAGGCAAGCCATACTGCTCAAATCTTCAATCTACCAAAAGCCATTGCAAAGCACCCATGGATCCTAATGCTTTATTGACTCACATACTTGGATCATAGTATCCACAGTTGATGCTTAAGTTTCAACTTCCAAGATCTTATCATACACCAAACATGACGACCCATAAATCTCTCTTCAAGTTAAATAACAATGTCCTTAGTTCAACCAATTGGACGCTCAATCTCCAAAAGGAAGTATAACCTCGAAATTTAAATTCCTATGTGACCTCAAGTCACAATTAATTCCTAAAGGTAATCACAACAATTATTGCTAACCATCATTACATTAAGTAACCCGTTTCAACTGTACACTTCGATCAACTCACTAAAATCCAAAGCCAAGGTCTCTTGAATTCAATACCGTCGTATCGACTCCTTTACAACACCCACCAAAGCCACTTCTTCCAAACCAAAAATAAATGAGACTAGGACTTGTACTCTCCGAAATGCATAAACACTCACCACTACTAAGCATTGATCTCATGCACCCTTAGCCAAAACCAAATATGCACCAAACGTGCAAGTGGTCCATCATTACCATTTCCATCATCTAGACCTATATCCTCGAAATCAACAAGAATCATTTCCTAAATCCGCACCATCTATTATCCTTAAGATTGGTATGGATTAAATCTTAACCTGTCACTGTAACCTCGAGCTAAAAATAATCATTTTCCGAACTAGATCAACATCTTCAATCCTCGGAAAATACATGAACTAGGTCATTACCTTCCATCTCCAAAAAAATTCTCTCCTGAAAAATTCTCATATCAGTAACTCAACTCTCATCAATCCTGTTTTAATGGTTACCAACTATTCAATTGCTAGAATAGATCAACCTAGCGTACAAAGTCAACAAAACTAAGAACTCAAATCCTATTATAATTCAGCCCTTCAGCTCTGCAATTCTAAAACCTTAAACAAAAAAAAAAAAATCATTTCTCGAAATCCTCAAGATCGAAAACTTCTAATTTAAGTAATCCTTCAAATGCTTGTTGAACCTACCACCTTAAATCCCATAAACTTATTTCCTAAAAATTAAGGGGCCTCAAACCTTAGATGAACTTCTCATAAATCTAACCTTGAAGTTCGTTGAACTTACAACCTCCTACCCCATAGACTCATTACATAAATTCTACGAAACCTAAGACCTCAATTATCCTAAGCAATTTAAAACTATTCCCCTCCTCAGTTGCAACTTGAGTTCCTACTCCATAAAGTTCACCCAGACCATGTCGTTCCTTTCAATCCTCGATATTAAAACAAACCAATTGTCAAGAGTTCAGGCCTACTACACTAAATGTTCAAGCCTAACAATGGCATTCATCGTCGTACCATCTTCCCGCCATAGCACAATCCTTAACCCGCATTTCAACTTCAAACAAAACAAAACAAAACAAAACAAAATAAAATAACATAAACAAAATAACATACGACAAAATGAATAAAACAAATGAAGCAGTACACAATAAAATAATTAAAACAAATAAAATAATCTACCATAAAATAAAACAAATAAAATAAAATAACATACAATAAAATAAATAAACAAACAAAGTAGTATACAATAAAATAATTAAAACCAATAAAAACAACATACTTTAAATTAAATAATTTCAATTTACAATTTTTAAAATTTATGGTACCTCACCTAAGGGACATGTGATTTTACCCAGAGTCGAACTGCTCTGATACAACCTGTGGCACCCCAAACCCCAATGTACGAGAACACGGGAATTGAGACACTCGGATGATGACAATACGGTCACACATCCCAACGATAGTGTCAAGTGTTTGTACATGCAGCAATGTACAAAAACAATGCAGCGGATAATTTAAGTAAGTCAACTAAGTACCAGAATTTTAAACACAATTTAAATATCAGTAAAAGTGGTTTTAAAAGAGTTATACAGTCATCCAGAATAAATATGATACAAATCTAGATACAGATACGAGTGATCCCATATCACTCCACCGGTGGAGCTGAATCCTTAGGCTCGCCCTTAGCATCCTCTACATCGAAATCTATGTTACCATAAATGGTACCGCAGGTAAGTATAATCCAAATAACTCACGAGATTAAAATGCATTTATACAACCAACATGCATGCATATGATGAAGTGTGCATTATTCTCAAACAACATTTTCCTCGAAAATGAACATTTACCAACGCACGCCAAAATCTCATTTGGCCCAAAAATAATAATCCGTCATTTTTCCAGAAAATGACCCACACAAAATCCATTATCCAAACTCATGCTATTTTTCCAGAAAATAGCCCATTATCCATTTTTACCGTATGCACCATGATCTCTCCTAGGGACCATCCGCACACCCTGGCTCCCATCGTCACACTACGGGTAACAACCGTGCGTGTGACTTCATAACGAGTGACACCCAGTTCCGCGCCCAATGCGTACGTGGCCAAGCATCGTCTAGCCCCAGCCAGCAAAGGGGCCACAGAGTCGGCACGAGAGCGTTACCATCCCGTTCGATCCCGTTGTCGCACAGCGACAACCTAGGGGATGTCACTCAGTATATTCCACTCCGACCAAAGGAGCTCCACCGAGATGATGCCCCATCTCGGCTTGAGTTCGTGATACACACGCACCCGAAAACCATTTCATATGAAAACCTAGTTTTCAATAAACACATTAACATGAATGCAATTACATGAAAACCCAGTTTCCTTTACAAACATGATCATGCGTGCAAATGTGCCATGTATATGAAACGATAGAATATTCAACATCCAACAAATCACAACACAGCCCCACACAAACAATTTCATCCTCCAATCCATTTGACCCCCTTACTCCTCGGACTCAGTCCGGCAAAACCAACGAGATCACAGTGAAATGAGTTAGTGCAAAAATACATTGAAATCACGAAAGTTTTTTGGAAAAATACTTACAGTGCTATTATATAATTTTTGAAGGATCATGGAGTTGCACGAAGTGGCAACACAGTAACAGAACAGTGCCAAATGCACTATGGCCATGGGTCTCAAAAATCCACTTTTGAACGGGTACAAACGAAGACCTGAGATTGCTAGAGAAATATTTAGGGATGTCGGTGAAACTAGTGGTGGTGGTGGTTGGTGGTGGTTGGTCGTGGGTGGAGGCGTAGAGGGCGGTCGAACGTTTTTTTAAACAATTTAGATTATAGTACAAAATATGCATCTATAGTACTATTTTTTTTTCTTTCTTTCTTTTATTAGGATATAACTCATCTTTTTACAACTAGGAAACGAGGAAGGGAAGAAACCAGCCCAGACACTACTTAGATCAAGGCTTGAATAGTTATGGCCGAAAGAGAAGTGTTGATCAACGAGTTCGAATAGCTTAGATGGGAGCAGAAGAGCCTCAGAGACGTGTTCACTACTAGAGCCTAGAGCAGTATCTGCATATTGAGAGGTAGGATATACCCTTCAATGGTTTGGGAGTTTTATATGGGATGTACTTCATGCCTTAAGATGCATTCTCTCACACGGTGACTATATGCAGTGTTCAGTTCAAGGTTTTGGCTAATGTCATCGCCAAGCTACTCAGGATCCACTGCTTAGCTAAGACATCAACTACAGGAGATGCTTAGCTTGTGGACGGATCCTGAGTAGCAGGCACATCTACAACAGTTGCAGGCACATTTGATGTAGATGTAGGCACTTCTGCATTATCTTCTGGCCTAGTTGACCAATCGGAGGTCGAGGAGGGTACCGATCATGAGGCTGAGGATGACGACTAAAATGAGGATTTCTACATTCTCACTGGGAGAGACCACACGCAACTCAAAAGAACTCATTCTGCTAGATACAACTGCTGCCTTTTTTCGCATGTTGCATCTTATTATTGCAACAAATGTGGATCATGTGGCACATAAGGCCACATTCTGTCGGACTCGTGTACAGTTCCCGATACGAGTGGCACATGGAGATCCAATCGACTTGCCACTGTGCATTTTTTAGATGATCCGTTACAAGGCGAGCATCGTCTCTATAAACAACCTGATCCCATACGGAGTGATCATCACCTAGCGCATAAGAGTGCCACCCTTGGTAGAGGAATGGCTGACAGAGCAGATAAGCCTCTCGACATGACCAAACACCGTCAGAGCATTGGATAGGGAAGGGACATACTTGACATTAGCCTGGCCCTGTAGCCAGCCAGGCTACAGTTGGTCCAGGTGTTGCTCCCCATATTAGGATTACGAGTCAGCTGCCGATGGATACATCTGAAAGGGATGCGCGATCTGCTTGGGTTGATGCGTTGATCTCAGATCTTGCTGCGCATATCTACCGATAGCTCGACAGACAGATCACGACTGTAGAGCAGACTGTCGCTGATATTGCCCATTGTGTAGATATTCTAAATGAGAGGTCACGACATTGACTGAGGGGTTCCGCATTACATGATTCCTGAACAACACGTGAATTTGAGGCGTCGTTTGTTTTCGGAGATGAGATGAGATTAAAGTTAAAAAGTTGAATAAAATATTGTTAGAGTATATTTTTTAATATTATTTTTGTTTTGGGATTTGAAAAATTTGAATTGTTTATTTTATTTTGTATTGGAAGTTGGAAAAATTGTAATGATTAGATGAGATGAGATGAGATGTTTTCCCAAAACAAACGAGGCCTGAGTGTTGTTTACAAAATTTTATTATATTTTGTACTTTATTGTTATTATATGTAATGAACAATATTATTTAATATATCTACTGTTTTTGAATTTTAATTTTCAATCTTTTTTTAATTTGAAATATCCAACTTTAATATTAAATCAATTAACATTTGAACGTGAATCACTATCGTTAGAGCGTAAGTAGCCTCAATGATCGAATGTCTAGGGCCCGTTCGAAGGTGAATATGTATATGTTTGAATGTAATACAATTTCTCAGCTGCTTTTAGTGACGGTTTCCACAAATTATCACAAAAATTCTTTTTGATGACGGTTTGGGGACTGTCACAATTTCCAAACTGTCACAAAATTTATTTATGTTGTAGTGACATGCAATTAGACATGATATAGCTTTGAGTAGCACAGCATTATGAATCCTCGTAGTAGAAAGAAAGGCGATATAAAAAAATGGATAAACAAAGGCCAAAGACAGCAAATTAAGAGAATTAGCACGAGACTCTTCGTCAACATAGAAATGAGCCCACACTGAACAAGAATCTCCTGTCGGTAAGCCACAAAATGAAGTCGTCACTAATTGGAAAGTCGTGGATGCATTATTGGACGTGCCTACAATTCATCAATCGGAAAATATCCCACAAGTTCCTTGATCGGAGTTGAAAGTTTTAATTAACAGATATAAATATATGTAGTGAATTATACAACATTTATTGATAATTTAATATTATAAAAAAAATTTTAATGGGAATCAACAAATATTGTATAACTCACTTCGCATGTTTATCTTTCTCCTATTTTACAAGTTTAGATAATAATCTAAGGCTAGGGATGTATCCTTCCCAGTAGGGACAAAGCCAGAATTATAGGTTTGGAGGGGTCGGATGCTTTTAGGTCTAGAATAAATAGTTGGATTGAAACTTTTTAAGAGAACACCTTTAACAAATTTATAAAAAACCGAGTAAAAATAAGAAAGAAAAAAATAAATTCCAAACTTGCATTATTCTATGAATACGGGTAATTTTACATCTAAGCTTTTCATATGTTGCAATTAAGAGAAGATGTTAATGGACCAAAGAAACGATCTATATAGGAATTATAAAAAAAGTGGTATATATATGTAAACCATAAACTAAGACCACGTTTGGAGAATGAGATGTGATGAGAAATATTTAAATAGTAGTGAAATGGTACTTTGAGTTAAGATGTTTGATTGGATTTTAGGAAATGAGAGAAAATGTTGAATAAAAATAATATAAAGTTAAAAGAAAGTGGACCAAAGAAAAGATCTATATAGGAATTATAAAAAAAGTGGTATATATATGTAAACCATAAACTAAGACCACGTTTGGAGAATGAGATGTGATGAGAAATATTTAAATAGTAGTGAAATGGTACTTTGAGTTAAGATGTTTGATTGGATTTTAGGAAATGAGAGAAAATGTTGAATAAAAATAATATAAAGTTAAAATATTGTTAGAATATGAATTCTTAATATAATTTTTAATTTAGAATTTGAAGAAGTTTAATTGATTTTTATATTTTGTTTGAAAGTTTGAAAAAATTGTAATAATTAGGTAATGATTAGATGAAAAGTTGAATATTTAGAATTGAAAGTATATATATGCTTGAGTGATGTTTGGAAATGAAATTTTGAGAAATCTTAAGTTGAAATGAGATAAAATGTGTTAATCCCAAACGAGGCATACGTTTTGTATTTTGCTTAATAACGTATAATAGTAATATCATATATTTAAAAGTTTTTACGTAGCGTAATTGCATATTGCATAGCAAGTTATCCGCTGAACGTTGGGTTTTTTGTTAAATATGTTTCACCCAAATATTAGAAAATTTGATAAGGAAATAATCTAATGTGAATATTATAATATTCTTATAATTTAATTTCTTGAAATAGAACAGGAAAAAAAAATGTAGTAACCATAAAATTTTAAATGAATCCAAATTCTAATTTGATGATATATAAGAAATATCTATTAAAACATTATTGACAATTTGCAAGGCATCCCTTAACACTGGCTATTTAAGAGCATCAGCCATTAATGCCAATTATGAATTGTGGACAACTATCAAATCAAATATATATATATATATATCTACTTATATATAAAGTGTGAATCTAAGAGGAATAGTATATTCGTCTAACACTTTTTTTTTCCATTTTACCTCTGCTTTGTAGATATTATTACGTTTTTGTCGATTATTTTTGCTGCTGCAAAGTACCGTGGAATTTTCCCTTTATATTTTTAATTAACAAAAGAGCCTCTAAACATACTGTGGGCCTAGATTGGAAGAGATACTAAACAAGACTTTTTATGAAAATTGGTTTTGCTAATGATTATTTTAAAGTACAATGATTTTATATTAAAAAAAAAACGACATCTTAAACTCTAATTATTTTATTCTATTTGCAAATAGATAAACATCCATAGCAAACGGTTCATTATTTTTATCTTTAAAATTTAATAAAAAAATATATTTTTTATAAATTCAAAATCTTCTTATTTATAACTCTACATTAAATTAACTATTAGATTCATCAAAATAATAATATAATATTATTTTTTAATAATATTTTTAATTTATATTTTTTATATTTTACAATTACACTAATTATATATTAATTAATAATTTAATTTGATACTTAAATTATTATTTTATAACTTAAATATATTGTGGCTCAAAATTAGAAAATAATAATTTAAGTAATTAAAATAATAGTTATAGAGTGTGAATAGTGAGTTTTTAAATTTAAAGATAAATTAAAATACACTGTACTTCAAAATTTTAAATTTTAATATTTAATAAGTTTAATACAATAATTTTAAATATAAATTTATTAAATTTTAAAAATTGAACTCATTTAATGAATTCAATATCAATATTTAAGCATCGTTCAATAAGAGTGTGTTTGGATGTTGAAGTGAGTTGAGTTGAGTTGAGTTGAGTTGATAAAATATTGTTAGAATATTATTTTTTAATATTATTATTATTTTGAGATTTGAAAAAGTTAAATTATTTATTATATTTTGTGTTGAGATTTAAAAAAATTATAATGATAAATTGAGATGAGTTTGAAATCCAAACTCACCCTAAATAAGGTGGGTTGATAGGTTGTAGCATTGGGAGAAGAGAAAAAGGGAATCATGCTTATTACTTCGATGGGTTATTTTAAAGCAGCCGACATTTGTCGTCTAAGTTTTGATAAATATATTTACGTTTGGTTACTAAACACCTCCTGTGCCCAATACCCAAAAACATTTCTTTAATTTTGGAGTGAATTTCGAAGTATTGTTTTTTTTTTAATTTACCAACTTCTCAATAAAATGGATCGAATAAACACTACAAGAAATCAGACATTTTCCACCGATTTTTAGATCGTTGCAATAATTTAAAGATAAATAAAGAAAGTAATTTTTTATTTAATTATATCTCGATCTGCTTTAATAATTTACAGACCAATAATAATGGTAATAATAATAGTTAAGACTGCAATTTCTTGACATTACTCAACTTAAAAGGATAAGAAAATAAAACAAAGATATATCACATGATCATTATTTATTGTGAATATATATTTTATCGACGACAAGTATAAAAAATAAAAAGATATTTTCTCTACTTTAATTTCTCTTCTCCCAATGCTAACAACCCAGAATAAAATATTTGTTATTGTTACAAATAAAATCTTTCATTGATTTGTTTTTCTATTTTTTAAAATATATTATTACTTTTTTATTTTATATATTAATTTTTGCAATATATTATATATTAGTTTATTTATTTTTTCTTTGTATTATTTAAATATTAAATTTTTTAATATTTTTTTAATAAAAAATTAACAATAAAAGAGAAATTAATTTAAAATATTTGCAATGATGAATACTTTCTATAACAAAATGCAAAATAAGAATCAAATATATATATATAAAAAAAAGTTACATTTAAATGAATCTATTTATATTTAAATATATATATATATATATATATATATATATATATATATTATATAGGAGTGCAAAACTACACCTCATCCATTACTTTATTGGATTCATTTTTTAGATTTCCCATTTTATAGAATGGTGAGTCCGAGGCTTATACCTTTTAGAATCATCTTTATTTTTTAATTTTTAATTTTTAAAAAAGAAGAAATATCTACTCCAAATTAACCTAAGCGATGCATGTCAACATTAATTATTTCCTACATTTAATTCATTTCAATGCATATTAGAAACCATTGTAATTTAACATTTTTTTTAAAAGAAAATAGAAAAGAAAAAATGTAATATAGATATCTTGTAATTATATTCGATGATTTATAATTTCATACAATAGAAGTATAAAACCTCACCAAGTGACGAGACAATTAACTTAAATAACATCCTAACAAGCTGAGTAAAAGTATTTCCAATTGATTTATAAATATATATTTTTATTTTTAAATAATAAATTTAACTTATTGCATAAGCACACCTACTTTAAGTAATTATTTATTACAAAAAATAAAAAATCATACTAAATAATACAATAAATACCCAAAATAAATTAGACATATTAAAATATTCAATTAAAGTCTGTGAAATAATGAAATGTTATTTTCAAATTTTTAGCACGCAGATATTGTACAAAGAGGGCGGGACAAAAAACCAGCAACAATTCATTTTTTTTATTGAATTCTCTGATTTTGAGTGATAGCGATAATTTTTTTTTAACAGAGAGTAGGATAGTGATAATTGATAAATTTAAATGTGTAAGTAATTAAATAAATAAAATACGCAAGATTCAGGAGAGAGTAGAGTTTTGATATAAAAGAGAAAACTCTCAGGATCACCTGCATCTGAAATTTAAGATACACAGTGAGCCACCGATACACGCAATCAATCTGTAGGAATATTGGAAGCATCCCACAGCCCAGATCGGCAACATCTCCTTTACCTTGAAGTTCCACTGTATAGTCTATGACTCTATATGTCCCGTGCAAATAATAAAGCAATCGGATATGACTACAACGAAAAATTTGTGTGCTATAATTACAAAAACATGAGCATCTCATAACCACGGTAAATCATTTTATCTCATCATTTTAAATGATCATTCTGAACATGATAAGTATAACATAATAATTGTTAAAATTATGCAATTACTAATATTCTCATTAATTTTTATCTGTCGAGGCTATCTAGAAGTAGATGAAGATACTAGATGTATAGCAGTTATTATATTCGGATTGATAGCAAAAGATACATTGAATCGTACAACTATTGATCTCTTTGAACACACAGATGAGGTAGAATGTTTAATGCATTATGTCTTTATATTTTTTCATTATTACGAGAGCACCTACTATATTTAGCTAATATTGCAACTACAGTTTCAAAAAATGAATGGATTATATACTTGCAGTGGGTAGAAATGAATCAATATGGACAACTGCATTAGAATAAACTCAACGTACTCTCTGCTTATCCTATAAATCAAATTACGTCATAAGCACTCAAAATATCTTCTTCTTAAACTTTTCACTGTTGTAATTATTATATACTTAAATAATTAAGACACTAAATTATATGTAAAGTCTATACTTCTTTATTTACTTTGTATATTTTATTAAATTTTTTGTTAAATTTCTTTTTTCACCTTCCCATTTACTATTATATACTATTTTTTTTTTTATATATATATATATTGGGACGTCAAACCCTTTGGGGGCCTTGGTCCCCAATGTTGGCTTGCCAAGTTATCCAGTACATTCAACTTTCTTGCAACAATTTCTCAGCAATTCATGGTTGAAAATTCTTGCCTACTAGATTCATTGATAGTATTGCCACGTTACATCTAGGGCTGGGAAAACGAAAATGTGTATATAATATCTTATTCTTTTACGAACTTTCGTCGAACATATTCTTTATATATCTTGTGTAAAGAGATAGTTAATTGGGTTCATTTGTTGAAGGAGGCATGCATGCAGTCTTCGTCCCTATATAAGAACCGGGCCCCAGGTTTGAAAAAGAAACATATATTAATGTATTTTTTTTTTGCACTTTTAATTTGTCGAAGGCTTCGTTCCTTTTAATTCGTTAGAGATATAGACATTTGCGGTTCATAATGGTCTGATCAGTTTTCGTTCTTTTCCTCATACCTTAATTTTCATTCTCAAATTTTGTCCCCTAACGAAATTTGAAGTTAAGAGGAAGATTCATGGTTGAAAATTCGTGTCTACTAGCTAGATTCATTAATATCGCTTCATTTCCAGTCACATCTAGGGCTGGGAAATTGAAAATGTGTACCCTGGGAAGATTGGTGTTGGGGAAATCAACACAGCGGAAGGGATAAAAGTGGTAATAAAAGAGTACACTCATGCACTCAGTGACACCAAGAATTTAACGTGGTTTGGCAACTGCCTACATCCACAGAAAAGAGCTTCACTAATTAAATAGTGGTACACAAGAAAATATTACAGAGGAGGAGGATCACACTCCACTCAACTCAACTCTCTTCTTTTCTTTCAGAGCTCTTCCGGCTCTCTCTCTTTTCTCTTCTTCTTGGGTGTATCTGAATCTCTCGCATGGAGCTTCAATTTATAGGCGAGGATCAGTATCGTCTATATGTATGAATGCATTTATTGTTGCATTCAATAGGTAGTTGGGTGCTGAGGGTTGAGCAGCAAGCAGCCATTGTGGACTGCTTGCTTGGGCAGGGATTTCAACAATTGGGATAGCTTTGACGAACTTTCGTCGAACTCATTCTTTATCTTGTGTAAGGAGATAGTTGGGTTCACGTGTTGAAATAAGAGCCGGCAGTCTTCGTCTCTATCATTTTAGAGCCGGTTTGGATTAGGAGATCATCTCAGCTCATATCATTATTATTCACTATTATTCACAAATTATAACTCACAAATCTCATTACTATTCACAAATCATTTCAACTCAACTCATCCCATCTCTCAGTCAGTAATTATAACCGGGGTAGATCGGAAAAAGAAAAATATGTTCTCTACGAGGCCGATTATTTTATTTTTTTTCTTGCACTTTTAATTTGCAATCACATCTATGGGAAAACGAAAATGTGTACGTCCCCTGGGAAGATTAGGATTGCTGAGAAATTATGAGAAGAGAAACTCTCATGTAAGTTCCCAAGCAACCAACCACTTATACAATATTTATTGAGAATTTAATAGTATTCAAAAAATTTAAATGGGAATCAATAAATATTATAAGACTCATTTCATATATTTATATTTCTCTTATTTTAGGTCTCGATCAAGTGTAGATAATAATTTAAGGCTAGCGATATTGATCCCAGGTTCCAGCCTTCCCAGTATATTCAACTTTCTCGCAACAATTTCTCTGTAATTCATTGTTGAATAGATTTTCTATCGCTTCATTAATTTGCGGTCATATTTATCGTTAAACTATTCTTTTTTTTAGTTTTTGATAGAAAAATACTTCTCATTAACTGCCAAACAGGATTACAAGTGTAAATCAGTCCATAGGACTTGTTGAACACAACTAGGAACAGAATCCAACCATACATTAGTTGAGCAGTGATCTTCATCCCTATCGTTTTACTCATTTATGGATTAGTGCATTTTTTCTACGCTTTTAATTTGTCAAAGTATTTGTTCCTTTCTATGGTAGGGATAGATCTAGACATTTATGGATTAGAGGAAGTTTCCCTAATCAAGAGAGAACCATATAACTAGAATGAGATTTAGGTCATGTTTAGACTTTAGATAGTGAGTTGAGATAAGATAAGTTAAGATTAAAGTTTAATAAAAATATTATAAAATTAAAATATTGTATTTATAATATTATTTTTTAATATTATTTATATTTTAAAATTTGAAAAAGTTAAATTATTTATTATATTTTATTTAGAAGTTGTAATATTTAGAAGATATGAAACAAGATGAAATGGATTGAGATAATTTCTAAAAACAAACCAGGCGAATTTGAATACAATCACTTCTTGTATAATTTGGAGGGAGCTTTCAGTTGTTCAAACTTTTTTTTTTTTTTCCTCATTTGTTTTAAATGTTTTAACTTGTTTTGCAAGCCTTGACTGCGTCAACTTTGAAAACTTAGGTACCTCTGGTCGTAGGTGAAAAGTTATATAAAGGAGGCTGCTTTAGATTCCTCTGCATCCCATTAACATTAAACTCAAGATGGCTCTCAAACTTCCTACTGCCATTCTATTTTGCTTCATTGCGTTTCTCATCATCCTCGCTAACCCTATTGTTGCCACACGTCATGAGCGGCGTAATTTAATTCTCTCTCTCTCTTCTCACATGCATGTTTAATTATTTTGGGATTCTGAAAATAGTAGTGAAATGTAAATTTAAATTAAGATGTTTTATTGAGTTTAGGAAATGCGAGAAAAAAAATTTAATAAAAATATTATAAAGTTAAAAAATTGTTTGAATATAATTTTTGTTTAAAAATGTGAAAAAATGTACTGTTTTTTATGTTTGATTTTGAAGTTTGTAAAATTTGTATTGTTTTTTATTTTTAAATAATAATTAGGTAATGAGTAGATAAAAAATTTTAAGATTTAAAATTGAAAAGTATTTTTTGTAAGATGTGATGTTTGGAAAGAAAATTGTAAAAAAACTTTAAAATTTTAAAAATTTTATATCTCATCTCTATGTCCAAACTACTTCTGTTGGCTCATTATTTAATAATTAATCATTATCTTTTGCTTAATTGCAGGCGGTGATCCCGGGCCGACAGCCCAGCCTCCTAAATCTGGCACGTGTAGTCTTAAGACCGATACGAAGTGCTAGCAAAGCAGCCATGTATCCATATGCATCCGTACAGTAAAATTATAATTTTGTGGAGGAAGCATTTCTTTTATATAAATATATTATATATTTTATATAAATATATTTTAATGAGGAGGGCATGTACTGTTTTGAGTTGAAGTAATGGAATTATGTTCTATTTCAAAAATATATATATATATATTATATATTTTAGAGGCATCGATATATCTATGCGTCCAAAGTGTCAAGGATGATGTGTATGGAAATGAATAAATATATATTTTAAGATATATTATTTGGCCTTTATCCTTTGATCCAGTGTTTTTATCAAGTACAAGCTTTACATCATGAACAACTCTGGAATGTACTCGGCAGGAAACTAATTAATGCTCCTACTGAGAGATGAAAGTCCTTCAAAATCAATATATATACGCACTACCGTCCCATTACATAGAGCTAACGATAGTGGTAGCTCATTCCTTAGAATAACTAATTTATTAATTTTTAAGGATGTCTATAATTTAATTGTGGAGTGTTCTAAAGGCGATGTTCTTCGATTTTTAATTATAATATATTAGAAAAATAAGACAAAACATTATGTATAGAAGAAAAAATACGTACAAAAGTGTTCCGAACGTGTAAAATAACATGTCTAATATTTACTAACATGCCCATTCAAACTAGTTTAAACTTAAATGGTATATATGACTCATCATATTATAACGAAGGCTCCTATTTCAAGAACTATACAATTAAGTTAAAGAATTCGCACGAATCCACTCCAAATCTTTCTAGCTTTTAAAATTTACATAAACTGATCTACCATATCTTTCTCATAAAGAATTCGCAGAGATTTGTTTTTGTCACGACGAACTATCACTACAAGAGATTTGATCTTTAGAGACGAAATCTTTTAAGGACGAATTAAATTTTGTCCTTAATTTAATTCGTCTCTAAAAGTACTTATTTGGGACGAAATTTAAATTTCATCTCAAAACATGGATGCAATTTTTTATGCTCTTATCTATTCAAACTAGACCTTCTGTGATGAAATATTTCGTCTCAAACATAGAAAACCGTTCAAACAGATTACAATTCGTTTGAACAGAGATTTAAGGACTGTGTGAATGGTTTGGTATCAGTTTGAATAGTAATTTTGGCAGGAAAGTGCATACAATTGTGCCGGGGAAGTTCAAAACCGTTCGAACTGAAATTTTTTGTTCGAATGGAAGTTTTTTTGTGGGAAAATTTGGCGGGGATGGTTGAAACACTGTTTGAACGTACATTTTATGTTCGAACTATTTCGAACACCACATTTATTCATTCGAACTAGTTGTTCGGTGAGAAATTATAAATAAATCTAGCAGGAAATTGTTGCGACATTGTTCGAATGGATCTGTTACGTTCGAACAGGAACATATGTCGCTCGAATGCTTAAATAAGCGTTCGAACAGTGGCATTTAATTATAATAATTTATTAAAAGGCATCAAAATACCTTCTAAATAAATATTATTAAAATTAATTAGTTGTCATTTTCAAAATATAAAAAATATAGCTATATTCACAAAAATATAAAATTTATTAGTTATCATTTTCAAAATATAAATAATATAGCCATATTATTTATGGTGAATTAAAATATTTCATATTCACAAAAAATTTATGTAATTAATTTAAAAATATTTTAATGAGTTTTTTTTATGTTAAATAAAATTTTTAATTAAAAAAATATCACTTTATAAAGAGTTTCATTTTTATTATTATAATGAACGGTACGTAAAATAAGAAAAAATATTTCTGACAATAAACAAGCTAGCAAATAGCAAAAATAAAAATGATATACCAATTAAATTCTAAAAATATAATGTTCGATACAACATAAAAATGTGAAATAAAAAATAAAGGTATCTACAAGGTAAGGTGATCAAAATCCTCCTGTATGACCGATAGGCATCCCTCCATTTCCTGCAGTTTCTTCATCACGAGCTCAACGATCCTCTGCATCTCCTGGATCAGAAGTCGGCGATCCAAAGTAGCCCTAGCAGCCTATCTCTCAACACCGACAGTAGTAGAAGCTGGATCACTAGCCCTGCCACTATCTTCGGTTGCTGGAACGTTAGCTCGGGTCTTTCGCAAGTAGCCCTCGCTCTTGCTGAATGTGATCTTGTTAAGGGGCCCGATTTGTGTCTACCTCCGCTCTATCATTTGGACATTAACCCCCAATTGGACTAGGAGGTTAGAGATCATCTGTGCAAATGGTATACTACCTCCACTCGAATAGCATGACTTAGATCGAATACGAAGGAAGAAATATAATGGCAGATCAATCGGCTCTCCTCGTGCTATCTGTAACATAAATCGAGCTCGCTCGATGCCGAAATCTGTCTTGTGTTTCCTCGGATCTACGTTATGGGAAATAATTAAATTTAGCATTCTAAAAAATGCTATACAGTCTACCTGTCTAATGACCTTGCTGCCATCATATGGAGGAGCCGAATCATCATGCATCAACTAATGAACCTCATCATCTGTGGCATCCCCACCATCTGTGCCTGCAGCTGGTTGTTGTGCAGGGTATGCACCAATCTCATGGGGGATCCCAAGAAAATCAGCAATAATGTTTGCTGAGATAGTAATACTCACTCCCCGAACGGTAAATGTGAAGGACTCCTCATTAGCCTCCATCTGACCCATGGCCAGGTAAAACTCACTAATCACGTCTAGATAGGCCACACTCATCTACTGACAAATCGGGGCCCATCCTCTATCGCTGATAATAGAAAAGCGGCCCCGTCCATCCCACACAAAATCACGAAAGTCATCTATAATGGATCTCCCGCTCTACCAGTATCAGCCTCCTCATCTCACTAGCTTCACTGCTAGCTTGGCTGGCCTCTCTCCCACGTTTTCTTCCGTTAGTTTCCATTAGTTCAACGTTGATCATAAAACCACAACAAATATAAATAAAATATAAATAAATATGTAATTATATTATATTAAAGAAATCTGTTTGAATGGAATAGAGACAACCCATTCGAACATAATAGTTTCGAACAACAACTATTTTGTTCGAACGAACCATAATGCTAATATGAATGCTAACCATTACAGTTCGAACTAAACCTACAAGGGTTCGAACGGAACAATGTCCCATTCGAATGGTAAAATACTACATTCGAACATAAACTACACATTCGAACAGAGATCCTATCTGTTCGAACGGATCATAATCTAAACTATAAGGGTTCGAATGCTGTTTAGCACAGACGAACACTAAAACTGTTGTTTGGAAAATAAGTGTTCGAACAGACTTGAAGCCATTCAAATGCAAACTTGCCAAATAACCATGACTGAGTCAACTCAACGCCGAACGTGATTTTAATCGGTCCAAATTATTAAGGAGTGAAGCCTACATTTCACTCCATCATTTTTACAACCAAAAACCGTGTGGCAGCCGAAAAACACCAAAATGGGATTGATTCTTTCAAACCATCCGATTCTTTCGAAAAACAAACCATTCAAACAGAGATTAGGGGCATACCTCTTAGAAGATAAAAAGTAGGCTAAATACAGCAGAGTTGGTGGTAGATTTGGTGGCAGAGACGGCATGTTTTGGAGGATTGGAACTGGGTATTCGAACTGACAACTTGTATTCGAACTAATTTGTGTGGCCTTTCATTATTCGAACTGGGTACTTGTATCATCCAATGGCGTTCGAACGAATTATATGGTGTTCGAATGTGTTATGATCTTCATTTATTATGTTTGAATGGAAAATATATGTTTGAACCGGATGGAACGCCATTCGAACACTTCTCGAAGAGTTTGAACTGTAAAAAAAATTAATAATTTCAGAACATTTGCTCGAGCTGAGTGTCGAGCGAATTCACAGGTTGACCTCCTACTCGAGCTGACTATTGAGCGGGTGTCGAGCGAACTCACGGTTTGAATTATTTTTGTTCGAACAGCCAAGCTGTTGTTTGAACAGTGTAATTGGTTGTTTGAACGATTGTGTTATGTTCGAATGTGTGAATTCGTGAAACTTCTCATGAGTATCCATGATCACGGTCTGTTCGAACGATTATGTCCTCCGTTCGAATGGCTTATAAGTTTACTAAAATATTATAAATTTAAGTAACATTAACGGACTATTTGTATACTAGTATTATTATAATAGTAGTATTATACTATAGTAAATCAAGTATTTGTATACTTAGATATTATACTAGGATACAACTGGTATAATACTCGTATTATTATACTAATATAATACTGGTAGTATAGATACTTACTTGTATTATAGTATATACTAGTATATAATACTAATATGATACTAGTATCATACATAATACTATAATACTACTATTATAATACTAATAAAATATTACTATAATACTAATGTAATACTAGTATTTTTTTTCTAATCGTAATATTTTTTTTTTATAAAGCAAGGATATTTAAATGATATCCTATACTTTTAATTTCGTTTCTTAAGAATTTGCAATAATTTTTCCATTCCTCTATTAACACTTGTCTTCTTTGATATACATGATAGTTAGTCATCATTGATGTATAATCTTGTCTCATTAATTGTTGTTTTCTCTTAAGATCTTTTATATTATCCATCATTACTTTTAACTCAAGTCTTGTATTATAATCTATACATCTTAAATCATATGAGTCTCGATAATCAGCACTATGAGCAAAAGAATATTTCATAAAAACAATTGATCTCATAAAACAACAATTAAATAACAATAAATATCAATATAATAGCCAATGTCTCTAATACCAAAGATGTAAACCAGGATATATATATATTAAATATAGAATATATAAGGTCATTTATAGTAATAGCTTAACAATAGAAAGAAAAGACAGTATAACCAGCCATATGCATGAGTGTAAGTAAAACAGGCGGTATAACCGACCAAACCTGTAACAATAATATGAGCTACTCGATGATCAGTTTTTCTATTATTTTTATAAACATTAGCAACCATAATCATTTCTTGGAAATGATTTAATATTTCATATTCAGATAATCTATCGATATTTCATTCATATAATACATCTGGTGCAAAAGCAGATCTTACTATATGTTCTATTTGCCCAAATTGCATATTTGATAGAGTAGGCCTCGGATACCAATTACGAGTAATAGAAACATGATGTTTAGAATTCCTAGCTAAAAACTATTAATATGATTTCCTCTAATCTTATTTATTTCTAAATTTTTAAATTGGTCTTCGATATTACTAATTTTAGAATCAGATAATATAGACGAGTCTGTTTTACCTAATCCATTAATATGATGTAGTTTTGAATTAGATGCTATATTAGTAATATTTAATTTTTCTAATTTATTACAAATTTGTTCTAATAAATCATTTTTGTTTTTTTAAAAAAATAGTTTTTAGATGAGATGAGATTTCAAAGGGAACAAATAAAGAGGTTTCTTTTGCTTCTTAAATAGTGGAATTAATAGGAGATAGTTGGGTTTCAATTCTTTCTAATTGTTTACTCATAGTTTTTAGATATAAATTGGTATAATTGTTTTGTTGGATTATATTATTTGTGTTTTTACTTTCTGTTGTAGTATTATATTTTTTTATTGGTGAGGCTAATATATGAGTATTTCTTTTGTTGTACTTAATGGCTTCAAAAGAGGGGTGTTCTTCATAAACGATTTTATTATTATCTTCCTTAATCCATTGATTAGTAGTTCTATTTATGATTGATAATTGGTTTGATTTATCGATTTTAAATCATGTAAATAAAGGTATATTAATTTGTATTCCTTCTAAGTACTCATAATATTTTTCTTGAATATAATCTCTTTCTATTTTTGTAAAAGTTGAGAAAAATAATAATCTTTTTTTTATTATTTTCTTCTTTCATATAATCCTGTTTGTGATATTCTTTATTAATTTTAAATTCTTCTTTACTCACGGTGTATATTTGGCCATCATCTCCAACTACTTGTGAATATGTTATAGAATAAGGTTCTTTTACTTGTTCGGGATTATGAGAGGTGGATGCTATATTGGGATGATTGACAGTATATATTGGTGTGTCAATAATATTTTCAAGAATAACTCCCCTAATCTGAGTGTCTAGATTCTGGGATTTGATGTCAAAATTTTGAGATTTATTCCGAGAAATTGAAGTAAAAACAGATCTGGGTGTATGATAGCAAGAAGGTGTTGGAGAAGAATAACGTGAGTGTGATACATACTTTCTAAAAGGTTGAAAAGCAATTTGGACTGTTCCATCCCTTTTTTTATCTATGTATTCCAGATCATCTCTAGAATTATTTTCTATTTTAAGTAATGGAGCGATATTTACTAATTGTCATTCATTAGGGAGAGTAATTTGATTCCAATTAATTTGTTTAGGAATTTGTACACTAGAATTTTGTGTACTAGATTGTAATAATAATGTATATCATTTTGGACTGATAATGAGAGCTTGTGGCTCTAATGTTGTTTTCATTAGTTTATAATGGATCATATATACTACTGTTAAAGGATGTGATTCTTTCATCATATGATAACTGCTCGTTTTAATATTTAATGTTTAAGCATGTAGGATATTAGTATCAAATAATGAAAGAGAATAATTAGGATAACAATTAAAATAAAATGGGCCTTGGAACAAGCTTGATTCTACCATACCAAGTAAAGAATTATGAAAATTATAATGTCTACATCTCTTAGACAGAGTAATACTGAGGTATTTAATCCGCTTCTAGTGAGTGGTTTTATAGCCACTTGTACTAATCCAATATGTATGAAAGAATATTTCTGTTCTTTATGATGTTTTATTGCTTCTTTTGATGATAATTGTAGTGATTCATAATCATTATTTGAACTAATTATTTTTTCTACTGTTTTAATCGTATAATTAATAAGAAATGATAATTTAGAAGAAAAAGTGGAGTATTTGTATATTTAGTTTTTTTGAACATTAGAAATCGTCCAATCCTGTAAATTTCTTTCTATATCTATTATATTATAATTTTCTTGGTTGATGTTATCAGGTTCTGTAGGAATACTAGTAGTGAATTCATCAGATTTAAATAAAGCTTTCATTGAGACAGATTTGAAAGTAAAGATTTCCTATATTCAAAGAGAAATAAGTAGATTAAGAACGAGATCTCAGAGAGAATAATTGAATCTGTGTCTACTAAAATAAATTCATAAAAATACTGGGATTTTTTAATATTTTGTGGGACAAAGTGCCAGTCTGGCAAAAGAAAAGCATCAAGTAATTTTTGGGGATCAGTCAGGTGCTGGATTTCAGACTCAATGGGGAAGACTGGATGCCAATGAGTTTAACTTCATTAAAGACATAATACTTACAAAGAGATTAATTTTCAGAAGGGTTGGAAGTAGAAGACATGAAGGAAGGTTGAAAGGTTTACAAGAGAGATTTTATTGTTACAGGTTTTACTAGCCAATTAAAAGGCTCGTGGGATCATTATCTTTCTCATGATCAAAGAATAAAAATATTAACTTCATATAAATATGATGAAAATATGCAAATGATTAAAACAGAAAATGATCAACCATTAGAAGATGCTGTTAATACTTTAATATTTGTATTAACCAAACACTTTGTTGGCGATTCCCTTCAATTTAAAGAAAGAACTAGCGATTTGCTAATTAATTTAAGATGTCCTCAATTATCTGATTTTCGTTGGTATAAAGATGTATTTCTAACTAAAGTTATGATAAAAAATGACTGTCAACAACCATACTGGAAGGAAAAGTTCATAGCCGGACTTCAATATTACTTCACCCAAAAAGTACTAGAATCATTAGTAAAACCAGATAGTACTATTGATTTTCATAGTCTCACATATGGTGATATAATAACTACTATTAATAGAACGAGTTTAACTATGTGCAATGATCTAAGATTAAAAAATCAAATAGATAAAGAAAAGAAATTTGCTAAGAAATAATTAGGTACCTTTTGTGAACAGTTTGGTTATATTCCATTATTAGCTCCTTCAAGAAGACACAAAAAAGGAAAAAGAATTTATAAGTATTATTATAACAAAAAATGAAAATATAAACGGCCTTATAAAAAGACAAAAGATAAACAAATACATAAAAAATAAATAAAAAATCCAAAAAAGTATAATAAAAAGAAAAAACAAATTGTCTGTTATAAATGTGGAAAAGTAGGGCATTACAAATCAAATTGTAAGGTTAAACAACAGATTAATGAATTAGAAATACCTGAAATATTAAAAGAAAAATTATTAAATATTTTAATAATACATTCAAGTGATGAAGATGAATGCTCTTCAGAAGAAGAAGAAATCTATCAATTAAAAGAATCAATTCAGAGCAATCTTCTGATAGCAAATCAGAAAAAGACGAGGTACATGTCTGTAATTGCTTAGATAAGAATAATTGTATTTGTAATAAAACTATTAATTTACTCTCAAAACATGCAGACATTATATTAGAATTAATTGACAAAATTAATGATCCACAAGAAAGAAAAGAGTATTTGATAAAACTAAAAGATATTTTTACTAATGAAACTACTTTAGTAGCTTCTTCAGCACCATATAATTTTTCAGAAATAGTAGTAAAATTCAAGATAGAAAAACAAAAAATTACATTACAAGATTTACAATAAGAAATTAATGAAATAAAACAAGAAATTTGAAATTTGAAAACATCTAATCTTAAATAAGAAGTTTCAAATGAACAATTACTACAAGAAATTATATTATTAAAAATAGAAAAAAATGTAAATTCTTCCCACGAAAAAGAACAAGGAAATTGTTCAACAATATTTATTAAAGATGAAACAAATAATTTCATTAATATCCTTGATAGGATAAATTTTCAAAAATGATATACTGAAGTAACAGTCTCAATTAATCAAAAAATTTCTTTTACTGCAATTGCCTTATTAGACACAGGAGCAGATTTAAATTGTATACAAGAAAGATTAATACCTTTCAAATATTTTGAGAAAACAAAAGAAACATTATCCCAAGCTAATGAAACAAAATTAAACATAAATTATAAATGCTCTAATGCACATATTTGTAATAATGGAATTTGCTTTAAAATAACATTTATTTTAGTAAAAAATATTAACACTAAAGTAATATTGGAAAATTCATTTCTTGCCTTACTTTATCTTTTCTCTGCAACAAAAGAAGGAATTTATACTAAAATACTAGGACATGAAATTCAATTTAAAATTTTATTTTCCTCTGCATCAAAAGAAATTAACTCCTTAAAAGAAGTTTCATTAACTAAAGAAATTAATCTTTTAACAAAAAATATGATTAAAAGAAAAGAAAAACAGAAAAATTTCTTAAAACAATAATTAAAATATAAAAGGATTGAAGAACAATTAAAAGACCCATTACTAATTCAAAAGATTAATAATTTTAAAATTATAATTGAAAAAGAAGTATGCTCTAACTTGCCTAATGTTTTTTGGAATAGAAAACAACATATAATTGAATTACCATATGAAAAAGAATTTTCTGAAAAGAATATTCCTACTAAAGCTAGACCAATTCAAATGAACAATGAATTATTATAATTGTGTAAAAAAGAAATTAATGATTTATTAACAAAAGGGTTAATTAGGAAAAGCAAGTCACCATTGGAGTTGTGCTGCTTTTTATGTTAAAAAACAGACAGAATTAGAAAGAGTAGTACATCGGCTAGTTATCAATTATAAACAATTACATAAAGTATTACAATGGATTAGATATACAATTCCCGTTAAGAAAATTTTATTATCTCGCCTTTATAAATTTACTCTATTTTCAAAATTTGACATGAAAAGTAGATTTTGGCAAACCCAAATTGCTGAGAAAGACCGCTATAAAACAACATTCACAGTCCCATTTGGACATTATGAATACAATGTTATGCCAATCAGATTAAAAAATACTCCTAGTGAATTCTAAAATATTATGAATGAAATATTTACTCCCTTCACTCACTTTTCAATATTTTATATAGATGACGTATTAATATTTTCCTTATCTATTAAACAACATTGGAAACATTTGAATGCTTTTGTTCAAGTTATTAAACAAAATGGATTAGTTGTTTCCTCACCAAAAATAAAATTATTTCAAAATAAAATTAGGTTTCTTGGACATGATATTTATCAAGAAACTATTACACCAACTAGAGAGCAATAGAATTTATTAATAAATTTCCTGATAAAATAAAAGATAAGAAACAATTTCAAAATTTTTTGGGAAGTCTTAATTATGTTACAGATTTTTATCAATCTCTGAGGCCATTATGTAAATCATTATTCAAAAGATTAAAAAAGAATCCACCTCCATAGACAAGAATACATACAAATATTATAAAACAAATTAAATCTCAAATTAATAAATTACCATGCTTAGGACTCCCATCACCTCATGCTTTTAAAATTATTGAAACAGATGCCTCTGATCTTGGTTACAGAGGAATTATGAAGCAAAAATTATCAACTGAACTGAACAGATTGTTCGATTCCATTTAGGTTGTTGGAATCTTGCTGTACTATTAAAAAAGAAATTTTAGCTATTGTATTATGTATTTCTAAATTTCAAGATGATTTGTTAAATCAAAAGTTTTTATTTAGAATAGATTGAAAATCAACCAAGGAAGTATTGATTAAAGATGTTAAAAACATGGTTGCTAAACAGATATTTGCTATACGACAAACTATATTAAGTATTTTTTATTTTGATATTGAATATATTAAAGGAGAATTTAATTCTTTTCCTAATTTTCTATCCTGAGAATTTTTATAGGGAAAATCATGTCATCTTCAAAATCAAAAGTAAAGTCCAAATCCTCTTATGCCAGGCCACCATCTCCTCCGTATCCTTCACCTTGTCCCTCTACAACTCTAAAACCATACACAGTTTTGGGGACATTACCACAAAATATTAGGCCATCTTACAATTCGTTCTCAGCATTAGCTTCTCCGAAATTACCAACATACTCCAAGATTGTTTCTCCTTCTTCCCTTTCCTTAATTGCTTCATTCTTTTTTATATTAATTGCTTAATTGGTTAGACAACAGGTGAATATTCCTATACTGACCCTTGGTTCTACATTCCTTGCACTTATTTTCTTATCGTATTCTATTTATAAATTTTAGAATCTTATTCCCGGCTTATCAATTTATACGGTAAATTACTAGGAGCTCATGTAGCCCATGCCAGATTAATACTAGTATACTATGTATAGTGTATTTAGTATATACTATATAGTATATATAATACTATACACTAGTAGGTATAATATACTATATATTATACTATATATTGGTATATTTGGAGGAAACAATTAATGTGTTCGAACGGGTTGGGTACGTGTTCGAACAGACCAATATGGTGTTTGAACATTGAGTGTACTGCATCAGACTTTGTTCGAACGGAAAATTCTCTTTGAATGTGTTTGGAGGGGAACTTGACGCAAGGTCCATGGAATATATACCCATTTGAATGGAATATTCACCCATTCGAATGGATATGTGGCATACGAAATCGATACTTCCCTCCTTATTTGGCTTCATTTAAAAGAATTTGCGTTCGAACGCTTGTCTTAAGCATTTGAATGGGTAAAGTCTAAATGAAAATGCCCTCAATTTAGGCGCCATTGTGAAATTTTCATATTCGAACGGGTAATTACCTGTTCGAATGGCACGTTACATACTTGAAAACCTATACCTCCAGTCATATTTCACATGGATTGCAAGAGAGGAGCAGAGAGAGCGACGACAGGCAGCAAGAGAGGAGCAAGTATTGGTGTTCCACAAAGAGAGAGGAGAGGTTGTAGAGAGAGAGGAGTAGCTTTGTAGGTGAGGTAAAGATTTTTTTTTTTTTGTGGATTTTTTTTGCATTTCGAATTATATATAGTTGTTTTGGAGATTTGATTTATGGTTTTTCTCATAAAGATTTATCTACATGTAGGTATTGGTGATTTGTGGAGATTTATTGGATTGCACAAATTTGAGGTAAGGTTTCTAAATTAGTGTAAGAAAGTTATAGTGAATTTTAGTAAGAAAGTTTGATATGTTAATGTTAATGCAATATTGTTAATGTTTTTAGTATGTTAGTGAGATTTGGGGATGAATAATTTGGTATTTGTGACAAAAATTAGTGTAATGTACTTGGGTATTTATGTATTTATATATATTGTGTGATCTATGAAAATAATTAATGTGTGATTTGTGAATTAATTAGTGTAATACTGTTAATGTTGTTAGTATTTTATTGTGATTTGGGGATGAATAATATGGTGATTTGTGATATTGTTAGTGATATTGATTTATGATATTGTTAGTGATCTTGTTGGTTTGTGAAATTAATTTGTTAATTTGTGATATTGTTAGTTTGTGAAATTAATAAGTGTAATAAATGCCCAAATAAAATACCCAAGTGAAATATGAATTATTTGCATAAAATGTCCAACTTATAGTACTATGAATTATTTTCATAAAATACCCAAATTAAAATATAAACCATTAACTTGTCCTCATTAAAATATAAACCAACAAACCAATGGTTTTAAATTAAACACCCAAATAATATAAATTATTTCCATAAAATACCCAAAAGAAAAAAATACGATTATTTTCCTAAGATAACCAAATTGAAATAATATTTGGGTATTTCCATAAAATACTCAAATTAAACAGATATAAACCAACAAACCAATTACCTATAAATTAAACACCCAAATAATATGAAAGATTTCCATAAAATACCCAAAAGGAAAAAATAATATAGTTATTCATTTGTATGTACTTTTGGCATTTAATTATTACATATAAGAGTTTGAATTATTTCTCTAAGTTTAAGTTCTATATAAACTAGCGGCTTGGTGTACTAGTTAGGAGTCGAATGTTAGTATTATTTTGATATGCAATTGAACCTTAGACCCGTTTGAGAGTTGTGGTCTAAAGAATGTTTGGGTACAACTCTTGAATTGTCCAAAGTGGACAATTTGGGATTCTATCATCTATATGGCAGATATATTCAGTCTAAACTATTGTGTTAGTTATGAAAATTCTGGTTCAGTAATTCCTTTCATTCTTCGGGTGTGTGGTCCGTAAGTTGCTCGTCCCATGGATAGGGTTGAGGACTTTTTGCGATTAGCATAGTTGGAGAATTGTAAGGAAATGCTGCCGAAATTTCAACTAACATGGGAGTTTTAGACTGAGTATATATGCGATATAGATGATAGTCTCTCAAATGGGATATGACCAACTACCTTATCAAAATAGAGTCTGTGAAAATGAAAAGACCCTTGATAGTGTTTATCCATGAATTAGGTTTTTTTGAGAGACAGTTGTCGAGTAACGGAAATACAATGGATAAGAGTTGGATGTTGGAGATAGACTTGGTCGAGACTATAAGGAGTATGCTCAAGGGTGAAGTTTTTTATAAAATTTGCTCGTAGGAGTGTTGACAGTCGAGGTTTTATAAGATGTCCGTGCAAGAAGTGCAAAAATCTTAGTTTTTATAACTTGGTGGTAGTGGATGAGCATTTACATGGAAATGAAATTGATCCTAAATACTCACCTTGGGTCTTACATGACGAATCATTTTCTAAAAGAGTTAGATTTGGCACTCAGTCCAATCAAATGGAGGAAGGTAATGAAATCGACATAGATGCCATAAATGTGGATGTTTATGATGATAGTGATGATAATGGAGAGGATATGATAGAGATGTTAGGTGATCTTGGTGCATGAATATTTAGGGCGAGAGATGGAGAATGAGCATTTACGCAATCATTTGAGGGAAATGGAAACTTTGGAAGACTATGTCAGGATGCACAACGAGAGTCGTACGAGGAGTGCACCGGTCATAGCTACTTGTCTTTCATGGTGAGGTTGCTCCATATTAAGTCTTTATGTCAAATTTTTGCAAAGGCCATCGACATGTTGCTCGAACTATTTAAAAAAACTCTCCCACAAGATAACGTATTACCCCATATTTTTTATAAAGCGAAGCAATTGAAGCAAGGACAAAGATTTGATTATAATATCATTGACTCATATAAGAATGACTGTGTTCTCTTCTGAAAGCAATATGCAGAATTTGATTCATGTCCAGCGTATCATGAGTCAAGATGGACATCCAATAAGCGAAATATACCCCAAAAAGTGTTAAGACATTTTCTGTTGATTCCTCGACTTCAAAGATTGTACATCCCGGTTGATTGCGAAAGTTATGTCTTGGCATCACACAGAAAGAGTTCAAAATGAAAACTTCCTCTCGCATCCTGTAGATTCTTTGCAATGGAAAAACAATTGATGTCGAGTACCCATGGTTTTCCGAAGAACCTCGCAATGTATGTCTTAGTTTAGCAATGGATGATTTTAACCCATTTGGCAACATGAACATTTCTCATAGTACTTTGCCTATCATATTAACGCCCTATAATTTGCCACCTTGGAAGTGCATGAAGGATCCGTATTTTATGATGACTCTATTGATACTAGGGCCAAGGTCACCAGGAAATGAAATAGACGTATATCTTCAGCCACTGATTGTAGAGTTGAAAGCGTTGTGGGATCAGGGTGTCAGTACATATGATACGGCCTTGTCGAGGGAGTTCAAGATCAATAAATGATTTTCCAGCGTACGGAAACTTGTCTAGGTGGAGCACAAAAGGTAAAATGGCTTGTCCTATTTGTAATAAAGATACTCAGTCTCAATGGTTGACAAATGGTAGAAAAATTATGTTTTATGGGACACCATCGATATTTGCACATCATCATAGATGGCGTTCAAATAAAGTGATGTTTGATGGAAGTGTTGAGCGTAGGTCATCACCACCAGAGTTTTCTGGGATTGATATTATCACGCAGATGGAAGATGTATCAGAAAATAGATTTTGGAAGGATGCAAGAGCTTGAAAGAGAAAACAACAAGCAATGGAGTTGAATTGGACAAAAAAAGCATTTTTTTGAGTTGACATACTGGTATACCTTGACATTGCACCACAATCTAGATGTTATGCACATTGAGAAAGATATATCCGAGAATACTTTGGGCATTCTAATGTCATAAGAAAGAAAGACAAAAGATACAGCTAACTCTCAGAAAGATTTAAAGGAGTTGGGGATAAGACCGGAGTTGCATTTGCAAGATAATGGGTCATCAGCTTATATGCCCCTTGGATGGTCTAAACTTTCAAATGATGAGAAATAAATTCTGTGACAGGTTCATGACAATCAAATTACTCGATAACTATGCTTCGAATATGTCAAGATGTGTGCGAACTCATGATTGGAAGATAACTGGTCTTAAAAGTCACGACTGTCATGTATTTCTGTAGTGTTTGTTGCCAGTTTGTGTGTGTGGAAAGCTTACTCCAGATGTTCGTACAACTCTGACAGAGTTAGCAGGATTTTTCAGGGACATTTGCTGTAGAACGTTGAAAGTTGAAGCAATAGTAAAAATGGAAGCTTACATCACAGTGATATTGTGCAAATTGGAGAGTTTGTACCCACCTTCATTTTTTGTTGTAATGGTTAATTTGGTTGTGCACGTACCTCGTGAGACTTTAGTCGTTGGCCCGGTTCAATATAGATGGATGTATCCTCTTGAACAGTTTTTGGAAAAACTTAAACGATCAGTGGGGAATAAGGCTTGTCCGAAAGGTTTGATTGCAGAGTCATACATTGATAATGAATGACATACATTTTGTTCAATGTATTTCCGTGGGGTTGATACCAGATTTACGAGACCGGACCGAAATTATGAAGGTGGAAAAATGAGAGTCTCATCATCATTTTCTGTGTTTTCTCAAACTGTACATCTCATAGGCGCATAAGGGGGCTATGACCTATGTGGACGAGAGTTTGATAGAGCTCGATGGCATGTCTTTAATAACTGCACAGAGATTGACAACTATTTGAGGTTTGTGATGAATCTGTGTATCAATATAAATTAAAATTCATAGAATATAATATAACTTGATACAAATTAATTGTTAACTTGAACATGCACAGTGAACATATACAGCTATTTCGCCTGAATGGAGTTACTGATGTAGATAAGAAGCACGAAGAGGAATTCGCCTCGTGGTTTGAACATACGGTATTACTAAAAAATATCTTATTATCTACGAACTTCATACCACTAAAATAGATGTTTTGCTATCTAACATTGATATAACTAGAATAATATTTATTGTTGTAGGTTGTATCGAAATATGGTGATAATATAGAAGACTTCTCACTAGAACTATATGCTCTGGCACGTGATCCGTCCAAGCGGGCCATCCAATACTTAGGATGTTTTGTGCGTGGATATAGATTTTGCACGATTGACAGAGAACAATATAGAAAAACTCAAAATTGGAGGGTTGTAGTCGAAAGAAGCCATGGAGAGGATAACATTGACTTCTATGGAGTTGTTGAATATATCATAGTGTTAAAATACGTGGGAGATATATGGTCTGGTCGTTTAAATATAATTGGTAGGATATCTCAAATCCTAGGTTGGGAGTGCGTAACGATAATTATTTTGTGAGTGTTAATACATATCCTCGCACATGGTATAAGGGTGATCCTTTCGTTCTAGCTTGCCAAGCAAATTAAGTTTTTTACTTAGATGATTCGGAGTATGGGAACCCATGGTGAGTAGTACAGAAGTTTGCACCAAGAAATGTATATGATTAAATTCCAGAGGCAGACGAATAACATGAAGAATTTGATAATCCAACAAACGAAGAAGCATATCAAGAAACGAATCAGTCATCAATCTATTTGTTGATCTAAGCCAATATGACATGGTCTCATTGTGTAGAAAATATGTTCAACCAGAAGTAATTAAGGGTGGAATGTCAGAAGAACATGAGTCAACTGAAGTGTCTAGTGAGGATGAGGGCGACTGGACCAGCAAAGCTGATAGTGAATGAAATTAATATTTGTGTAAGTATCATTTTTATAAATATCCGTAACATTTTTTAGAATAATAATTTATTACATTTTCAAACAGATATGCCTCCCAAACGTAAAGCAACTCATGTGATATCTCCATCCATTACCGACTCCCAAATTGGTTCACCTGTCATGAGTGGTGGCCCAACATCACCAAACCTAGAACAATGTATTTTACAAAATTGAACAACACATTTATTGCTCGATTTAAGTAATATGCATTTTCAAGATAAAATAATTTAATTGAAATGTGCTTTAATTATTGTACGTATATATAGCTGTTGTAAATTAGTGTCGAGGTCAAGACACTAAAAGGGGTGTCTGCATAGAAAAAGTAAGGAAAGTGAGAAAAATTAAAGTTGATATTCCTGATGATCACACCGGTGGTTCTAGGGATTTGGCAGCTTGGCTTCCTTCTTATGTTGGTACCCTTACTCGCACATATACACTGATGGCTACATCATCCTAGCTAAAGTTCCCCAAGATGTGAAAGACCACATCAAAAACCGTTGCTTGGTAATAAGTTACTTAGCAAAAAATTAAGTATAACATATTAATTTATAATTAGTTTATATTTATACTAATTGTTTATAATTTTTTGAAGGACGAGTTTGAACTGAATTTTGGCTGGCGAGAGGATCAACTAACGGCTTAGGAGCTGATGTCCAATGCATTCCGGAGGTACAAAGGTCGATGCCATACACACTATCAAAAGTTCAGTATTGCAACAGAGACACGTCAAAATCCATTCCAAGCAATGCCACCAAACGAATGTGAGAACGTCTGTAATATGTTTGAAGATCCTGCATATCAGGTAATTTCGCTGCTATTTTTTTTATAGTATATGATAGATGTATTAAACATATAGATATAATATTTTTTCTTGTTTTTTAGCAACGGAGTACTGTGAACAAAGTAAATAGAGAAAATTTAACGATACACCATCATGAGGGTTCTCGATCTTTTCATCGATTATCTAAAAAATTGGTAACGTTACACTGTCCCCTTTAAATATTAATATATATGTTTTTCTGATTTAAGTTATAATATAGATTTCCCTTTTGCAGGAAGAAGAAAGTCCTACTGACTATAATCTAATCCAATTGTATGCTAAAACACATAAAAATTATGATGGTGTTTTACCAGTCCCAAGCAGAAGCAAATTATGTAAGTTTAAGTTTTTTTTATTTCAATTGTCTAATAATATTTTTATTACTTATACTAACTTTAATATTTTTTTATAGGATAAGATTATATCACTTAAGGAAACTGCTGCGGATCCATCTGATGAATCATTTGTCAACAATGCTCAGATCTTTTCTCAAGTTCTTGAACCACATTCTGGATATTTGACAGGCTTAGGACGTTGTGTGAAGTCATCCTCAATGTCATCATCCTCTTGTCAAGTCAGATCGAATAACAACTCTCAAGAATTAGAGTAAGCAAAGCTTGAGATAGAACATTTGAGGTCCAAACAAGAAGAGTTGTTGACCCAATTAGATGAGGCAGCTGATTTTGTGGCGATATTAGAAGAAAATATGCAGAAGAAGCTGAGATTCAATCCTAAAAAATGATTGAACAGTGGCAATCAATGATGTCCCAAAACTCTATGCCACCACAATCCTAGAACTTATTTTCTTTACTTGTCTTTTTATTATTCTGTCCCGAAACATTTGAACAAATGTGATGTTTAAATTACATTATTGAATATTAGTTTCATATTTTGAATTAAAATCAGTTCTGTATCATGAGTACCGTTCGAACGGAAAATACCCAACTCGAATGGTAAATTGCAATTTATAAACTAGCGATAGCTTTTTACCTTCCGTTCGAACCAGAAGCCAAAACCATTTGAACGACTTGAGAAAAATCCAATCCGTTCGAACATCCAAACATAGCGTTTGAACAGAAACCCGTTTGAACAGTGGTTTTATATTCGAACAGGAGGCAATCATTTTTGATCATATTAATTTTGTTCGAACATCAATTTATCTGTTCGAATAGACCTAATCAGTTCAAACACTCTGTCCATTTGAACAAGATCAAATATATTCGATTGTTCAAATCAAGTTTTTGTACCGTTCGAACTGGTGCGAGGGAGTACAAACAAAAGGCTTTCCATTTGAACACTTTTTTGGGACGAAAATATTTCATCTCCAAAAAAAATTTCCATTTGAACGCCTATGACTGGTTCTGTCCAATTTCATCCCTAAAAGTTTTTTTTGGGATGAAAATCAAATTTCGTCCTAAAAAAGCTTTTGAGATAGACTTTTTGAGACAAAACTTTACTGTATTTTCAAAATTTGACATGAAAATTAAATTTTAGCAAATCCAAATTGCTGAGAAAGACCCCTATAAAACAACATTCACAATCCCATTTTGGATATTATGAATGTAATGTTATGCCATTCGGATTAAAAAATGCTCCTAATGAATTCCAAAATATTATGAATGAAATATTTACTCCATTCACTCACTTTTCAATAGTTTATATAGATGACGTATTAATATTTTCCTCATCTATTAAATAACATTGGAAACATTTGAATGATTTTGTTCAAGTTATTAAACAAAAAGAATTAGTTGTTTCCTAAATATTTGGAAACATTTGAATGCTATTGTTCAAGTTATTTCAAAATAAAATTAGGTTTTTTGGAGATGATATTTATCAAGGAACTATTACACCAACTAGCAGAGCAATAGAATTTGCTAATAAATTTCTATAAAAGATAAGAAACAATTACAAAGATTTTTAGGAAGTCTTAATTATGTTGCATATTTTTATCAATCTCTGAGGCCATTATATAAACCATTATGTAAAAGATTAAAAAAGGATCCATCTCCATGGACAGAAATACATACAAATATTATAAAACAAACTAAATCTCACGTTAAGAAATTACCGTGGTTAGGACTCCCATCACCTCATGCTTTTAAAATAGTTGAAACGGATGCCTCTGATCTTGGTTATGGACCAATTATGAAGCAAAAATTATCAACTGAATCTGAACAGATTTTTCAATTCCATTCAATTTGTTGAAATCTTGCTCAAAAGAATTATAGTACTATTAAAAAATAAATTTTAGCTATTGTATTATGTATTTCTAAATTTCAAGATGATTTGTTAAATCAAAAGTTTTTACTTAGAATAGATTGTAAATCAGTCAAGGAAGTTTTGATTAAAGATGTTAAAAACTTGGTTGCTAAACAGATATTTGCTAGATGGCAAGCTATATTAAATATTTTTTATTTTGATATTGAACATATTAAAGTAGAATATAATTATCTTCCTGATTTTCTATCTCGAGAATTTTTATAGGGAAAATCATGTCATCTTCAAAATCAAAAGTAAAGTCCAAATCCTCTTATGCCAGGCCACCATCTCCTCCATATCATTCACCTTGTCCCTCTGCAACTCCAAAACTATAAACAGTTCTGGGGACATTACAACAAAATATTAGGTCATCTTACAATCCGTTCTCACCATTAGCTTCTCTGAAATTACCAACATACTCCAAAGTTGTTTTTCCTTCTTCTTCCCCTTCCTTAATTGCTTAATTCTTTTTTATATTAATTGGTTAATTGGTTGGACAACAGGTGAATATTCCTGTACTGACCCTTGGTTCTACATTCCTTGCACTTATTTTCTTATCTTATTCTATTTATAAATTATAGAATTTTATTCCCGGCTTATCAATTTATCCAGTAAATTAATGGGAGCTCATGTAGCCCATGCCAGATTAATACTAGTATACTATGTATAGTATATTTAGTATATACTCTATAGTATATATAATACTATACACTAGTAGGTATAATATACTATACTATATATATAATACACTACATATTAGATTATATATTGGTATATTTGGAGGAAACAATTAATGTGTTCGAATGAGTTGGGTCTGTGTTCAAACAGACCAGTATGGTGTTTGAACATTGAGTGTACTGCATCAGACTTTGTTCGAACGGAACATTCTCTTTGAATGTGTTTGGAGGGAAACTTGATGCAAGGTCCATGGAATATATACCCATTCGAATGGAATATTCACCCATTCGAATGGATATGTGGCATATGAAATCGATACCTCCCTCCTTATTTGGCTTCATTTAAAAGAATTTGCATTTGAACGCTTGTCTGAAGCATTTGAATGGGTAAAGGCTGAATGAAAACGCGCTCAATTTAGGCACCATTGTGAAATTTTCATGTTCGAATGGGTAATTACTTGTTCGAACGGCACGTTACAGACTTGAAAACCTATACCTCCAATCATATTTCACATGGATTGCAAGAGAGGAGCAGAGAGAGCGACGACGGGCAGCGAGAGAGGATCAAGTATTGGTGTTCCACAGAGAGGGAGGAGAGGTTCTAGAGAGAGAGGAGCAGCTTTGTAGTTCAGGTAAAGATTCTTTTTTCGGTGGATTTTTTTTATATTTCGAATTATATATAGTTGTTTTGGAGATTTGATTTATGGTTTTTCTCATAAAGATTTAGCTACATGTAGGTATTGGTGATTTGTGGAGATTTATTGGATTGCACAAATTTGAGGTTAGGTTTCTAAATTAGGTAAGAAAGTTATGGTGAATTTTATTAAGAAAGTTTGATATGTTAATGTTAATGTAATATTGTTAATGTTTTTAGTATGGTAGTGAGATTTGGGGATGAATAATTTGGTATTTGTGACAAAAATTAGTGTAATGTACTTGGGTATTGATGTATTTATATATATTGTGTGATTTGGGAAAATAATTAATGTGTGATTTGTGAATTAATTAGTGTAATATTGTTAATGTTGTTAGTATGCTATTGTGATTTGGGGAGAATAATATGGTGATTTGTGATATTGGTAGTGATATTGTTGGTTTGTGAACATAATTTGTTAATTTGTGATATTGATTTGTGATATTGTTAGTTTGTGAAATTAAAAAGTGTAATAAATGCCCAAATTAAATACCCAACTGTAATATGAATTATTTGCATAAAATGTCCAAATTATAATACTATGAATTATTTCCATAAAATGCCTAAATTAAAATATAAACCATTAACTTGTCCTAATTAAAATATAAACCAACAAACCAATGGTTTTAAATTAAACACCCAAATAATATAAATTATTTCCATAAAATACCCAAAAGAAAAAAATACGATTATTTTCCTAAAATAACCAAATTGAAATAATATTTGGGTATTTCCATAAAATACTCAAATTAAGCAAATATAAACCAACAAACCAATTACCAATAAATTAAACACCCAAATAATATGAATTATTTCCATAAAATACCCCAAAGAAAAAAGTAATATAGTTATTCATTTGTATGTACTTTAGGCATTTAATTATTACGTATAATAGTTTGAATTATTTCTCTAAATTTATGTTTTATATAAACTAGCGGCTTGGTTTACTAGTTAGGAGTTGAATGTCAGTATTATTTTGATATGCAATTGAACCTTAGACCCGTTTGAGAGTTGTGGCCAAACATTCTTAAAGAATGTTTGGGTACGACTCTTGAATTGTCCAAAGTGGACAGTTTGAGATTCTATCATCTATCTGGCTATTTAGTCTAAACTATTGTGTTAGTTATGAAAATTTTGGTTCAGTATTTCCTATCATTTTTCAGGTGTGTGGTCCGTAAGTTGCTCGGCCCATGGATAGGGTTGAGGACTTTTCGCGACTAGCATACTTGGAGAATTGTAAGGAAATACTGGGAGTTTTGGATAGAGTATATATGCGATATAGATGACAGTCTTTCGAATGGGATAGGACCAACTACCGTATCAAAATAGAGTCAGTGAATATGAAAAGACCCCTGATAGTGTTTATCCATGAATTATATTTTTTTGAAAGACAGTCATCGAGTAACGGAAATACAATGGATAAGAGTTGGATGTTGTTGGGAGATGGACTTGGTCGAGACCATAAGGAGTATGCACAAGGGGTGAAGTTTTTTATAGAACTTGCTCGTAGGAGTGTTGACAGTCGAGGTTTTATAAGATATTCGTGCAAGAAGTGCAAAAACCTTAGTTCTTATAACTTGGTGGTAGTAGAGGAGCATTTATATGAAAATGGAATTGATCCTAAATACTCACCTTGGGTCTTACATGACGAATCATTTCTTAAAAGAGTTAGATTTGTCACTCAGTCCAATCAAATGGAGGAAGGTAACGAAATCGACATAGATGACATAAATGTGAATGTTTATGATGATAGTGATGATAATGGAGAGGATATGACAGAAATGTTAGGCGCTCTTGATGCATGAATATTTGGGGCGAGAGATGGAGAACGAGCATCTACACAATCATTTTAGGGAAATGGAAACTTTGGAAGACCGTGTCAGAATGCACAACGAGAACTGTACGAGGAGTGCACCGGTCATAGCAAGTTGTCTTTCACGGTGAAATTGCTCCATATTAAGTCTTTATGTCATATTTCTGTAAAGGTCATCGACATGTTGCTCGAACTATTTAAAGAGACTCTCCCACAAGATAACGTATTACCCCATAATTTTTATGAAGCGAATCAATTGAAGCAAGGGCAAAGATTTGATTATAATATCATTCACTCATATAAGAATGACTGTGTTCTCTTCTGATAGCAATATGTAGAATTTGATTCATGTCCAGTGTATCATGAGTCAAGATGGACATCCAATAAGCGTAATATATCCCAAAAAGTATTAAGACATTTTCTGTTGATTCCTCGACTTCAAAGATTGTACATCCCAATTGATTGCAAAAGTTATGTCTTGGCGTCACACAAAAAGAGTCCAAAATGAAAACTTCCTCTCGCATCCTGCAGCTTCTTTGCAATGGAAAAAAACTTGATGTCGAGTACCCATGGTTTGCCGAAGAACCTCACAATGTATGTCTTAGTTTAGCAACAGATGATTTTAACCCATTTGGCAACATGAACATTTCTCATAGTACTTTGCCTATCATATTAATGCCCTATAATTTGCCACATTGGAAGTGCATGAAGGATCCGTATTTTATGATGACTCTACTGATACCAGGGCCAAGGTCACCAGGTGTGAGGCCCCCAACCCCCGCTTGGGATTGGACGGTGACTGAGACGCCGGGACATGTAATACAAGGCTACACACCCCTTGTACATGACAGATAATATGCTATACACCTAAGTACACTAACAGTATGCAATAGCGTAGCAGCGGAAAAATAGTAAAAGTCGGATAAACTAAGCAACGCGATAAGCAATTGCAAAGCACATGGCACCATACTAATATTATAACCCAAAAACATTGTCCAAACGTAAACAGGAGCCATAAAGGCGTAATATCCCAAAATCATAAAGCATAGTTTAAAACTCCCAAAACACGAGATCTCCTAAAAAAAAAACATAGATCCACAAAAGTTAGCCATAAGTACTGTTTTCCTTCTTCTCTTTTGCTTTTCTTTCAAAAATACTTAAGCTCCCATACTCTTCATAACCATTGTCCCATCGGGAGACAGACACCAAAAGACCTCAGGGGATTGCTGAGGCTCGGGCGGTATCAAACCTAATTCTTTTGCCACTGCCTTAGAGTCAGCCGAGGCCTTAAAGGCTCACTCTAGGTATGTAGACAACTCGTCCATGTTTAGGGGTGTCAAATCGAGTTAACGGGTTGTGTTCGTTTCATGTCAAAGTATGTACATTACACTTAATGGGTCAACATGAACATGACCCGTTAAGGGTTTCGTGTCAAAATTTCAAACACGAACACGACACGGTAAGATAACGGGTTGACACGACACGACCCGTTATGACACGTTAATGAATAAGAAATAAATTGACATGACCCGACCCATTCCAACCCGTTTACGTTAATGGGTTGAACAGACACGACATAGCCATTTGACCTGATTATAAATATTTAAATATAAATAATATCTATAAAAAAAAGTTTATTTAACTACAAGTCTAAAATTACAATCCAAACAAATATGATCCACACACATTGTAATAATATATTAAAATTACATCTCAAATATAATAAACAAAACACACATAGTAAATATATTAATGTTACAATCCCAAATATAATAAAAATACAAATTTAAACAAATTTAGAGCTTGAAGAATGAGGTGGAGCGTCCTCCAAGTCCTTGCCCTTGTTGTTCTCCAACTCCATTACATCTTCGGTTAACTCGTCCAATTTAACGTCTTCTTGTGTTTAAATTAAAAAAAAACATCAGTAAAGTTTTATATTATTGAAAAATTATAATCATTTATTCAATAAAATAAAAAATAATATTACCTTGCTCCTCGCCATATAACCAATCTCTAGTGCAGAGTAATGCTTCAACAATATCTGCTTTTAGTGCACTCCTAAACTGATCAATGATACGCCCACCAACACTAAAAGTAGATTCAGATGCAACTGTAGAAATTGGAACACTTAAAATGTCACGAGCCATACGAGCAAGATTAGGATAACGAAATTCATTTCCTTTCCAAAAGGAAAGAATATCAATCTTTGCATTTCTATCTGCCCTAGGTTCATCCAAGTAGAGATCCAATTGACTTTTTTTCATATGGGCAGAAAGTTCATCAGGTCTAAATGCGTCAAATTCCTGTACACAAAAAATAAATAAAAATATTTCAAGCCAATATGTGATATGAAACAACAATATAATATAAATCATTAAACAAAAAATATTATTTGATATTACCTGCAATAAAAAATTATTATATGAAGAGTGACTTTCCTCTCTACAAACAGTGCTATCAGAAGTTGTGGTAGAACATGTCATTGTGGGAGCACTAGAAGAACTATATTCCATGAAAAGAGATGACATTTTGCTCCGAACATTCATATACTCTATGGAACATTCTCCATAAAGCTTTGTATAAGAAAAATCAACAAAATGAAGTTTGTATCGAGGATCCAATACAACTGCTATAGCCAACAACACATTGAACTCGGACCAATATTTCTCAAACTTAGCAAGCATTTTACAACACATTCTCTTCATGTAGTCATCTTCACCCTCAGAGTGCCGCTTTAATGTAAAATAAATCGAAAACATTGATGGAAAGTAGAAATTGGTTGTATGGTATTGATCCCAGAAAAATTACAAGTGGCTCCATAAAAAAACTCTCAATAAATCGTTAATCTTCCCACTCAGATATTGATGGATAATACTTAAAATTGGAATCAGTCAACTCCGAATGAGTAAAGGCACGACGATAGAAAAGAGCACTCTCAAGCATAAGAAAAGTAGAATTCCATCTAGTGGGGACATCCTGTCTCAACCCTTCCTTGCTATCCAAAGACATTTGATTTTTTGAATCTATAAATTTTACTTTCCTTGTTTGTGATCCTTTGACATACTTGATACTTTCACGAACTTTTTGGATAGCAACATCAATTTCTTTTAACCGATCTTGTACTACCAAATTTAGAATACGAGTACAACAACGAAGATGAAAGAACTCACCATCACAAAGAAGAGCTTTCTTAATATTCAATTGAGTTCTTAACAACTCTACTAAAACATCATTAGAAGAAGCATTGTCTAAAGTCAATGCAAAAGTCTTGTGTTGAATTCCCCACTCACATAGCAAATTATAAATTTTTTTAGACAAAGCTATGCCATTATGTGGTGGTGGCATAAAAGAAAAGTTCAAAACCCTTTTCTACAGAACCCAATTCTTATCCAGAAAATGTGCTGTAATGCATATATAACCATCAGTGGTTATAGAAGTCCACAAGTCAGATGTTAGACTAATTCTACCAGGAGAATCATTTAACATGCATTTAATCCTTTTTTTTTTCCTCGATGATACATCTTAACCAAATCAGCCTTGGCAGTATTCTTAGAAATAATTGGAACATCTGGACGCAAATATTGTAATAAAGATCTCACCCCCGAATATTCAACAAACTGAAAAGGCAATTCATGCTTCACAATGACAGCTACCAAAATTTCTCTATATTGTTCAGTATCAAATTTAGGAGTGCTTAGCGAAATATTTCCACTATTTTGTGATAACATCATCTGACCAATATCTCGTGAACTTCTCCTAGGGCATGTGTCAATGTGACGCTTCATATTTCCGGTTCCATATTTGCTTGCTGCCATGTAAGTAATTCCACACATCTTGCACTTGGCTCGTGGCTTGCCATCATTGATCTCAGAATCAGGAACCATTTCAAAAAAGTCTACACGTTTGACCATTTCCTTCTTTTTGCTTTAACTTCTTCATTTCGAAAAATTTTTGAGTCAAACGGGTCCAAACCAATCAAATCATCATTTTCACTTGCTGCTAAACTCATTTGATAGCAAACAACAAGAACAAATGTAAGAGTAGGACATTATATATAAGATTTACAGAGACTTATGGACAACTGTGGTGCTAGCTGACTGAGAAATATATATGGAAAGGATGGAATGTACAACTACTAGTTGATATATAACGGATGTGAATGAAGCTTCTACCTACCAAAAAGATAAGTAAACTGAAATCCACTGGAAAAAGGATTAAAAACAAGCTCTCAATTTTTTTTCTAGTTCTCAGCAACCACTCTCATGGAGATGGCAAAGGAGGATGAAGAGAAGCTCCCGAGTTCCCTCCCTCTGTTGCCTCTCCCCTCTATTCAAATAAACTGTCATTTCTTTAGTTTTAAATCACATCATTACTTTATGTATCTTCCATGAGAAAGACTGCCCTAGTCCTCTGTTATTCTCAAATTGTTAACTACCATCCTATAATCAATAAACCTAAGCTACTCCTCATGGACATATATTCATTGGTTATGTCTCTTGCATGAGAGAGACACCTCTAGTCCTCCATTAGTCTCAAATTGTTAAGTCTCAATTGATAAGTCCTATTATAATTTATCAATAATATTCATTGTTAAGTCCTATTATAATTTATCAATAAACCAAACCTAGTCTTCAATTGATGCATCCAAACAATAAAAAGAGAACAAAAATTAAAAAAAATACTTAAAGGGACAGGACATTCTCATGCACATATTTATTGGTTTGACAATTACAGAATTTGAGTGTCATGACTCATAACTAAGGTTCTCACACTAGGAAGACCAATTACACTAAGAATTTCAATTTTTATGTAGATCTACAGATTTATTTTTGGGATAAGCTTAATGACACACTCCATAGTCCATAGTTTACACCATTCCACCAACTTCTGACAATTTATCCTCTCAATCAGCTCAATACAAAATAAAAGGAAAAGGACTAATCACTTGTAGATACTTAACTTATCTTACGTAAGAAATTGTCATGGAGTTCCAAATTGTCTAACCTTCTACTGGTCTCATTTGGAATTAAATTTATTAACCGAGTACAACACAACAAATATAGCAATGAAAATCGAGCTAATCTTCTTATAGTGGGCAGTGCGGCGTGGGCGACGGGCATGGGTGACTCGGCATCACCGTGAAACTAGAGGGGGGGCGACGTCACCGTGAAGCCTGCAGAAAACTGGAGGGTGGCAGCGACACGGCGTCACCGTGAAGAGGAGTGGAGCCTATAGGGGGGCAGCGTGGTCGCGATGAGTTTCTGAAGAAGAAACATAGAAAGTGTGAAACCGGGGGGGGGGGGGGGGGCTGGTTAGAGACTTAGAGTTAGGGTTTTTTATTTTTTTTAGTTTTAGGTCATAAGGGTATAAGGGTAATTTTTATTTTCTTAACGGGTCATAACGGGTTGACCCGTTAAACAATCGTGTCTTAACGGGTCAACCCGTTTTGACCCGAACCCGTTAACACTCAACCCTAACCCACTTTTATCGTGTCGTGTTCATATTACGTTAACGGGTCATATCACATATTGCCACCCCTATCCATGTTCAACCAAAACTTCAAATTCTTAGAGGGCTGATAGATCGTAGCATCGATCTCGGTCTCATTAATACTATATAAGATCTCCCTGAGAAGCTTGGCTGTATGTATTAATGCATCAGCAGTGTAGTCTTGACGAGCCTGAACAGGTACTCGTCCTCTGTCAGGGAACCATCCAGGTTCATGTTTCTTGGGTATCTAAGGTACCTGTTACAACTTCTACCATTCCAGTTGGGGAATGGTAGTGGAAACTACCACATTGAGATTTCAAGAAATCTTAGCAAGTAGTCACACAACATACCATAGTTAATATATGCATACAAAAGGTATATCATGAAATGCGTGCATGGACATGTACTTGACTTATGCTTTTGACCAGAATTTGACTTATGCAATTGTCCATTATCAAAAGACTTGTAACAGAGACTTGAGCTTTTCATAAAAACTTCTTAACTTTTTCTTATTCATGTGAACTTATTCAGAACTTGCCTTATCGGAACACATCACAAGATTTGCATCAAGTGATCCTTAGCACTTATGCTCATATTCTTATTCAAAGAGTGGACACAACACGGTTCCCCTTAGCACCGCGTGTTCCTGCTAGTTACCGCACCATCAATGGTCCGTGCACCATGATGAATACGTCATAAACAGAGATTCATATTAACTCGACCTTACTTCGTCGGGTTATATGCCTTATGCATCCACTAGCGTTAGGCACTTCCTCGCTCCGACATTCTTTGAAAACAATCCATTCAAGGCTTGTCGACGGTACTTTGTCGACTCAGGGGTTACCACTCAATTCTTATACTCCAAAGTGGACAGAGGAGTTTCACTAGGACATTCCCCCGTCCTAGAACTTGGGATCGTGATAAGACTTTTAAAGTTTTTCTTTGAAAACACTTTTTTGACAACACTTCTTTGAAAACACTTTTCCCCAAATGCATGTGACATGAGACTTATAACATGCTTACTAACACTTGACATATGACATATGAATTGCCGTGCATAAAATAACCAAGCATAACATGTTCATTTCATAGCATGATAACATAAACCATAAGAGATATCAAAACATATACATGGAACCATGAAAACTTGCTTAGGTCGAAACTCATAGGTACAAAAACATGAAGATTCATCACATAAACATGTTCCAAACCGAAAGCATATATTATAGACATCAAAACATAGTAAACTAAGGCATGAAATCATAGGTTTTTGACTAAGTCCGAAACTTCCAAAGCATGTTCAAACTGAAACATCATGTTGCATAAACCATCAACCTCAATCAAGTGAAAATCGAAACTCATAGGCATATTTCATGGCATTTTCATCACAAATCCGAAACATATAATTGCTTCCTTAGAGTTACTCAAGATCATATTAGCATATTCAAACAAACAACCAAGAGATAACAAACAAAGCAATCAAAACCATGGAAGGATTTACACAAGTATATACAAGCATTAACCAAGAGTAAGTTGAGTGTATACTTACAAAAATCCACGTAAAGAAATACTAGCAAGCTGTAAATCCGAACATACTATACTAGAAAGAGCATCTAAAACCTTACCTCATGTTCTTGAGTGTGTGTGTGGATTTCTAGGGCATCACTTGGTCTTAAATCATTCGGCTTCTAGGGTTTTTAGGTTAAAACCCCTTCATTTCACTCATAAGGTAAAACAAAACCTAAAGTAGGCAAAGATACATGTGGTGGTCGAAACATGGAGGATGAACTCCCCCTTCACTAATCGCCCTCAAGGGTTTTTCTTGGAAACCCTAAGTTATTTCCAAGAAAATGGTAGAAAGGGTGTGTGTGTTCTATCTTTCTCAAAGTCTAATGAGATTTGAATCTCATTTTCGGATTGAGAAATGACATGTGTGTGTGCAAGACTTAGGGGAAACCAATCCTTACCTTGCTAATCCTTGGTAGTACCGAAATCCCTTCTCTTGCAAGGATCCTCCTTTTTCGATTGGAAAGAAAATACAAGAGAAATGAGGGAACTTTCAAATGAACATGGGAGAATTGTGTGGAGAGAGTGAGAGCTCATGCAAATCTGAAACAATGGCAAGGGAAAAGCCCCTGGGCGTGATCCCTTCTCTTTTTATAGGAGACCTTCACTTCCCTTCTTGGTTGCATCCAAAGTCCTTGCATGGATGACAAGTGGCAAGGTTTCTTCTTCCCCCTTTCCCTTTTGCTGAAATGTCTCTTGGAGTTCCCCACTTGGATTGCATTGGGAAGGGACACTTTGGGGGGTGGGATTGTAGAACTTCTCCTCCTTGGCCGAAATTCCTTCTCTCCCCTTTATGCCCTTCATTTTCTTAAACAAGTAAATATCTCTTCAAGGGTAGTTTCGTAAAACAATACATGCCTTTTCCTATTCTCAACAAGTAACTCTTGGCATGGAAGACAAGTGGCACTGGGCGTGTACCATAGCCCTAGCCGTCCTCTCCATTTTCCTTTCCCAAGATGTTGCTTTATCTTCCAAGTACTCATTCCCTAGGTGACCATTCATATACCATTAGTCTAAAATACACTAAGTGACAAGTGGCAAGTGAATGGGGTGCCTAGGAGTGTGCTAGCCGAAACCCTAAGGGTAAACTTGTCCTTGATACAAAAGTCTCTTCACAAAATCTTCTAGAAACTTAGTGCATGCTTAACACATGGCAAAAGCTAGCTAAATTCGAAATCCTATATGCCTCCTTTTAGTTTCCTATGCAAAACTTCTAGAAAAGCCTCATTTCACTTCCCTAGGCTTTCCTTTCCAAGAAACCTACCTTGGAACTCGAATTCTAGACAACAAACAATGGGCTAGGCGTGCAAGCCAATCTTGGTGCCTTCCTACACCTTTCTTTCCCCCTTAACCCACTATCAAGACTAGATTCAAGGTGTAACATTCTCATGACACATGGCACTAGTGACTTAGGATTGGGTCATGGGCCTAAACTATTGGACCTAGGTTTCTAAATAGGGCCGAAATTTCAAAGTAAACTAGGGCCACTCTCCTCTTGGGCTCAAGTTACCACATGAAAGGTTCTAAGGTCTTCCAAAGTAACTAAAGCTCTTAAAATGCCATGGCAACCAAGAACGAATTCTAAGGGCCAAGCCTAGACAAAACTCGGGTCATTACACCAGGGAATGAAATAGACGTATATCATCAGCCACTGATTGCAGCGTTGAAAGCGTTGTGGGATCAGGGTGTCAGTACATATGATGCGGCCTTGTCGCAGGAGTTCAAGATGCAAGCTATAGTGCTGTGGACAATAAATGATTTTTCAGCGTACATAAACTTGTCTGGGTGGAGCACAAAAGGTAAAATGGCTTGTCCTATTTGTAATAAAGATACTCAGTCTCAATGGTTGACAAATAGTAGAAAATTATGTTTTATGGGACACCATCGATATTTACCACATGGTCATAGATGGCGTTCAAATAGAGCAACGTTTGATGGACATGTTGAGCGCAGGACATCACTACCAGAGTTGTATGGGATTGATATTATCACGCAGATGGGGGATGTATCAAAAAACAGATTTTGGAAGGATGCAAGAGCTCGAAAAAGGAAACGACACTGCGCCATCCTAGTGTCATTTTTTTTGGACAAGGGAAACAACAGATTATCACACAAGGGATTGATATTATCACACATATTTTGGACAAAAAAAACATTTTTTTTGAGTTGCCATACTAGTATACCTTGACACTGCGCCACAATCTAGATGTTATGCACATTGAGAAAAATATATACGAGAATATATTGGGCACTCTAATGTCAATAGAAGGGAAGACAAAAGATACAACTAACTCTTGTAAAGATTTAAAAGAGTTGGGGATAAAACTGGAGTTGCATTTGCAAGATAATGAGTCATCAGGTTATATGCCCCATTGGATGGTATAAACTTTCAAATGATGAGAGAAAGAAATTCTGTGACTGGTTCATGACAATCAAATTACCCAATGACTATGCTTCAAACATGTCAAGATGTGTGCAAACTCATGATTGGAAGATAACTGGTCTTAAAAGTCACGACTGTTATGTATTTCTGTAGTGTTTGTTGCCAGTTTGTGTGCGTGAAAAGTTTACTCGAGATGTTCGTACAACTCTGACAGAGTTAGGGGGCTTTTTCAGGGACATTTGCATTAGAACATTGAAAGTTGAAGCTTAGTAAACATGGAAGCTTACATCACAGTGATATTGTGCAAATTGGAGAGTTTGTACCCACCTTCATTCTTTGATGTAATGGTTCATTTGGCTATGCACCTACCTCGTGAGACTTTAGTCGCTAGCCCGGTTCAGTATTGATGGATGTATCCTATTGAATAGTTTTTGGAAAAACTTAAGCGATCTGTGGGGAATAAGGCTCGTTCGGAAGGTTTGATTGCAGAGTCATACATTGATAATGAATGGCATACATTTTGTTCAATGTATTTTCGTGGGGTTGATACCAGATTTATGAGACCGGACCGAAATTATGAAGGTGGAAAAATGAGTCTCATCATCATTTTCTGTATTTTCTCAAACCGTACATCTAATAGGTGCATAAGGGGGCTATGATCTATGTGGACGAGAGTTTGATAGAGCTCAATAGTATGTCTTGAATAACTACGCAGAGATTGACAACTACTTGAGGTTAGTGATGAATCTGCGTATCAATATAAATTAAAATTCATGGAATATAATATAACTTGATACAAATTAATTGTTAACTTGAACATGCGTAGTGAACATTTACAGCTACTTCGCCTGGATGGTGTAACTAACGTAGAAAAGAAGCACGAAGAGGAATTCGCCTCGTGGTTTGAACATACAGTATTACTAAAAAATATCTTATTATCTACGAACTTCATACCACTAAAATATATGTTTTGCTATCCAACATTGATATAACTAGAATAATATTTATTGTTGTAGGTTGTATCGAAATGTGGTGATAATATAGAAGAAATCTCACCAAAATTGTATGCTCTGGCACGTGGCCCATGGCCGAGCTGGGGGTGCTTTGTTACTGGGCTTCACGCGAGAATGATGTTTCCCGATGGCAACAGACTGTTGTTGTGGTTGTTCCACGGTGGTGCATGGTTGTGATGGTGGTTTCCGCACTAAGAGGGTGACTGTTGTGTGTGACTTAACTGTGGTGGTTTTTTGTGGAGCTACGCAGTGGCTTAGCATGGAGAAGCTACGGTTTCACGTGGGTGGTGCACTGCAGAGGTGTACGGTGTGGGTTTTATGTGGAGGGCTCGTTCGTGACTTTGTTGCTGTGGTGGCTGAGCAGTGGATGGTTCTCTTGGCTGGCTATGGTTATGGAAGGGGCAAAGGTTTCTGCTTCACATGGGGCTGGGCAGCGTCATGCGGTTTCCTAGACACGTGGGGACATGCATGCTGGGTGTTGGACGTGGAAGGCGTGGAGTTACTACTGAACGTGGGCTTTGAGGCAATGGCCTGGTGGCTTGGTGCCATGTGTTTGTTTTCACCGAAAAAAAAATACAGGCAGTGGCAAGTTTGCTTGACGGAAATTTACGTAGAAGGTGTGGCGTGATTTATGTCCATGGGCTTGAACTCGATAAATAAATTGGGCCATAATCCTCGTATCCAAAATAAATCTCTCGTCCAATTATATCTTTAACGCTTAGAAAAATTTTATTAGACAGAGTTCTATTTATTTCGGCCCATAAAAAGATTTTCTATCCGACCCAGAAATATTTAAGGAAATTATTAAAATATTAAGCCTATTTAAAAAATTTTCGATATCTTCCATAATACAATTCGGATCCCCAATCAGTATGTAAAAAAAAATAACACTGAAAAATTAACTAGGCACTTCATACATATAAATCTGAAAACAAAATTTTTAGAAAAAGGCTTGTTGCTAGACCCGGGTATTACATTACCACTAATTTGTAACTACTGTTGTATTGTAAAATTTCTGCAACTACCTAAAACATTCTCCTATCAGATGCGTGGGAATTAATACTATAACATATGATGGAATGGGCATAGGGTCTAAAAAAATGGCAATGTATTAGGTCGTCTTATAGTTTGTGTAGGCTGAGTTGTTGATGAAAAATATTATGATTTGTGGTTTCATACTTGGTTTGTTGTGGTTAGTATGGCTTGAAGAGCTTATGTTTGTGATGGTTGATGTGTTATTTGAAAGAGTATAACCTCTTTCTGTTGAAGAGTCAAAATGTATGGCATTGTGTTTCATCCATACAAAAAGGGTATATATATAGTTGAATGTTTATAGTAGTAGATTGGGAATTAAAAGCTATGATCTAATTTATTACACTAACTCACCCTGCATACGTACTAGAGGGTTTTCCCATACAGGTCTGCCTATATTGCATGCTACATTGGTTCCTGGCTGGAGCTAATTTAGGATAAGTTATGGGACCAGAGTTATCCAACGTGGTTGTTAGAGATGGCTCTGTTAGATGCAGCAGTTTTTTTGTTTGGATTACTTTCAAGCACAAGATGCATGGTAGTAGATATTTTATGAAGTGGAGTACTACCGTTAAAGTGAAGATTTCATGTCTCACCCAGCCCTGCCAAGTTGGCCTTTTTGCTGCCCAATAGGTTTATACAGATCTGCTTTTAGCAGTATGGAAACTTATAAGATTGTAATACTTAATTACAATTTGGTGTGGAATTTGCTAGTATAGATGGCTTAAGTTTGTATATTTTAAATTCAGAATTCCTTACTAAAAACCCTTGATCAGATTATGTTAGACAAAACTGATCAAGGATTTTTAACAGTTGTTGAATTAATGTTTGGTTTAATTACATTATTTTTATTGTGGATCCAATTAATTGAGTAGATTTCCTCATATTGGAATGTTTATATCAAAGATATATAATAGTAATTATTAAAAATGGTGTTGAGTATAAATGGAGTTATATATGCTACTGTGGTGGGAATTTTTTGTGTTAGTTAGGCTCATGGTCCACTTTGAGCGGTAAGGTAACATGATGGTTGCCAAATCGAGGGTAATCACTACAACAAATAGTGGCTTTTGGGACAGAAATTTTTCCTGCGAATATTATTTGGTAGCAAATAATTACGTTTTGCCACCAAAATCACTTCGTCAGAAAATTCTCGCCGCAAATAACTATATTGGACCATTTTATTTGTCACAATTTACAATCTGTGAAAATTAAAGATTTTTTCCTACAAAATTAAGCTCATCAAAAAAAGTTTATAGATAATATTTTTTTACGGCGACATATGCATTTATTAGTGACAGAATTAGTTGGTGATAAAAATTTACAATTCCAGCGAATACAATTTGTTTGCAAATAATTACAATTTGCCACCAAATACACGTCGTCAGAAAAATCTCACCGGAAATAATTATATTAGACCATTTTCTATATGTCACGAGTTACAATCTGTGAAAATTAAAGGTTTTTTCCCAACAATTAAGATCACCAGAAAAAGTTTGCACATTATATTTCTTTTACTTTTCTCACAAAATTAAGCTCATTAGAAAAAGTTTGCAGATAATATTTTTTTGGGATAGAATTTTCTCTTGCGAGTTTTATTTGCTAGCAAATAGGGACCTTTTGCGACGATTTTTTGCAGCGAAAGAAATTTTGTCTCAAAAAGTCAATTTTATGATTCATTTCTGGCTAATAAGAAAGTGCTGCTAATTCTTACTTTTTGGGGCGAAAATGATTTGGTAGCAAATAGTTTCGCCAACAATAATGATTTTTGGGATAAAATTTTTTCGAACGAGTTTTATTTGGTGGCAAATAAGTATTTTTTGTCACTAAATTCACATCGTCAAAAAAAAGTTGGCCTGAAATATTTGCATTTGGCTATTATATATGTCACGGGTTACAAGCTGCCGCAAAAAACAATGAACATAACCATAGTCGCCGCAAAATCTCTTTAACGGTGACATTATGCAGCCGCTTGAAGGTACCAGTAGTCGCCACTAGCATTTGCGGCGACTAAAGTCGCCGGAAAAAGTATTAATGTTCGCTGAAAAGGTAAAATTTAAATCTCCCCCTTCTTTTTCATTTTCTCCCCCCGCTGCGACAGATACCCATTTTTCTCTTTGCTCCTTCTCTCTTCTTCCCACCGGCTGCGAGCCTCTGCCCCCCGCGACCTCACCTCTCTCTCTTCGGACATTTCATCTATGGTTTTTTGTTTTCAATTTCTGGGATTTCCTCTCCCTTGATTTCCTTTTGCAGTTTATTAAAAAATAGTATATTAATTTATCCAACAGAAAATAGTGTATTAGCAGTTCTCCCATGGTTTCTGTTTTACGAACTTAGATTTTTCTCTGTAAGTTTGCATATTGTAGCTTTTAGCTTAGGGTAAGTTGCAAAATTTATTTCTATCCACTTAACTTCATCTATGTTGGGAGGTCTTGTTACTGCTCCTTCCAATAGTCCCCTCTTATAAGTCTGTGATCGTTAGACCTGTTTTCTCTGAATTTGGTATGATAATTTGGTGGTTTCTTCTTCATTTTTTCCTTGATGGTTGTTTTTCATTACGGAACTAGCACTTATTGAATGTATTTCGCGTTACAGGTTAGCTGGAAAATGGTGCTGAGGAAGGTTTCTTGACTCCAATGGAGGCAAATGATTTTATTTGTGGCATGACTGAGACGATTCTTCTCAAAGTGGTAATGTTCTTTGGTCTTTTCCTTCGATTGTCAATTCTGTTGAAGATATATACAATTTGTGGCTGGAATGTGGGCGTGTGTTTTCCTGTGGTTTTTGTTACTAAATTATGAGGAACCCTTGCCTAAAGTGATGGTAAAATCTGGAAGTAACTCTGTTGGTGCTCTGTGTGTGGACACCAGATCATCGAGTATGTTTATGCCATGTTTGAATAATATGCCGATTGTTGTCTCTTATCCTAAAAATTGAAGAGTTTGGCTTCCTGATTCATACCTTTCATTATGTATGTTACTCTTCCTCGGCTAATTTAGATTCTTTAGCATATGTTTTTCAAGAAAATTCAATTTTTTCCTCTTGCACAGTGGATTGCTTATTTATCTATCTATGAAGGCGTAAATAAAATGAATGTAAGGCAGGTGTTTGAAGAAATGCCTTTTGCTTTTTTCTTATTTTTGTTTTTTTTAGAAGAGCAGAAGGTCACATGTCCAATAGTGACCTCTCCCATATTTATTAATAAAACCCTCATTTGTGACAGAGGAATACCGTAGTAACAAAAACAAGGTCCATGGGCTAACCCCAAAAAACCACAACCAGAAAAAACCAACTATAACAAGCCTATAAGGACAAAAGGGAAAAGAAAACCACCACAAAGAAACCAGGCCTAACACCACAAAGAGGGAAGACCCAAATAATCCAAATGAATCAGGCCTCGAAGAGCCTGAGACATAGTAGAATTATTAAAAAAATCAAATTCAATACCTGAAACCTCTTCCTTGGCTAACCAATCCGCCACCCTATTACCTTCACGAAAAACATGTTGAAAACGACAACGAATTGTGTAGGCTAAACTAAAAATTTCCTCCAAAAAATCCTTAAGGTACCACACACCACATCACCCTCTGAGCCACCAAGAGATAACCATCATAGAATCCATTTCCACTACACATTTGAGATGTTCAACGATTTGCAAATTCTCAACCCATGAAGGAGTGCCATGAGCTCTGCTTTGTTATTAGAACCATAACCAATATGAGATGCATAAGCCTGGACAAGCCCACCTGAATCATCACGAATAACCCCGCCAATGCCACAGGAACTTGGATTACCAATACTATTCCCATCCGTGTTCAATTTATCCGCAGGGCCTCCAGAATCATGCCATCTCTACGGGACAGACTCTTATTTTGCTTAGCCGCCTGAGAAAGAGACCCTAACCATACACAAATAGAATGAACAACAGAATTATTAGTTTCCAGAATACCTTCCATCCGAGCAAGACATCTCCTCCTCCATAGGCGCCAAGTAACAATATCGAGGATGATGCCAACAATAAAGCCCACCTAAGAAGAAGGGCTAGCACGCCTAAACTAAATCCCAGCATTCTGTTTCCAAGATCTACCAAGATGTATACCAAAAAGATTGCCAAAAAAGGACCAAATTCTTTTTGGAAAATCACCTTCAAATAGCACATGGTTAATGTCTTTAATATGACCATTATTACAACAATCACATTTAGAAACAAGAAGAATACCAATATGGTGTAATCTATCATCCACACTCAAGCCCATAAACCAAGTCCTCCAAAAATGGATAGACATTTTTAATGGAAGACTATTATGCCAAATCCACATATGCCAATCCATAGGATTACGTCTGATACGAATACAATTCCATGCAGATTTTGTAGAGAAAATACCTATATCCATAGAAGTCCAAATTAGAACATCCTTCCCATAATTCGGCCCAGCTAAAGCAGTTACAATCTCATCCACTTTATCCTGCCCTCCTAAATTCTCCAATAACTCCATGTCCCAACTATCTGACAACCTGCAATTTTTAACTTTCAAAAGAGGTGAACCCACTATAGGCATAACATTAGTCAGAGGACCATTATCCCTCCATTTGTCATGCCAGAAAAAAATCTCTCCCTCTCTAAGCTTCCACTTGGAATTATTTAATAACAACGGAATACAATTCGCAACCATTTTCCAAAATCTAGATCCTTTATTAGTTTCAATAAGAGACCACAGCCGCAATCCAACATATTTTGCTTTGAAAAAATTAGCCCATAAAGAATTACCTTGAATAAGGTTCTAAGCAAAGTGCATATGCAAGGCTTTCTGAATGTCCTGAAGACTTCGTACACTAAGCCCTCCTTCTTCCACAGGCTTACAAATATGATTCCACACTACCCATTTCTTTTTATCTCGCCCATCGGCTTCTCCCCAAAAGAATGAACTCATCAATCTATGAATCTTGGAAATAGTAATTTGAGGAACCTGTAAAACAACAAATAGGTGAATAGTCATACTAGATAAAACATGCCTCAAAAGAACAAGTTTTCCTTCCAAAGAAAGAAGCCTCATCTTCCAGCCACTCATCTTTTGCCTCACTTTATTCACCATGTCTTCTAAATGAGCCTGTTTCAATCTCCCTTGAATTATCAGCACTCCTAGATATTTGAAAGGGAAGTTCCCTTCCATAAAGCCCGTCTGACGTAAAATCCGCTGCTTGCGCCTAGTAGGAATTTTATCTAAACAATACAAAGCAGATTTCTGAACATTGATAGATTGTCCTGACCACCTCTCATATTGAACCAAAATTTGTTGAAGAACCCGCACCGACCTCTGACTTCCATTAGAAAAAACCATGACATCATCAGCATACATCAAGTGAGAGACAATAGGCATACCTCGGGCCTGAGAGAAAAGGCCAAAACTGACTCTCTCGCACACTCCTATGGATCAAACGGGATAGAACCTCTTGTTGAATGATAAACAAATAAGGAGACAGAGGATTACCTTGACGAAGACCTCGACCGCCTGGAAAGAAACCCTTAACGGTACCATTCATCATGACAGAATACCAAGGGCTAGAAATACATGAATAAATCAAATCACAAAATGGAGAGGAAAAACCAAACCTTCGTAGGACCATTATCACAAACCTCCAGTCCACCCGATCATAAGCTTTCGCCATATCTACTTTTAGCATAATATTACCCCCATGGATCCTTTCATTAATAGAATGCACCAACTCCTGGGTGAGGCTAATGTTCTCAAAAATACTCCTTCCAGGAATAAAGGCTCCTTGTTCTGAAGAAATCAAACGAGGTAATATACCTGTTAATCGAGAGACAATAATCTTGGAGCAAATTTTATAAAACACAGAACAAAGACTGATAGGACGGAACTTATCAAAACCTGTGGGCGACTCCATCTTTGGTATAAGAACCAAATATGATGCCATGAAAAATTTAGGAAGATTCTTAGTCATAAAGAATTCCAAAACAACCTTCCACACATCGACCTTAACCACCTCCCAACTGCTTTTATAAAAACCCGATCCAAACCCATCAGGACCTGGAGTACTATGATTTGGAATGGATGACAAGGCCTCAAACACTTCCTCTATCGTAGGTGGGTGAAGCAAAAAGACATTTTCCTCTAGTATGATCGGATCAATGAGCCTTTCCAGAATAGGTTGCTCTACGGGCGGCTCTCCCTGAAGTGAATTTTGAAAAACTTCCACCGCCCCTTGGTGTATACTTTCCGGACTCTCATGAACCACCCCATTCGATCTCATTTCCAACACTCTTTTCCTTCTCTTATTAGCAAGACAAGCATGAAAAAATTTTGAGTTACGATTGCCCTCCAACTTCCATTTCAACTAAGCCATTTGTGCCAATCTCATCTCTTCCCAACGCCTCCAACCAGCTAAATCTGAGACAGGCTCATGTAGCTCTCTCTCCAAATTCACCTCCCAATTCGTTTGGAGTTGATTTTCAATCACCTCAACCTGTTTTTAAAGAGCATCGATACGCCCCATGGTGCGGCCAAATACCCTTTTATTCCATTCCCGAAGCATCACATTTGTTTGTTTTAATTTCCTGCATAAAATCTGTAACGAGAAACCTTCCACACGTAAATTCCAAGCAGACCGAACACAATCCAGGAAACCATGATGATCCACCCACATTTGCTGAAAACGAAATGGAGTCAGCCCATAGGAGAAAGGATCTTTTTTGAATTCAATGAACATAGGGGCATGATCTGAAGTAGACCTCGGCAAATAAGAACAAATAGCATTAGGAAACAAATTAATGAAGGAACTATCCATTAGAGCGCAATCAAGCCGAGCCCACGAACGGACCAAAGTCGATTGCCCATTACACCAAGTAAACATACTCCCTTTCGTAGCCATATCCATAAGACCCCCTTGATGGATCCAATCGTTAAAATCATCCATAGCAACATTAGGCCGAGGTCTTCCTCTTCTCCTTTCCGAATCGTTCCGGATAATATTAAAATCCCCCACAAAAACACAAGGTTCTGAACCCAAATTACTAATGCTGAGCTAATCCCACATATATCGCCTTTCCACCCAAGAGCATTTGGCATAAATCACAGATAACATAAACTTCTCTTCACCATCACCTACAATTATTGAAATAAATTGCATTCCCATCCTAACAACTTGCACCTTAGAATTACTACTCCAAAAAATTCATATTTTCCCCCCTTCCACCTCATTTGAACTAACTTTATCAAAATTAAGACATCTTGCCAATGTATGAGCACCCTCTAAATTTTGAAAAGGTTCTAATATAGCAACAATTTTCGGTTTGTATCTGCCAACCAACTTCTTTAATCTACTTCTAGAGGTCCCAACCCCTCTAATATTCCATACGAGGATGGAATCAATCATTGAGCAAGATTAGAGTTTCGGGCAATAACCCGAGAAGAACTTCGCATTTTAATAAACATCTTTTTCTTATACCTTTTTTTACCTTCATTCACCTTAGATTCTGTGAGATAATCTTTATCCTGCGAAAAAACCTCTGGATGATGTTTCGGTTCCGGTTCCGAAGAAATATTTTCCTCTATCAGGATGTCTTCATCAACTTCCTCATCAGATTCCTCTTCCACCACTGCAGGCTGATTCTACATAATTATCGGAACATTCACATCCGCAGCCCGGGCCTCAAGCAAATTTTGATTCTTGTCCATACAATGCTCCACTCGACACACACCTGTAACATTCCCAGCACAACCTGGATCAGCAACAATTAACGCCATTTCCTTTTCAGCCTCTGTTTTAGCAGATGGCACCAACTGCACCACATGGTCTGTCACTGGAGGAGTTAATTCAGTACTCTGCACCGAAGGATCTTCTTTCTCAGATACCAACTGCACCACATGGTTTACCTACTGCACCGAATTATCTTCCTTCTCAGAAACCAACTACACCACCTGATCTGCCGATGGAGGGATTAATTCAGTCATCTTTCCACCCCAGCCTCCTCTGTTTCCCTTTCCATCCCCATAATATTTTCTACAACAGTAGCATTTTCCACAGCACCAGGAGGGGTAACGTCAACATTATCAGAAATCCCCTGCTCTTCTACCAGATTTTTTTTCTCCGATTGGCCTTTTCTACCAACTCTATTTCTCCGATTCTTGCCAGCTTTTCCAGGATTGCACGTTCGTGAGTTATGACCCTGCATATTACAAGAAGAACAATATGCAGGGAGCGTTTCGTAGACAATCTCTTGCTTTCGACTCGAGGCCAACCCCGGTGCCTCAATCCAAAAATAGTCAGGGGGTTTTGCAGCATCAACCTCCACACATAATCTTGCTCCATCCGTTCTTGTAGCACAATGAGTCGGATTATCACGGCGAATAAACGCTCCAATGAGAGCCATAAGGATATTCAAGAAAGCTTCTTGATAAAAATTTGGAGGAAGACCCGACAAAGAAACCCATACCGAAACCCTTAAAGGCTCTTCATCCTCATTAAAATCCAGTGACCATCTGAATGCACGATAAAAGATTCCATTAATCTCAAAGACTTCCCGTGACAAAGCCTTGGTGAAGTCGGCTTCATTAGCCATACATACAAAACCATTGCGCTGTCTCATTGAAGATACTACTGGAATGGTCGTAAGCCCCCACCGACTGTGAATGAACGCATGCACAGCATCCAATGAAGGGCGATTCTTCATAAACTTGAGCAACAGAATAGCGAAATGGTTCCGCTAAATGTGCGATCTCCTTTTTTGAAAACTGAAAATAAACCTCTCATTCCACCATCTTCGGAAGTTTGGGCACAAGCACCATCTCAGGTATGGGTTGAGGGACGGCAGCCACCAGGTCTGAAAAGGAAGGCCGATCGACGCCACCATCTGCGGCTGCCATGCAGCCTCACGTGAAGGCCAAGAAACTTACGGCAGAAAAAAAAACCCTATTCCGTAGAGAGAATAAGGGTAGAAACGGAAATTCTAGATCTCCATGCCTTTTGCTTGTTTAATACTAGTTTTTGGGTGGGAGCAGCCTATAGATAGCAATCTTTCTTCCATGTTTGCTATAATGGCTGGGTACCTGCTATATATTGTACTTTGCAGGACAAATCTTGATAGAACCGCTTGCTTTTTGTGTCATGAATTTGTAAATCATTATACAGGTTTGGTTAGATTGTAATCTTGTCCAGGAAATTGCAACTGCATGTTAATTGTGTTTTTTAGTAGTTGCTAGTAATGCTCCTTTAGGATTTTAATTGATTTTGTTATGAGCTCAATGGTGTATCTCCTGCCACAAAGTCTTCAATAAACTTGAAGTCGGTGAGTTTGATCCCTTCCACTAGTTTAGCCTCTTTTGTTTTCGCAGACATTTCTCTTTTATATTCTCTTTCTTATTTCCTCTCTTTTTATAGTCTTTAATTTCATTCCCTAATTTTGGAATAATATTAAAGTTTTGGGTAATTTACCCTTGCCCAAATTTTATGCATATATATTTTACTATCTGAAGTGGCTGTTTTCTGTTTACACATGATTCTTACAAGATTGTTTTATTTCTTTAGCTGTGTTCTTGTAAAGAGCAGGCAAAAAAAGAAGCAGCATTGAAGAATGAAGCCTTGAAACAAACAACTTCTATGCAACAACTGCTTCACCTGAAATTTGTTTGGCGGTGAGAATTTCAGTCATGAGCTTTGTATTGTTTCCTTTTTTCTTTTGGTAGCCATAAATTTGTATAGCTCTCTCTTTCTCTCCATTTTATGGACTATTAGATTTATTTGGTTATTGGGTGTTGGAATGATGTACATGGGAAGTATACATGATTAGTAGGTTTTATAATTTAGGTGAGTGTGAAGTGGAGTGTTGTGAATGGTTGCTAAGTGTGGATTGAAATGGACTTGTAAGTGAAGCATGGAGATTCTGAAGTATGGGGTTGTGTTGGTTTGTAAATATCATAGGCTCACAACCTTATACCTATTATTTCATCTCAATAATCTTCTAAATACCATACTGCACATATTGATGCATTCAACCATCTGACCACCAAATTGGAATCTAATTCCAAATCAATATGCACCACACCCATCCGTACGTGTTCTTTGGCTGGTAGGGTACTTTAATTATATATATTTAGTTTTGCATCCATTTGAGAAACCATGGGTGCTGGGTTGGTCTAGTAAATCCTGCATGAGTGCTCATGGAGAATTTGGTGTTCCTTTCCATTGTTTGTGCTTTTCTCTGTTGAAATACATTCTTACTCTTCAGTTTGGGTGGTGCAGAGAATATACTAGGAATTCAATGTAGCGGTTGTCTTCAATTTGGGTAGCTACATCGAAATATCTGTGAAGTTTTATTTGGTGTGATTAAATCACATGGAAGACTATGTTATTGATATGTAACTCATATCTTGTAATTTTATATTTTGTAATGTAATGTAACTTTACTGTAAGTTTCTTGCCCATTGTTCAAGTTTTCATTTTTCATGTCCATTGTTCAAGTTATTTGTATTCGAATATTTTCTTTTTTGTAATATATTGTTCACATTCTTTTATGTATTTTAGGTATAAGTTTGTGAGCCTATGATAATGTTTTACTAGTATTTTTTTTTATTTCATAAAAGACTATTTCCGGCGATTATATAAATCGCCGGAAATATTTTTTTGGTCACAAATGCATATTTTCCACAATTTCCACCACGGCATATTAGTATTCCCAACCCTAGTTAACCATGGTTGGCATACTTTTTGCGACGAAAGTTTGCAATTTTTCTGAGAAAAAGAATCGCCGGAAAAAGAGTATTTCTGACATATATTTCACTCGTAGTTTTAAGTACTTTAAGTTAACCTTTTTAGGAGTCAACTACGACTTGAAATGGAGGGAAAAAGTTATTTTGGACAAAATCAGTGGTGGGAAAAATGCTAAGTTGTTGTATTGTTAGGAAGGATCATAATAGGATGGCCACCCATATTAATCAAGCCGTAGCATGTAGTTTACACAGTACATGAAATTTTTTGTTTGCAACGATTTATATAAATTTCGCTGCAAAAGATCCATGTGTAGTCTACAATTAGGCGCCAACTGCTACGTATCTTGACAATGAACAAAATCGTCAGCAATATACATTTTTTCCAGCGGCATCTCGAGAATGCTGGAAATAATCAAACATATTTGCAGCAACGTTTACCTAGAAATCGTCAGGAAAAACCCGAGGGAATCGACACATTTGGATTTTGGAGAAACCTTTACCAGCAAAATCCTATATCGCTGGAAAATAAAAAGCTTTTCCAGCAATTCCAAAAGCTTTTACGGCAAACTTATATGACAGTATTACTCATCTATTTTGTTGGTTATTGTCTTCGCCAAATAAACTCATCAATATTACCGGCAATATACATATTTGCAGCGATACAAAACCCTTGGTAATAAGCATTTGCAGCACCATAGACCATCAAGGGGAAGCATTATTTACGATGCTTTATTGGTTTTTTGTGACTTAATTTGTAGAGCTTCTAATACTATTTTTTGCGTCGAAAATGTACAGTCGATGGTAATATTTTGTTGCATCCAATTTTAGGCAACCATCGTGCAGCAAAGGAAAATTCGTCGGTTGAAGGTATTTGCAACGATTATATATGTTGTTGCGGCGACTTTACTGCGGTGGTAAATTCGATTTCATTGTAGTGTCTTCAGGAATGGAGCCGTTTTAGTTATTATCTACAAGGGGGAGGACCTTAAGATTAGTTAGCTTGCCAATTTCTGGTGGGATTTTGCCAGAAAATTGATTAAAGGACAAATCGAGATATTTGAGTTTCGACAGGGAGCTAATTTGAGGTGGAATTGTCCCAAAAAGAGTGTCTATAAAAAGATCAATCCGCAAGATTTGGGTATGACAAAAACGAAGATCCGTGAAGCATACCTTGTAAGCTAGATTCGGTAAGGTTTATTTTGATCACGCTTCCAGCAAGGTTGCATGAAATACCAAGCCAATTGCATGGAAGGAACTTAGGTTTAGATTGGAGGAAGAAACTGAAGTCCATGAAGATAAGTGTGATTGGGATTCATTTTGAGTTTTATACGAGTTATTTTATTTAATAACCTATTATAATTGTATGTTCACGGACCACTTATTTAACAAATGAATTCAGTGAAACTTGAGTTTAATCGAGCTGACACTACAGGAATTTTCCCTTCTCGCGGGGAGCGAAATCTCCGCATTTCTCCTGTTTTCTCGCAGGAAATTTTCAGAAGCTGCGAGATTCACTCTTCGCTAATCGGTCGAAAGTAAAACGTCTGGTCAGTGGAATTTCGGTGATAAATCATGGGCGGCCGCAATTGCTGCACCTAAGTCGGCCAACATTTCTCGCAGCAAAATCGTCTTGCCAATTTGGGAGAAGGGCAATTACGGTGAGGAGGCGTCGCAAATTTGGGGTCATTTACGGTGAGTTTGCGGGGCTGTAAAATCCAAAATTCGGCGATTTTGGGGCTGACGGTAAGAAACTTTGTTCATTTGCGGTGAATTTGTAGACGCCGCGATTCCTAGGATTTTACATACGGTGAAAGAGCGATATCCCCGCAATTTATTTTTATTCTACATGCGGTGAATTCGATTACCACGCCGCAATTTCTAGTGCTGATCCATACGGTGAAAGAGCGAGATCCCCGCATTTGGTTAAGATTCTACATGCGGTGAATTCGATTACCACGCCGCAATCTCAGATCAGTTTTACATACGGTGTATTTGTATGGCGCAGGAAATGCCAAATGCGGAGGCTTGCTAACAAATTTACAGCTGCGTGGGTTAATGGATATGCAGTCAATAAATTCTTATTAACCCACTCACAGAATTAGATCGCTGGTTTTTCCGAACGCTGGCTTCAAACAATAGTTGAGAGCAAATTTATGGGTTTTTCGATTCACTGGCTTCAAATCACCATCTACGTTATTTAAAGCTCATGTTCTTCACCCAGGTTAGTTTGCAAATCATTCAGTATGTACTCTGAATTGAAACAACCTCTATCGCAATTCCCCTGTTTATCATCTTGGCATGCATATTGATTCTCCACCAATCATAAAATATATTTTATTTATATTGATTCTTTGCCCCAGTATACGTCTCATGAATTTATAATGTCCAATCATAAAAAATTCTTCTTCTTTAATTTAGAGATCATGATCAGGAAATTAGATAGATGCAGATGCATCTAATTTAGTTGAACCCAATAGCTCAGTACGTACTCTATGTGACTCATGAATTTGCCAAAAATAAATTAGAAACGGATGAGCAATATTATATATAATAAGATGACGTCATTCTCATCTATTTATATGATCAGGTCCTAATATATACTTCAAGTCTATTTAGAAATTTAAGATGACATCCTGATCATTCCATGCATATCGATGATTCTTTATATAAATCATGGAATTAAACAAACATAGATACATGTGGGAATACTTTGCAGTGGTTATTAATTTCTCAACATCTTGGTGGTAACAGGATCTAATTAGATTAAACATTCTTTACACCACACTAACCCAGGAAAAATAAAGATCAAGAAGAAAGAAGTCAAAGATGTACATCTTTGAGATTCCTCTCATTTATGTACTCTGCCAAACCTTGAGGACTTTTGTTTTAGATTTAATATAATTCAAACACCATATGTTTTTCCAATAATTATCATGTACATTGCCATCCAGTTTTCATACAAATAAGCTTGAATGTGAACATTTCTGATATTTATCAGAAATACATTATAGCAGCTTTCTTCTAATTGTCATGCAATTCCTTAAATTCCTATAAACGTCTACTGCCACTAAACACATGAAGAATATGTCCGTCTCATTGGAATTGTTGCCAACATGGTTATACATTAATATAAACCCTATATATTAATTTAAACCTGGGAATGAGTCCATATATGTAGCATCCAGCAGGCTCATTGGTGCATCAAAAAATGACACTTGGCTGATATCAACATATGGGAGCTTATGTCTACCTGAAAAATACACATGCCTCAAACAATTATTGATGTGCTTGAAGTAATTATTTATGTCTACTGCAAATTACAAAGAATCAACCAAAAACTAACCTTATGGGCTTCATTGCATGTACAAACTTAAGCAAACAATAATTCATGCCAGTCATTGAATGTACAAACTAAACTTATGCCACTCATTGCATGTACAAACTAAACTAAGCAAAAGCCTCCAATAATGAATTAAAATCTGTTATATCATCCATATTTCACAGGAAAATAGAAGATGCATTAGGCAGTGGCATGATTTTTTCTAGTTCACTGCTCTAGGCTCTACATTAAAGACCCTTCTATGTTTATCAATGTACAAACATTACAGTTTTGAGGCATGAGCTCCAGATAAAGAACATATCAACCCTAAACCAAACTCACAAATGTATTTGATTTAACAATGGTCACAATTCAACCATCTGTAGGGTGGATAAAATTTTCAGACCTATATATGATATTAAAACTACATATCATGTAGCACACACCTATTAACAAAATGGATGACCTGTCCAAGTATCTTTCCTATGATATGATGTCCAAGTATATGATATGCACTACATTTTCAAGCACTACATTTGAGGCTATATGATATGCAAGTATATAGCCTGTCCAAAAACAGGGGAATGAATGGTGGAAATTAACACCTAAGCCCAAAATTCCAGCAAACGATATCTTCATGCCATTTTTGTTTGACCCACACCACCAAATATTGAAAACAGTGCATACCCAGTTAGTTTTTTGAAGCTAGATAATTATGTATGCATGCAATGACTAATGTCCATATAATATACAAAAAAAAAACACCAATTGGTTAAAAAACTGTATGCAACATTGTTTAAAAAATCCCAATAAAGACAAGCCAAACCTCACTTCAATTAAAACAAAACCAAGTTGACCCCACCATAACCCCGAATATAATGCAAAACTTGTATCCTTTCCAGTAGTAGCCGAGTTAATCAAATGACAGCATATGATTTAGTTATCTTAAACTGTACATGTATATTCAACATAACCATCTCTACCTATAGGCTATTACAGAAAACAATTACCAAACATTTCTTTGTACCTAGTATACATCTCTCAAGTCTTATGTTGTGGTGCTCCCTGCATAATTGAACTAATTAGTGTCGAGTAATGGGTACAAATGGAAATTTGAAATGACATTGTAAGTGCAACAATGTCAGAAATCTGTTTCTGCTTACTCTAGGTATTGGGCAATCTCAGGACAATTGTTGAGTACATACCAACATTGTTTGGCAAATACTCTATTATCTGGTCGAGTAGGAGTTGATGCACCCAATGGCCGCACCTTTTGTGTGAATATTGATAATTCTGATTGTTGACGTCCTTCACAAACATCTACGTTTCGTTCTTCTCTATGAAATCTAGTTTCAACATCATGAAGATAAATCGAGCAAAATGTCAAGCACTCTATGTGAATGTATGCCTCAGCAATCGAGCCCTCAGGACGGGCCTTGTTTCGGACATAACTCTTAAATTTTCCTAAAGACCTCTCAAACGGATACATCCACCTGTATTGTACAGGCCCTGCGTACAATGCCTCACGGGGTAGATGAACAGCTAGGTGCACCATTACATCAAAGAATGCAGGAGGGAGTATCATCTCAAGTTTGCAAAGGATGATTGAAATATCAATCTCAAGACGCTTCAAGACATCTATAGACAATGTGCGTGTGCACAACTGTCTAAAAAATGTGCTAAGCTCAGTCAAAGCCGAGCGGACATCAGGTCTCAGGTACCCGGCAATAGCAACATGAAGTAGTCTTTGTAAGAAAATATGACAGTCATGACTCTTCATTCCTGATATTTTACAACCATTTAATGTAACACATCGAGCAATATTCGAAGCAAATCCATCAGGGAATTTCACAGCTTGTAACCACTCACAGAAGCTTCTTCTCTCATCTCCATGTAACGTGTAACATGCAGGTGGCATAACAAGACGTTGTCCATGCTCTTGTAAATGTAATTCCTTCTTTATACCAAGAATTAACAAGTCCCTGCGTGCGTTTACAGAATCTTTTGTTTTGCCTGGAATACTCATCAAAGTTTCTAAGACGTTGTCACAGATGTTCTTCTCAATATGCATGACGTCAAGATTATGTCGAAGTTTCAATGTTGACCAGTAAGGTAATTGGAAAAAGATACTTGTTTTTGTCCAATTAAGTTCATCAGGTCGTCGCTTTCTCTTCCTTCCACCTTTGCCAAATAATATATGTCCAACATGATTTAGTTGATTTAGGACATCGTGGCCAGATAATTCACAGGGTGGCGTGCGGTGATCATTATTGCCATTAAAATTAGCCTTTTTCCTCCTCCAACTATGTTCTGGGACAAGGAAACGACGATGTCCCATATAACAATGCTTTCGACCATATTTCAACCACAACGAGTCTGTGTCACCATTACAAGTTGGGCAAGCCAATTTTCCCTTCGTGCTCCAGCCAGATAGATTTCCATATGCGGAAAAGTCATTAATCGTCCACAACAACGCTGCATGTAATTGAAACATTTGTTTGGTCGATGCATCATACGTATCAACACCAGTTTCCCACAATTCAATCAATTCATCAATAAGAGGCCGCAAATACACATCAATCTCATTGCCCGGCGCCTTTGGTCCAGGAATTAAAAGAGACATCATAAAGAAATGATCTTTCATGCACAACCACGGTGGCAGATTGTAAGGAACAAGTATTACTGGCCATACACTATAAGGTTTACTCATATTATTGAAAGGGTTGAATCCATCACTGGCTAGACCAAGGCGCACGTTTCTCGCATCACTTGCAAATGAGATATGCTCTTGATCAAATTCCTTCCACCCTACTGAGTCACGTGGATGTCTCATCACATTCGAATCGTCAATGCCATGTTCTTTGTGCCACCTCATGGATACTGCTGTATTTTTCGACATAAACAACCTCTTTAACCTCGGTTTTAATGGAAAATATCGAAGTACTTTGTGAGGGATTCTTTTCTATTTAGTTGTGGGTGTTACCCATCTTGACATACTACATTTGGGACAATCATGCTTGTCAGCATTTTCCTTCCAGTATAGTATACAATCATTTGGACAAACATCAATCTTCATATAACCAAAACCAAGGGCCCGCTCCATCCGTCGTGACTCGCGGTATGAGTCAGGCAAAAGTGCATCCGGGAATGCAAGTTTCAACAACTTTAGTAGCATATCAAATGATTTAACACTCCACCCCCCAATTGTCCTTATATGCAACAACTTGACAATGAAGCTCAACTTTGAGAACTTAGCACATCCTGGATAGAGTGGACGTCTGGCATCTTCCAATAATTGATCAAAATTTTTTGATCTAGGCTCTACATAGGTGGGACCTTCACTGGTACCAGGCTCTACTGGCTCTACATTTGTAAATGATCCAAGCCTAATGTCATCTAACATCTTATCCATGTCATCAACGTACTCGTCCCTTTGCACTTCATTGACATCATCATCAAACTCATTTGCATCCCAGGACTCTTCCTCGCCATGAAAAATCCATTCAGTGTAGTTTTGATCTATTCCTATGGTGAACAAGTGTCTTTCCACCAAGTCTGTAGGGTGGAAAAAGTTATTCCGACAAGTACGACAAGGACACCTTATATTGTTTGTTGAGGCATGAGCTTGGGCCATTGACATGAATTGATATACCCCTTCCCTATATTCTGCGGACCTAAATCGGTCAATAATACCCATCCAGCTTTTGTTCATGTCAAAATAACTGTAAGATGAAAATAAATGAGTTGGATAATTGTCTACTCAAACTGAAGAAATATCATGATTAGCGCACGTCTAATATTGATAGTTTGCAATCATATTGTAGAATTATAGTTTGAAGGATGAGAAGAAAGAGAAAAAAGGAAGAAGTTTGTAAACTAGATTATACAAACTAGGTAATTCAAGCATTCACTTGAGGCTAGCTTCGTGGCAACAAGAAAAGTATATGGAAGCGAATAAAGAAGCGATTACATGTCAACCTCTACATCTAGTACAAAGAAGTGAATAAAGAAAGAGAGAGAGAGGGAGGGAGGGAGAGAGAAAGAGAGAGAGAGAGAGCCTGGCTGAGGACTAGGCACAAAATGGAAACTAAAGCTACTATGCATTCAATGATGCAAGGTTGCCAAGTGTAAAACCGCAAAAGACGAAAAGCTTTCGAGATGTTATTTGGTCTTAATTTCTTCAAAGCGAGGGTGAAGACAGAGATACTGGTAGTGAAAATGCCTATTGGTTTGTGTCTGACGTTGTGGCTGAATATTTATAGAAGAAAACTTGGGTGCATATCCATAATATTCTTGTTTCAGGCATGTGATGGTACGTGTCTTTTTTGGCATCGGGGGACAAAAATATTCTTTGAGGAAGGATTTTCAACTTTCAAAGGAGTGACTGACCAGGCTTTTACTTGGATCAGAATCTATATTTTATATGAATACAGACAGCAGCCCACGATTCATGACAAATGTTTAGTTCATTTAAGCATGAGTTTTTTATAAGTACAGTTCATTTCAGTATTCAGACCAAAAGGTACTGAAAAACTGATATCAGCCCACTACCTACCCACAGAGCGAGAGAGAGATCCAGAGAGAGATCAAAGAGGGTGTTTAAATGTCAACTATTCCAAATTAAGAATAGTGCAACAGTATTTCCGAATGATTTACTTTCTTCCAGGAAAGTAATATACGTATCAACTCTAGCCAGCTGTGGATTTGTAATTGGGAGTGCTTGAGGATTGATACATATGCCGCATAAGCATGCATTCGGCTTAATTAGCTTAACTTACAGGAACTAATTCATAGCTAAAGATCAGATAGTTTCTAAAAAGTATATTAACATATATATATATATATATATATATATATATATAAGCTCATGCTAATTACTCGTATCCTGCACCAGAGGGTAAAAGAAAACTAAGCATTTCCCTTGATAAATATTCTATAATAGATTAATCAAGTACCTGTACCACCACCATAATTACCATCTAAAAGTCATTTTTCTAATTAGAAGTTTATCTGAGACATTACCCCTATTATAAGTATAATTAAATGAACATATATAAACCAATATTATTGATAATGGAGTAGTGCTGGGTGTGTATATATATATATATATTATATGGGCTTGGACATGTAAGAAACTTAAAATGCATTGGACAGGTTCTTGAGTTTTTCAATAGATGCGGTACTTGATGATTCTAGCTAGGTTGAAGCCATGAAACAGTGCTTAACCACTATGAAACCAAAATGGGACAAATGAGAGTATGTACCAGTCAACTAATAAAAAAATAAATGTGGGACAGCAAAACTTGGTGTATACGCCTGCAAAAAGGCTCAAGAAAATGAAGTAGTTGTAACATCATCTAGAGGACCACTACTTATTGCTAGGAATTTAAAGAGTGGTAGAGCATTAGCTTGGGTCATAGTGACAACAGGGTGACAATGAAAAGAAGGATCAAGGCGAAAGAGAAACATATAAGTTTCAAAACATATAAGTTTCAAAACTTATAAGTTTTTACTAAAGTTTCAAAACATGTAAGTTTCTTATTTGTTTTCTACCATTAAAATTTACAGCTGCATGTGATTTCAACCATCAAGGATTCCAACAACATGGAACAGGTTTTTTAACAAAAACTAAAAGTCATTTACACAAGCAAATTTCTTTGAGCCTAGTTAATATTGAAGGCATCGGAAATAATAATCAAAATCCATATTGGGTTGATCATCCTCATATTAACCAAAATGAGATAAAACCCACATACATGAACACTCAGATGTATATCACCCAAAACAACATTCACGAAACCTCCCAAAACCCCAAATTAATTATAAATCAGCATCTTTTTATACTGATCAAAACCCATTTTTGTTTCAGCATAAAAAAGTTCCTAATGTACATAAAGCACTGGAATTTGTTACAGATTCACAACCAATTAAACTAGTATCTGAAAATTTGTATGTAAATGAATTTACCTTTCACTTGCAAATGAACAAAAAAAACAAGCTAAATACAGATACCAAAGCAGAGAGAGGTAGTATCAATGTGAGGGAGAAAAATACCACAAAGATTGAAAGGAGGGGAGAAAGCTTGCTGAAATAGGGATCGAGTGGAGGAGGTCGCGCGCGACGGTGGGGCACGATGGGGCAGCCTAATCACGGAGGAAGAGAGCGGCATTGAGTGAAAGTTATAGAAATAGAGAGAGAGAGAGAGAGAGAAAGAGAGAGAGAGACGGACGGTGAAAGATAAAGAGAGACAAAGGAGACTTACCGGCGACCGCGAGGAGGCGACGGCGTGCAGCAGATGGACGGTTTCCGGAGGTGAATTCGATCTGTCACAGAGAAGACAGAGAGAGGAATTGACAATTGAGGTGAAATGTGGAATGCAATTTTGCGGAGAGAGGTTCAGGGTTTTCCGTCGACTTGTTTACTTTTTACTTAATGCAGCGATAAAAACGTCGCGGCAAAAAGAACATAAGTTGCTATTTCAACTAACTTCACGGGATTGTATTTGCGGCGACCTAATGTCGCCGCAAAAAGATATTTTTAATGGCGAACCCTGCTTTCGCCAGGAGATTAATGCCGCTACAGTAACTAATGGTCTGTTACGGGGAAAAATTCCTCGCCTCAATTTTTTTGGCAGCAAGAACCGCTTTCTCTTGTAGTGTGATCTCCAGCGGCTTGCCACATAGTCTTGTTCATTTGCAATCATAACTGAATCTGCATATACTTGTTGGGAGGTAATCCCTATCAATGGTTTTGCGAAGAACTCAAGGAAATCACTTTAGTTATTTTCAAGTCTTTTTGGGAGCTGTCGAAGATAGCAAATTAATAGAAATAGCGCTAGAGCAGAAAATCCTGAAGTTAATTCCGATTTGGTTACACGATTCAGACGTTTTCTATCTCATCTCAAGGGTTTTCAACACGCTTTACTTTTCAGCATCATTAAATTGAGTTCTGACATCTCAACAATGAAGAAGTGTACCCGTGACCCATCCATCACCTTCAATTTGAATTGAGAAATGCATGGTATTCCCAATTTGTGTACCGAATGACTTTTTATTTATTTATTTATTTTTACTTAGTTATTAAAATAATATTTTTAATGATGTTGTGAATTTTTTATTTTTTTAAATTATTTATGATGATTAAAAAAATATATGAAAAAAATAAAATACATTAATCGAGACACAGCTTCTTCGGGCCACTTTTTCGGTGACTGTAGTAGAACTCATTTGAATTCCATTCATTTCCTTTATTTCTCTCGTAATTAAACTAATATAGTTCCAACAGATTCTTTTTTTCTTTTTCTTTTTTGAGATTATACAATAATTTCGTCCAACCTGGGAAACAAACTAGAATTTTTACACATTATTTTAATATTACTCATCAATATTACTTTTTTTTTTTTGGGATTTTACAATAATTTCGTCCAACTTGGGAAACAAAAAAGAATTTTTATACATTATTTTAATATTACTCATCAATATTACTTTTTTTTTATTAATATAGTCATTATTATATAATTCAATAATTATTAAATCATATCCAATCATTGATGAAACCCATCACTTTATCAAATCTCAAAAAGACAACTATTGCATCTCATCTTACTATCCAAACATATATTTTTTTACAAATTATCTCATCTCATCTTATCTTAACTCAAAATATTTTGTTACTATTCAAAATATCTCACCTCATTTCATATCATCTGAACTGTCTAACCAAACGATACCAAGTCAATATAGAAAAAAAGCACACACTGAAGAAGACTCTCATTCTTGTAAGCCACGAAATGAAGTCGCCTCTAAGTGCAAGTTGCAAGTCAAGACAAAGTGTTATGGACAGTCATGGGATGATGCATTATTGTACGAGCCTACCATTCATGAATCGAAAAATATCCCACAAGTTCCTTGTTCCAACTTGAAAGTTTTAATTAAAAGTTATAAACACATGAAGTGAATTATTTGAGTAAAAGTGGATGACATGTTTGGGTAATGAGATGAAATAAGAGTTCTGTTAATAGTTGTCAAATGTTTGTAAATAGCAATAAAATTATTTGAGTTAAAATATTTTATTAGATTTTGAGAAATGAAAGAGAGAAAAATGTGAATAAAAATATTATAAAGTTTAAAAATTATTTGAATATAATTTTTATTTTGGGATTTAAAAAAGTTAAATTATATTTTGTGTTTTGTTTTAAAATTTGAAAAAATTATAATGATTAGGTACTAATTATCATTAAATGATAAAGTAAAAATTTTAAAATAAAAAAGTGTTTTATATTTAAATGATATTTGGGAGAGAAATTATGAGAAGAGAAACTCTCATGTAAGTTCCCAAGCAACCAACCCCTTATACAATATTTATTGAGAATTTAATACAATTCAAAAAATTTAAATGGGAATCAATAAATATTATAGACTCATTTCATATATTTATCTTTGTCTTATTTTAGGTCCCGATCAAGTTTAGATAATAATTTAAGGCTAGCGATATTGATCCCAGCCTTCCCAGTACATTCAACTTTCTGGCAACAATTTCTCAGCAATTCATTGTTGAAAGTTCTCGACTACTAGATTCTCTATCGCTTCATTAATTTCAAGTCACATCTATGGGAAAATGAAAATGTATACATACCCTGGGAAGATTAGATTGCTTTTACGAACTTTCGTTGAACTATTCTTTTAACATGTATAAAGAGACTGTTTGGGTTCATGTGTTGAAGGAGGCAGTCTTCATCCCTATCATTTTACTCATTTATAACCGGGCCAGAAATATATGTTCTCTCCGAGGATTAGTGCATTTTTTCTACACTTTTAATTTGTCAAAGTCTTTGTTGCTTTCTTTGGTAGAGATATAGACATTTATGGTTTACAATGGTGATCTTGATATAATTCACCATAATTAAGCAGAGCTTGAGAGATCCATCAAGACAAAGTCAGTCAAAGTATTCATTCTTGTCCTTATTCCTTAATTTTCTTTCCCAAATTTTCTCTCCCAACCTAAATATGAAGTTAGAAGAAGATTCATGCTGCCACAAATCAGGAATGGTGCTTAAAAGAGAGTAAATAAATATAGTCTATATGGACACATGGTGTAACTCTCACTCTATCACATAATGTGAAATCATTAGAGACTGGTAGTTATATAAACAATTTTAATGATATAATATAATGTGATAACGTGGAAGTACAATATACCATCTTAACTATTGTAACACCATGGCCCAGTGCCAAACCCAGCCCAGCTTGGTGCAAAGCGTACAGTTTAAACCACTCAGCAAATTTTTTCCAGCAGTTTCTCTTCATTCCTAAAATCCCTCCTTTTTTATCTCCAACTCCCCACCATGCACGACACTACCCATGCACATCTATCCCTTTTCATTCTCTAGGGTTTTCATATTACCCATATAAATACACATATATCTCGTGCCTTTGGAAACTGTCTAAGTACTGTCGCTATTGTAGAGAATTATATAGAGTTTGGAGAAAATGATTCACACACTTTCATTAGATGATGAAGACATATATATACAGTTTTTTTAAACCAAAAACTGTTCCTAAACTTAAGCTAACGTATAGCAAACTATGTGCTGTACAAATCAAGTAAATCAAAAAGAATTAAATGAGTATAATCAGTTACAATTTCTAATGCAAATTTTGTGCATGATTTGTAGCTATCCTTCTATGCCCCCTCAAGATGGAGGTGCCGTCTGCAACACCAATCTTGGATCTTAAGGTTTGAAACCGTTGACGGGGTAGTGATTTTGTGAGGAGGTCAGCTAGTTGATCTATAGTATGAATGTGATGTACACGGATTGTTCCTTTTTTTATGAGATCTCGAACAAAGAGAAGATCGATTTCAATGTGTTTCATTCGTGTATGTTGAATTGGGTTCAGATTGAAATGAATGGCTCCAATATTGTCACAAAACAGTTGAGGTGCTTGTAGAAGTTTAAGACCAAGTTCCTGAATGAGTGATTTAAGCCACACTGTTTTGCAGGTAGCAGTTGTAAGTGCTTGAAACTCAGCTTCTGTTGATGATCTCGAGACTGCCTTTTGTTTTCTTGTTGACCATGAAATTGGATTTGGACCAATAAATCTTATGAAAGCAGTGGTTGAAACTCGAGTTTTTGTGTTTGATGCCCAGTCCGCATCACTATATGTCTTCAATTCGAATTGACCATTTTTTTGTAAGAGAAGACCATGGAACATTGTCTGCTTGAGATACCTGAGAAGCCTCTTTGTTGCAGCCCAATGGTGTGCTTTTGGATTTTGCATGAACTGAGCTAGTCGATTAACAGCAAAGGCAATGTTTGTATGTATGAGCCCTAGATATTGAAGTGCACCAATTGTTTTCTATACTCAACCCTATCAGCATTCTCGGAATCACCTGTAGTTGTGAGCTTAGTTGTAGTTGACATTGGAGTTAGTACTTCTTTAGCACTGTCCATGGAGCTTCTTGATAAAACTTCCCGAATGTACTTGTGTTGAGACAGAAACAACCCTTTTGGTGTGGGAATGACCTCTATTCCTAACAAAAAATGCTAGAGACCCATGCCTTTGACTGAAAAGGTAGTGCCAAGCTTTTCTACGATAGCATTTGCAAACTTCTTGTTGTTGCTTGTTATAGTTATATCATCAACATAAACAAGACAATAACACAGGATGTCATTAGTCTTATAGATGAACAAAGAATTTTCAGTTGCCGAGTGTATGAAACCAAAGCTGAGTAGTGCATCCCTAAGAGCTTTGTACCATTGTCGTGGTGCTTGTTTCAGACCATAGATGCTCTTTTTTAACTTGCAGACATGTTTGGGTTTAGATGAATCTTCAAACCCTAGAGGTTGATGCATAAAAACTGTTTCTTCAAGGGTACCATGCAGGAATGCATTATTAATATCCAGATGACGTAGCAACCACCCATGCATGACAACAATGGTTAGAATGAGCTCAATTGTTGCTGGTTTCACCACTGGGTTGAATGTTTGAGAGTAGTCAACGCCTGGCCTTTGATGAAAACCTTTGGCGACGAGTCGAGCTTTATACCGACTTATTGTGCCATCAGGATTTCTTTTCTTTCGAAACACAAATTTGCACCCAACCAAGTTTTGATCTGGAGTAGGAGGAACCAACTCCCATGTCCCATGATGAAGAAGGGCTATGACTTCATCTGACATGGCTTTGCGCCAGTTTGGATCTTTGAGAGCCTGACTAACACATGTAGGCTCGGGTGGTTTAGGTATTGGATGCTTTGAAGTGTTATGAAGTTGCTTCAGCCGAAAAATATTATTCATGGATCTTGTGATGATTGTGCGTGTGGGTTATGGCGGAGATGGAGTAACTTAACTGTCTAGGACATGAAGAGGAGCTAAGTTTGGATGAGTTACCTGATTTGAAACTGGCACTTGTGGAGTGTCATGTGAGGCAATCTGCAAAATTGGTCCTGAAAGGAAGGTATTTTTTGAGGTTGATGAGTCAGGAGGGTGAGTTGGTGGCTCTTGTTTGAAAGGATAAACAGACTCATAAAAAATGGCATGCCTAGAAGTATAGAGACGCAGAGTGGGGAGATGAAGACACAGATAAGCACTTTGACTAGTTGAGTAACCAACAAAAAGACACGGTACAGATTTATGTTGTAATTATCTTGTTGGTGTTATAAGGCTTCATCCAAGGAAAATATAGGCATCCCAATGATCTAAGTTTCTCATACAGAGACTTTTGATTGAATAAAACTTCAAGTGGTGATTTATGTTGGAGAACAGGTGAAGGAAGTCTATTTATCAAATATGTGGTTGTTGCAAATGCATATGCCCAATATTCTGATGGAAGGGAAGCATGACTTAGAAGAGTTTGTCCTGTCTCCACAATGTGTCTATGACGACGCTCGGAAACTCCATTTTGTTGGGGTGTATGTGGAGCAGTCGTGTAATGGCTAATACCATGCTCAGTAAAGAATGGTTGAAGGACAATAAATTCGTCTCCATTATCAGAGTATTCCCCTTTAATTTTTGTGTCAAACCATGTTTCAATTATTTTATAAAAATGAAGAAATATGAGTTTAACATCTGATTTTTTATGCAAGGGAAAGAACCAGACATATTTTGTAAAATGATCAACAAAGATAACATAAAAGCGATGACCATTGAGACTGGTTGTGGGGGAAGGTCCCCATACATTTGTATAAATTAAATCAAAAGGAGCTTTGCTAGTTAAACCATGTTTATGAAAAGGCAATTGATGAGCTTTATTGATGACACACGAGTAGCAGTGAGTAGAACTAGAATCACAAGAACTTGTTGGAAGAGGAAAACAACTAATTATGCGGTTTACAACTTTTGAAGATGGATGGCCAAGGCGCTATTGCCAACCAGCTGTTGATGTTCTTTCATGAATAAGAGCAATTGGTGTAGCAGCAGGTGATGGAGTAAGAGGATAAACTCCAATCTCACACGGGCCTCAAAGAATTGTCTGCCCTGTTCTCCGATCCTTCACAAGAAAATAATTTGGGTGAAATTCCAATAAAACATTGTTTTGCTTTGTGAAGTGATGAACATATATCAAGTTTTTATCAATATAAGGAACACAAAGGGTATCTTGAACTTGAAACTGTCGTTTTGGAAAGGATAGAGTGAGAGCCAGAGTGAGTGATGGGCAAACCTGATCCATCTCCAATAATAACCTCATCAGTACCATCATATTCAGAATGGAATTGTAGATTTGAAACCTGAGATGTGATATTGTGAAAAGCTACTGAATCAAGGAGCCAACGTTTATTTGGACTAGGAGCAGCAGTGTGCAATTCGCAGTTGCTTCGGATGACTTCAGTTTCGGGCAATACTTTGCAATATTACCTTGTTGATCACAATACTGGCACTTTGGTGGGTATTTGTATTGTTTGAGTTGTCGAGGTTCGGATTGAGAGTCAGCCTTTGATGATTGCTGGTTTGCTGAGTATTGGGGCTTTGAAGGACGGGAGTCTCGATGTTTAGTATTGTTTGCAGTGAGTACCAATGATTGTGTAGTTGACTCAATTCTTTTGAGATAGGCCTCATGACCAAGTAACAGATCATGTAACTCTTCAAAGAAGAGGGAGGATTCTCGGGCTCGAATAGGGGCAACAATATCACGATATTCAAAGCCTAACTCCTGTAGAACATATAATGTGATGTCATCTTGAGATAAAGGTGCATCAATGAGAGCAAGCTCATCAGCAATACTTTTAATAGAGTGAAGATACTCTGTTATAGTACGAGTGCCACGCTGGATGAGGGTGAGATCCTCTTTGAGCTGCATTACTCGAGATCTGGATCGATTAGCATATAGTTTGGTGAGTTTGGTCCAGGCTTGATGAGACATCTTTGAGGTAGCTATGAGTGATATCACAGCTGGAGAAATAAAAGTTAAGATTGCACTTAGAATAAGTTTATCCTGACAGAACCAAATTTGATAAGCTGCAGTAGTAGCTGCATCATTTGACGTCGGTTGAAGTGGCCAAATATGAGTTCCATCGACATAACCAAAGAGGTTATAACCGAGAAGAAGGGACTCAAATTGAGCATGCCATGAAGGAAATTTTGTTGGTGTGAGTCATGCATTGATTTTCTGAGTAGCATTGATAGCTACGGGAACAATTCAGAGGAGGAGTTGGCCATGGCAATAGCAGGAAAAAGAAAACCAAGAAGATACTTGTTAGAGTGTTTGGGGCTTTTAAATTGATACCATGTAGAGAATTATATAGAGTTCGGAAAAAATGATTCACACACTTTCATTAGATGATGAAGACAAATATATATAGAATTTTGAAACCAAAACATGTTCCTAAACTTAAGCTAATGTATAGCAAACTATGTGTTGTACAAATCAAGCAAATCAAAAAGAATTAAATGAGTATAATCATTTCTAATGCAGATTTTGTGCATGATTTGTAGCTATCCTTATGGCTGCAACCAGCCACAAGAATCACCCAGCCTCTCCTCGTTCGACGCCAACCTCCACCACTGTGAACCCACCATGGTTAACACCACCGGAACCACATCCCTTTGTTTACCACCCAAGAGACAAATCTGCACGTTTCAAGCAGCAAGGCCCCGTCGCACCCAGTCCAACCACAACCAACCCAGGACAGAATAAGCTGCTCAGCCACCGTAGTCAGCCCTGAAACCGCCGTGTGATAACCACTGTCCCACCCCTCACGGCCATCGTCCCTACAAGAAGGCCTGCCCAACCCATGTTCGTCCAAACTCAGGCCAGTGCCTCTGCCTTACACCACCGTAGTACCCCTGCTCAGCCACCATGTGTTAGCCGCTGCAGTGCAGGACTCTAACCACGCAGACCATCATAGCAACCATGGGAAAGCCATATGCTACAGTGCAAGACTCCACCACTGCCGCCCAGTTCGTCCACCCCACGTAAACATCTGCCCAAACCTCAAAGCCATAGCCAACCGTGAACCCATGTCGGAAAACACCACCCTCAACCTCAACGAAGGACCTTAGTTTTTGCATCTCAAAACAAAGCACCCATCTCGTTCGGTGCCACCAGCCATGGCAAGGGAAGCCCAGCAATGCCGACGCCCTAACCACTCCACGATCTGCCGCTACCCAACCACCTTGTCGCCGCCGCATTGCTGCCCTCTTGGTGAGTATCCCGTGCGGTCTCTCTCCCTCTCCCTCTCACGACTTACTCTCTTTCTTTCTCCTTGTTTACTCTCTCTCCCCCTCTCTCCCTCTCTCAGTGCTCCGCCGTCGAGTTAGCTACCTGCCACTCCAACCCTGCCGTGACACCTCCTCTCACAGTGAGGCTCCATCGCACGACCTGGGTCTAGGTATACTTCCCTGCAAACAAAGAAAAACATGGCTATGGGTTTTTACTTAAAGCTCTAGAAAGATTAGTTGTTATTACAATTTTGTCCCTTGAATTATATTTTTATGTTATTTTGTAGCCATGGGTCTGTTTACAGGAATTAGTATAATATTTTCTAAGTGGGTCTAATACCACTTTATACTAGTACCAAAAATCTTATTTTATAGAAATATTTTTAATATTAATTTATTAGTTAGTAAAGTGAAACGGTATTGATAAAAATTTAGGAAGTATTGATATTTTAGGATGATAAAAATTTGGGAAGTATTGATATTTTAGGATTAAGAGAATTGTAGACATTTGGAAAAAATAGGTTATTTGAGTATTTCAGGTTTAAGTATCGAAATACGTATTCATTGAAATTTATAGAAGTTACGTGAAAATCTTATAGGTGATGATTAATATTCGTTCGACACTGTTGTGGGAAAAGTTCTGGAAAGCTAAAAAGTCTAGGTAAGTTGGGTTCCTATGCTAGACTTTAGATAAAAATAAAATGAGTTGAGGTTGATTTATGGAAAATATGCATGTTTTGTTATGAAAAGAAATTTGAAACGACCTCAGTTATTTGTTCTACATTACTCTTGAAATTCTGTATATGAATAAAGTATTTTCTGACATGACTGGTTTAGACATGAGCTTATTTTTGGCATTATATTATTGAACTGAGAAAAATGAACGAATATGAAAATTTGATAATTTTTGCATGTGAGGTGAAGATGTTCTGAATCTATTTTGGAAAATGTGAAATGATTTGAATTTCAGTACTCTATTTTGATATGATGTGGCATCTGAAAAACTTTTGGTATGACTTTCTGATTCTGTTCTGACTCTGATTCTGGTTCTAATTTGGTGATTCTGATTATGTTTTACTTTGATATCTGGCATTGTCACGAGATATAATAGTGACTTCTGGCATTGTCACGGGATATAATAGTGACCTCTGGCCCTGTCATGGGATACAATAGTGGCTTTTGGCCCTGTCACGGGATATAATAGTGGCATCTAGCCCTGTTATGGGATACAATAGTGACCTATAGCCCTGTCATGGGATATAATAGTGACCTCTGGTCCGACCACGGGATATAATAGTGGTCTCTGCTCTGAGTGTAATCGCTTTGATAGCATGGTAATTTATGTTCTGCTTGGCTTTTCGCAGATTGCACAATCCTACCATAGGGGTTAAACATGGTCTCTATTATGATATGATGCACTGATATGATATGATAAGATGGAGATGTTCGGTCATGTTGTGCCAAAGGAGTCTTCGAATATGAAAAGTTGGTTCTTGAATATGAACAGTTTGAAGTGTCGCTCTGATTTTCTGATAATATGTATTTTTGAGATTTGCATATTGAAACTGAAATGTTTTGTTTATGCATTCTGAACTCTGTGAAAATGCTCATGTTTACATACTAGGATATTTTCTCTGCTTATTGAGTTGTTGATAACTCAACATTTATCTCCACAATATTTTTTAGATGAAGTGAATGCTTAGATTGAGGATTGAGAATAGAAAACAGGTACAAGATTGCTAAGTGTAGGGAATAGGTATTGAGATTATTGAAAGGTTATTATTCTGTAGATTGATCGATTGTATTGACAAGATTTATTGGGATGTTGACAATTATATTAAGCCTTGAGTAGTCGTATTTATGGTTATAGAGTTTTTGAAAATGGGTGAGGATACGTTTATTGAGTCTTTGGAATATTTATTTGTATTGTGAAAAAGGATTTAGGCGACAGGTAGTAACTCTCCAACTCCATCTGGGACCGGGGCGTTCACAGAGTTAATTGTAAGATGCATGGATTGCCTTCTTGATGCAAGTGCCTTAATTAAATAGAAGGGTAATTTTATCACCATAGTGGATCAAGATCTAACTACACTAATGAACTTAAACTTAATCGATCGTTCGATTTATGAAATCCTTTCGAAATTTCACGATGTCTCTAAGGTCTAAAGAAATCCATCTATCAAATTTCTTTCGGGTCATTATAGGGGGATTTTAGAGTTTTGGTGAAAACGATAAAGTGGGGAAGGCTATTTTTAGAAAGAGGGTTGGGCTTCACGAGACTAACAATGCTAGATGTGGGCTAGGGGTGTTGGTCAATGGGCATCCACGGTACGTGTACGACAAATGAAAGATATGGCAGAGACAAAAGAAGCTTGCTCTATGTGCCTCAGGTGATTCGGCCAAGGGGAGTGAAGTACAGTCCTACTGCTTGTGAACGTCACCCATGTGATGGAAACACCTTTAGAATACTTGCTCAGTATTTGAACGAAACTCAAAAACAGTTTTCGAGCACAATTTTGAAAAATGATGGATCAGAAAGCATGTTCGAGCATTTGCTCAGACTTGTGCTTTCAAACAAGCAGGATGACCTCTGAGCACTATCTCGGACTCATGATACGGCGAGGAAAGTATTCCAAGCACAAGCTCGAACTTGTACACTGTTCTTCTATTTTCCGATTTGCCTTATGCCTTGCTTGCCAATCTTGTGTTATGCTATGCCTAAGTCGTTGCTTGCCCTTCGCTAGAAGGATGCTTATACAGGAATGGTTCCACAAATAGAAAATCTTATATAAGGATGCTTATATAGGAAGGGTGGCTAGAATTAGAGTTAAGCTAGGTTTAAAAAACCTCTTAAAAGTCAAAATTTGCCAAATTACAAGTCCCATGAGCGTCTACGAATTAATTACTCCACAACACGTAAATAGCAAGAGGTCTAGGGGCTTTTAAATTAGGAATTTTCACTTGACCTAACATCTAGAAAAATTGGTGGGGTTTTCGCTAGATTCATGTCTATCTCATGAAGGACTAGCGACTATCTTTCAAAAATCTTGTGACCAAATTTGATATAATTGCAATTCTTTCAGCTTGAACCTGAAGTTTCCCAACAAATTTGCAATTCAACTAAGGAAAAATTATTAAGTACTCAAAGAATTTAGATGACGTGGTACTCTCATTCTATCACATCATGACAACATATATAGGATAGGATGTGAGTACCACGTGTCCGTATTCCAAGAATACCAAATAATAACTCTTCACTCAGGCTAAAGTTTGTCATTGAAGATACTAACACAATACATTTATAATAACAGCTCTATATATGTTAGTGGGGAGGATCCCCCTCCACTTGGTAGCCTCCCCATGTGCAGTTATTCGCCCCTCCATATGGGATGACAACTGAGAATTACCTGCCACCCTTTGCTATTGCTAGCGAGAAGCTACTATTTGTTTTGTATTTTTTTATCAAAGATATAAAAAATAAAAAATATCATGCGCCTCTAAAAAAAATTATATATTAGACTACTTCTAAAATAAAAAAAGTAAAAATTGATGTCTCAAGCTCCCACTTTTTTAAATTAAGGTATTCAACTTCAAAAGTTTCAAATCTCATGGATTTCTATTAAAAGGATTTATTGAGAACAAACAAACCTTAGAGTTCCAAAAACTTGTCACATATACTCCCAAAAGACACTTTGGTTGATTGATATAGTTGGAATTAAATTGAAGGACATGAGATGATAAAAAAAGATACCTTAACACTCACACAACTAAAAACTAAAGTTACACATAAATACTTGGGATGGAAAGCAAACGCTCTAATAATTAAGTATCTTAGACTAACACATGATTTTAGCACTTATTTTCATTAATTATTATCTAGATAGTCTATAATCTTCAACTCTCGACTTTCAAGTTGGCAATGCACGTCTGGATGGCTCTAGGAATGTGCATTAATATTGGTCGATAACACTTTAGAAATCATGTGCATTGTCGGCCTTGATTGTGGACAGACATTTAAGCATTTCATGGCAAGCTGTACGACTATTATTAGTTCATTCTCAACTTGAACTGTTGGAAATGGAAGGCGTTGGTCCAACACATCTTTCAGCTGTATGTTCTCCATAGCTAACGGCGATGATAGTGAGGAGATGAAATCACCTGGATGCTTTCCTCTAATGACTTCGATTGCCAATACCCCAAAGCTATACACATCAGATTTTTCAGTTACCTTCATTGTATAAGCAAGCTCTGCAAAGAAAAGAAATAAAGGAAAGATGGACAAAATCAACACATATGCATGCTTTTCTTTGAAAGGAAAATGAAATAATTTATAACCTGGTGAAATATATCCATAAGTGCCTGCAGGGGAAGTCCAATTGGATGAGTCTACCTCCAAAAGCCTAGCAGTCCCAAAGTCTGAAACATGAGCCTCAAATTGAGAATCCAGCAAGATGTTGCTGCTTGCTATGTCACGATGAATAATCGGAAGGGAGAGATCATGGTGCATGTAAGACAATGCATTTGCCACACCTTTAACAATATTCAATCTTTTACTCCAACCCAATACTTTAGCAGAATCTTCGTTGCCCAAGATTAGGGACAAGCTACCCCTTTCTAGATATTCACAAACCAAAAAGGAATGTTGCACATGGGAACAAAAACCATAAAGTTTAACAATGTTTCGATGGCGTATGTCTATCAATGCCCTTATCTCATTAAAGAACTCCTTTTGAAATATGTTCTCACCAGCATCATGCAGTGGTCGATTGAGTTTCTTCACGGCTAAGATATCACCTGAAGTTAGCTCTGCTTTATAGACAGTTCCATGTCCTCCTTTCCCAATGCAGTATAGAGCATCAAAACCATTGGTCACTTTTATGATTTCATCATACAATGTTCTTCCATTGAAATGTAATATTGAAAGAGACAATACTTGGCCCTCGGTCTTGCTTTGTTTGGATTCTAGATCTGTCTTTCTTCTTTGCATAAAGAGAAAAAACCCAAAGATAGAAAGTAGAACAGTAACTGCTCCTAAAAGCGGGAAAACGAGAAGATACACGACTTTGTGTCCTCTTTTTGAGCTATGTTTGTATATCATGGAAGCATTGCAAGGTTGTAGTCCTGTAACATTACCGCACAATCCCTTGTTCCCTTTTAATGCTTCTACAGAAGCATTTAGAAATGCGTTGCTATCGGGAATTGGACCCTGCAACTCATTGTAGGATATGTCGGCATACAACAACCAATGCATTTGTTCGAATGCTTTTGGAATGAAGCCAGAAAGCTGATTGTGGGAGAGATTTAAGATCACTATGCTCTCCAATTTGTAAATTTCCATTGGAATCTCTCCGTTTAAAGAGTTATAACTTATATCTAATTTGGAGATATGAGATAAGTGCATTAGGTGGGTTGGAATCCCTTTGCTAAAATCGTTGTGGCTTAAATTCAACTCGATCAATTTCACGAAGTCTCCGAAATTACTTGGAATTGACTTACTCAGCTTGTTTGAGGACAGGTCAAGATATTCAAGATTTGTCAAGAACCCAAATTCAAAAGGTATAGTGCCAGAGAGTTGATTGCCATTCATCCATAATCGCATTAGAGAAATTAGGCTTCCGAATTCTTTCGGAATCGTCCCAACTATATGATTTGAAGAAAGATCAAGTTCACCTAGTTGAGTACTCCAGTTTCCAACCTCCTGTGGTATGCTACCAGTAATATTGTTTTTACCTAGTAGTAGAAATTTTAGCCGTGGACATTGTCCCCAATTACTTGAGATCCTTCCATAAAATCGATTATGCCTTAGATCTATGAACTCCAAGTTTGGATAGACACCGAAGTCCTTAGATATATCTCCAATGAGTTGGTTACCTCTTAATTGGACTCTGACTATGCTTGTGCAATTTTTGAAACTTTTGGGAATTTGGCCATCCAAATGGTTGTTGCTTGCAGCAAAGTGCCGGAGTGATCCACCATGGCAAATGTTTTGAGGCAAATTACCAATAAATTGGTTTGTGTCCAGTTGTAGAGTTTCCAAGTTGATGAGATCTCCAATTCCTTGAGGAATTGGACCGGTAAGTTGGTTTTCACGAAGTATTAAAGATATCAAATTGCTCATGTTAGCAAAAGAAGTTGGAAGAGAACCACGTAGCTGGTTATGATCCAACTGTAGATCTTTGAGAGAAGTCAAGTTTCCTATTTCTGTAGGAATGGATCCAGAAAGGCTATTATTATCCAGGTGAAGTAGGGTAAGATTTACCAAATCACCTAATAATGATGCTGGAATTGAACCCGAAAGATTATTGTGTTGAAGACTTACACTCTTTAGGGATTTCAAATTTCCAAGCTCCGAAGGGATGGGACCGGAAAGTGAATTACCAAACATGTGCAAGATGGTTAGCTTCTTCAAGTTCCCGAAAGTGGAAGGGATTGGACCTGTCAGGTGGTTTTGACTAATGTCAAGTCGATCCAAATTGGAGAGGTTTCCCATTTCTGGAGGAACGAAACCAGAAAGTTCATTGCCATAAAGAAGCAAAATAACCAAGTTGCTCAAATTGCCTAAAGAAGAAGGGATGTAACCGTCTATATGGTTTTTGTAAAGATAAAATTCAGTTAGAAGGTTTAGGCGCCCTATTTCTTCAGGAATGGAGCCGTTTAAGTTATTACGTCCAAGGTGGAGGGCCTTAAGAGTAGCTAGCTTGCCAATTTCTGGTGGGATTTTGCCTGAAAACTGATTAAAGGACAAATCGAGATATTTGAGTTTTGACAGGGAGCTAATTTGAGGTGGAATTGTCCCATAAAGAGTGTTCACGTAAAGATCAATGGACGCAAGATTTGGAAATGATAAAAAAGAAAATCCGTGAAGCGTACCTTGTAAGCTAGATTCGGTAAGGTTCATTTTGACGACGCTTCCAGCAAGGTTGCATGAAATACCAAGCCAATTGCATGGATTCCTACTTAGGTTTAGATTGGAAGAAGAAACTGGAATCCATGAAGATAAGTGGGATTGAGATTCGTTTTGAAGGCTGTTTTTCCATGTCAGAAGAGCAATAGCTTCTTTGGAAGAATTAGAAGAAAAGGCAGGTGCGTCCAGTGATGAAACCAACTGAGCAAATAGGACAAAGTTGATGAGAAGGGAAAATACTTTCTTAATGGCTAATGCTCCCATTGTTTTTACTCGTAGAGCGTATAATAGTTAAGGGCTTTATTTATAAGCAATCTTGTACGAGGCCTACCACTCATCAATCTAAAAGTAATATAAACACGTGGCGTGAATTGTACAATATTTATTGAGAATTTTGGTATTCAAAAAGTTTAAGGTCCCATTTGGAACATAGACTTAACTTAGATTAACTCAGTTCAGTCTAATTGTAAGCTGAGTCTAACATCTAAACACTAAACATTCAAATGATGAGATCGGAAAAGTTTTCGCAGTCAAGAGAGACGACCAAATAACTAAAATTAATGAGATTTAGGCCGCTCTGTTTGTTTCGTTGTATCACAATTTCTCTGTAAATAACTTTCATGATGTTTTGGTATTGAGAAATGTTTTAGCCATAAAGAGATTCTATAAAAATAAACTCAAAAAATTACGTATCTTGATATGGTACGTTTGGTTATAAAACTACTTTTATTATAAAGTAAATCTAATGTATCATATGAAATTATATCAATTTGAAAGTTTATTTTTATAGGATTTCTTTGTAACTATATTACTTCTATTTGATATTTGGATGTGCTTGGGAAAGTCAGTTAACGAAAAACGATTTTCACAATGAATTATAATATCACTACCAAACTAATACGGTCACACAAGTCAGTTAACACACGACAATAGTGACATTGTTTTAATTAGTCCTTTTACTTAACCGAAATCATTTTAATAAAAATACAAAATCTCAACTCAATTCATCTAATCATTCCAACTTTCTTAAATTTCTATACAAAATATAATAAATAATTCAACTTTTTCAAATCTCAATTCAACTTTTTCAAATCTTAATACAATAATAATATTAAAAAATAATATTTTAATAATATTTTATTCAACTTTTAATTTTCATTTAAAACTATCATCTTATATCACTATCCAAACGGGTGGCTAAATCACAAAGACGATGAATTATGAATTACTATACATAAACAAGCTGGATCGAGGAGCCACCTCTATCTCACTTGAAGGAGGTAGTCTTCGTTCCAATCCTTTTATCACAGTCCACGTACAACTAGCTTCGGGAAAGAAAAATATGTACCCTTGGAAGATTATTGCATTTTTGTGCGCACTTTTGTCAAAGTCTTGGTCCCTCATCTTTTAGAAAGAGACATTTGTGGTTCATGATGGTTTTTATAAGACCGGTAAATAAATAAGCCACTTGAGATCATGGGATCGGTCGAATTCGACTTCAAGTGCGCATTTCATAGATGAAATGCAAAAATATAATGCAAAAATATAATTATTTATTGAATGATTCAACTCGATCGTATAAAACTCGATTCCACTCATTTTATTTAATCATTATAACTTCTTTAAATTCTAATACAAAATATAATAAACAATTCAATTTTTTCAAATCTTAAAATAATAATAATATTAAAAATTAATATTCTAACAATATTCAATTTTTAACTTTCATCTCAACTCAACTCAGTTCAACATCTAAACGCAGCCTAAAATAATATATGTTCTCAATACTAAATCCTTATAAATATAATCATTGATATGCATATATATAAAGTTTATAAAGATATTAGTGAAAAGTTGTTTGCCAAAATTAATTTGTAAATAAAGTTATTAAATGTAATATAGATAATCTACTAATTAAAATGACGGGTGCTCATGAATAAAGTTGAACTCAGTCGAATATTACATAAGTTGTTCATAAACATGATAAAATCTAACTCAATAAAGATTGAAACTTGACTAGTCATGTTCGAATAAACAGTTAAATGCATAATACTAGACGTGCATCTCGGTGATCTACTTGTTCAAACTCGACTTGTTTACACCTTAATCGTCTTGAAATAACTAATTATTCATCAATTTTTTTTTTTTAAGTTTTTTCCCCCAATCAAAATTTAAAGTAGAAAAAGGTCAGACAGGTATATATATCCGTGTATATATATATATATATATATATATATATATATATATATTTATATATATATAAGTTAAGATTTTATGGGATTTTAGGAAATGAGAAAGAAAAAGTTGAATAAAAAATTAAAATATTGTTAAGAATATAATTTTTTAATATAATTTTTATTTTGAAATTTGAAAATATTGAATTGTTTTTTATGTTTTGTTTGAAAGTTTGAAAAAATTGTAATGATTAGATGAAAAAATTAAAGGTTTGAAAGTGAAAAGTATTTGTATTTATGATATTTGAATATTAAAATGAGATAAGATAAAATAAGATGAGATGAGAGTATCTTGCTATCAAAACCAAACCTTAATTAAGTTATTTTCAAGTCTTTTTGGGAGTTGTCAAATGCAGATAATTGAAAGAAATAGCACGAGAGCAGAAAATGATCATAAAATCTTCTAAACACCACAAAGTCTTCTAAATCCTACTCAAGTCAACATAGAAAAGAGACCGGCCACACTGAAGATGACTCTCCTAGCCGCTTGTAAGCCACAGAATGAAGTCGCCTCTAATTGCAAGTTTCAAGTCAAGACAAAGTGGCATGGACAGTACGTCATGGGATGCATTACTGTACGTACGTACCTACCATTCATGAATCGAAAAATATCCCAAAAGTTCCTAGAAAGTTTTAATTAAAAGTTATAATTAAACACATGAAGTGAAATAGACAATATTTATTGAGAATTTAATACCATTCAAAAAATTTAAATGGAAATCAATAAATATTATAGGACTCCGTTCATATATTTATCTTTATCTTATTTTAGGTCCTGATAAAGTTTAGATAATAAATTAAGGTTAGCGATATTGATCCCAGCCTTCCCAGTACGTACATTCAACTTTCTAGCTCGCAACAATTTCTCAGCAATTCATTGTTGAAAATTCTCGTCTACTAGATTCTCTATCGCTTCATTAATGTCCAGTCACATATTAATGTCCAGTCACATCAATGGATGGGAAAATGAAAATGTGTACGTACCCTTGGAAGATTAGGATTGCTTTTGCAAACTTTCGTTGAACTATTCTTTATCTTATATAAAGAGACTGTTCGGGTTCATGTGTTAAAGGAGACAGTCTTCATCCCTATCATTTTACTCAGTTATAACCAGCCAGTAATATATGTTCTCTCCGTGGATTAGTGCATTTTTTTCTACGCTTTTAATTTATCAATTAAAGTCTTTGTTTCTTTTTTCTTCAATTTTTGGTAGAGATATAGACATTTATGGTTTAGAATGGTCTTGATATAAGTAGTCACTATATATAATTTGTCAAAGTCTTTGTTCCTTTTTTTCTACGCTCATGTGCATGCAGCTGGCAAATGTACACAATCGGCCTTTTATTTAAGAAATATTTTATTACAAAAAAAATCTCAAAAAGAGATTAAATCACAAAGTTCTTTTTTATTGGTTAGGATTTGATTAAATTACAAAGTTGATAATGCAGAAGTTGCCGCAAACGTGAATAATCAATTCAACCGCATGCAATGAAGCAGCACTAAATAAACCTGAGCTGAGGAGTCTCTCGCTCTAACCGTTTTCTCTGAAAACGACTGAGAGGAGTTTGTTAGTCCGCTTTCTGCTTCTGCTGCTGCACCGGGCTGTTGCTGAAGGAGGCGAGGGTTGTATCTGCACGCTATGGCGGGTAGAGGTGAAGGTATGGAAGAAGTGACAAGAATCTGGGAACGATTGAAGCTGAGCGAGGAAGAAATTATACCCATAGGGGTGAACTGTAGGTTTTTGGAAAAGATAAAAAATAAAGGAAAGAGAAGTGTAGTTGGGAAAATTTGTTCGGAGAGAAGGATAGGGAAGGAAATTGTGAGATCAACAATGGAGAAAATATGGAGGGTAGGGAGACCAATGGAATTTCATGAGTTTGGGGCAAACTGTTTTATCATTACCTTTGCTTCAGTGAATGATAAGGAGAGAGTTATGAGTGGTTGTCCATGGCTCTTTGATAACTTTATGTTCGTGATTAAGGACTACGATGGTGAAACACAACCGCATCTGATGAATTTTGATCAAGAATGCTTCTGGATACAAATGCTAAATTTACCGCTAAGCTGTATGACAAAAGGGATGGGAGAACAGATTGGTGATTCTGTTGGGACTGTGAAGGATGTTGATGTACATGAGGATGGTTTGGCGTGGGGTAGAGTTTTAAGGATTCGAATTTCTTGTGACTTGAAAACACCTCTGGCAAGGGGACGAACCATAGAAGCAGAGGGGAAGAGAATGTGGGTTCCTTTTCAATATGAAAAACTACCAAAATTTTGCTATTATTGTGGTAGAATTGTACATGATAAGGAAGGATGTGGAGAGGGGAAGATGAGTAAACAGGGGATGAAGGGTGGGGAATTACAATACGGTACTTGGCTGAGAGCTCCATCAAGGAATCGAAGATGGTTTGAGAGAAAGGAAGAATATAAGAATAGTGAAACAGGAAAGGAAGATTCACAAGGCTCTTTTACAGGGTCAAAGGATAGGGAGGAATTTTTTGGAGATGGGGAGAGGAAGGAGAAATGTGTGGAAGTTGGGGATGAGGAGGAGAAGGGAGGAGTGGGAATTGGGATTGAAGGGGAAAATGATGTGGTGTGTCAAATAGGTGGGACTGATGAAGGTAATTTTAATCAAGAAGTTGAAAAAAATTCTCAAATAAGCAATAGTGATCTGGACATTTTCTCAAATGAAAGAAATGTGGCTTTAGTGATGGCTATGGAGGAAGTACAGAATAAGGAGAGTTCTCGTGGGGGAAGGAGGGGCAGTTGGAAGAGAAGAGCTAGAGGTAGATCAAATACTTGCAAAATTTCTAACTCCCTTTCTTTGAACAAAAGGGATGCTGAAAGTATGGAAGGGAATAAGGGGGAGGGTGTAATGAAAAAAGCTAGAATGGAGGAGGTAGTTGTTGAGGAAGGAAATGTAGGGGCGGTGGTTGCTGAGCAGCCCCGCCTGGTATTATGAATATTATAAGTTGGAACTGTCGAGGGCATGGCAACCCTAGGACAGTTCACGACCTTTGCTTAATGGCAAAGGAAAAGAAGGCCAACATGGTATTCTTGATTGAAACTATGCTTATAGTTGGGAGAGTAGAAATTCTGAAGAAAAGACTTGGGATGGAGGGATGTTTTGTAGTAGATTTTGTTGGAAGGAATGGGGGTTTGGCATTGTTCTGGAGGAATAATGAGGAAGTGGAAATAAAAAATTATTCTACTTGGCACATCAATGCAAAGGTCAGAATAGAAGGAGATGGCAATAAATGGCTATTTACTGGGTTCTATGGGCATGCTGAGACAGCTAAAAGGAAGTGGTCTTGGGACTTATTACGAAGTTTGAGGCCAAGAGAGCAAGAACCTTGGTGTGTGGTAGGGGATTTCAATGAGATTCTGTTCCAAAATGAAAAGTTGGAAGGAAGGCCAAGACCTGAATCACAATTGAGTCAATTCAGAGAAGTGTTAGAAGATAATCAACTATTTCATTTAGGCTGCTGTAATGGTTTCTTTACATGGAGCAATAGGCATGCTGACTTCTCCTTTACAAAAGAGAGGTTAGATAGATGTTTGGCAAACAATAAGTGGAAGGAGTTGTTCCGAGGAGTAAGAGTGGAAGGCTTGCCAGTAAGAACTTCAGACCATTTGTCTATACTGATGTCATTAGAAGGGGCTGTCAATATGCAAGGAAGATGGCAGGCTTTGTTCAGATTTGAGGCCAGCTGGATTAAAGAGGAGGACTGTGAGGACAAAATAAAGACAGAATGGGATAGAGGACAGCAGATAAATGACCATGGGAGCAGGGTGCAAGCTCGATTGAATTATTGTAGTAGGACTTTGATGAAATGTTTTAATAGCAAAGATAAAAGGAGAGCAAAATAGATTGAACAGATTACAAGAAGGATTAAGGAAGTGCAAGAAGAGTTGGGGCCTCATAATGTAGAGGAGCTGAAAAGCTTACAAAAGCAAGTGGGAGAGTTGATGGAACAGGAGGATATTATGTGGAAACAAAGGGCCAAGAGAAACTGGTACAACCTCGGTGATAGAAACACAAGGTTCTTTCATGAGTGTGCAAATCAAAGGAAGAAAAGAAGTAAAATATCTTCAATTGTAGACAGAAAAGGAACCTTGAGATTAGAACAAGATGGAGTTGTAGAAGCCTTTAAAGACCATTTTGCTGAGGTGAATAAAACTGCTAGTCCGAGAGTTGATATGATTGAAAAGTGTATTGAAGCAGTAGAGAGAAGGGTAACTGATGAAATGAATGAATCTTTGGAGAAGGTTTTTATGAGGGAGGAAGTAGAGGAGGCTCTGAAGATGATGGGGCATTAAAATCCCCAGGACCAGATGGTTTTGGGGCATGCTTCTTTCAATCTTTTTTGGCATATTGTGGGTGATGATGTGTGTGGGGCAGTGCTTCATTTTCTCAATGGTGGAAGGATGGTCTCTACTTTAAACCACACCTATATAGCTTTAATTCCAAAAGTGAGTGACCCCAAAAATTTTAATGAGTTTAGACCAATAAGCTTATGCAATGTAGTGTATAAGCTTGCTGCAAAAACTCTTGCCAATAGATTGAAGAAAGTTATGGATGTTATCATTTCAAAAAATCAGAGTGCCTTCATTCCTGGGAGGTTGATTTCTGACAATATTGTAGCAGCCTATGAAGTGTTGCACTCTATGCAAACAAGGCAAAGGAGTAAGGATGGCAGCATGGCTTTAAAATTGGATATCTCAAAGGCATATGATAGAGTAGAATGGTCTTACCTTGAAGCAGTGATGAAGAAGCTGGGATTTGGGGATAGGTGGACTGATTTGATAATGGAGTGTATATCCTCAGTGTCTTATGCTGTTTTAACAAATGGGAGACTAGGAGAGACTATCCTCCCTACAAGGGGACTGAGACAGGGAGATCCCTTATCTCCTTATCTCTTCCTTTTGTGTGCTGAAGGTTTAAGTGCAATGCTCAACAATGCTGAAAGAAGATCAGAACTGAGAGGGGTGTCAGTTGCTAGAGGAGGAATAAGGGTCACTCACTTACTATTTGCAGATGATTGCATTATTTTTGGGAAGGCAAGTTGGGTGGAATGGAAGAAGATTAATGACATTCTTGAGCTTTATGAAGCTGCCTCAGGTCAGAGTTTAAACAAGCATAAGACTACAATCTTCTTCAGTCCCAAAGTCCATATTTCTATGAGAGGAAAAATGTTGAAAGAAATGGGAGCAAGACAGCAGAATCATTGTGAAAAATACTTGGGTTTGCCAAGTATGGTTGGTAGATCAAAATATAACTCTTTTAGAGTTATTAAGGACCGAGTGTGGAAGAAGATTAGTAATTGGAAAAATCAATTTCTATCACCCTCGGGTAAGGAGGTGCTGTTAAAGGCTGTAATTCAAGCCATCCCAACATATCATATGACTGTTTTCCAGCTTCCAAAGAAATTATGCCAGGAAATAGCTGCTCAAATGGCTAAATTCTGGTGGAGCTTCAAAAAGGACGAGAATAAAATTCAATGGAGGAGCTGGGCAAAATTGGGGGTTGCAAAAGCTAGTGGAGGATTGGGCTTTAGAGAACTTGTAAGCTTCAACAAGGCTTTACTAGCAAAGCAATGTTGGAGAATGTTGACAAATTCTCACTCCTTGGCTGCAAAGGTCTTGAAGGATAAATACTTTAGGCATTCTGACATTTTGGTTTCAAAGCTGGGGTTTAGGCCATCAGCTATTTGGAGGAGTTTATGGAATTCTTTGGAGTTGTTAAAGGAGGGGTTGGTGTGGAGAGTAGGTGATGGGAGAGTATCAACATCTGGAGAGATAAGTGGATACCAAAACAGTCTACTTTCAGAATTCAAACACCCAGAACTTTACTAGCAGCTGAAGCAAAGGTCAAAGAACTTATTGATGGGGATACTAAGACTTGGAAAATAGATTTGGTTAAAGACATTTTTAATGAAGAAGAGGTAGTTCTTGTCTGCAGCTTACCTATTAGTTCATCAGGTCTACCTGACAAATTAATTTGGGATCATACTAAGAATGGTTAGTTTGATGTCAAAAGTGCATATCATCTGGAGTTGTGCAGGAAAAATAGAGAAAAGGGGGAGGTATCGAAAGCTGGTACAGAGAACTGGAAGGTGTTGTGGCAGTTAAATGTACCTGGTGTAGTTAAAATGTTTCTTTGGAAAGCAATGAATAACTATCTTCCTACAAAATTCAACTTGTCTTGCAGGAAGATTGTTAAAGATTACCTCTGTCCAATCTGTAAAATGCAGAAGGAAACAGTTTCTCATGCTCTATGGAGCTGTGGTGGAGCTATGGATGTTTGGGCAGAAAATCTTAGTCCTGTGCAGAAATGGGCATCTACTGAGAAGGATATACAAGAGCTATGGGCAGACTGGTGTAATAAATTGAAAAGAGAAGATTTGGAGTTAATGGCAGTAGTACTGAGAAGGATTTGGTTGAGGCGAAACAGATTTGCTTTTGAAAATAAATTTGAAGGGCCTGATGTGATTTTTAGACAAGCCACTGACTTTCTGCTTCAGTTTCAGGAAGCTGAACAAAAAGAACCCAGGAGCCAGATTGAGAGATCTTAGGCAAGAGAGTTACAGATGGAAGGTTCCTATAGAAGGCCAAGTGAAGGTTAATTGGGATGCTGCACTTAAAGTTAATGAAGGAAGGATGGGGATTGGTGTAGTGATGAGAGATGAGCATGGAGATCTGTTGGTGTCACTGTGTGCTCAGAAGAAGATAGTAACCTCTCCTCTAGTAGCTGAGTTTCAGGCTCTTTGGCGTGCTATGCAATTGTGTGCAGATTTGAACCTATCGAAAGTGGTCTTTGAAGGGGATGCTCTGAGTGTGATTAAAGCAGTGAATGATACTGAAGCTAGCTGGGAATGTCATGGTCAATTGGTTGAAGACATTAAAGGGATTTTGAAGAATAGATCAATCTGGACAGTAACACATACTTATAGGGAATGTAATAGTGTAGCTCACTTTCTAGCTAAATCTTCTTTACTTGTAAATGAGGAAATAATTTGGATAGAAAAAGGCCCTATAGGCATACAGTACTATGTTCAAAAGGATAAAGATGTAACAGTTGAAGAAGAATGAATACAAGTTCGATGTTTTTGATTCAAAAAAACAAAAACAAAAAAATTCAACCGCATGCTCATTAAACTCAATATATATTTAATTCTTGTAACTAAGAATTTATCATAGCATAAAAAGTATCAACTCGATAACGATGCTCAATTATAAATAAAATTGATCAGCTTGTTGCTTGCTATTGGTAAGTAAAAACCACCCATTTTTTATCTATATCTTTTTTAATAATTCTTTGGTGGAAACAAAATTCATGGCATTAAAAATATGAGTTTTTCTCTACAACACACCTGTTGATAGAAAAAAAATAAAAAATAAAAACAGATGTGTAGTGTAACCTGGCTACTTAATAGAATATTCCAAGTATTATCAGAATATCTTACTATTATTCATTATTTTATTATTATTATTTTTATTTATTTTGTATTACTATTCATTATTATTCAACATTCTATCATTACTTTTTTATTACTTTTTTATTATTATTCGCAAAATACCTTAAATGTTCTCATTAGCCAAACACAGCTTAAAGATTCCACCACGACAAACTCACTCAAAGTACCATTTCTTGTCCTTATTCCTTAATTTTATTTTCAAATTTTCTCCCGAAACCAACATTTGAAGTTAGGAGAGGATGCATGCTGGCACATGTCAGAATTCTGCTTAAAAGAGCGTAGGTACATATAGGCTGTGCTCATTTCAATCCCAATCATGAATGGAATTCACTATTTTTTTAATATTTTATAAAAAAATTAAACTCATCTTAACGTATTTTATACATTTAAATATATATCTTAATTTATTTATATTCAGACACATCTCAATGAAACTTATAAAATATTACTAATCACAGATAAATTCAAATTATCTGAGATCATGAGATCATCTCAATGTATAAACGCACTCATAGTCTATATGGACACATGGTGTGACTCTCACTCTAGAGTGTGAATGTGAAGTCATTAGAAACTGGTAGTTAAATAAGCAATTTTAATAATATAATGTAATGTGATAACGCAGAAGTAGTACCATCTCATGCGTACTCTAAAACTAAGTAATATTAATTAACTATTCTCCTTATACTTTAGAAAACAAAATTCTACTTGGATGTTCTCAAAAATTAACGGCAAGAGGGATTAATGCCTTTCTGATGCAAGGGGATCTGGGTATGATGATTAGGGCTGTGCAAAAAAGTACGTAACCCGGTCCGTCCGTAAGCCCCAACCCGACTCGACCCGAAAAAGCGGTTTGAAATAGTTGCGGGTCGAACCCGTTGAAACCGACTACACGCTTTCACAATTGATCTCAAACCCTAGCTGCCATTCCTCAACATTTCTCTCTGTCGTCATAACCACTTGCAGTCGATTTAAAGCACGAGTTGGAGCATGTTATACGGATTGTTGATCCATTGTTTAACCACAAGGAAAATCCTCAGTTTTATGCCAATTTGGAAAAACAAAAAGAACAAAACAGAGCATTTCATCACGGAATAAAACCCAACCTTATAAAATACATGAACGAACCAACGATTAAATTGAAGAAGAAAAGCAAGGCTTGCTTGCATCAACCGTGAGGAGCTCGGTCCAAGCACCATCCAAGAATCCCCATAAAACCCATATTGGATGCTCTGCAAAAAATGGCCATTTCATCACGGGTCCGATGAAAACCAACATGAAAGTGACAAACGTAGCACCTGAGAGAACCCAAATTGATATCAGGGGGTTCTTGTGGCCACCACTGTCACCGTCACCCGCGAGTGCCACAGCTAGAGCCAGCAGGATCCACGCAGCGATGTCGTCGAACGCAGCTCCAACCTGGCGAGCTCTCCCACTCTGTTACGGTTGAGGTTACAGTTGAGGTTATGGCGAGCTCCAACCATGGCGACCCGTCCCTTCTTGTCGAACGCAGTGATGTCGTCGACTTCCCCTGTTACTTGTTAGTTCCTCTCACTCTCGCTTTCTCTCTGCGTTTTGTGGCTTCAGATTCACATCAATTTCGTTTGTATCTCAATCTCTTGAGATTTAAAGGTCTTATTACTCATCAAACGCGGGTCGGGTCAGTCCACTTATTTTTGTTCTGAGTGACGGGTCGGGTCGGGTCGGTCCTAAATAATAATCGGGTCAGTCGGTGCTCACCCCTAATGATGATGCCAAGTTGGCAGATTCTACGTTAGTAGCTTTAGACTCTTTTGAGAAGGCAATTCTGCGCAAATATGATAGGAAAGAATGAAGATTCCTTGAATTGGAACGATATTGAGCACACGTCAGTATTTTACTCATAATTTTGACTACAGGTATCAGAATTGCACATATGATCCCAACGCTTGGTGGTCCTTGTTTTTACCCCGACATTAGTCGTTTTCCCACCGAATCGTTGGTTTAAATTATTTTTTCCTTTTAAGGAAATGTTTTGCTATCTCTTTTAGAATAATTTTTATTCCGGTTTGGGCCAAGTTTTTTAGAAGATTCTTATTTTGTTATGTATTTTAATTCTATGCAATAATTAGAGTTTTGTCTTTTCAGGCAAAATTCTCAAAATCTCGAATCTCTTCAACTATTTGAGCTCAACTTGTGGTTTCAAAATTAGTTTTTGACTTTTATGGTTAAGCCCTACTCTCATAGTAGTTTTCTATCTGTTTTGCAACATTTTTCAATTTCAATTCTTAGTTTTTGTTGATTAATTATCCTTCCGAATAATTCTTATTCTATCAAGCGTCACTTCCTCACCATTAAGGAATAAAAGATCCTTCTGAAAGCAATTTAATATATTGAATGAAAACTAGGGTATACATATCAATATATTTGAACAGAGCAACTATTAAAGATATACAACATATCTTGAATTAATGCAGAAGTTCAAGGTGCTGGCTAATAATAGATTATTATTTTCATATGTTTTCCCAATAGAAACACAAAGGATAGGATATCATTTATGTTCAAACAAAAAGATCAAAGGACGTTTCCCCAATCAAGAGAGACGATCAAATAAGACTAAAATGAGGTTTAGGCCGCTCGTAGCCTGGAATCACCATCTAGCCCCCAAAAGGTCCTTCTATTGCAGAGCTATAAAACCATAAGTGGTAGAGAGAGAATGCAAGCGATTGTGTCATTCAGTGATTATTTGTGAGCTCGAACGATTCATCCAGTGGTTATAGGTTTCCATATTTTGAGCCTTTTTCCCTGCATGACTCCTCTTTGACCACCACTTACCACCACGTCAGCCCCTCGTCGTCCATCTAGGCTCATGTCGTGCCGCGCCACGGTCACATCGGTATTGTCGTGCTATACCAGATCTGTTGTGAACGACGCCAGCAACCTCTTTGTTTCAAACAGCGATGGACCAAGGGCCACCGCCACCGTGCCTCGTCCAGGTTCGTGCTGTGCCTCCGTCATGCCAGTAAGTTCCTGGTCACCGCTGGTTGGCCCTTACGCCACCATCCCATCGTGCTCCACCAGACCTGTTGTGCACGACGCCAACCTCACACTGTTTGAAACCGCAGATGAGGATAGTGCGTGGCCATATTCCGACAATGATTATTTGGGGTCTTTGGATTTTCCGTTGTGAGATTCACATGGAGGATAGGAAATTCACCTGGAAGCATATTGTATCAGCTATTTTGATGCAGATTCAGAATGTATTTGTGGTGCCTATGAAATTCAAGTTTTGTTCTACTCGAGACCAAGAGATGTTACGGAGCATTAGATGTCTTATCATTGCGCCGCGATGTACTAAACCTAGTGCTTTTGCTTGGCAACTTCCTAATTGTAGTCATTGGAAGTTAAATATAGATGGTTGTTCGCTTAGCAATCCTGATGTATTTGGTGGCGGTGGTGTGATTCAAGAACATAGAGGTGATCTTTTTGCAAGTTTTTCTCATCACTATTAAATTCAAACCAATATTGTAGTTGAATTTTGAACTTTAAGAGATGGACTTGGACTTTGTAAAGAACTGGGTTTATCGAATATAATAGTTGAGACAGATTCTATGACGGTTCTTTCATGGATTCATCATGGTGAATGTTCCCACGGGTATTATGGGACTTTTGGGAAGAGGTTATTGAGCTTATTCAAACTCTTAATTGTCGCATTTGTCATGTTTTTCGAGAACGCAATATGATTGTTGATATTTTTGCCAAAGGAGCCCGTAATTCTTGTATGGATCTTCATGCTCATAGCCTTATTCTGAGAAGGCTTAAAGGTTTGTTGCGCCTTGACAAATGCTCTTTACCTTATTTGAGATTGAGGTTTATTTAGTGCGAGCAGGTGGCAGCGAGTAGGTTATGCATTTCCTTACTTCCCAACTTTTCGGTAAGATCAAATTGGATCATACAAGTTTTCTACATGTTTTCATGCAGGTTTTCATGCAAATTCATTTAGCTTTAGTTGACGTATTAAGGTCTTAATGCTGCTTTGAGTTTTTGTTAGTACTATATAAATTTTGAGTTAGTCTATATCTTATTTTGATACTTGGTTTGGATTTTTTTTTTATTATATGTGACCCCTGGGCATTCGTTTTGTAACCACGGTATTCCTCCACCACAAGTGAGAGCTATCAATAAAATTGAGATTTCGTCCTCTTCTTAAAAAAAATGAAAAGAAAAGAAAAAAGAAGAAGAAGAAGAAGAAGAAGAAGAGAGATATAGGCCGCTCTATTTGTTTATGCAGTACCACCCCTCGGCCCCAACCTCGGCCTCAGCCTCGGCAAGGACCGTGATGTTGACCACTTGGGTTATACACCCCGCACATATTATGACAACAAAGTGTGTGCTAACATGCAAATGTACATACACTCATCGCATATTATGATAACAAAGTACATGTTTATATTCTCAATAAAAATATATAGTTCATTCGTTGTCGAAAATAAAAAGGTTAGTCATAAAATAAAGTCTATATAATAGTACTAAAAAGACTTTATACAACTCACCCCAAATTATCCATAAGCCACATTCCTCCAAACATAAGTTAAATAATATTACAATCATCAAGTATTTTTATAAAATCCAAATACAGTACTTAATCAAAATGGGAGAAAGTAGCAATCCTCAATCCTCTAACACTGTTAGATCTCCATGCTCATAACCACATCCAAACTCTTTCTCTACATCAAAATCTACAATACCAAGGAGCGGGACCGTAGTGGGGCTACCACGGCGCGATGTTTTACAAAATCTCGGTAAGTGAATCTAAGACCAAACTCAAATATGCAAGTCCAATGGAAATGAAGATATGCAACTTATAGATGCAAAGAAAATTAAATCATGCATACTAAGCTACAGATTTTCGAGCCACATACTAAAAAACTTCACATAAATATTTACCGAGCAACAATGCTCAAAACACACAAACATCAACCACTTGCTCAAGGGGCCCAAGCCATCTAAGCAACTTGAAAACTGACTCAAAAACCCACCTTTAAAATATCCAGTTTATTTAATGTGTGGGACATGGTCTCCCTAAATAGACCATCCACACACCACGACTCCCTTCGCCATACCATGGGTTACGACTAGGCGAGTGACTTCATTACAAGCAATGCCCACTTTCGTACCTAGCACGTTCTTGGCCAAGCATCCTCTAGCCTCCACTAGCAGAGGGGCCATAGTTTAGACCCGATAGGTTACCATCTCACCTAAGCCCGTGAACGCCCAACAACAATTCAGAGGACGTCACATAATATTATGCACTCCTGAGTGACCAGAGAAGGTCTACCGAGATAATGCCCCATCTCGATTTGAGGTCGTCATATATACACCTACATAAAACCTGTTTATTGAAACGCTTACACAGATACACACTACTTGTGAATAAGGCAATATTCCCAACAACCCAAAAATCCAGCAAGCATTATCAAATCATTTACATGTTGAAAAGCTGTCCAAAGACAAGAAATCCAGTAACAACAACTCAACATTATATCAACAGAAACATCAAAACTATATGTACTATTTTCACAAAATAATGGCAGTTCTTTTTCCCAAAAACCAGCAAGCTTTATCAAACCATTTTACATGCTAAAATACAGCACCAAATATAATAAAACAACAAACATATCTTAATAAGAACAGAGAGAAAACACAAGAAGTTCCAGCAGGCATTTACATACTGAAAATTTGTCCAAATGATAAAAAATCTCTGCAATCATTGACATGATGAAACTCAGTCCCACAACAATACAAACAACAAACTCAACTCAGAAGGAACATGAAGAAAACATACAAATTCCAGCAAGCATTTATAGGTTGAAAACAACGCAAATGTGGGAAATCCCAACAAATTTTCACGGATTGAAACAGTGTAAATGTGGCAGACTCCAACAAACATTCACAGACTGAAAACTGTGCAAAGGTGCGAGTTTCCCTGTAACAATATACTTCAAACATTACAATGAAAGTATGGATAGGTTATCCTCACAACCATGGTCTCGATTTACATGAACTTTGTTCCAAACAAAAGAGGCAATAGTGATTAAGTCCAAACTAGTACACTTTCATTTCCGAAACAATATCTTTCTTCCAATGTAAAATGGTGAAACACAATCAAATATACAACTTCTTTCCATAGAATCACATCCAAACAACATCCACAAATTCAAATTCCCAGTCAACAACAGCCCAAGCAAACCCCCAACAACCAAGTTCACAATAGATTCCCACAACATAGGGGCAGAGCACAATCTACAATTATTTAAGCAAGATGTTAAAGCATAAGAGGTCAAAATGTTACAAATGAGAAACAGGGATGATTATGTACCGTAACAATCCCAATCGCACTCCAACATCACAAAGGCAAGGATATGAACAACAAGAAAATTCATCAAATCTATCAACGCCCCTCCTCAAGCTGATGTGCGATGGTTGACGATGGAAAGGGGCTGAGTTTCACGGTGCTTGGTTGTTCCTCTCGGTGGCTCATGGTTCGTACGTTGGTTGGTGCTTGGTTGTTCCTCTCGGTTGCTACGTCCTTCACAGTGGATGGTGGCTAGCGATGTGCTTGTGGTGCGGTTGTGGCTGAGGAAAACGTGAGGGAGAGAGAGACAGAGATAGAGACATAAACAGAGATGGAACCGAACTGGGAGAGAGGCGGAGAGACTTATCGACGACGATTGCGTCAAGCTACTCAACGAAGCTTGTGGTGGCAACTGATGGATCGAGGGAAGGGTTTGAGAGACTCATGGAGGGACAGAGATCGAGATAGAAGACGTGAGGGAGATAGAGGGTGAGTCGAATAAAGGGCGAGACGGAGAGGGAGACCTCACCATTGCCGGTGTTGGACTGGCATGGTGGGGTGACGATGGGAGTGACCAGAGGGAAGCCGAGCTCAATTGAGGTTGGAGATTTCTAACCCTTGAATAGTTGAATATTACCGGTGGTCTTGGTCCAAAGGCGTGTTGGATGGCAAACGGTAGTGGCGGCAATCGGAAAGGGACAAAAATAAAGGGAGAGGATAGGATAGAAAGAGAGTGAGAGAGGGGAGAAAACCAGAGAGAGAAAGACTCTGAGAGAAATGAGAGAGGGTTGGAGGCGGAGGCGGAGGCGGAGGAGGTTACCAGCAATGAGAGGGCTACAGCGGTTGTGTACGGCGAGATGGAGCAGAGGACAGCAGGAGGCAAAGGGCGATGGGGATAGAGGGTGAGAACTGAGAAGCCTAAAGTGAGAGATAGCCTGAGAGGGAGGTGGGGTGTGTTCAGCGTAGGAAGGGGGGAAAGAGAGAGACAGAGAGGTAGACTTAACAGCGAGTGGCATGCAGTTGGTGTGCAAAGAGGCATACAGGGCGTCACGGGAGGGAAGAAGCTAACGTGGGGGATGGGGGAAGAGAGAGAGACCGGTGAAGGGGATAGAAGAAAGGAATGAGGGTTTGTTGTGTGAGTTTGGGCCAAAACGGCATTGTTTTGATGGTGGGTTGCGCAGACTTCTCATGGCTTGGGCTAGGGCTAGGGCTAGGGCTGGGCTTCACCCGTATAATACTTTAGCCTAGGGGTGCTACCCGCATGGTGCGGGGCGGGGGGCGGGTGCGGGGGCACCCCCTCCCCGCCCCCCGCCCCGCACCATGCGGGTGATGGGGGTTTTTCCCCCGCCCCCGCCACTATATTAAAAAAAAAATTTTTTGGTCTAAAAAAAATATTTTTAGACCAAAATTATAATATAATTTAAATAATAAATTAAAATTTATAAATATGAAAAAATTTAAACTCATTAGAGTTAGATTTTGGATTGATTTAGCCTTCTAGGCTAATCTTTATATAGGAGACCAAGGCAATACAATAGTCATCCTTAAGCAATGTGGGACTTACTACTAAGTCCCACATTGCTTAAGGATGACTATTGTATTGTCTTGGCCTTCTATATAAAGATTGGCCTAGAAGGCCAAAACAATCCAATGACTTGAATATAATTTTAAATCTTTTATAAATTGTGTATATCTATATACAATATATTTATTTAATATATATAAATAAAAATTTTTTTTAATGTGGGGCGGGGGCGGGGGCGGGGCGGGGCCCCACTGGGGTCATCCCGCCCCCCGCCCCCGCTATGCCCTCTCTATGCGGGGCGGGGCAGCGGGGGCGGGGCCCCGCTGCCCACCCCTACTTTAGCCCTCGAGATCTGCCAGGGGTGACTATAACCAATGTCCAAAGACGTATAGAGTCAATAATCTCTATCTGAACTTCCATAGGTTCTTCCATTATAATTGTAACACCCCAATCTCTGCTTATTTTATTACAAGGATTTGGAGTATCAGGACATGTAATACACGATCTCATATTCCTACTCATGACAAATAACATGCAATATATTTTATAAATTCATCTAGTAGAATTTAATAATCGTAATGAAAACGTGACTTATAAATTTTCATACCAGAATAACTTAAAACCATAACTTCATTATAAAAAACACTCATTCACGCATCATTTAAATGTCTGTAATATGAGGCGTGTACATAACACATAAACAAATGGAGAATACATCTCCTTATTCCGGTCTTGGTTAAAGGGAGTCTTAAAATTGAACATATTCAAAGCATCGTCCAGATGCGCTGTTGTATGACCATCTCTAGAAACATCATAATTAACTCCAACTAGCGGCTTGGGTCTAACTCCTCCTCAATCATCCTTTGCAGCCTGCATTCATCACCATTTATGTGTTATGAATGGAATGGTAATTGAAACTAATAGAGTGAGATTCCTTCAAATCTCAATAAATTAACAATCAACGTACAAAGAGATAATATAAACATGATAGACAATACACATGTGATGGATTCGTGAGAGACATAGAAAATAGTCATATTTTTTTCCATCTAGATTCCTAAACATCTTTAATAAAAACACATTTTCTTACGGAGAACATTTTATACTTTTTTAACTTTTCTTCAATTCAATTCTCTGTCCCTCTCTCTCTCTCTCTCTCTCTCTCTCTCTTTTTGTTAAAAAAACTTTCTTAACATATGGTATCATCACAACTCTCATTTTTCTTTCTCTTTTTTTATTTTTTTGCATCGTGAGTACCTTCTAGTTATCATAACTCAACTTTTAGTTGAGATAACATTATTAGAGCCACGCAGATAAATTTCAATGCATTGATCATAACTTTTCATAGCATGGACACCCACGAGCGTTAGGTGTCATAATTCGACAATGCACTAGAATCCTTTAAAGAGGAACCAGTCGAACTTTGTTGATTGTTCTTCATCAACCCAGGAGTTATCACTCTATTTTTAATCACTCCAGAGTGGACAGATGAGTTCCACTAGGATATTCCCCATCCTAGCATTGGGTTGTGATAAAATGTTTTTCATGTTATGCTCATGACAAAACATACGCTATGACATGTGTTGTTCTTTGTACAAGTATCAAACTTCATGTAAAATATCATATTTTTATGCATTATGACATAGAGTACTTGTTTATGCAAAAATTCATAATAACCAACACATGTCATGTAATGACCGAATGCCCATAAGGTAATATTAGACATTTCATGATCAAATAGCATTTGTAAAATGAATGCGGCATTTACACAAAGTCATATAAACATTATCCAATAGCAAGTTAGAAGAAAACTTACAAACTTCTTGAATTACGAAGGTGAGGTGGCTGAAATAAGATATTTGTTCAATGTTAGAACTTTAATAGTCACTAAAACCATACACTTACACTTAGTACTTTTAACTTGTAATCTTTGCTATTTTTTTTGCCAAAACATGAAACTTCATCACTTCCATGTTTTCAGACACTGTTTTGGAGCTCGGTATTACGCTGTTATAAGTTGGTTGCCCGTGTGCCTACCTCTCATTGTGCAGGTTGGTTGCGCATGGGACTCTGTGTGCAAGTTGCCTGCCTCTTTATAAGTTGGCCATATTTTTGTTTTTGCCCATCATCTGTTCAATAGAAGTACTGAACCAAAGATGCCTCTTCTCATGGCATTTCCACCAGAGATGCCTCTTCACTTTACATGTAGTCAATCTCGTTTTCTGACCACCATTGATGCCTCTTCTCATGACATACTTGTAACACCCCGTATTTTAGTATATTTTTAATTGAAGGATTAATTTTTATTAATTTAAATATTGGTTTTCTTATTTTAAGTTTATCAGATTTTTAGTGGGTTTATTTTTATGATTTTTAATTTGTGAAAATTATTTTGGTGTGCTTTCTTAATATTGATTATTGATATGCATTTAAATTACTCTTTATTTTAATTAATTTACTGTTGGGTTTAATTATTTTATTTTCATTTAATCTCTACGTTTAAATTTATTTATTTAACTTGCTGTTTTGAAATCTTTTTTCTTGGATCATTTTTGTGACCCAAGATGTGAGGATTAGACCTCATTTCTTTCCCTCACTTTTCTTTTTCCTCTTTTTCTTTTCTTCTTCCTTTCTTTCTCCCCATTTTCTTTCTTCTTTTAGCTTCTCCCTGCGCGCGCGACACCCTCCCCTCTCTCCCCATGCGTTTTCTTCTTCCTCCAGCCACTACCGCCGCGCACCGCCGTGCACCTCACCGCCCCTCCCATTCTCTTCCTCACCGGCTGGCAACTACCTCCCTTCAATCTCAACCCCTCTCGCGCTGCCGTTAGCCACCACGAACTACTCCAAGCCACAGCATCCATTTGCTCCAGTGCCGCCGTCGTGCCACCTCCGACCACCATTTCTTCACCACATCATCATCGACCTCTTAGCAACCCAATGCACCCATCCTCAGCCCCGATCTGCCACCGGTGAAGCCAATTCATCAACATTTTCGATTTGGGCATTTTAGCCTTCAAACGCCTTCTACGCCGCCACCCACGGCCAACCACCACCACCACTAGCTTCACCGACATCCCTAAGCCCTACCTTATCAATCTCGGGTCTTGGTTTATCCCTGTTCAAAAGTGAGTTTTTGAGACCCACGGCCACAGTGCATTTGGCACTGTTCTATTGTTGTGTTGCCATTTCTTGCAGCTCCGTGATTCTTCAGAAATTATATTAAAGCACTGTAAGTATTTTTCAAAGAACTTTCATGATTTAAATGTATTTTTCCACTAACTCATTTTATTGTGATCTGTTTGGTTTTGCCGGACTGAGTCCGAGGAGTACGGGGGTCGGATGGATTGGTGGATAAAGTTATTTGTGTGTTTGCGCTATGTTGAGTGTTGTTGGATGTTGGTTATTGAGATGGTTCATGTACATGGCATATTTGCACGCATGATCATGTTTGTAAAGGAAACTAGGTTTTCGTGTAATTGCATTCATGTTCATATGTATATTGAAAACTGGATTTTCATGTGAAAAGATTTCTGGGTGCGAGTGTATCACGACCCCAAGCCGAGATGGGGCATTATCTCGGTGGAGCTCCTTTGGTCACTCAGGAGCGGAATATACTGTGTGATGTCCCCTGGATTGTCGCTGGGCGACAATGGGATCAGACGAGATGGTCTCGTGCCGACTCCATGGTCCCTCTGCTGGCGGGGACTAGAAGATGTTTGGCCATGAACTCACTGGGCGCGGAACTGGGCATCGCTACGAAGCCAGGACGTGCGGATGGTCCCTATGGGAGATCATGGTGCATATGGTAATAATGGATATTTGGACTATTTTCTAGGAAAATAGCGTGTATTGGATAAATGGATTTTTATGTGAATCATTTTATGGGAAAATGATGGATTATTGTTTTGGGCCATTTTTTGGAAAAATGGCGGAAAATGTTTTATGGATATGTTTTGGGCCAAAATGAGATTTTGGCGTGTGTTGGAAAATATTCATTTTCGGGAAAAATGACGTTTTGGGCATAATGCATATTTCATCATATGCTTGCATTATTGTTGGTAACATTAATGCATTTTTAATCTCGTGAGTTGTTTGGATCTTACTTACCTGCGGTATCGTTTTATGGTAACACAGATTTCGATGCAAATGAGGCTGAGGGTGAGCCTGAGGATTCGGCTCCGCCCGAGGAGTGATTTGGGATCACTCGTTTTGGTTTGGACTTGTATTATATTTTATTTTGGGATAACTGTATAACTCTTAAACCACTTTTACTGATGTTTAAATTGTGTTTAAATTCTGGTACTTAGTTGACTTAATTTATCCGTTGCGTTGTTATTGTACACTATTGCATGTACACACACTTGGCACTATTGTTGGGATGCGTGACCATGTTGTCATCATCCGGGTGTCTCGATCCCCGAGTTTCTGTACATGGAGGTTGGGGGCGCCACAATAGTGATGGCATTTTCAACTGAAGTGTCAGTCCAGATATCAAGTCCAAGGATCTGAGAGGTCAAGGCAGCAATAGGCAGAGTTTTGTATCTCTTTTTCGTATTAGAGTTTTGTATCTCTTTTTCGTATTAGAGTTTTGTATCTATATCTATCCGGTTTCAATTAATGAGTCCACTAATTTAGCAACAAACAAAAATCCACTAACTGTTGTAAAATGATAACTGGTGTAGCACATTGCTTAAAATTGAGTCGCATAGTTGCATGATAATGCACACTTTTTTTTTTTTTTTGAAGAGCCGAGGTTTACCTGTCCAGGAGTGACCCTGTCCCAAATTTTATTAATAAACCCTCATTTATGGCGGAGGAAAATCGTGGTTACAAACCGACACCTGGGGATACAAGATAAGCAAAAAAATTCCAAAACCAGGTGTCAAAAGTACTGGAAGCCTCTAACCAAGAGAAAAACCATCAAGACAAGACGTACTAAAAAACTCCAAATTAAACCATTCTTGTAAAAAAAACCACCAACCAAACGTTGTTAACTCAAAAAATATAAAATCATAAAATCTTACCAATCCAACTTGAGGATATAAATGCCGCATGAACATGACGCTAACAGCAACGCAAAGATGGCAAACCCAGTATATCCAAACAGATTAAACCTTGAAGCACCCTTGGCACATCCCTAAGAAATCGCCATTTAGAGTTAAGACCCGACGCACCACTCCGAGCCAACCAATCAGCAACTTTATTTCCCTCCCTATAAACATGTCGAACTATGCACACCATAGAATCCATAAGGGCCAAAGTATCTTCCCATAAATCTTCCAAGTACCACACCCCACACCTTCTCCTATTCCACGACGAGATCACTACTTGAGAATCTAATTCAATTTCCACAAAATTAATCCCCAGGTCCTTACAGGCTTTGAGACCCTGCATAACAGCTAACAATTCCGCTCTATTGTTTGAACCGACTCCAATATAAGAATTAAAGGCGTGAACTATATGATCTCGATCATTTCTAATAATACCACCCACCCCTGAAGAACCTGGATTACCAAGACTACTACCGTTTATATTCAACTTAAACCACCCTTGAGCTGGCTTTTGCCAAGCAATTAGCTTTAAATACTTCCTATCAGGGACCAACGCTGGAATTTTCAATATCTGTAACATCTGTGAATCATGCCTAGAACATTTGCTAACCTTTTTCATATCTCGACCAACTAATCCCATCCATCTGCTAATAGAAAGCCGAACCGAACTAATAGACTGAATACTACCCTCCATCCGTGCAGTACATCTTCTACACCAAAGGTGCCAAGTAATAATAAAAGGTAGAAGCCCCACTATGATCCCCACTTGAGAGTCTGAGGCCGCACGTCGAAACCAAATTTTCACCGTCTCCCTCCAAGTAAGACCAAGAGGAATACAAAAAAGGAAAAATATTTACATCTGCCTCACACCGGCACACACTCAACATATTGAGTGTAAAAAAAAAAAATGATGTGAAGTGTGTGCCGGTGTGGGGCAGATGTATAGCATTTCCCTACAAAAAATAGCTCCATAATAATGCCATATTGCCGTTGCAAACTCACCTTCAAAAAGTACGTGGTTTTGGTCTTCATACTTCCCTTTGTCACAACAATCACAACGAGAAACTATCTGGATCCCAATACATCGAAGACGATCATCTACGCTTAAAGCCATGTTCCACACTTTCCACATCAAAACCGAAATTTTAAGTGGAAGCAACTTATGCCACATCCAAGGATACCACTCCATACTAGAGCCTTGTATTCGAATGCAGTCCCAAGCGGATTTAGTAGAACAACTCCCACTCTCATTCTTCATCCAGATCAATACATCAGATCTTCCCTTATAACCTACCAAACCCTCAACAATTTCCTCCACATTATCCTGTCCAACTAACGTACTCAACAGCTCCACATCCCAACTATTGGACAACTTGCACTCTTTAACTTTCAACATTGGATTACCCACTATTTGGAACTCATCAATTAAAGGACCCCCATCTCTCCATTTATCATACCAAAATAAAATGTTCCAATGTCTAATTCTCCACTTTGCATTATTAAGGACACTAGGAATACTTTTAACAATCATTTTCCAAAATCTTGTTCCTTTTTTCATGTCAATGAGACACCAAGTTGAAGAACCCACATATTTTCCTTTGAAGAACCTAGCCCACAGGGACTCTCCTTCCATTAAATTCCATGCAAACTGCATATGCAATGCTTTTTGCATATCCTCCAAATTACACAAACCCCGTCCACCCTCCTTTATTGGCTTACAAATACTATCCCATGCCACCCACTTTTTTTTCCCTTTACCATTCACCTCACCCCAAAACAATGTACTCATCATTCGATTTAATTCTTTAATAATAGATTGAGGAACCTGCAAAACCACAAATATATGTAAAGCCATACTAGAAAGCACATGTTGAAGAAGAATCAAACAGCCTCCTGCTGATAGTAATTTCATTTTCCAACCACTGATTTTGTTCCAGACTTTGTTAACCATCTCCTCTAGATGCTCATGCTTAAGACGCCCCAAGACAATCGGAACCCCTAGATATTTAAAAGGAAACGAGCCTTCCGAGAACCCTGTTAGCCTTTTAAGAGCTCTCTTTCTGACCAACGAAATTTTTGGAGAATAAAATATGGCCGTCTTTTCTTTACTAATTTGCTGACCTGACCAATCTTCATACTTTTCAAACACCAATAGCAGTTCCCTCACCGACTTCTTTCCTCCATTCAGAAAAATCACAATGTCATCAGTGTACGTAAGATGAGAAATATGAGGAGTGCCTCTAGCTTGGGAAAATTTTCCAATCTTTTTTGTTGTAAAGCTATGTTTCAAAAGTCTAGAGATTACCTCTTGAAGAATAATAAAGAGATAAGGTGAAAGGGGATCCCCCTGGCGCAGTCCCCGACCCCCTTGAAAGAATCCTTTCGTCGTTCCGTTTAGTATCACAGAGTACCACACATTCGAAATACAAGCATGAATTAGTTCACAAAAAGGAGGAGGGAAGCCAAAACACCTCAATACCTCAATCAAAAAATTCCACTCCACCCGATCATATGCTTTTGCCATGTCAACTTTAATCATAATATTACCACCGTGTGACGTCCTCTTCAGTGAAGGAACCATTTCCTAAGTAAGACTAATATTCTCAAATATACTCCTCCCATGTATAAAAGCTCATTGCTCAAGAGAAACCACTTTGGGAGGAAGACCTGTCATACGATTCACAATAATTTTCGAGCAAATTTTATAGAAGACTGAACAAAGGCTTATCGGCCTAAATTTATCAAACCCCGAAGGCACATCTACCTTCGGAATAAGCACAATGAAAGAAGCCGAATAAAATCTCGGAAGACTTTTAGATAGAAAAAATTCTGAAATAGCTTCCAAGACATCCATTTTTACCACCTCCCAACAACTAATAAAAAATCCCGCGCCAAAACCATCTGGCCCCGGAGAACTATTGATAGGAATAGACGAGAGTGCCTCTTTAACTTCAACCAAAGAAGGGGTGCAACAAAGCCGGACACAATCCTCTTCTTCAATAACCGGCGATATCAAGCTTGTTAAATCTGGTAACTCTCTTGGCTGATTAGATCTTTGTAGAAACTCAGAAAAATATTCAATAGCACCAAGATGAATTTCTTCTGGTGAATTGAACTCCAACCCATTTGTAGTTCTCAACTTATGAATTTTCCTACGCCTTTTATTAGATAACCAAACATGAAAGAACTTTGAGTTCCTATCACCGTCCATTCTCCACTTAATTTTAGCCATCTGAGCCAATCTAATGTCTTCCCTTCGCCTCCAAGGAGACAACTCAGTAGAGCACCTCACTAGCTCCCTTTCAATATCATTATCCCAACCTCTTTGCAACAAATGCTCAAGACCCTCAACCTTTTTTTCAAGAATAACAATCTGAGTATTGGTCTGCCCAAACACCCTCTTGTTCCATTCACGTAATGCCACCTTAAGCCTTTTAAGTTTACAAGTTAATTTAAGGAGCCCCGTACCTACGGCAGATTCAGACCACACATTCTGTACAAATTTCATAAAATCAGGGTGCTCAACCCACATTTTCTGAAACTAAAAAGGAGAAAGGCCATAAGTAAAAGGATCTTTCAAGAACTCTATAAACATAGGACTATGATCCGATGTTGTCCTTGATAGATATGAACAATGTGCACTCGGGAATTCTGACAGTAAATTTGCATCAAGCAATACTCTATCCAACTTTGCCCAAGCTCTAGAGAGTCCATGCTGACCATTGCACCATGTGAACTTTCCCCCTTGTGAATTCATTTCCATCAACCCACCCTGATGAATCCATCTATTGAAGTCATCCATTGCAGCTCTTGTCCTTGGTCGACCACCACACCTTTCCACATCCGAACGAATAATATTAAAATCTCTAGCAAACAAACAAGGCTCCACACCCATTCTATCCGAACTCAGCTCCTCCCAAAGCATCTGCCTTTCATTTCTATTACACTTAGCATAGACAAAATTACCCAAACAATGTGCAGATCCGTCGTTTATACGTAAAGACAAATACTGCGAGCCATTCCGACAAACTGCACATCCATTTCATTTTTCCAAAATTCCTAGATTTTCCCACCAACATCCTCATTAGTTATTACATTATCAAAGTGCAACAGCTGCCTATACACCTGAATTTTCTCAACACTCTGAAACGGTTCTAGCAACACTACCATCTTCGGCTTACATTTCTCCAGTAGACGCTGTAAACGTCCCTTAGAAGTACCTATTCCCCTTATATTCCAGACTAATATGGACCCAGTCATTGAGAGAATTTTTGGCTCTAGTGGTCACCCTCCTAGAACTCTTGATCTTCTCAAACTACCGCTTCTGATATTTTCTCTTCCCTATTTCATCTTCTGTTTCCGTATGATATTCCTTATCCTGCAAAAAGACTTCCGCATGTGACTCAGGTTTCGGATCAGACATCGACCCCTCTTCCAAGAACACCGCTTCCTCCTGCAATTTATCATCCTCCCTTTCCTCTGAACTAGGAACTACTTCCCCCTCCCTCATGTCCGTTTCCAACTCCGCCTCCTTCAACCGGGAATCCACTCTTCCGTCATTCCTTGTTGGAGACACCTGAATATTCGTTTCCTCCGCAAGAACCTCAATATCAAGAGACTCCTCATGATCTTTTTCCGGTTCCAACCCCTCAATCAAAGGTGTGGAGGATTCACCTATTACCAGATTTTCCTCAGAATCTTGATTTTCTTCAACTTCTTTTTCCTTCGGTTCTTCCACCACAAGTTCTTCCACAACAGGTGTATTCATATTTTCCTTCTGTTCTTCCACAACAGGTTCTTGTTGCCGAGCCCATACCTTGCTTCCAGTAATCTTTTTCCCAGCACGACATGTCTTTATATTATGGCCCTGTATTTTGCACTTGGAATAGAACGCCGGCAGAGTTTCATAAATTATCTCTTGCTTACGGCTAGACCCCAGACCAGGCATCCCAATCCAAAAATGAGGTAAAGGCTCCTTTGCAGCATCCACTTCCACACAGATACGGGCACCGTCGGTGCGAGTGGCACAATGAGTGGGATTATCACGTCTAATAAATCTACCTATTGGGGCTGTAAGAATTTTAAGAAAAGACTCATGATAATAGTTAGGAGGCAAACCTGGCAAGACGATCCAAACTGGTACAATAGATGGTTCTTCATCTTCTTTAAAGTCTGGTGTCCAGTGGAATGGACAATATGAAACCCCGTCTATATCGCTAACTTCATGTGAAAGGACCTTCATGCAATCTTCTTCTGAAGTCATTCTGATAAACACGTTCCGATGATGCCTCGTATTAGAAACAACTGGAATGCCATCAAGATTCCAACGCTTTTGAATGAATGCCCGAATGGCATCCAAGGATGGACGATTTCGAAGAAATTTCAAGACAATAGAAAACCTAACAGGTTTAGCCGAACGTAGTATTTCCTCCTTAGAAAACTGGAATAAAATTTCACCATCCTTGGATCACGCTGTACACCACAGACAATTCTGGAAGAGGCTGAGGAACCACCGTTACGAGATCCACGAAGAGACGTCGACCTACGTTTTCAGCGGCTGCCATGCAGCCGTGCGTGAAAAACTGGAAACCCTAGTCAAGAAACAAACGACGTTGCAAGAAAAACTTTCAAGAAGAAAGCAACGTTCTTGGAGCGTTTTTCTCATTCATAGCGTCATGGTCAGAAAAGATTAAGGTAATATGAAAGGAAATTAAGATTAAGATAATGCACACATAGCTCATGGTTGCAAGTAATCTGAAAGGAAATTGAATTTCGCTTGTCTTATTGCACTCCACAGATTGACTTGGGTTCTAAAAGGAGTGGCAAGATTAAGTCTAATTTAGTAACAGATCACCTTGTTCCATGGAAAATGTATCTTGTCCACACACACACACATATATCTCCTATGAATATCTCCGATGAATTCATCTTGCATTGGAATCTATTGATCTATTTTGTTTAGATTAACAGACTTGGTCCCAAGAAACCAAAATCCTCCAAAATCTGAAGAGTATATTTGCATTAACACAAGGAAGTACCATTTTACAAGGGCCTAGTTTCAACACATAATGAAATGGATGGGATGGGTATTGAATGGCCTAAAATTCCAATTTTTATATATTGGTCAGAATTTTTTGTACGTTGCCCGAAGTGTATATTGACATATATGTTACCAGAAGTGATTTTATTGAATGAGTAATGCTACACATCCTCTTCAACCTCTACACACCATATTTTTTTAAAGTTTACATTTTTTAATATTTTTTTTAAAATATTTTTTGAGTTTATTTTTTTTAAACTAATTCAATTCTTCTTTTCATTATTCATATATTAAATATTTGATAAAAGAAAAAAATAATAAAAATTAAAAAAAATATGGTGTGTGGAGGTTTTGAGAATAGTAAAAAGTTGTACAGATTTTTTTTTATTGAATTATTCTCTACCCTCTCCACTTCTCTTTATCTTTTTGGGCTTTGACAGCATGTTAAAATGGTAAGCCCATTGTTTTGGGCCAAAGTAATTATAAGGTTAAGCCTGTTGGCTAATATTTGGCATCACCCTATCTATTTGTGATGGAACAAGTAAACTTCCCAGGTTGGCATTTTCATATACTCTGATTCATGAGTTATTGGAATCTATGTAAGATGTGGGTTATATAGGGGTGTAAACTCAAATTGAAAAATTGGAAAATCGGTCCGGACCGGACCGGTTTTACCGGTTTTGAACAGGTCCGGTCCGGAACCGGTTTTTAAAATCTAAAAACCGGCCGGTTCCGGTCCGGTTCCGGTTCCGGGATTTTTTGGACCAGACCGAACCGGACCGGATCGGTTGATTAAAAAAAATAAAAAATAAAATTTTTATATATAAGTTTTATACATATTTTATATATATATATTAAATATTAATATATATAAGTTTTATATATAATGTATAATTATAAATTTTTATGTGAAATTTTTATATATAATTATATATATTCATATATGAAATAATTTCTTATTATAATTTATAAATTATTACATAAAATTTTAATATTAAATCACTAAAAATTTATAACTAATACTAATATATAACTTATAACTATATCAATAGTCTAATATTAATACTATTATATAGTCTAATATATTAATAAAAGTATAAAACAATTTTTTTTAAACCAATTTTTTTTTTATAAACAAATTTTTAATGACAAATTGTGAAACTTACATTTAAAAAAAATCGAAAAACCGGACCGGAAACCGGTAAAACCGGAAGTGCCGGTTTAGGAGAATAACCGGTGCGTAATCGGTTTTGAAAAATACAAAATCGGTACATACCAGTTCGGTCCTAGATTTTATCCAAAACCGGACCGAACCGGACCGGTTACACCCCTAGGGTTATATAACAGTGTAAATTTATAAGCCTAAATGATCTAGTTGATATATAAAATCCAAACATATCTTATTCACAAAAAGGAAATAACCATTTTAATTAATGGAAAATGCTAGTGGAGCCCCTCAAACTCACCGCTTGATTATTTTAATTTTTTAATTTATTTTTTTATTTAATAGTTAAGGAAATGATAATTATTGAAAATGTGTATTTTTTTTTTATTTTTTTAATGATTATTATTATTATTATTATTATTTTGAAGAAAACCTTAGGAGTGGTTTGGATTCAGAGATGAGTTGAGATGGGTTGAGATGGTTTGTGAATAGTAGAAAAAAAGTTGAATTATTTTTTATATTTTGTGTGAGAATTTGGGAAAGTTGTTTTAGGATTTGAAAAAATTGAATTGTTTATTATATTTTGTGTGGGAATTTGAGAAAGTTGTAATGATGAGATGAGATGAGTTGATGTGGGTTTTGAATGCAAACGAGGCAATCCATTCCATTAAATAAAGGCAGCAATACAAGATGGAGGATCCTCCATAGTTACAATTTTATCAATAATGATAAGAGCATCTTTTGCAAGTAAATGGGCTATGTGATTGCCATTCCTTCTAACATGAGAAACTTCCCATTTTGCAAACAGCTTTAGGAAATATCTAGCCTCACTACAAAACATGCTTGAACTACTCAATGCTTCTCTGTCTTCAACCAAGGCTTTTGTGACTTGCAGTGAATCACCTTCGAGTATGACCTGATGCAGGCCAATCTCCCTTGCTAGCTTAACTGCTTGAAGAGCCCCGTATGATTCAGCTAGTAGAGGGTCAGGGTAGAGCTTTTCCTTCTGCCTCAGTGTTGCAGTAATCTGTCCAGACACTTAAAGATGCTAAAAAATGTTGAAAAGAAAATAGAAGAAAAAAGAAAAGTTTTAAATACATTAACGAGCACGCCAGCAATCGCTGGGTGGCCCACTAGTAGTATTCTTAATTAATTGATGTAGTCTAATATGATATGCAGGAAATTTTCTCGCAGTCTTTAGACCATGCACCCTTTGCACACACCATCCTTGACTTACACGGTTATACCAACATCTTCATCATCTAACTTATTGCTTGGGGCTCAGAGAAAGCAAAATAAGTTGAGTTAGCATAGTTTAAGGAGTAATTGGGGAATGAATCTTTTTTATCCTACGCAACGATAAGCCATGATGTAGTATACAGCGAATAGACTTCCAAGTCAAGGCCGATGGATTCACTTGGGGATGGGTAAATATTCTTAATCCCACTATACTGTCCGCAGACCTCATTTAATCCTTTGCTTTCATTAGTCTTGTGAGTGGGTTGTTTCCCACTTCATGATGGAAAACTAAGAGGGCATTGGGTCAATGAAAATCCATGCCTCTTTGCTTGCCATCCAACGAGACCAGTCATTGGAGAAAGTCAAGTACCTCGATCGACGGGCCTGTCATTTTCCTCTTCTTGCTTTTGCTTTCTTTCCCCAGCAATAAGTTATAGATGAAGAAAACCATGTGATGTAGAAAATTCTGTATAGAAGATTTGAGTATTTTTTCTAACATATAAGTGTGATAGTAACAGAATCATAATGAAAGGGTTGAACAAAACCATTAACGTCGGGTTCATACATCTGAACGCAAGCTGGAGCTGGAATACCTGGTCATGATTCTTTTTAAGATCAATGATGGCATTCCTTGAAGTCTGTTGACTCTGACAACCTTAGATTTCACAAAACTCACTTCATACATTAATCAAAATCTAAATCCTTAAATCTCTTAGCTAGAGTGATCTAGAGCTGTAACGTTCCTTAGTTTGTGACTTCAGATCCTGTCCCATGATCAGGACAGCTAGACCACATCGATACTATCTTGCTATCCTGCCCTAATTAAAACGTCGATTTCCTTCAAGCTTCGATATCTGAGATTCAAGCCTCATTGTTAATAGTTCAAGTCTACAATACTAAGGATTCATGCCTATCACATTGAAAATTGAAGCCAACTTTGCTAAAGTCCCAAGTCTGCTACACAACTTTTCAGCCTACCATAAAAGGATTAAAGCCTAAATCTAGTAATGTACGTAGGTGACTCATGGATTTACTTAAGAGTGGTAAAAACTTTGAAATCACCTGTGGCACCCCCTACCCCACCTCGGCAAGGACTGTAGTGCCAGGATATTGGGTCATACATCCCTTGCATATTGTGATAACAAAAAGTGTGCTAACATGCTCAATAAAAGTGCATGTTTCATTTGCAATGGAAAATAGGAAACATAGTCATAAAGTCTTAATAACAGTACTAGAAAGTTTTGATACAACACACCCCAGATTATCCATAAGCTACATGCCTCCAAACATAAGTTAAAAAATATTACAGTCATCCAAACTTTTTATAAAACTCAAATGAGTTCTTCTACTCGGAGTCCTACCAGCTTGGAAATATATATTTTTCTTTTGTAACTCAGAGGACGTGTTTTTGAAAGAAATAACATAAACAAATTTTATTTTTCGAATTCGGCCTCTACACCCCACCCCACCCCGCCCCATCCTACCCTGCCCGAGCATTTGCCCTCTTCTCCCCTCCCCCCAAATCTCTCCTGACGACGGCATCTGTGGCCTCCTTCGCCGGAAAACTCTCTATCTCTCACTTACAATAGCATTGACATAGTGATGGGCTAACTAAGTTGAGTTAGCATAGTTTGAGGAGTAATTGGGGAATGAATCTTTTTTATCCTACGTAATAATAAACCATGATGTAGTCACTATAACACAATTGTTTTTTAGTGACGGTTGGGAAATTGTGACAGTCCCCAAACCGTCACTAAAAAGCCTTTTTTGTGATGGTTTTTGGAAATCGTTTCTAAAGACAAAGGAGATTTTTTTTACGTTCCAACGTATGGAAAATTTATGTTCGAACGTCACATATACGTTCGAATATTGTGGCTACTTACATGTGAACGTGAAATGTTTTGCGCCAATATTCGAACGTCGATTACTAACGTTCGAACGTTAATTGTAAATTTAAATTAAATATGACTCTAATTTAAAAATTATGCGATTTTTATAGTACATAATTTGTGAACAAGTCTAAAAAATTGACTTGTATATATATTTATATATACACAATTTGTAATATATAAATATATATTTATGTTTATATATATTTAAAGTGCAGTGATTTAGTATTAAAGATGAAAAATATAACATTAAAGAAGATTGAGAAATTGAAATTAAAAAACCATAGAAATATTAAATAATATTTTTCTTTACATATAATAAAAGTAAAATACAAAATATGATCGAATTTCTTAAACAACACTCAGATGATAGCGTTGTTCGCAAAATTCAAACTCCGTACCTCCTCAGTCAAGGTATCAACCTTGTCGTTGAGGATACCTACACGATGGGCGATCTTGGAGACAAATGCCTCTACAGCCGCGAGTGATCGATCGATCCTATGATCGATATGCACAGTCAGCTATGAGATGACCGCATCAACCCAAGCAGGCAGCGCATCTCTCGCAGATGTACTCAGTGGCCACTGACTACTGCTCCCCACATGATCTGGCCCAGACTGCATCGGAGGAACTAGATCCTCTACAGGGGTGGCTAAGGTCCCATTGCCTGTCCAATACTACGTCGATGCGTGGTCATGTCAATGGGGCTCATCTGATCTTTGACTCGCTCCTCTGCCTGGGTTCGCACTCCTCGTGCAAGTAATAGCCGGCTAATCAGGACACCGTATGAGAGATTATCCGTGGAGACAATGCTCACCTCGTAATGGATCCTCTCAAAGATGTGCAGTGGCAAATCTATGGGATCTCCACGTGCCACTCGTATAAAAAACTGTGCCCGAAGTCGACTAAATGTGGTTTTATATGCCACAGGATCCACATTTGTTGCAACAATAAGGTGCAACATATGGAAGAAAGGTAGCAGATGGTTTTGGTTGAAGGCGTTCTTCCTCTCGATCTGCATGCGGTCCCTCCCGGTGAGGATGTAGAAATCCTCGTCTCGGTCATCATCCCGAGCCTCGAGGCCAGTATCCTCATCCTCTGACCGGTCTGCATCTCTGGCTGATGCTAGCTCAAATGGGCGGCCAATAGATGATGCAGAAGCGCTTACATCGTCATGGGGTGTAGCGTGTGTAGATGTCTCAACTCCTCAACTAATCCCGAGGTGCTCGCAGATTGACATCTGGTGAAATCTCAATGGAAATACCGCGTACAGTCACAGTGTGAGAGGATGCGTCCTGAGGCATGTCACACATCCCCATATAGAACTCCTGAACCATCGAGGGGGTATACCTACCCCCTCAATGTGCAGATATTTCCCCAGTCTCTACTGAGGAAAACATCTTTCAGGTTCGTCTGCTCCCATATGAGTTCGTCGAACTCATTAATCAGAACCTCTCGCTCTACCATAACAGTACGAGCGCCGATACAAGCAGTGTCCTGAGTAGCTCCTTCCCTCCCTCGTTTCCTAGTATGCAGAGGATGAGTCATATCCTGAAAATAGAAAATGAAAAAAATTATTTACATTGATGCATTTTTTGTGTTAATTTTAAGCTGCTCTGCATTAACGTTCGAATATAGTAAAATAAACGTTTGAACTTTCAGATAAAACATTTGGACATGTATCATTTACATTCACACGTAAAACACATATGTGCGAACGTATAACATATATGTTCGAACGTAATCAGTAAATAAATTTAAATGACTTACGTTCGGACATTTATGTTATACGTTCGAACGTATGTATTTTACGTGCGAACGTAAAGAATTAACGTCCAAACATTGAAGCATAAATAAATTTAAAAAGTATTACGTTCAGATGTTATAATTAAATGTTTGGATGTAAATTATTCGAAAAATAACGTCCGAATGTAAAACAATACAAGTTCGAACGTAGAAGCCTTAACGGCTATGTAATTGAAATGCCGTATGTTCGAACGTCTTGGTGAAACGTTCGAACGTTATGACACAGAATGGCTGAGTCGACTCAGCCATTATTGAAATCTCGAAAACCTATGTACAAGGTTTTAAATGCCGAAATGCCACCGTAGAAATAAAGTATACACTTTAATAAACTTTTCTACGGTGACTATTTAGCTAATAGCAAGCAGTAGTGGCCTGGAAATGGAGTTGAAAATCCGACCACCACTTGACCCATTTTAAACAAAACCAAATCCAAATCTCAAATAAAATACATGTTATTTGATTAAAAGATGAATGCCTACCTTTTAGTGACGGTTGTGGCGGAGTTTGATGGCTACGGAGATAGAGGAGTGGCGGTGTGCAAACGGGAACGAAGTTAGATAACGGTGAAAATGACGTTTCACCATTCTGTTTTGGGCTTATATACACGAAACGTTCGAACGTAATTATTAGTACGTTCGAACGTTTGTCGATTTATTTTCCAGAATATTAACTATAATATATTATATTATTAATATATGTTATATATTATAATATATACTATAACATATAGCATACTATATTTAATATTATATTATAATATATAGTATATTATATATATTGTACTATATATGTAGTACAATATATATTTAATATTATATAATATATTATATATATATGATCCATTATAAACTAATGAAAACAACATTAGAACCACAAGCTCTTATTACTAGTCCAAAACGATATACGTTATTATTACAATCTAGTACCCAAAATTCTAGTGTACAAATTCCTAAATAGATTGATTGGAATCACATTACTCTCCCTAATGAATGAAAATTAGATTAATTGGTTTTTTTGAATTTGTGAATACTAGTTATATTTCTAAAGTTTAGCAATATGTTTATACATGTTGTTGTGATTTTATACTTACTCTTAAAATAATTGTGATTATTGTTTATGAATAGTTTGTGAGTTTATGGTGTTTATTGATGAATTAATATGTGTAGAAATATTGTTGTGATTATTGTTTTTGAATTTTTATTGAATATGTTTAACAAGAAAATTATAAGTTTAGGATCTTAATTTAAGTAAAGATTAAAAACATTTAATATACAAATAATATGAGAATTAATATTTAACATAGAGTAAGTATATATAATATATTCATACTAATTTAGTTAGAATATGATTATTATTCATACTAATAAGTATAGTATAAATTATGTCTTAAAAAAAATTAAAAAAAAAAGTATATAACTTAACTATATATAAAGTGTAATACTTTTTTCATATAGAGGGAGATCAAAGACGGGGCTGGCCATTGGATCAGTAAATAGGAAGGCAGTTTTAGTGGAATGATCGATCCCTTTTTTTAAAGTAATGTTCAAACATCCTCCATGATTGTGTTACAAGTAATAAATATATAGAGGACTGACTAGCTAGCTAGCTAGCTAGAGGACGTGATGTTCAAACATCACGTTGTAGTTCCGTACCTTCATTTGTTGCATTTGTGGCTATGAAGTGGGCTGTACGTATCTTCAAACATCGATATAGGTGTCCATTAAGTGCTAGCTCCAGCCGTACGGGCCTCTGCTGATAATCATTGAAAGTCGGTAATATTTATGAACGGTATGGAACTGGGTTAGATGAAGTTGAAAGTCATACAAATTATGACCCTCAGATGATATGATTCAAGAAAATCATTACTATATAGTATTTTATATAGTGCATTATATATATATATATAAGTTTTGTTGTTCGTTTTGTTAATTATATATTATGGATTCACATATATGGTATAGTATATATACTATATTATTATGTCTTCATCTAAAGTATTATGCTATCATACTCTATTTATATATATATATATATATATAATATAGTATATAATATAGAATTTAATAAGTAATAAAGAATATCTCGAACAACCGGGTTGTATGAAAGAAGAAAATAGTGACAAGAAGTTGATGAAAATCACTACGAGTATCTAGAAAAAAATACATATATATAACTATTATATTAAGGAATACTAACTATTGAATAAAATTGACGTTAGAACATGATTTTTTAAAGTTAGAACTTTAATAATGCATTCCTGCTGGATTTTTTATATCTGTGATGATCATTACACGTTCGAACGTTAATGGAGGTATATGAGAGTTCATTTTCATGCTCAAACGTATACTTATAATACGTTCAAACACTAGAAGAAAAATGCGGGAAAGTTCCCGCTTGATTTACGCATCTCTGTGATGAGCTGAAACTTTCGGATGTTAAAAGGGTACGTTCGAACGTAAATTTTCTAACGTTCAAACATTAAACTAAAAGTTTCATTTAGGTATCTTTGTGATGATCTGAACGTTCGGACATTGATATTTTACGTTCGAACGTTAGTTGATGAAAATCACTACGAAATTATAAACGTTCGGACGTCAAATTTTTAACGTTTGAACATGAACATAAAAGTGTGGGAAATTTCCTGCTTGATTTAGGTATCTATGTGATGATCTGAACGTTCGGACGTTAAAATTTTACGTTTGAACGTTAGTCGATAAAAATCACTGGGAATTTATAAATGTTCGAACGCCAAATTTCTTAACGTTCGAACATGAAAATAAAAGTGTGTTTCGGGCACTATCATCGGAAGATACGTTCGAACGTTCTTTGCAGAAAATTTATCCGAGTTTTTTAACGTTCGAATGTCATTTAAAAATTGGGCAAGATAATATAACGTTCGGACGTACAACTTAAACGTTCGAACATTCCATCTAATAATTTTAAGACTTAATGAATACACGCACGGGAGGCAGTGACTCATTTCTGCTTCTCCTGTGCGCGCAACAGAGAGAGAAGTGAGAGAGGGCTGGTCTTTGTGGGTTAGAGAGAGAGAGGGTTAGAGTGAGAAGAGTTGAGTTGAGTTTTGGTAAGAAAAAATTATTTTTCTTTTGTATTTTCTTGAATTTTATAATATTTGTCTTGTGTTTTTGTTATATATATTTCTAATAAGTTAGTGGTGTATTTTTTTTAAGGATTGGTTGTTTTGGCAAGTTGGAAGCTTTTGATTTGTAAGAAGATATTGTGAGCGCTAGGTATATTTCAAAACTTTAGCAATATATTTATACATTTTATGCTTACATGATTAGAAATATATTGTTTTTAGGTTTTGTTAATACATGTTTATTGCTTACTCAAGTTTTGGAATATGTTAATACATGTTGTTGTGTTTTTATGCTTACTCTTGAAATAATTGTGATTATTGTTTGTGAATTTTGTGAATAGGTTGTGAGTTTATGGTGTTCATTGATGAATTAAAATGTGTAGAAATATTGTTGTGGGAATATTATTATTGTTGTTGTGATATGTATTTGAAATATTGTGATTATTGTTTGTGAATTTTTATTGAATATGTTTATATGGTTAGAAATATATTGTGTTTAGTTTTTAGTATTTGTGTGAATTTTTTATATAATATTTTTTTTGTGTTTTTTAAATTTGTTCTTTAACAAGAAAATTATAAGTTTACGATCTTAATTTAAGTAAAGATTAAAAACATTTAATATGAGAATTAATATTTAACAATTAATAAGTATATATAATACATTCATACTAATTTAGTTAGAATATGATTATTATTCAAATTATTACTATAGTATAAAACTTGCTTTTAAAAAAAAGAAAGAAAAAGTATATAACTTAACTATATATAAAGTATAATATACATATAATAACTATTATTAATAAACCTTCCATTAAATATTCTTACCATTGTGAGGTTCCAAACCATTATATTATTAAATATCTATATATATATATATATATATATATATATATATATATATATATATATATAAAGAAAGAAAGTAAAATACTCTTCAATAAAAAATTCTTGAACCTACAAAATAAGTAGAGTTGGAATAAATAAATATGCTTATTTAAAATAACTAGAGAGTAAGTAAATAAGGATTAAATAAATGCTTATATAAAAATTATATACTTATTGTCTATATAACTAAATAACTCACTCAATTAAGTATAACAATTAAAATTATAATTTAAGAATGAAAATAATTAAAATTATATAATAACCTTTAAAATTATATATAACAATTATAATAACAATTATATAATAACAACGAGGGAGAATGATCTTGAAGAAATGTCTATCAATTTGCTTGACTATCATAGTCTCTCTGGCCTTGACAACTCTCCTCCGGTCTTGACAACTCCGACCTTGAGAGTTGTCAGGACTGGAGAGTCTATGACAGTTAAGTAATTAGACTAAAATTTAGACATTTCTACTAACGTGAAAAGTAGTAGAGTGACGAGATTTGTGCAATATGGATAATATGATCTCGAATGGGATAGGACCAACTACCTTATTAAAAAAGCAACTTCGTATTGGAGCATGACATGCATGTAAATTTTCTATGTACATGTTATTAATAGATATATGTTTTTAGAAATGGACAAAATTGGATGCGTCTGGGCGATAAACTTGAAAATGATTACGTACCCTATGCGCGTGGAGAAAGAACCTTCATTGATTTTGCACGGGCCTCTGCTGATAGTCTTGGTTACATTAAGTGTCCACGTCGAAGGTGTAAAAATTTGTGTGCGATAGGGTTGGATGAAGTAGAAAGTCATATATTTGTGAATGATATGGATCTGGGGTATACCCGATGGGTACTGCATGGTGAGCCGTATGAAGAGTCAGCAGATGTATTGGTCGATCATCATAATTATTTGCGGCACATGGATGACGATTATGAGCAGGATGAGATGTTGGGTGACATTGAAGCGGGGATGTTTATGGATGAGGTTGACGACAATGCCTCAAGTGGCGAAGGGACTGATTGTGAAAGTTTTGCTTCAATGTGGGAAGATGCAAAGCGCGAGTTTTATCCAGGTTGTACAAAACATTCCAAAATGTCGTTTATTGTGCGGTTGCTTCACATTAAGTCATTGTGTGGGATGTCGACGAAAGCAATAAACATGGTATTGGACTTATTTAACGAGGTGCTTCCCGAAGGGTCTGCATTGCCTAAGAACTTTTATGAAGTGAAACAGTTGAGAAATGGATTAGGATTTGAGTACAAGTCCATACATGCATGCAAGAATGATTGTGTTTTGTTCTGGAAGGAGAACGAAGAGAAACAAGCATGTCATGTATGCAGAAAGTCGAGGTGGAAGGGTAAGAAAAATGTGCCGGTTAAGGTATTGCGATTTTTTCTTTTGAGACCTAGTTTGCAAAGACTATATATGTGTAAGAAAATAGCTCACGATATGAGGTGGCACGAGGAGAAAAGAGTTAAGGACGACGCATATATGAGGCACCCAGCTGATTCACTTGCGTGGCAGTCGTTCGATAATCAATACCCAGAGTTTGGGATAGAAGCTCAGAACGTGCGCCTAGGACTCACAACCGATGGATTCAACCATTTTGGGAATATGAGTACAAGTTATAGCACTTAGCCCATAGTGTTGATTCCGTACAATCTTCCACCATGGAGGTGCATGAAGGCGCCCAACTTTTTGTTAACTTTACTTATCCCTGGCCCGAGATCAACTGGGAATGACATTGACGTATTCATGCAGCCGTTGATTGAAGAGCTAAAAGAGTTATGGGAAACAGGCGTTAGAACTTATGATGCATCCACGTCGACATCTTTTCAGATGCATGCTGCAGTAATGTGGACCATAAATGACTTCCCGGCATATAGGAATCTTTCCGGCTGGAGTACGAAAGGGAAGTTAGCATGTTCGACGTATAATAAAGAAACTGCTAGTGAATGGTTAAAATATTCTCAGAAGTTGTGTTTCATGGGGCATCGACGTTATCTACCAGCAAATCATGCATGGAGAAGAGAATGTGCTAAGTTTGATGGGAGAATAGAGGATAACATTGCACTAAAAGAGTTGTCTGGGGAAGAGATAGTGAAACAACTGGTACATGTTAGAGCGAACAATTTTGGAAAAGGGCTGGGAAAGAACAAGAGAAAATGAGGCACAACATAATTGAATTAGACAAAGCGTAATATTTTTTTTGACTTGCAGTATTGGTCGTCCTGCATATTGCGACATAGTTTGGATGTTATGCACATAGAAAAGAATATTTGTGATAATATACTAGGTACATTGATGAGCATTAACAAAAAGACGAAGGACACGATCAAGATGAGGAAAGATCTTAAGATAATGAGAATCAAACATAATCTACAATTGCGGGTGGAAGGCAATAAGGTGGTCATGCCGCATGCATGTTTTACAATGATGAGGGAGGAGAGGATGGACTTCTACAAATGGTTGCAATGTGTGAAGTTGCCAGATGGTTATGCTTCAAATATTGGTAGATGCGTGAGTCCTGATGACTGAAAAATCAGTGGATTGAAAAGTCAAGACTGTCACGTATTTTTCTGAAGTTATTGCCTGAGGGAATTCGTGGGAAACTGACATCTAATGTATGTGTCGCCATATCCGAACTCTGTATGTTTTTTAAAGATTTGTGCGCTCGGGTAGTAAATTGAGATGTGTTGTAGAAATTGGAAAAATAAATTGCTACTATACTATATAAATTCGAGCAGATCTTTCCACTATCATTTTTTGATGTCATGGTTCATTTAGCAATACATTTACCGTGAGAGGTACTGTTGGGTGGACCGGTGCAGTTCCGTTGGATCTATCCAGTTGAAAGATATTTGGGTCGACTGAAGCGCACTGTTGGGAATAAAGCCAGAGCTGAAGGTTCAATAGCAGAGGCCTATATACACGAAGAATGGTTAACATTTTGCTCTCTATATCTTCGTGGTGTTGAGAGACAATTTAATCATCAAGAGTGAAATGCTGATCTTGCTGCTCCGCCTCCTCGTGAGCTATCAGTGTTTTCCCAGAATGTACGACCCTTGGGTGCACAAACGGGTTACGATTTAATCGATGGAGGGTTAGGTAAAGTTCGATGGTATGTGCTAAATAATTTTCGGGAGATTGATGATTATCTCAGGTATGTCGTTCTATAGTTCGAATAATTTTAGTTTTTTTCAAGTTTAACTATAACTGTTGTGCTCAAAATATACTTCTTTTGCTTTTATCTATAATAGTGAGCACATGGACAAATTTAGGACGGAAGACATAAAAAATATAGAGTCATGGGAAGAATTTTCCGGATGGTTTGAAGAACGTGTATGAACTAAAATTATATATATGTTATATTTTGAAACTTTTAACTCTGGGAAACTTTTAATAAATATATACTATTTCCATTGTTAGATTTTGGAACAACGTGCTCGTGATCCCAGATCAATTTCTTCTGAATTGTATGCACTGGCTCGTGGTCCCTCAAATAGAGCACTTCGATACACTGCATGCATGGTTCGAGATTATAGATTTCATACTCTGGACCGTGAACGTAATAGAAAGACTCAAAACTCTAGTGTGTTGGCCGAGGGGAGTCATGGAATAGATGATATTGATTATTATGGTGTCATACGTGATATTATCGGATTGAAATATCTGGGTGGGTCTGTAACATATGTCTTTAAATGTGATTGGTGAGATCTAGGCGGTGGTTGGGTTTCGATACATAGGGATAATCACTTTACGAGTGTCAATACTGCATCTAAATGGTACGAAGATGATCCATTCATATTGGCTTGTCAAGCTACCCAAGTCTATTACTTGATTGATCCAATGAAAAGTGCTGATGAAGATTGTGGAGAGATAACTTGGCGAGTCGTACAAAAATTTGTCCCTCGAAATATATATGAAGCAGGAACGAGTGCAGAGTACAAGAATAGTAGAGATGAAGATGACACTTCGATTGTGGAGGCATACCAGGAAGATGGAGAGGGTATTAACCTGTTTGTTGACCTCGGTGCACTCGAGTTGCTTCCCTTGTGTAGAGATGATGTCCCACCCATCCCGTCTCGTCCTTATTAAATGATCATTCAATTCAAGTAAGTGAGGATGAAGAAGAAGAATAAGTGTCAGAAGATGAAGACGAATCAGAATCCGGCCAGAAGGTAGATAAGGAGGATGAAGAAGAGGTGCATGATGATGATGAAGATGTTATTGAGGGAGATTCTGAAATAAACATGGAAAATACATCTGAAGATGAAGAATAAAGTACTAAATATTTTATTTATATAGGTGACTATAAAATATCTTGAATTTTCATAATTTCTTCTAATTAATTTTCTTTGATATAATTATTTATTTTCAAGAATGCCGCCAAAACGACAACGAAGAAATGCGCCTCTGCCAAGTCCAAGTCTTAAACCTATTGAGGACTCCCCACTCGAGGAATCCACTCCTGAAGATCAAGTTAACATGCAAGAGAATAACAGTCAGTCGACACCTACTAGTAAGGAAATATTGTCGTTGATAATTAATTATATAGTTAATATTTTTGTCTCAATAACTATATAACTATAATTATACTATCTATTATCATGTAGTTGATGCATTTGCACGTCGCGGTCGTGGCTATACACGTGGCATCTCTCTTGAGAAAAGTAGAAGGCACGGAAAACTCAAGATCACCATTCCTGATAATTCCACTGGAGGAGTAGATGATAGTGCAACAGTGCTTTCCTCCTATATTGACATAGTAGTTTGAGCTGATGCTCATTTTTATGTGCGCTCATGGCGAGATGTTCCGAATGAGATTAAGGAGCACATTCAAAGTCGTGTGCTGGTGAGTTTACTTTGATAGTACATTTTTTTCACCTAGATTAATATATCATATTTTTGACCTGATTCACTTGTTATGATGAATTCGACCTTGACTTTGGCCGTAGCGAGAATTTGAGAACCATGAATGAGTTGATGACTACACTATTCCGACGTCACAATAGATGATGTCATGACCACTTCAAGAAGTTTGAGATGTTGGAAGAGGCTGCGCAGTCTCCTTTCTAGTTGATGAAGTTAGATGATTGGAGAAAGTGTTGTGATCTTTTCGCATCTCCAGATTGTCAGGTATTTTACATTTATATCTTTTAATTATTTACATTCATATTCGTTCTATATATTATATGTATATATATTACAATTAACATTCTTAATATATTTTGTAGCACTTGAGTTCTACAAATGCACAGAATAGATCCGCTCTGACTGTCCACCATCGTGCCGGTTCAAGATCATTCCACTGTCTTGCTGAAAAAAGGGTAATTAAAAAATTATAGAATTAATTTATTTTTCTGATATTCTTTTATTTAAGTACTAACATTATCTTTTTAAAATTGCATATATTGCTTTGTTAGAAACGTGATGATCCTGAAAACTTTTCTCTCATTCATGTATATGTTGCTGCTCACACTAATAAGCATAGTGAGTGGATGGATCCTGTCGCTGCAGATAATTATGGAAGCAGTGTTAATTTTGTTAAATAAATTATGTAAGATGTGAATAATTTATTTTTTATTTCTATTTCTTTTAATACGTTACTTATTAACGATCATTACCTTTCAAATTGTAGGAAAAAATGATGGAGATGCAATCGGCTTCTGGAGAATCCTCTACTAGTGACATAGACATATTCATGCAAGTGCTCGGGCCGCAGTCTAGTATGGCAAGAGGTTTGAGACGATCTATTAAGCATAAATGTTCATTCTCCTCAACCTCATCGACTTTACAAATTAATAATCTTATTAAAGATTTAGAAGCTGCACGGCGTAAGAATGAGTATATGAGGTCGAGACAGCAAGAGATAGAATCTCTCTTGGAACGACAATCTCATTTAGAGATGCGTTTGCAGGACCAACAGAGAGACCAGGAGGAAAGAATACGTAGTGAAGTCCAAGAGTAAGTGCAACAGGAGATGATGGTGCAAATGAAGCATGTTATGTCGTTGCAATAGAATCGAGGTGGGCGAGGGAAAAAGAATAAATAAATTTTGATCAGTATTAGTGACTAGTTTTAATATCTAATTTTAAAATTTTATAAGACATTATTACTTGTTAATTGACGGTATGTAATATGATACAATTGATATGTTTTTAAATTTTAAGAAAATAGTATTTCTGATCTGTACATTCGAATGTAAATTAAAAACGTTCGAACGTTGGTTCACGTTCGAACCAACATTCGAACGTGAATACATAAAACTGTATAGTAACATTCGAACGTAGGCCTCTACGTTCGAACGTACTCACACTCAAACGAACAAAACGTTCGAACGATTAAACGATTCACGTTCGAACAAACCTCCGAATGTACCACTTGCATTCGAACGCTCCATCGTTTACATTCGAAATAACGTTTGAACGTTAAACCCGTTACGTTTGAACATTGGTCCGTTAACGTTCGAACGGAAATTTGAACGTTTATTATAATGAACGTTCGGACGCATAAACATTCGAATGTAAATATGATACGTTCGAACTATAATCAATGAACGTCAAATTTTCTCATTCGAACGCCAATCGGTCGGGTTGACCCCAGTTCTCAACCGTCACAAAAAAGGTAACGTTTGAACGATCAACCAAACGGAACATCTCCAACCATCACTAAAAATATTTTTAGTGACGGTTCAACAGTAAACCGTCACCAATTTTTTTCTGTGACGCACATTAGGAGACGGTCGTGGTGACGGTTTCAAACCATCACCAAATATCTTTAGTGACGTTTTGACAATTTTTGGTGATGGTTTTCTCTGTCACAAAAGACAAATTGTGTTGTAGTGAGTATACAACGAATAGACTTCCAAGTCAAGGCCGATGGACTCGGGGATGGGTAAATCTTAATCCCACTATACTGTCCGCAGACCTCATTTAATCCTTTGCTTTCATTAGTCTTGTGAGTGGGTTGTTTCCCACTTCATGATGGAAAACTAAGAGCACTGGTATTGGATTCACCTTTTACATAAATGTGAAGCTTTCAGCTACAGTGGAGTCTCATTTATCTTTAAACTTGATGAACTACTATTCAACATCCATCGGATTGTTTTATTACAAAAATCACTCTTTCGCATGCAAAGTAGTTCTTTCTTCCTTCTATTCTCTGGTTTCTTCCTCTACCCTGAAATCCCAAAATCCTAAAATCCCTTCTTGATTCTTCCTCTCATTTTCTTTCTTCCTCTCCTCTCCATTTCTTTCTTCCCAAATCTGGGATTTCATTCTTTCTTCCCTCTCTTCTCTGCTTTCTTCTCTACCTCGATATCCCCAAATCCCTTTTCGATTCTTCCTCTCCCTTTCTTCCCGATTCCCAGATTTTCCTTCTTCCTCTCCGTTTCTTCCCTTCGTTTCCCCTCCTGTTTTTCGCGAAGCTTGTATCATATCCTTTGCGGAGAAAGTGACCAATTCATCTTCGTGAAGCAGATGTTCAAGTTCGTACGAGGTGTTTCAGGTGAAAGAGGACCTCCATCACCTCCATAGGCGCACCGTTGCCGTTTCTTTCTCTTCTGACCCGATCGTCTCCATCTCCGTGAGTTCTCCATCACCTCATGTTTTTTCATAGATTTTTTGTGGGCTTTATGTTGTTTCTTCACGGGCAAAATATAGATGCTTTTTTCAATTAATTTCATTTTGTTGGAGCTTTGCATTTAGTCGATAGCCTTTTTCAAAATCTAGATGCTTTTTTCAATTAATTTCATTTTGTTGGAGCTTTGCATTTAGTCGATAGCCTTTTTCAAAATCTAGATGCTTTTTTCAATTAATTTCTAATGTATTGTGTGTGAAATTAAGAAACTTGAATTGCTGGTTGAGTAGAATTGGTACGTGTTGTGGGGGTGAAATCAAGCCTGTAACTGATTAATTCAGGTTTTCATGGAACTGAATCTTGATTCTTTATTCTCTCAAGTGATAGAGAAAGCATAGGACTAAGGACACAACATTTTTGCTTTGGTGTTAGCAACTAGAGTAATTTTTATGCAATGTGCCTTGATTGTAGAACAAGGGAGAAATAGGTCCTATGTTGCGGATGCATGCTTGCTTTGTAAAATTAACTTAACTTAACAAGGGAGAAGTGGGTGTTGTGTCCCATATGCAAAATTAACTTTGTAAGCTTGCTGTTCTGGGGTCTAAAATTTTCATTTTGAGCAGAGACAATATGTCCTATGTTGCGGATGCATGCTTGCTTACATGCAAACACAAGGCACCAATGGAAATTGCTTCTTAATCTTACAGTAAAGTGCATCTATTGAAGTGAACTTAAAGCGCAAAAATGGGTTGTTGTGACTTGAATTGTAATCTTAATTGTGTCTTTTTGTGGGCTGTTGTGATCAAAACATATTCAAAGTATTATCCCATTGTCATGAAGTTGCTTTGGACATTTTTTTTGATAATTTATATTGCTCTATTCAATGCTGGAATTGATAATCTGAATGTTGGGTATATTTAGATGCTTGCTATTTATTTTGTGTGATGGCAACATTTTGTATGATGATAGCCGCTTGTTGTTGAGTTAGATTAATCTAAATTTCAATACCTTTTGTTGTGGATGACTGTCCAGAATAATAATTATCTATGTCTAAAACCTGGATAGGATGTAGGGTTTCGAATCAAAGTTTTGCGTTTCATCTCAGATGAGGAGGCATTTAAGCTTTCTAAGCTTGTGTTACTTGGTTTTTGCTTTTGTTCTTGGCAGCTTTTTAAGCTCTGCCTTAAGTATTTGTGTTTAGAAAATGTATTTGCAGACTGACTTGCTGCTAATTTTGGTCTACTACCCAAAGAGGATCTACTAGTGCTTGCTTATTATTTTCTTGATCATGACTCATGATCTGACCTACATGTTCCAATTATTATTTTCCCAACTGATCAAATTATATATAGTGGCTTCTGATATTCTTTCCTTTTCCTAATTTAATATAAATTGATGCAGAAATTGAAGTCTAGAGTGGCAAAAAATGACTGCAATCCTGAGTGGAACGATGAATTGACTCTTTCTATTAAGGATCTTAATTTTCCCACCACTCTGGTAAGCGATACCTAACCATACTTGCCTGCATCTCTGTAATATGGTTTATTGGTGACTACTGAACAATGCTTCAGAAACTATCAGGGGCTAATAATTTTATTTAATTGCTAATGATCTTTTCATATTTTCAGACAGTGAATGATAAAGACACGCTTACTGGGGATGACAAAATGGGTGATGCTAAGATCGACCTAAAACCATATATTGAGTGTTTGAAGATGGGATTGGAGAATCTCCCAAATGGCTCTGTAGTTAAGAAAGTTCAGCCGAGCTCGACAAATTGCCTTGCCAAGGAGAGCACTTGTGTTTGGAACAATGGGAAAATTGTCAAGGATATGAGTCTCAGACTGAGATATGTGGAGTCCGGGGAGGTGTCGATCCAACTTGAGTGGATTGATATTAGTGGTTGTGAAGGCCTGTAAACTTAGAGCTAAATGAAATTGCTGTTACTCTATGATATATTTTTAGGTTTTAAGCTTTAATAACAAGGGGTACTTGAAATGTGTTTGATGTATAAGTCTATTTGACAATAAAATAAAATAAACTTTTATGGAATATCTAGAGTATGCTCCCATGCATGTGGATGTGGTGGATAGAAGAAATATTGGCATAATATGTTTGTTGGATGGAAGAATTGTAAATGTGTTTGTTAGTTTCATAAATTCTATATATGATTGTTGGGTAGAAGAATGGTTGTCAAAATGTGTTTGTTGGATAATTAGGTTGATGAAAAAAGTTAAATGGGAAACAATAATTTAAGTATCAAATTAAATTATTAATTAACATATGGTTAGTATAATTATAAAATATGAAAGAAAAAATAAGAATATTATTATTAAAAAATAATATTATATTATTATTTTGATGAATCCAATGGCTAATCCAATGTAGAATTATGGATAAAGAGGTTTTAGATATATGGAAAACATGTACTTTTCATCAAAATTTGAAGATAAATTTGATGAATCCAATGCTAGTACTCTAAGAGCACTAGCATTTTATTGCTATAATAATATTATATTATTATTTTGATGAATCCAATGGCTCTTTAGCTATTTGAGAGTCCGACTTGTGGTTTCAGAATCAATTTTTGACTTTTATGGATAAACGTTACCCTCAGAGTAGTTTTCTATTTGTTTTGTAACATTTTTCAATTTCAATCCCTCGTTTCTATGGATTATCTAGCCTTTCTTATTCTACCCCGCATCACTTCCTCACCATTAAGGAAAAAAAGATCCTTCTGAAAGCAATATATTTAATGAACACTAAGGTATACATATCAATATATTTGAACAGAGCGATTATAAAAGATATATCACATATCTGGAACCGATGCAGAAGTTTGAGTTGTCGGCCAATAATAGAATACTATGTGGTTTCGTTCATCTTTTCGTTATGTTCTTATGTTTTCCCAGTAGAAAAACAAATGATAGGATCTCATTTGTTGGGCCGTTCGAACAAAAAGATTAGAGGAAGTTTCCCTAGTCAAGAGAGACAACCAAATAACTAGAATGAGATTTAGGTTGTGTTTAGATTGTAGATAGTGAGTTGAGATAAGATGAGTTGAGATGAAAGTTGAATAAAAATATTATAAAATTAATGTATTGTATTTAGAATATTATTTTTTAGTAGTATTTTTATTTTAAAATTTGAAAAAGTTGAATTATTTATTGTATTTTATTTAGAAATTATAATAATTAGAAGATATGAAATGAGATGAGATGGATTGACATGATTTCTAAAAACAAACAAGGACTTAGAATTTGAAAACAATCACTTCTTGTATAATTTGGACGGAGCTTTCAGTTGACGTTCAAACTTTTTTTTCATTTCTTTTAAATATTTTAATTTGTTTTGCAAGCCTTCACTGCGTCAACTTTGAAAAGTTATATAAATAAATTAAGGAGGAGGCTGCTGTGGATTCCTCTGCATCCTATTAACATTTAACTCAAGATGACCCTCAAACTTCCTACTGCCATTGTATTTTGCTTCATTGCGTTTCTGATCATCCTCGCTAACCCTATTGTTGCCACACGACAACTGAACGGACGTTATCAGCATCGTAATTTAATTCTCTCTCTCTCTCTCTTCTCACATGCATGTTTAATTATTTTGGGATTCTGAAAATAGTAGTGAAATGTAAATTTGAATTAAGATGTTTTATTGAGTTTTAAGAAAGGAGAGAGAAAAAATTTAATAAAAATATTATAAAGTTAAAAAATTATTTGAACATAATTTTTGTTTAAAAATGAGAAAAAATATACTGTTTTTTGTATTTTATTTTGAAGTTTGTAAAATTTGTATTGCTTTTTGTATTTGGATTAGGTAATGAGTAGATGAAAATTTAAAGATTTGATATTTGGAAAGAAAATTGCAAGAAATTTTTAGAATTTTAAAAATTTTATATCTCATCTCCGTGTCCAAATTAACGTTCTCTAAAAGTACTTCTGATGCCTCATTTCCTATAAATTAGTTCTATTATTTATTTAATAATTAATAATTATCTTTTGCTTAATTAATTGCAGGGCAAGGTCATCCCGGGGATGGAGATCAGCCTCCTTTCTCTGGCCCTCGTACTGGTCGTAGACACGTACGAACGGTGGGAGGTGCTAGCAAAGCAGCCTTGTATCCATATGCTTCCGTACATTAAAATTCTAATTTTGTGGAGGAAGTATTTGTTTTATATAAATATATTATATATATCAATAATATATTGATATATTATATATTTTAGAGGCATCGATCTATGCGTCCAAAGTGTCAAGCATGATGTGTATGGAAATGAATAAATATAAATTTTAAGATATATTATTTGGCCTTTATCCTGATCTCCATTGGTTTTATCAAGTACAAGCTTTACTCGGCAGGAAACACTTTTTTTTTTCTTTGAAATAAACCTCGAACTTTCATATATTAATATCCTGCATACATCTTCTATCAGAGTCCAGACTATTTACAATAAAATTTGGAACAAATTCTATCCAAACTTTTTCCTCAACTATGTGTAAGGTAGCCTTTGCGAAATTGTGTGCAACTGTATTCTTTTCTCTGTAATCAAATTGTAAAAACCAACTATTCCTAAAACTCAATACATTCCTAATATCATCAATTAAAGAACCAATGTAAGATAAATTTTCTTCACCACCCTTAACTGCCATAACGACAGCTTTGGCATCGTCTTCAAAAATAACATTTTTGATATTGAGATCATTGCACAGCTGCATAGCCTTCTATAGAGCTTGACACTCTGCAATATCTGGTAACAATACATTCCTTCTGCTATCGCAGGCTGCAAGCAAAGCCTCTCCATTTTCATCTCTAATTATCACCCCCATTCCCATTCTCCTCTTCTTTACATCCAACGATGCCTCCCAATTTACCTTAACAAAGTTTGATGCAGGTGGAATCCACCTAGTCTTGTTTATTACCACTACATTCTGTTGAATTTCATTGTTACTGTTGGCCAAACTGTTTGCCTGTTGGAAAGCCTTCAGTGACTCAATGGATGTTGATATCAACATTTTTGGGCATGTGAGACTCTTTTCAAACACTAAAGTGTTCATTCTCAGCCACACTTTCCTTAGCTGGACAACTATCTCCTCAAGTTTAGAATTATCCAATCCTCCCATCAACCTCTCCCACAAACCCATAAAATCTCCACCTTCCCTTTTCCACTTTGAAACTCCACTCAAGCCATTTGCCCAAACATCGTTAGCTGCTGGACACTCCCACAGCATATGAATGACTGACTCTTCCTCTTTAAAACAAACTGGACAGAGAGTGTCATCAACAACCTTTATCTAAAAAAGGTTCTTTTTTGTAGGAAGTAGCTCATTTGCTGCCTTCCATAGAAACAACTTCACCATGTTAGGAACTTCTAGCCCCCCAATGCTCTTCCATCTGCTGTCACTCTGTAGTTCTATGGATGATTCCCCCTTGCAACTTCTTCTCTTATCAAGTAGTAGATAATATGCACTTTTCACAGTAAAAATCCCTTGCATTTGATGGTCATGTCGAGGGAATCCGGTCCCCTGATTCTCTCAAATGTTTTTACGGGTGCTAGCAAAGGAGCCTTGTATTCATATGTTGTCGTATATTTGAAGAGAATATATATAAACGACGCATGCTAGACTAGAGACAGATGTAATGGGAATATCAATAATATATTAATATATTATATATTTTATACTTATACACATTTAGATGAAGACAAACTCACATATGGTCAAGTAGAAATCAATTGTGAACCCATAAAGAAAACAATCGGTATAGGCCTAAACACGTACGCTTATTATGAGCACCTTCTACACCATAAAAAAATTTTTAATCTCATTCCCACAAAATTATAAAGTCACTAAAGACACTATATAACAATGTGTAACACGAAATTACAAAGAAAACGAAGTCTAAATTAGGGTGAAATTAGAGACACAGGGGCTCGATTCCGGAATGGCTCTGTGAATAGAAAACATTTCTCATGACCTAATGCACCCAAATCATAGTAATGAAAAACGAAAATAGAGAAAGAGAAACTCACTAGGGTTGGCGAGAAGACGAGGGCACTGGGCAATCGGAAACCACTTTGCGAAGACGAGAGCGCGAGAGAGATGGATGGAGACCAATAATCTGAAATACAAGCTCACCGGCGTCGGCGAGGCGGCGAGATGGTGGCGAGAATAGTACCGGAGTCGACAATCGCAGTCGAGAACAGCAGAGAGAGTGAGAGAAAGGGGGCGGGAACTGGGACAAATCGCGAAGGGAGGAAAGTTTTGGGTAGGGTGGGAGAAATAAGGCGCCCGCGGGGGAACATTAATTTTATTAGTATTTCTGGCGCTTCCATGTCGCCGCAAATAGCAAATAATTGGCCGCAATTAAATGGGCTATCTATTTTACGCTGACAACGTCGATTATTGCGACGACAATCTACACCGCAAAAAAGGGATATTGCGTCGATTATTAACTTTTGACGAAAAGTAAATGCTGCTACAGTTAAAATTTCCTATTGCGTCGAAAAAATATCGCTACAATAATAAAAAATCGCCGCAAAAAAAAAAGTGAACGTCATATTGCGAATTTGAGCTGGAAGTCAACGACGGCATGGAAATCGCTGCAAATACTCGTTTTTACCGGCGATTATAGTTGTGGCGATATTAAAAACGCTGGAAATGGCCCTTTTTCTTGTAGTGTTAGAAGCATCGATCTCCTCCAAAGTGTCAAGCATGATGTGCATAGAAATGAATAAATATATATTTTAAGATATATTATTTGGCCTTTATCCTGATCTCCATTGTTTTTATTAAGTACAAGCTTTACATCATGAACGGCTCTGGAATTTACTTGGCAGGAAACTAATGTTCGTAGTGGAGGGATGAAAGTCCTTCAAAATCAATATATATACACGAGTACTGTCCCATGCATTACATAGAGCTAACGATAGTACTGGTACGTAGCTGATCATTGTTAGCGCTTCATTCCTTAGAATTACTAATTTATTAATTTTTAAGGATGTCTATAATTTAATTGTGGAGTGTTCTAAAGGCGATGTTCTTCGATCATTTGCATGCAGCAAATATTGATGAAAAAGAGAATTCATTAACCATTAGTGTGTTGTAAAAATATGGAGTTCTTATGTTCTACATAAATGTTTAAAATTTCAAACCTACTAGGTCATGAGTGCATTCTTTTCACATGTATATTAGTCATCATATTAATGAATTTTAAGGAAAATATAACATTTACTTATTGTTATGTTTGCTTATATACCAATCCCTAGCTGTTGTTCTACACACAAGCCAATGCAGCCATGATTATTTAAGTGCACGACATCATGGTTCTACTTTATTTAAGGCGTGGGCCTTGGCCCTCAAAGTCGAGGAGACCCATGGCTAGAGACCCACGGAATCTCGCGGGAGACTCATAGGAGACCCATGATTTGACCTTAGTCTTCGGCATGAGAAACCCACATCCAAGGCCGTGGGTTCTGCCCAAAGAGACCCATGACCTAGTAGGTTTGGAAGAACATAGCTCATGGCCATGGCCATTGGTCTTGAAGCTCAAGGCCGGAAAGAGAAGGGGCAGCAGAAAAAATGAAGTTGTCCTATGTTGTTCCCTACATAGCACTGCTCACCCGACCCAAAAATTGAGGATTCCAACCCGACCCGAAAATATAAACTTTTCCTGCCTGAATATCCATGACTGAATTCCATCCTGAATCCTATACATAACAATATCGAGTTTTCCAACCCAACCTGATTCTTCTTCTTCTTCTTCTTTTGTGAATTTTAATTTTTTAAAGTATAAATATCTTGAATTATTCACCAAGAGCCCCCTATAGACCACCACACTAGCATCACTTTGTTGATATAGGGCCAAAAATATTATAGAGAAAATTCTTTTTCTTTGGGAGGCAGATTTTTTTAGTGGAAACTAAAAAGGGGAGAAAAAGAAATAGAAGCCAAGGTGAGCATAGAAAGAGCTATTCTTGTTTTACAGTTATTGAAATGTCAAAAGAGGATAGAATGGGGCCTGGATCAAATTATTATGCTGCTTAAAAGTGAGGTGATGAGTGTTTGGGTCCTTTTCTTTCCATTAAGGAGTATTTAACCATATGTTGGAGGAAATATTGACATGTATTTGGCCTCTGTTTGAAAATTGAAACCCAAGATGATTTGTGGAATTTTTTCTTTCATCTCGCCTCTTCTTGTGTTAGTATACTGTTCAGAGCACCTTGATGATGTGTTTGCAAAAATGCATTCTAAGCATACCCTCCAATAGGAAAGAGAAAAGAAGCTTGTGTTCAACATAAAGTTCATTTGATATATCGCTTGAGCAAACTTCAGACAGAGATTTCACTCAACACTCGGTAAACAGTTGAACAAATTTGAGAAAGAAAAACAAGTAAATCTATAACCTATGGTTTGACGTAATCAATTCGATAAGAAAGATGCAGATGCAAATGTAATGTGGCAAAACCAATTACAAAGTTCTGCTAGCCCGGACAATACTTCAAATGGACAAAAAATGGAGAAATACAATGATCTAGCCAGGTACAACACACATTACAGCATATACAATAAGAAATTACAATGGATCTTATTAAAATACAGGAGAATTTGCAGAGCATGCATGTATTAAAATTCTACCTTTTAGTTGCTTCATTGCTGATCCAAAGCAACTTTATTGATTATTGGCCTCACTTTTGGTGGAGAAAACCATATATAAAACCTGCCAAAGAACAAATAATGCCCAACCAAACAGAACTACCGTAAACCATTATCAATAACGAAAAACCGGCAACCTCAATTTATCCATTCTCAACAACCCTTTAACATGCAGAGGAAGAGTTCCTATCAAACCAGGATAGAGAAGTCCCTGTTGAACCCATCTTGGAGAGCCTATCAGCTACTGAATTCCCATTATCTTGCATTTTCGAAGTACATGTAACAGAGCATATAACTCAGCCGAATTATTAGTTCCATCAGGAATTTTCTCTGCAAATGCCACCACTACTTCCCCACAATCATTCCGAACTACCCCACCCGCACCCGAGACCCCTTGATTCCCCAAACAGCAGCCATTTGTGTTCAGCTTGTAACATCCTCTCAACGGGTAATTCCACTGCACCACTCTAGCTTTACTTGGTTTTCTCGGTTTCACAGGCACATTCAGTTCTTTCAAAATAATTTCATCAGCTTTAGAAAAGCTATTGGCACCCTTTAGCTTTAAAGCTACCCAAGCAATCCAGAAATTTACTCTCCGCCAAACAGTTTCCTGCGACGCCACCTTACCCTCCATTCTCGCCGTGCACCGCCACAACCATAATTGCCAGCAGAAAATACACGGGAGCAGATTAAAGCTCCCTGATCCAGATTAAAGCTCTTTCTTTCCAACCTCTTGACTGCATAAATGGAATGCCCATCAATGCTAAAAGCCTTTTCCATAAGACATGAGCTACCTGACCAAATGCACGTACGTGGTTTAAATCTTCATAGGCACCATTACTACAACATTCACACTTTGACACTAAATTTATTCCAACCCTCCTTACCTTGTCATCCATGGATAATGCATTATTCATAGCCAACCACATGGTAATCGAAATGTTCTTCGGAAGCGCAGAATGCCAAATCCATGCTGCCCACTGGAAGGATGGATGCTTCCCATGCAAACTTAGTAAAAAATTCCCCATCCGAGTTTTCTGTCCAAACAAGCCGATCTTTACCTTCCTTAGGACTGCCCAGCTGATAAGTAATCTCCACCATTTTTTCTCGCCCTACCAAACCACTCAGCAGCTCCTCATTCCATCCTCGTTCCAATATGCATTCCTTAATCAAGAGATGCAGAGCATCTATTGGATATGAATTATAACCCAGTGGCTTCTAATCTGACCATTTATCCTACCAAAAGGAAACTTTTCCCTCAACTTTCCATCTAGAGAGCCTAAGAACAGCTGAAACACAACTCATCATCATTCGCCAAAACCTCGATCCTCTAGCAGGATTCACCAAGGAAATGTGGTTATCTTTAACATATTTAGCCTTGAAAAAATTTGACCATAATGAATTCTCCATTAAAATTTTCCAAACAAACTTCATATGGATGGACTATTGAACCTCTATCAAACTCCTTAAGCTAAGGCCCCCTTCCTGAACTGGTTTACATAAAACGTCCCATGCCACCCACTTTTTTTTGGCTTCCCATCTACAAACCCCCAATAAAAGCTACTGAATATTTTGTTCAACAAAGAAATAATAGAATAGGACACCGAATGCATGAAATTAAATGTATAGGAATACTTGAGATCACATGCCGCAGGACAGACAATCTAGTGCCTTTAGACAAAACCTTATTCTGCCAACTAGCAAGCCTTTCTCTTATACGCGTCCCCCCACTTCATCTAAATCTCGTGCTTTAAGTCTCCCAATAACAATTGGGACACCGAAATACTTGAACGGGAAATGGCCTACAAAAAAACCCCCAAGTCTAAGCAACACTCTTCTTCGAGACATGGAGATTTTTGGGGAGAAAAAAATTGCGGATTTGCCTGAGTTAACAACCTGACCTGACCATTTTGCATCATCCGAAAAACCTCCTTAATACCACGCAACGACTTCTTCCCCTGTTAGAAAAAATAACTATATCATTAGCATACAGGATGTATATTGCCGTTAGACACATTGATTTATACATGAAAAGTGTAAATACAAAGATATGAATATTGAACCAAAAAGGAATTATCTAGCCGTTGCATGAGATGGTAAGTCTTCTAATTGTGTGGATTCTAGAGCCGTTGCATGTGCTTCACTTGGTAATTCATGTGATTGTGTGGTTTGAGTTGATGATGGTTGACTATAGTTAATATGCCCCCGCAAACTGTGCCAAGGTACGTGGCCAAGTTTGGTGCAAAGAGGAAAGAGAGCCGGGCATCCAAGTGGTTTGGTAAAGAGATCAACAAGTTGTAAAGAGGCAGGGACATGATGAGTATGAAGAAGACCAAGGGCAACACATTCACGAACATAGTGGTAGTCAATCTCAATGTGTTTGCTTCGAGCATGAAAAACTGGGTTAACGGTCATGTAAAGGGCACTAAGATTATCGGAAAGCAATAAAGGTGGTGCGTGTAGCTGGATGCCGAGGTCACGAAGCAAAAAGGAATCCAAGTGAGATCAGCAGTAGTTTGGGCTATAGCTCTATATTCAGCTTCAGTACTCGAGCGAGAAACAATATGTTGCTTCTTTGCAGACCAAGAGATACAGTTACTGCCAAGAAAGACACAATAACCGGTCGTGGAGCGTCGGGTGAGGGAGCAACCAGCCCAATCTGCATCAGAAAAGGCATAAAGATCAAGTGTAGAGTTGGAACTGAAATAAAGTCCAAAATCGATTGTACCTTTCACATATTGAAGAATACGTTTGAACATTTTAAAATGAGCTTCAGTAGGAGAGTGCATAAATTGAGACACAAAATTAACACTATATGCAAGGTCAGGACGAGTAAGTGTAAGATACTGGAGAGCACCAACAAGGCTGCGATAATGGGCTGGGTCAGAGAAAGGCGTTGTTGACTGAAGGCCTTTGGTTTTAGCCATCATGGGAGTGCCCATGGGCTTACAGTCAGTCATTTGAGCACGGTCTAAAATGTCCAGAGCATATTTAGTTTGGGTCAGGTAAGGCCATTAGTAGTGGGAGCAATCTGAATGCCCAAAAAGTAATGGAGAGGCCCTAGATCTTTCATGGCAAACTCACTACTAAGAGTCAAAATAAATTCATGTAAGAAATCAATGGAGGAACCAATGAGTAAAATATCATCAACATAGAGAAGTAACATAAGACAACCATGAGCAGAACGATAAATAAATAAAGAGGAATCAGCAGTGCTGCAATGAAAACCATAAGTGAGTAAAAAATTGTTGAACTTATCAAACCATGCACGTGGAGCTTGTTTTAAGCCATACAAAGCTTTGTTTAACTTACAAACATGAGAAGAGTGAGTTGGATGAACAAAACCTGGAGGTCGATCCATGCAGACGGTTTCATGGAGTTCCCCATGGATAAACGCATTTTTGACATCCAACTGACGAATGTCCCAATGATTGATCAGAGCAAGCATGATAACAATCTGGATAGTGCTTGGAAGAATTACTGGAGAGAAAGTTTCATGGTAGTTGATACCATCGATTTGGTGAAATCCTTTTGCTACTAAACGAACTTTCAATCGATCAAGGGTTCCATCTGCATTGAGTTTAGTTTTAAAAATCCATTTGCAACCAATAACAGCCATAGAGGAATCACGAGGAACAAGAGTCCATGTATTGTTAGTAGACAAAGCTTGCAATTCATCAAGCATAGCTTGGGTCCAACCAGGGTGAGTGAGAGCAGAGCAGATGGTTTTGGGCTCTTTGGTTATAGTGGAGAGGTCATGGAGGTTGGCATATTTAGGATTGGGTTTGTGAATACCGGCACGAGAGCGGGTGATCATGGGATGGGTAATGGATGGAGGTGGATTTGGGGAAGGTGAAGTAGAGGGCGGTGAAGGAGAAGATGGGAGTACATGAGTGGAGAAGGTGGAGAGGGGGGAGTTGGGTATAGTAGCGGAGGAGGTGATGGGTGTGGGTAAAGGAGTCTTTAGTTCGGGAAGAGGGGAGGAAGTAGTAGGGGGAGGGTGTAACGAAGGAGGCATCACCCAGAGGTCAAAAATAGACAAGGTTGGGTTAGAGGGTGGGGGTAAATGAAGGTTCCTAGACTGTTTATAAGGAAAATTAAGTTCATAAAAAAATAACATGACGAGAGATGTAAGTACGACAAGTAGGTGGGTGATAGCATTTATACCCACGATGCCGATCGCTATAGCCTAAAAAGACACAGGGTAAGGTTTTTGGATCAAATTTATTGTGCTTGGTGTCCCAAGTATATGGATAACATTTGGAGCCAAAAACACGCAAGGACCGATAATCAGGAAAAGTTTCATAAAGAATTGAAAACGGTGATTGTAAATCTAAAGTAGTAGTGGGAAGACAGTTAATTAAAATAGCAGTGGCAAAGGCTTCAACCCAAAAACATTTTGGAACACTACTGTGGAAGAGCATCGTCATACCAAGTTCACGAATGGTACGATGACGACGTTCCACAACACCATTTTGTTCAGGTGTATAAGGACATGAAAACTGGTGAATAATGCCTTGATTTTTTAAACGAGAGTTTAGAATAATGCCTTGATTTTTTAAACGAGAGGTAAACTGAGTATTAGCAAATTCACCACCCCCATCGGTTTGAAAAACTTTGATTTTTTTATTAAATTGACGTACTACCTATTTTTCAAAAAATAAAAATGCTGAGAAAAATTTTGATTTTTTTCGAAGTGGAATAAACCACATAAATTTAGAAAAAGCATCAACTAGGCATGCATAGTAATAAAATTTACCAACAGAAATAACAAGGCAGGTCCCCACAAGTCACAATAAACTTTATCAAAAATAGCATGAGTTAAACTAGAAGAGGGTAAAAAAGGAAATTTGCTCAATTTGCCTAGCTGACAACTTTCACAAACAGACTGAGATTTATTGGAGCCAATAATTTGAATAAGTCCTTTGGATTTTAGGATTTGGATAGCAGAGTCCTGAGGGTGACCCAAACGTTGATGCCACATGTCTTGAGAGGCAGTCCGGAAACGAGTGGAGAAGTGCACTTCGTAAGGTGAAGATAAGGTGTAAAGATTACCCTTCCGGCATCCGCTCATTAGGACACGATTGGTCTCTCGTTCCTTAACAACAAAACTAACACCATAAAATTCACAGTTATATGGATAATCATTGGTAAGTTGCCCAATAGATAACAAATTTTTTGCAAGTGCTGGCACTAAAAGAACATCACGTAACTTAATTCTAGTATTACCATTATTTATGTACGTATCACCAACATGAGTAATAGCATGGGAGCTACCGTCCCCAATAATAACAGCATCAGTACGAAAATAGTGATGTAAATTTTCAAGCATACCTGGATTACCTGTCATGTGAGTAGACGCTCCAGTGTCTGCAATCCATTCATTATCAGGAGAAAAAATTTCCAATGTCATTGCTGCTAGAGCTTGAGGAATACATCAGGCTGATACGAGTGATTAAATCGGTTCCAGCACTTAAGAGCAACATGACCCTTTTTACCACAAATTTGACAGATATCTGTTGGGTCTCGGGCTTTAACATCGTTGGGCCTATTGTTGGACTCACGTGTAAATGGAGCATTTGAGGAGACCACGGTTTGATAGCCCATATTTGAAGAGGTTCTACCCGATTGAGCAGTGGGATGAAACCCACGACCCTGAGAGGAGAACCCTCTCTGTTTGGAGCGACCACCAACTCCACGGTGATCCTTATAGGGCGGCACACCTGTCCGATGACCATTGAAAGTAAAAGAACTGTTAGATTCATGGAGAGAGGTGCAGATTTCATACCCGTGAAGAAGAGGAAGAATCTCGGCATAATTGGGCATGGGGGGCTTCAGCATTGAGGTGGTGAATGGTTCGTATTGGGCACCGAGACTGTTCAAGAGGGAGAAAACTTTCATCTTGTCTGCAACGGGCCGTCTGATTGAAGCTAGGCTGTCGCACAAGCGAAGATTCGGAGATGATCTGCAAGAGGCGTCGTGGGCTCTTTCTTGAGGTATGTCAATTGTTGAGTGAGATGAAACTCTCGCTCCTGAGAGTCATGGACGTACGCCGCCTTGAGTGCCGACCAAACTTGGTGGGCAGAATCCAAACCCACGACGAGGCCAAGTGCCTCTTCCGAAAGGGTGCCAATAATCCACCCCCGTAAAAGTCTATCAGACTTGCGCCACTGGAGGTAGGGCTCTATTTGTGTTTTGTTCAAGTTTGATGATCCATCAGGAGGGATCTCAAATTCAGGAGGGGCAGAGTCTGCTTGTAGTAGATGGTGGACTAGATCTTGGCTCTCAGCCAAGGCTAGTATTTGTTCACGCCATAGTGGGTAGTTACTGTTGGAGAGACGTAGGGTCACAAAATTTCCTACATTCAAGGCAATGGTGGCCATGGAGGAAGACTCTCTTCACTCACACGGTCTTTGATACCATAAAGACAATTGTGCACACAAAGTGTTTGCAAAAAACCTCAGTAACCGTGAGTATCTGAGAGTCTTCTTGTTATCTATTTTATAGTAGAGTACAATATACAGGATGTATATTGCCGTTAGACACATTGATTTATACATGGAAAGTGTAAATACAAAGATATGAATATTGAACCAAAAAGGAATTATCTAGCCATTGCATGTGATGGACTTTCATTTGAGAACTTGGGTAGCCGTTGCATGAGATGGTAAGTCTTCTGATTGTGTGGATTCTAGAGCCGTTGGATGTGCTTCACTTGTAACTCCTGTGATTGTGTGGTTTGAGTTGATGATGGTTGACTATAGTTAATAAAGATAAGGCGACAATGGGTCTCCCCGTCTCAAGCCTCGCCCACCTTTTAAAAAATCTTTAGCCGTGCCATTCATCACCACCAAATACCAAGGAGAAGAAACACACTGTTTAATCAAATTACACACTTCGACAGAAAATCCAAATGAAGCAATCACATGCATCAGAAATTCCCGATTGATCCTATCATAAGCTTTTGCAATATCGATCTTGATCATAACATTACCACTTCTTGTTTGTCTACTTAAACTATGTACCAAGTCTTGAGTTAAGGTGACATTCTCAAATATGCTTCTACCAGCTATAAATGCTCCTTGTTCCAAGGAAATAATGTGAGGAAGCACCAGGGCTACACGTTGGACTATTATTTTGGAACACACCATGTATAAAACTGAGCAAAGGCTTATAGGCCTAATCTTATCAAAGCTTGTTGGATTATTCATTTTGGGAACAAGTACCACATAAGAAGAGGAATATTACCTTGGAAGTTCCGCGCCTCGAAAAAATTCACAAACTGCCTCCACCACATCCTCCTCAACAATATCCCAACAATCCTCGAAAAAACCTGAGCCAAATCCATCTGGCCTCAAACTACAATCTATTGGGATAAAGAACAAAGCTTCCTTTACATCCTCCCTAGTAGGCATTTAATAGAAACTAAAATTTTCTTCATCCCATATAATTTTCTCAACCCATGGAAATAAATCCGGAAAAGGCCCACCAGGTATAACCTGCAAAAATTTAGAAAAATAATCTACTGCAGCAACATGAATATCCTCTGGAGTCTTCAACACTCTTCCGTCTGATATTGTCATTTCCTTAACCATAATATGTTTTTTAGCTGAAAATTTTTGAAAAAACTAGGCAATATTCTCCCCTTTATCAATCCACCTTTGCTTAGCCTGTTGTGCCAACCTCATTTCCTCCCTTTTCTCCGAAGTTTCTAGTTCCAAATTTGTAGCGAAGTAAGCATATTCAGTTTCCTCAGAAAAAGCTACCTGAAGGTTAGATTCCAATCCTTCTAACTCATTTTCCAGATTCTAAATGTGAAACTGAGTCCGACCAAACACTTCTTTACTCAACACTTTAAGAGCCATCTTCAATTTTTTTAATTTTCTTGCTAACCTCCATAACCCATTCCCCGGCAGCTCTTCCATCCAAGTCCTCACCACAAGACCACGAAAACTTTCATGTGATGTCCACATTTCCTGAAACTTAAATGGAGAAGGGCCATAACGGATCTGAATATATAGAAGAGAGATAATCATGGAGGAAGGGAATGATCTGAGGAGACTATGGACAAATACTTCATCTGCACACCAAGAAAGGTCTTCAAGCAAGAGGAATCACATAAGACCCTTTCCAATCGAGCCCAACTCCTTGTCCATCCATTATGTCCATTACACTACGATATAGAGGACCTCCAGTAGACGCCATTTCCGCCAATCCCACATTATCAATAAACTTATTAAAATCATTCGTAGCACCAAACGATTGAGGTTTGCCACCATGTCTTTCTGCATTGTTTCTAATTATATTAAAGTCACCCGCAATAATCCAAGGGCACCCCATCGTATTCATATTAGAGAGTTGCAGCCAAAGATCCCATCTAGCAATTTCCAAATATTTAGCATAAACAAAGGACACCAACACTCTTTGTCCATTCGTAGTCACTAAACACGTAACGTGCTGATTACTAAGGCCCACTAAACTGACTTGCACTTGACAATCCCATAAAACCCAAATCTTTCCTCCAGATCCCCCATTCGACAAACAGTCCAAATAATGCAATTCATTTTTCAACTCCACCATTTTTTCAACATTTTTAAAAGGCTCGGTCAGCACCAGTACACTAGGGTACTGATGCTTACAAACCAACCTCAGTAGCCTACTTTTCGAGGTGACGATCCCTTTAACATTCCAAAACAAAAAATTGCAATTCATAGATTCAGCCTGGAGGGTTTGCTAGGAAACCTAGTAGAGCTTCTTAACGTTTTAATTCCCTTCTCTACATGAACACATTCCATAGTTTCTGAGTCTGACACAACATCTTTTAATTTGCTCATTTTCTCCACATCAAGGTCTCCCTCATTTTCTGAAAAACTACGAACCCTTTCTTCTAAAGCCCAATGCTTAGATTCTTTGTGCATCAGAACTAAGCCACCACTCGTCATCTCATGTATCTCCATCTCCCCTTCTCGACACATCCCGTCATCTAAGACCCGGTCAGTTCCAGCCCCTTCAAACTCCCCTTGCACCGTACCAGTAGCGTCCTCTGCAACCACTTCAGTTTGTTTGTCCTCAATTCGAGCCCCTTGTTCCAGTAGACACCCCTCTGTATGCACATATCCATGCAACATCCCCATCAAGACCTTTTCGTGTGCCTGAGGTTCAGATCCTGGAGCATCCTTACTATCCATGTTCAACATCTCAACAGTTTCAACCTTTTTTGTCTTCTAGCGTTGCACATCCTTTTTGACCCATATCTTCTTTGGATGACTCACTTTGCCGTTAGAAAGTTTCTTATTCCCTTTACAAGTTTTCTCATTGTGGCCTTGCACATGACAAGTCTTACAATATGCAAGTAAGGTTTGATACCAACTTATCGGTTTACCTGGAGTCCCAATCCAAAAACCCAGTATCGGATCCATAGAAGCATCCATTTCAATGCAAACTCTTGCACTATCTGTCCTTGTTGCACACTTTGTAATTTTCTCTCGTGTAATATCTCTCCCCATCGGTGCACAAATACTACATAAATAGGACTCATGATAAAAGTTTGGTGGTAATCTGGGAAGCGTAACCCATACTGGCACCATCGGCTGTTCCATATCTTCATTGAAATCTGGTGAACAGTGGAAAACTCTATAGGGAAGTCTTATATCTCACATTTTTCTCTTGACATCTCCTTAGAAAAATCCTCCTCCAAAGCCATACGAATAAAGACATTATGAGGCTTTTGCATTGTAACGCCCCAAATCCCGAAGGTCCGGAGAGTTAACTCATATAACCTGATAATCAACTCCAACAATCCTAATGTATTTCCAAATCCAAGAATATATACTTCAAAAACTTCAAATCAAACGTAAATACTTCAAATTAATAAACTATACATACTCACATATCAAGTCTTCAATCTAACAACCCAAATAAAATATCAACTTTTCTTCAGGTCTCAAATAATAAACTATAATAAAATAAAATTGACATAAGTCTCCATAAACCGTCTAAATCCATTGAAATCAACTTAATAAATAAATCACATCCAACAGCAGCACTAATACCAAGAGATACCCAAAAACTATTCACAGATAATCTTGTCCACAAACTCTAATACTGATCCTCAGCTAAACCATCAATGTTATCTGAAAATATCTGAAAATAAATTGCCTCCTCGCCTCAGATTGGGCAACCTTTGCTGGGCTTCTATTCGAAGAGCAAGCTGGTATGCTTCCTCTAAACTGAATAGCCGCGCCACAGTCAGCTCTTTCCGAATGTCCTCACATAAGCCAGCCTTAAAACGAGTTAAAGCTTGCCTATCCGTCTCTGTTACCTGGCTACGTATTGTGAGTTCATTGAACTTGGTAGTATAATTTTCTAATGTCAAGTTTCCTTGCCTTAGCTCCAATAATTCTTCAAAAAGAGTCTCCTCATAATCCAATGTTATGAATTTCTCTTTGAGGCGGAGCTTCATCTCATCCCAATTGGTAATAGGTGGTTGTCTACAAATGAGTCTCCTAGTGGGCCGAGTTAAAGGCTTCCTTCTTTGGGCCTGACTCAATTGGGCCTTTTGGGCTTCGGAGGAAAATTCCCTTACAGTTATCCTGCTAATTCTCACCGAATGAGTAAGGTGAGAATTTATCATGATTTGATCTCGCCTTCTTACCAAGGCCGGGAGGCTTATTCAGATTAGCATTTCTGATGGTGTTCCTATCTTCCATGATGGACTCATTATTTCATAACATCTTTTCAACCTCATTAATGAAGGGGTGTCGGGCGGCTGTGTGCGTCGCTTCATATACCACATTCCCTGAATCCGAAACGGCAAGTATCCTTGTTGTCACACAACATGAGATTCTAACTGTCACCTTCTTTTTTTTTTTACCCATCTAGCGCTTGGTTGCAATTGATTCCCTCGCCATGCTGATGTCCCTTCGGCTTGTGCTTTTTTTGTCTGGCCATCCATCTTTCCATTTGTCGGTCTTCATGAGGGTTCAACCCCGTCGAGCCTCTGTGCTATCGTTTCACCCTGCCGATTTCTTTTAATCTTCTTTTCTTTTCTTCTTTCTTTTGATCGCCTTTTCCCTTTACTCCATTTTCCTTAACCGCCTTTCCCTTTTGTTCCTATTTCCTGCATTGTCAAAGTGTTAGTTTATGTTTTGTTGAAGATTCTTTGAAAATTCTTTTGTTTAAGATTCTTTTGTTGGGGATTTCGTTGGTAGAGGTTCTTTTGATAGAGATTCCGTTGACGGAGAATCTTTTGATGGAGATTTCATTGTTGAAGATTCCTTTGAAAAATATTCATTTGATGGAGATTTTATTGACAGAGATTCTTTTGATAGAGATTCCGTTGTTGAAGATTCCATTGATGAAGATTCTTTTGATGGAGATTCCGTTGATAAAGATTCTTTTGTTGAAGATTCCGTTGATGAAGATTTTTTTGTTGATTCTTTTGACGGACATTCTTTTGATGGAGATGCTTTCCACTTAGGGTAGTCATAAGACTAAAACCCGCACTCTATTGGGGAGGGGTCAAGCTACCTCAAGTTAGCTCTCCCCTTTTGGTTCCCCAAGGAGATAACTTCTTTGGGCTGCCATTGGGGTAGTCCGCTCTCTCACTATGATGGGAGTCGGGATAAGTTATTCGGGCAACATTGAAGGCATGACACACTCTCCTTTGCGGGAGGGACAAGACCGCTTTTAGGCTGACCTTTCCCTATTGAGTCCTGTAGGGTGGTAAGTCATTCTAGTAGTCTGTTACTGGACCTGCTTCCACTCGTTGACATCATAGGGAGATGTAACATTTTTAGCCTAGCTGGAGCTAGACCCACTCTTCACTCGTAGTGGAGGTCGGGTAAGTTTTCGAATTGCCACAAGGACAACAAGGTAACATTGTAGGCCTACCTTTGCCCTTATATACCTCAAAGAAGTAAGTTATTCGGGCAGTTTATTATTGTACCCGCTCCCGCCTGTTGACATTTACAAGGAAGGTATAGTTTCTGATGTTGAGTAGTTGATGACTAACCCGCACTCCGTTGTTGGAAAGACAAGCAACCTTAAGACCTACATTTTCCTGTGGTATCCCGCGGAGAGGTAAGTTGGGATAGCAATTGACTGATCGCTCTTCACCATAATGGGAGTTAGGATAAGTTATTTGGGCCGCGTTGAAGGCAGGACCCGTTCTCCTCTATGGGAGGGATAAGGCCGCCTTTAGGCCGACCTTTCCCTATTGAATTATATCTTGGAATGGAAAGGAGCCAAATAAATATACAAGAAGATTCCCAATGCAAAAACCTATTACCATAGCTGCAATGCTTGGAGTCAGAGAAGTAAAATAGAAAAGAAAAAGCTAATGAACCTTAGGTTCAGGCCCAGCTTGTTCCTTAGCCGAGCTATATTGGCGATTTGTGTTGAGTCAATAAATAGATTGATTGTAAAATAAAAGCGATAAATAAAAATACACTACATTTGAGTGTTCTAATGCATTTCATAAGAAAACTCCACTTTCATTGTCTCCACGTACGTACGTTCTCATTCAAAAAAAGTAAGTATATAGCGGAATAGCTAGAGACGAAAAATCTCACACTACAAGAAAATGGGCCTTTTCCAGCGATTTTAAAATCGTCGCAAAAAAAATCGCTGCAAATATATGTTATTTCCGGCGATTTTCAAGTCGCCGCTCAATTTCCTATGTGAAGTTAGGAAATAGAGGAATAAAATTTTGGTTTGACTTTTTGCAACGACTTTTTATCTTTTGCGGCGACTTTTTTCGCCGTAATAAATAATTTTCCCACTGTAGCGTGTTAATTTTCCGTCGAAATGGAAAATCGCTGTAATTAATGGATTTTGCGGCGAAAATTGTCGCCGTAACAAAATATGCTGCAAGTAGAACTTATAAACTTAAAATTTAAAAGCCGCGGGTTAGGTTTTTCTTCATTTGTTTCCCTCGCCAAACTCTCCCCGCCCCCCTGCCCCCCTCTCCCCACGTTCTTCTCCTTCAAGCCTCCGCCACGCACAGCCGTCGCCGACAACCCCACCACACCACTGCCACCTCACGTCGACAGCCAACCCCTCCTTTTCCCCCAGCCCCCGCGCCGATCTCTTGCCTTTTCCCCAAATCTAGCCTCACCTCTCTCTCGGATTTCTCTATATCGCCGCCGCTGGGGGTGCCATTCACCACCACCCACATCTCGGCGCCGTCGATAGTCCTTCGTCGGAGCCCCCTTCTCCTCCACGCCTAGCCGAGCAGCCCGAGGCCCTCCCTCTCTTCCTTGCTCTGTTCGCAACCCACGACCACCAGCTCTCCTCAGCGCCGCCGTGCTCCTCCCGAGCCACCACTCCACGCCAAGCTACCACCACGACCACCCCTGGTATGGGTTTTCAAGTTAATCTTCAAGTCAATCATGATTTCAGCTTATTGATTTATTAAAGTATATAATTTTAAAAAGTAAATTTCCTGTTTCATCTTGTAGGTTTTTCATGATTTTCTATTTGTTGTAATTTTCTTTCCATTTTGTGAATGTTGTATGATCTCTCATAGGGTGATTACCATCTAAAGCCTGCTTATTGATTTTACTGCAAATCTAGAATCGTGCTGTACCTCTGTTCTGCTTGCTTCGATTGTTTGAGAATTGCTGCTGAAAGTTTTGAGTGCAGAGGATTTTTTCTGATTAGAGAATTTTGGTGGGAGTCTCTAGGTATTTTGCTTGAACTTCCTATTTGGTCCACCATTCTTCTGATTGAAGAAAGCAACTTGACCCACTTCAAGGGATTGAGTTTGATGTTGACTTACAATGAGAGTCTCATAATTCAACAATTCACTCTGAAATACTGTGAAATTCATATACTTATCCTAGTAGAAAGATTAAAAGAAGCAACAAAGGGATGATAAGCAACATTTGATCCACCAATAACCTTAGATAGATGGTCATCTTTGTCAACTTTAAATCCAAGTGTTCAGCACATTTTTTTGATCCCTGAGTTAAATTCTGCAACTTTCACTTCAAGGAGGACATTCTGGATCATGAGTGAGACATATTGGTTTGCCAAGGCTGCACAAACCTGGCGCGAGAGATTTAACCCATAAACCAAGCACAGCACCCTTTTGGACAAAGTAGCAATCATCCATCATATTGAACACAACATTCAGTACTGCATCATTTATATTAGCTTCTAGCTTTAACCTCTCAACCATCATATATATATATATATATATATATATATATTCTGTATTAGGACATTGGACAAATTGATTATTCTTTGATCTTTCAATTGGGGGGTTTGAGTCTGAGTAGATGGCTTCCTAGAATACAACGTTAATGAAATCCTCTGTGCTACCATTTACTATGTGTGGGTGTATCCACAGTTTTAGATTCAACATCAATTAATGGCCCTTACTAATGTATTGTATTCATGGCAGTCATACATTACTTCCTTTTCATGGTGGCGGCTTCATACTACCATTATGATCACAGTGTCCTCATTTTCTCTAATATTTATTTATTTTCTTGTGCTGATGTTTAGTCCAGGCATTCAATTTTGTGGGTCACTGATTTCCCTATGTTTGAGTGGAATGATTTAGAATAGAGGCTTGAGGTCTGTTTCATATATGTAATAGTATGGGTTTTTTTTTTTAAAGTATATTTGTAATACATTCTTACACCTATTATTATTTCTTTTTGTGAAAAACCTCATTGTTGGTGGTTTCTTGATGTTATATGATCGCTATGAATCTTCCCATGTTTCTTTTTCATTGTTCAATTTGATAAGTTTTGGCTGGATCTTCATGGTGTTGAATTTCATAGCTCAAATGATTATTGACATGATAACTTCTTATATTTTTGTTTACTTCGCAAAACAAAGTATTGCTACATTCTAATTAATATTTTAAAAAAGTATCGCTAAATTCTGTTCCTGTTTATCTGTTTATTACTTGAAAGCTGTAATTTCCACTTTGTGATTTATCCAGTTAAGCACTCTGTTTCATTCTAATTTGAAAGTTTGCTTGTCTCCGTAATGAGCCATCTGATGAGAAGTCTGATATTTACAGCTTTGGTGTAATCTTGTGGGAACTTGTGACCCTGCAACAGCCTTGAAGAAATTTAAATGCACCACAGGTTGTTTGTCAATTAACTAGCTGCAAATCAATGATTTGTAAAGCTATAGAAAAAACTGGGTCCAACAATGTTTGCACTTGATCATTGGTACAAGGAAGGTCTTTGAAGAAGAATATAACAAAAGTTTAGCCGTATAAGAACAACATCAACGGGTGGAAAATATTTTATATGTGGTGAAGGGTATTGATTATTGAATATATCTCTAACTAAAGAGTATTTGACTGGCACTGTCTAAAAGTGGTATGTTCCTAGAACTAGCAGTGAGATGGCTGCCACTGAAGTGCTAGATATGATGAGTAATATTTTCTTAAGACTGTTTGAATTCAAATACAAGGACCACATTGACCATTTTATGATATATTAATATGACAAGCTGCTTCCTAAGACACATTCACAACATGATAAAATACTTCTACCAGGATGGCTTAAATTGTCATCAGGTTTAATGGCTTTAGTTATGTATGCTATTAATTCTTAGTCGACTCGAGGTCTTTATGGATCAACTCTTAGTTAAATTTACTTTCTCAAAACGATTCAACAAAAGAAAGTAGTTTTTTTCTTTTTTCTCAACTTAATCTTAAATTCTAAGCTCTAGATTTGTAAATCATCTTCAGAATTTATTGATTTCATATGTAGCATAGGGGGACTTTCCAATATATGTGACTCATTTTGTTGTTAAGGTGTAGCTTAACAAATATGATTTATCCTCATTCCACTTTGTTGGTGCTGTCGATTTTAAGGGTGAAAGGCTCGAGATTCCAAACACTGTAAATCGTGAAGTGGCTGCCTTGATTGAGTCCTGCTGGGTTAGGTAAGTTGACAATAACGAATTACACTCCTTAGAATCCAAACTCTAGGATCTAGAGTGGGTCAATATACTCTAGGTCTTAGAGCTCAGGAAGAAAGTTGAAGATAACAATTGTTAGGTGAAATCATTCACTATTTCTCTCACTCAGAAATGGAGTGGGGTTCATGTTTGTGGTCCGAATAGGGTAATAAACTCACATGATTTTGCATTGCTCTCTCTCTCCCCTAATGCTGTGTTGGATGATACTACAGTGAACCCCGGAAACGCCCTTCATTCTTGCAAATTATGAAATCTTTGCAGCAAGTTCTCATAAATTCCAAACCTCAGCGAGCTCGTGCACACATTCCATGATTTATCAAGAGGGCTGGAACACTAGTAAGATATGTATATACGTTCATGCATGTGCATCTTCGCCCTTTTGATGCTCTCTCTCATAGTAGCCTATATTCTTGTTGTGCTAATCATTCAGGGTGTCTGCCCCAGACACCAATTTTCTAGTATGCAGTCCAGAATATTGAGTCGTATATTCGTCTGGAATATTGAGTCTGTTTCTCTGTTTTTTCCCTTTCAACAAGTCTGGAATTAGTTTTGGTGCTGTTCTTAGTATAGTCTTAGTACTGTTCCTATAGATCTTGGGTTCTTTATTTAAGTTACTATAGACTTTGGATCTTTTTTGAGTATGTAAAAAGAATATTAGGGCAATCTATATTGTAAGGTAAAATTGTGATGCCTGCAAAACTTGGATGTGTATAATATTTTCTTTATACTGTTTTGTGCATTTTTTTTTTATTTTCTGAAACATCCTTTTCCGGCGAGTTTTTCTCGCCGCAAATAATGATTTCATAGCAGATATATATTTACGGCGACATGGAATTGCCACAAAATAGTTTTTTTGCGGCGAAACTTACGCGCCGCAAATAATTCACAATAGCGATAATTTTAAATCGCTACGAAAAATAATAAATTATTTGCGGCGATTTAGTAACTTTGTGACGATACATATCGCCGGAAATATTAGTTCCCAGCGATTTTAAAGCTAAACCGAAAGGTCATTTCTGTCGATTTTTCAAACATTTCCGGCAGAAGTAAATTGCCGCAAATAGTAGTTATTTGTAGTAACCATAAAATTTGAAATGAGCCCACATTCTAATTTGATGATATATAAGAAAGATCTATAAAACTTTATTCCAGCAATTTCTCAGCAATTCATGGTTGAAAATTCTTGTCTACTAGATTAATTCATTATTGCTTCATTTTCCCGTCACATCTAGGGCTGGGAAGATGAAAATGTGTACCCAGCTGGAAAGATTAGGATTGCTTTGACGAACTTTCGTCGAACTTATTCTTTATATATCTTGTGTAAAGAGATAGTTGGCATGGGGTTCATTTAATTTATAACCGGCCCCCCCAGGTTGGAGAAAGAAAAATATGTTGTCGAAAAGGTTCATAATGGTCTTGATATTATAAGTCACTATAATTAGCTAGGTAGAGAGCCTGAGAGAGTACTCCACCACGACAAAGTCTGTCAAAGTTTTCGTTCTTTACCTCATACTTTAATTTTCTTTCTCAAAGTTTGTCCCCTAACGAAAATCTGAAGTTAGAGGAAGATGCATGCATGCTGGTACAAGTCAAGAATGGTGCTTAAAAGAACGTACCTGCATATATAGTGTATGGACACATGCATGGTATAACTCTCACTGTATCATAGAATGTGAAATCATTAAAAACGGTGGTTAATGTTAAAAATTATTTATCCAGTGATCATTACCTAGATACAAAAATTAATATACCTAGCTTTTAGAAACTCTAAAATAAATATACTCTTAAAAATTAATATATTTAAACATTTTTGCAGAACCAACATTCAAGCTGCGTACGTACCAATATTAATATTATAAAAGCCTAAAACGATTAATATTTTATGATTCTTTTTAAAAGAAACTTGATAATTTCAGTCACTCACATAGCAGCTTACATCCCCAATGCTTTGAAACTATTTCATTTATCTTCTTTGGATTATTGTAAAATGCTTTTACGATTTATTATTTGGTTTAATATTTAATATTTTATGTGGCAAGCTGATAACTTAACCCCAGCTGGTCGGGAGAATCTTCTCTGCAATTGCATTGAAATGCCACCCAAATTAATACCAGTGATATTGTTCAAATTAGAAGAAAATTAAGAACTATATATATATATATATATATATATATATATAGAGAATCTCTTAAAATCCTCCTGATTTTATGAAGAAAAAGTACTAGAATTTGAATACAATCGGTAGTACTTCTTGTATATATCTAATTTGGAAAAAATTCTATTTATCATGCTCACACTACACATATTTTTTTAATTTTTTAATTTTTTTTATTACCAAATGTATGGTGTATGAATGATTAGTAGAATAATTCAATTAGTTTAAGAATAATAAAACTAAAAATATTTAAAAAATTAAAAATTAAAAATAAATATGATGTATACGTAGTGTATAGAAATGATAAGTAACAAGACTTATAATTTGGAAGGAGATTTCATAAGTTTTTCAAAGTATTTTTTTTTTCATTTCTTTTAAATGTTTTAACATGTTTTGCAAGCCTTGACTACGTAAACTTTGAAAACCTAGGTACCTATAGTTGTAGGTGAAAAGTTATATAAAGGTGGGGGCTGGTGTGGATTCCTCATCTGCCTCCCATTAACATTAAAGTCAGGATGGCTCTCAAACTTTCTACTACCATTGTGTTTTGCTTCATTGCGTTTCTCATTCTCGCTAACCATATTGTTTCCCCTCGACAACTGTTCGCGGATAGCGGTAAAGGTGGAAATTTAACTGATCTCTCTCTCTCTCATATGCATGTATGTTCGGATGTAGTTTTTGATGTTTGTAGATAGTCATGAAATAGTTTGAATTGCGATATTTTGTTAGATTTTAGAAAAAAAGAGAAAAAATTAAATAAAAATATCATAAAATTAAAAAATTGTTTGAATATAATTTTTTAATTTTATTTTTATTTTAAAGTATGGAAAAAGTGTATTGATTTTTGTATTTTATTTTGAAGTACTTTGTAAAACTTGTATGTCCTTTTGTGTTTGGATAATCATTAGATAATGATGAGATGAAAAATTAAAAGATACCTTATATTTGAATATTATTTGAAAAAAAAATTACAAAAAATTTTGAAAATTTCATATCCCATTTCTACTCCTGATCGTTATCTCAAAGTACTTATGATATAGAGAAACATTTGGACCAGATTAATTAATTGACGATACTACCCCTTGAGCTCTGCTAGGGTTACCAGTAACAAATGCGGACAGCCGGGGGCCAGGCGAGCTCCTCGGCTCTACCTGCCCGCCGTTCTTTCGCGGACATGGTGGCAAACGCTCCACAACCGATACCGGTAGTTGAGATACCGTTGAGACCCCCGAAAGTTTTGGATGGAGAAATTTATATTAGCTTTTCCAAGGATGAAATTACGAAGTCGGCTGAACCGTTCATATTTTCTCTAGTATTAAAATTCTTGAGGAATCGTCCATCCCTGGATGACATTCGGTCTTGTATTCGAAGAAGATGGGGGCTTGTAGATCAGCCTGTAGTTTCGTCGATGGCGGCGCCCAAGTCGGTGTTTGTAAGGTTTGCAAATGAAGGGGATTTTAAGATGGCAATATCTAGAGAGTCTTGTGAAATGAAGGGAGTCCCATACCGTGCGTTCCATTGGTCGACGGACTACACGGAAGATACAGAGTCCCCAGTGGTTCCTGTATGGATTTCGCTCCCTGGCTTGCCTTCGAATATGTTTCATGAATCGTTTATGGAAAATATAATCTTACCTATAGGAAACTATGTAAGAAGTGATAACTGTACTAGATGTGCTACTCGCACGGATGCGGCTCGTGTCTGCGTGGAAATGAACGCAAATATGGATCCTATTGAATCGATTTGGATTGGGGTGCCTCATCAAAAGGGCAGTCGATTGCAGAAGATTATTTATGAAAATCTCCTAGCGTATTGCAGGCTCTGTAAAACGTAGGTGCATAACATATCGAAATGTCGAAAAGCTGGTGCCCAGGATGGAAAGAACACAAATCTGGAGGGGAAGAAGGCTAGGAGTAGAAGGATTTACAAGGAAAAGGAACTGACTGAAGAAGAACCGGGACAAATTCCTTTGGTGATGGGTTCGGAAATGGAAAAAGGGAAGGAGCTGATCTCCTCCGTTCAGGTTGAAAACAGGCTGTTAATAGAGGAACTAGAGGAGGGGGAGCTTCAGACTCAAAAAGTGATGCTAGAAACTGGGGAGGGGAGCACTTTTGCGGCAAGGTTTGAAACACAGCCCGATAGTGATATCCCAATGTCTCAGCTGGAAACGGAAAGGCAGCTACAAGTCACAGAGGAGATCCACCTGGTCGAGGATTGTGAGGCTCTAGTTCAGGACATGGTGACTGAGAAGTCAATCAAAAATAGTGATGAAGCAGAGGGAGGTATGAGGGAGGTGGTTATGGTGGAAAAGATGGTAGGAATTTTTGAATCCTTAGATTAGGCGAGAATTTTGCAAGAGAAAGAGATAGCAAAAGAACCAGAAGATGAAAATAATTTTGTTTCTTTAGATGAGGCCAGATGGTCAGAAGAGATAGTGGTGCAAGTCGAGAATGATGAAGCTGATGGTGATGAGGGGAAGGTAATTGAAGATGAAGGGGAGGCTCTGGGCTCGTTATCAGAAGGAGAGAAAGTGGAGAATGTATTGCACAGAAGCAAAGAAAAAGATTTTTATTCCGATCCAGAGAGGAATGAGCAGCAGAGAAAAAGTGAAAGAATTAGAAGTTCTAAACGGGTTCCTAGCAGACCTGTTCGTTTTAATCTATAATGTGTAGTGTGATTTATTGGAATATACGAGGTTTGAACACCTCGAAGCAGAGGCTGGGTAAGATGTTGAGGAAATTTAAACCGAAAGTTGTGGCTTTGGCAGAGCATTTTCAAACGGAAGAAGTAATGAGGAAGTTGGTGCGGGATTTTCATTTTGCGGATGGAATTTCAAACAGTGCGGAAGGAGGTAAATTATGGTTGGTATGGACCCTGGGAATTGCCTGTCAAGTGATTGCAAAATCTAACCAACATATCACAGTAGTAATTGAGGAAAACAATAGGAGGTTGAGGCTTTCAGTGGTGTACGCCAAGTGTTTGAGACAAGAGAGAAGGCAGCTGTGGCAAGAAATATGTGACATCCCAAGCCCTGCAGATGATTGGGTGGTGGCGGGAGATTTTAACATAATACGGTCAGATGCGGAAAGTAGAGGGGGACGTCCTAGGTCAGTTGCGGCAATGGAAGAGTTTAATCATTTCATTAATCTTGGTGGGTTGCAGGAGATGACGTTCATGGTGGGGCCTTTTTCTTGGTGTAATGGGCATGCTAGTTTAACAAGAAGCTGGGCGAGGTTGGACAGAATCTTGATGAATAATTCATGTGCTACCAACTACCCATCCGCATGCATGGAATACCTCTCACGCTCATCATCTGATCATGCACCAATGGTAATGTGGCTTGATAAACCGTCGACACGATACGGCCCATCGCCATTCAGATTCCAGGAAATGTGGACGAGACATGAGGATTTCTTTAATTGTGTCAAAACAATATGGGAGGAAGAAGCAATGGGGACTGGGCTGTGGAAGTTGGCATGCAAATTAAAAAAGCTGAGGGTGGCGCTCAAACAATGGAATGTAAATGTCTTTGGTTGGACACATACACATATCGACCAGTTGGAAAAGGAGATAGTCGAGTTGGACTCCAGACTTCAAGTGGAGGGCTCTGAGGAGGTTGATTTGGCTTTGTTGGCAGCTAAACTGGAGTTGGCAGAGTGGACACGTAGAGAGGAAGTGAGACTGTCACAGATTGCTAAGCAACGGTGGGTTGAGGTAGGGGATGTTAATGCTCATTTTTTTCGTAGTCTGAAAAACAAAAGTAGTAAATGGATCCGATATGATTCTAAAGGACGGACGTCGAATTTGTTCTCCAGAAGCAGTACATGAAGAAGCGGTGAATTATTTTTCTGCTTTCATGGGAGCTAGAAATTGTAGGCCTTGTCCGGATTTGTCACCATGGATAAAAAAAGAAATTTCAGAGCAGGAAAATAGCAGTCTGTGTGCGCTCCCTTCAATCCAAGATATCAAGGAGACAGTATTTTCTATTCCGGTAGATAGCTCGCCTGGTCCGGATGGTTTTACGTCGGGTTTTTATAAAAGTTGTTGGTGGTTAATAGAGGGGGATGTGGTAGAACCAGTGTGGGACTTTTTTCAGAGGGAGTGAATTACCTAGGTTCTACTCCTCAACCTATCTAGTTCTGATTCCGAAGGTTCCAAACCCTACAAGTTTTGAGAAGTTCAGGCCAATTAGCCTTTGTTCTGTAATTTATAAAGTATGCTCAAAATTGCTAGTGAGAAGATTAGTGTCGATACTGTCCAAAAAAATCTTTCAAGAACAAGGCGCCTTTATTCCCGGTAGAAGTATTCTGGAAAATGTTAGCCTAACACAGGAATTGATTCAAAGCTTGAATAAAAAAGTCAGAGGAGGTAATGTAATGATTAAGGTGGATTTCGCAAAAGCTTATGATAGCATTAACTGGGAGTTCCTTTTACAGGTGTTGGATGCTTTCGGTTTTTCATCTCAGTTTCGGGAACTGGTAAAACAATGTGTAACGAAAGTATGGTTTTCTGTGGTGATGAATGGAACGGTAAAGGGATATTATAAGGGGGGAAGGTGGTTGCGTGAGACCCCTTATCCCCAATTTTGTTCATTCTAGTGGAAGAAACTCTTTCAAGACTCTTAAAAGAAAAATTTCAAAATGGGATGATTGGAAAGTTCTCACATCCAAGGGGGGCGCCGTTGATATCCCACCTTCTATATGCAGATGACATGGTTATTTTTGCTAATGGGGAGAAAAAAGGAGTTAAAACAATTATGGATTGTCTGAAAAAATATGGAGCTTGGTCGGGGCAGGCAGTGAATAACCATAAATCGGCGATTTACTTCTCGAAGCATATTACAAGGGCAAGAAGGCGTTCCAGCTTAAGAACTACGGGGTTTGTGCAAGGTACGTTTCCCTTTAAATATTTAGGAGTCCCAATTGTTTCTGGCAGATTACTGAATAGACATTTGGAGGAGTTGTTGGGAAAAATTAAGAGTTTGATTGAAGGATGGAAGGCTCGGATGTTATCAAAAGGGGCGAGACTAATTTTGCTTAGGCATGTACTCTCAAGTTTTCCAGTCCATCTGCTGTCTGTGATTCCTATACCCAAGGTAACTATTGTGTCATTGCATCGTGCGTTTAGTGCATTCTTATGGGGTATGGAAAATGGGAAGGAAAAAAAAAGGGTAGCTTGGGGAAAAATATGCAAACCATTGGAGGAGGGAGGAGTTGGGCTGAGATGTTTAAGCGAAGTTCAAAAAGCTTTAAACATGAAGTTTGTGTGGAAAGCTCTCGCGGATAAGTCATTATGGGCTTCCTTTTTTCGAGCTAAATATATTAAGGAGAGTCATATCTCCTTGGTAAATCCAATGAGGGGTTCGGGGTTTTGGCGTATGGTGATGAGAAGTATTCCGGAGGTATTACAACACTCTAGATGGCATGTTATGGATGGGGATGTGTCCTTGTGGTGGGATAAGTGGTCCCCGTTAAAGCCATTGGGAGTACCAGGTACTAATATATCGATGCCGAGGTTATCCATAAAAGATTGTAAGTTGGATTTGGAATGAGGAATTACTAACAAATTTACTGGGAAGGGAAAAGGCCTTGGAAGTACTGATGCAGTTGGGAAATTGTAGACAAGGCCTAGATAAACTGATCTGGATGGGAAATCCAGATGGAAAATTTTCGGTGAAAAATGCCTGGGAAAAGACGAGAAAAAGGGCACCAGCGCTTCCATGCTTTAATTGGATCTGGAACTCGTGTCTCCCGAAAAACATTTCTATGACCATGTGGCAAGCTACCCATGAGGGTCTTCCAGTAGATGACAATCTGAGAAAAGTGGCGGTTCCAATTGTATCAAAATGTGTTTGCTGTGAATCTAGAGCCTAGGAAGACATGGATCATGTTCTGTCAAGGGGAGATGTGTCGCAGTATGTATGGAGAAAGGTCTCGAATCAGTTGGGCATGGGTTTTGTTCATTCCGTTTCATGGAAACAGAGAGTTGGATGGTGGTTAAACAGAGCAAAAAAATCCTCTGCTCGGGGGATGCTGCTTGGTTTAATTCCTTCGATTGTCACTTGGCAGATTTGGTTATGGAGATGTAAAAAAAAGATGGAAGGGGTGGCTAGTCCGAAAGAGACTCTTTGGAGACAAATAATCTACTGGATTTCTTGGGTTGGTTTAAAACTCAAAGCAGCAGAAAAATGGAATAAAGTAGATGATGCAGTTTTGATGGATCTCGGGGTCCCCATTAAACACAAGACAAGGAAAGAAGTAAGGCTAGTTGGCTGGAAAAAACCGAGAGATGGCTGGTACAAGCTAAACACGGACAGATGCAGCTTGGGAAACCCGAGAAGATCGAGTGTAGGAGGAGTCATACGGGATGATAAAGGGGATCTCAGGCTGGCATATGCGGAGGAAATTCCTGAAGGTACAAACAATAATGCTGAATTAATTTATTTACTTCATGGGCTTAGGCATTGCAGAGATATGGGAGTACAATTTGTTGAAGTGGAAATGGACTCAAACATTTTAGCCAATTGGCTGAGGAAAAGTATTTGTGGTATTTGGTACCTAGAAGATTTTTGGGAGGAGATAATGCAATTGTTAAGTTCAATAAGGTACACAGTGAAGCACATTTATAGAGAAGGGAATGCATTGGCTGATAGCCTGGCTAAGTTGGGTGCCGCTGGTAGCTCTTCTCGTTGGAGAAACTCGGTGGATCTGCCAACACAGTTAAAAGGGATTTATCGTGTAGAAAAGGCGGGCTTACCGGCCTTAAGAATTTGATAGTTTATTGTGGTGTGTATGTGGGGTTAAGGAATTTTCATTGTAGTATGTTTTGGTTTGTTTGGTTGTTAAGGTCTTCCTCCGCCACAAGTGAGGTTTTTTAATATAGTTGTGGGAGGAGGTCATCAACATGTGACCTCGTCTCTTTTCAAAAAAAAAAAATGAGTACTTCTGATACATCATTAGCTATAAATTAGTTCTATTATTTATTTAATAATTAATTAGCTTTTGCCTAATTGCAGCTCTTCATCCTGTCATAGGAGCCCCGTCCCCTCCATCTCTCCCTTGTCACAGGTCTTTGAACCCGGAGGCGACTTCGGTATGCTGCCCGCCTCCTTGAGACGCGAAAATCCGTACAAGGTGGTAGCAAAGCAACCTTGTATCCATCTGCTTCCGTACATTGAAATTCTATTTTTTTTGGAGGAAGCATTTATCATACATATATATATGTATGTATGTATATTGAAATTCCCATTATATCTGTCTCTAGTTTAGGATGCAACGTTTATATTATGAATAAATATAGATAAAAGTTACTGTTGAGAGTAATCATTTTGTACACATAATGTGGTATCATATAGATTATACATCTCTCAAATCTAAAAAAAAGAAGTAGAGAACTAGAAGCAGTCATATAGTGAGTATAAAGTGTGTACTGCTACAGTGACTTCTCTCTAACATTACTCTTATATTATATGTTGTCTTCAAATGCAAAAGCTAGGTCATTTCATCATGGGATCGGTACTGCCGCCTCCGAAGTGTCAAGCTGCTTGATGTGCATGGAAATGAATAAATATATATTTTAAGATCTATTATTTGGCCTTTATCCTTTCCATTCATGTTTTTATTAACTACATGCTTTACATCATGAACTCCGGAGTTTTACTCGGCAAGAAACAAAAACTAATTAATCTTCCCAGTGGAGATGAAAGTCCTCCAAAATCAAAACACACAGTTGTAGCCCATTACATAGAGCTAACGGGCTATGTAAAATTTTAAGGCTCCGGTTTGGATTTAAATTTGTATAAAACCTGGGTATCGAGTTTTACCTGTAACCGGTCCGGGTAGGGCTGGTTTTGGGTGATGAAGTTTTCGGGTTTTATTTGAATTGCAACCATAATTGAAATCCGGTTATTTGAGTTTCAGACCGAACTCAAAAAAATCCGGCTCGATTGAACATCCTTAATAAATTGATCTACCATATTTTTCTCATAAAGAATTCGTTCACCGCATCCTTTAAAGAATTCGCCGAGATTTTTTTGGGTCATGACGAACTATTTTGCATGCAGCAAATATTGATGAAAAAGAAAATTCAATAACCATTAGTGTGTTTAAAATTCTAATAAATATTGAGTAGAACAATATATCATGAGTGCAGTCTTTTCACAAATCAGTAATGATATTAATGAATTTTAAAAAAGTACCAGAGACACAATACAGGATGAAGGAATATATAACACTTATTATCATGTATGCTTATATACCAATCCCTGTTGTTCTACACACAAGTTTAGAGCAGCCATTATTATTTAATGCTCTTAGAGAGATGAATACACAACAGGTTAGAGGAATTCAAATTTCAATGTCAGAACGAATTTTTGCAAATTCCTTATATTGGACTTCAGTCGGTCAATATCTGAATATAAAAAGATACCAGGACCAATGAAGCACATGGTGATCATGTCTTGCCATTTGCCAAGGAGACTCATGATTGGGCCTTGGCCCTCAAAGCAAGGAGATCCATGACTATAGACCCATGTAATCTCGCGGGAGACTCATGGGAGACCCATGGTTTGACCATAGTCTTTGGCACAGGAAAGCCACATCCAAGGCCATGGGTTATGCTCAGGGATAGCACTGTTCATCCGGGCCGGGTTTTTTCCCGGCCCGGTCTGGAACCCGGAAAACCGAATTCCGGTTTCGGGTTCCGGCTCGGATCAAAACGGATCCGGAACCCGGATTGCGAAACCCAGACCAACACGGTCCGGGTACGGGTATCGGGTTTAAACCCAATACCCGGGACTTTTAAAATAATCCCGTGTGATTGGGCCCCCTCGACTCGCCTCTCTCTCTCTCTAGTCTCTGGTTCTCTCTCTCGTTGCGCTGCGGTAGAAGCAGAAACCCTAGGTCCCTAGTTGCCGCCATCGTGACCCCGTCGCCACATCTACTTCGTCGTCGCCCCATCTCTCTCGCCGTAGACCTTTGCCTCTAGGTCGTTGTTCTGGTACTCTCACTCTCTCGCTCGCTCGACGAAGAAACCCTGGCCTACCTCCCTCAGTGCCGACGAAGAAACCCGCCTCATCCTCGTGACCCAAGGTTTGTTCTCTGCAATTTGGGTGTGTTTTATTACCTTGGAATGACGACGATGAAATGCTACGACTTGTGTAGCTTTGTTCAGGTAAGATCTGGGTTTTTTTTTTTTTTTTGGTTAAACATGGGTGTAAAGTATATTCTGTAAGTTTTATAGATCTGGGTTTTTCTTTGCATTTATGCACCAAATTATCTCATAATCTCCATACACTTGCCCATATCGTCATTTATAAGAGTTTATTTGTCTTAATGTTGTTTGGAAGCAAACTTTTGTTTTTAATTTATCTGTCTTTTAGACTTTTGCTAATGGTGATATTGTTTTGGTGTTTGCAGTTAAGTTGCCTGAGCTTTTGGCATATGTGAATATTGAAGAGGAAACGCTGACACGCTTGCAGCATAAATTACTTGATTTTCTCGAGTATCAACTCAATCCTTACTCTATTGCATTGAAATATAGTATTTGACTGATATAAGTTAATGTAATGTATTATTTATAAAATTTTGAATTTTTTCATGATTCGCTGAAGTTTAAAATTGAACAAGTGCATCATCCTACTCATCTTCACAATTTTAAGCAAGACATGGCTCATATCAGGTGTTTTTCTTTCACTTTTCTATGTTTGGTTGTTGGGAAAGAAAGGAAATAAAATATAAATTTTCTTAAATTGTAGATGTAGATAAGTTATGAACCTGCACTTGAGAGGGAAAAAAACAGATGGAAAATTTACCCGTAATTTGGCTAGATTTAATCCCTGCCCCTTTGTGCTTATTATTCAAATTCTGCAAACTTCAAATCTTCTTTTAATTTGCTTTTTCTGTTTGGTTGTCATGATAGTTAAGGAGGAATAAGGGGTTTTTGCAAAATCATTGGTTGTTCAGTACAAAGGCTGCCATACTACCAATTGATTCTGAACTTACTAGAGTTTTTTAGTAACTGGGGGAGGGAGTCATTGACAATGGCTACAAGTGATACATGATGGATGATTCTTGTTCTCTCTCTCTCTCCTCTTTATTTATTTTGCATTGATAGATAACCGGTTGAACTGTGTTGTGGCTGAACTAATTGTACAAGTTTTTCTGTTATACATGTTTTTGCTGAACTAATTGTTTTTGTTATACATGTTTTTGCTGAACTTTTCTTCTGTTATACATGTATTTGCTAAACTAATTGTTTTTGTTATACATGTTTTTGCTGAACTTTTCTTCTGTTATACATGTTTTTGCTGAACTAATTGTTTTTGTTATACATGTTTTTGCTGAACTTTTCTTCTGTTATACATGTATTTGCTGAACTAATTGTTTTTGTCAGGTTTATGTACACCTATTATATTGCTTCTAGTTTGTACAGGTTGTACACCAACATCAAATACTAGTTTCTGATTCAGCCAAGAGAGCTATCCTGTGATTGTTGCAAGAAGAGCTAATTGATGGAAACTTTTCTTATTTTTTGCAAACAATTTGTTTTGCATTAGAGTTTGATTAAAACAATGTATGTGTTTTGTAATATTCTTAGTAAATTAGTTCAAACAATGTAATATGTAGTTGATTGCATCTTGTATGTCGCATGCATTTTACATGATGAATATTGATTTATTTTTTTTGCATGCATTTAGTTAAAAAGTCAATTAATTGTTTATATGTTGTATTAAGAATTAAGACTAAAAAGAGATTTATATTAGTTTTCTATTGAGAATATGATTTGAAATTCTAAATGGAGATAAAATATTTGAAGTAAAATTAATAATAAAAAAGATTTTGTAAAAAAAAAATAATAATAAATAAATTCTGGGTTCAACCCGGAACTCGGAATCCGGGTTTTGAAAAACCCGGATTCACCCGAGTTCCAGCCCGGGTCTGACCCGGATCAACCCGGTCGGGGTTCCGGCCAGGGTTTGAAATCCAAGTTCCGGTTCGAGTAGACCCGGGTTCCCGGGTTGGAACCCGAATGAACACCCCTACTCAGGGAGACCCATGACCTATTAGGTTTGCAAGAACATTGTTCATGGCCGTGGACATTGTCCTTGAAGCTCAAGGCTGGCAAGATCAGGAGGAGGAGCATAAGAAGAAATTAAGTTGTCCTATGTTGTTCTCTACATAGCACTGCTCACCCGGCCCGAAATTGAGGATTCCAACCTGACCCAAAAATAACACAATTCCAATCAACTATTTCCAGCCTCAATTTCCTTTACCTCGGCCTGAATTTTCTTGGCCAAATTCCAACCTGAATCCTATACATAACTTCTTGATCGAAACTAAAAAGGGGAGAAAAAGAAATAGAAGCCAAGGTGAGCATAAAATAGCTATTTTTTTTTTTAATAAGAGATGAAGGTCGCATGTTCAAGAGTGACCCCGACCTAGTTTTATTGAAAAATCCTCACTTGTGGCGGAGGAATACCGTGGCAACATCCAAGACATACATCATTAACAAATATTCAAAGAAAAACATCCCATGCGCCAATAACAAAAATTAATGGGAAAAACCAGAAACCCAAACGTTAAACTCCAAACGCTAATGCTCCCGTCAATGTGAAGAACCCCAAAAACCTGCTGACAACCTCCAAAATTTACCTCCTTAAGCACGGCAGTCCACATTTATCCAAAGACAAAATCCCTTTGAGTTCCCATGGAATATTATCCGACGTATACTCCTGCGTTACACCATTGCTTCCACATTTAGCAAGCCAGTCCGCAACTTTATTTCCTTATCTAAACACATGTTTAAGCCGAATGTTAAGTCCTTGGATGAGTGAGATGATCTCCTCCCAAAAATCCTTCAAATACCAAACTTGACATCTTCCTTTCTCCATCCAATTCACAACCAAAGACGAGTCTAATTCAAGAATAATATTCACCAAACCCATAGTCTTGCATCTGCGCAAACCAAACAGAACCCCCAACAAGAACAAGATTTCCCTCATGATTTCGAAGTAACCCCCCAGCGCCCGACTCTCCCGAATTCCCCAAACTACTCCTATCAGCATTTAATTTTAACCAACCCAACTTCGGCTTATCCTAAGATATTATAATAAATTTCCTTTGCGACAGGGTTAAAGCTGGCAAATTTAAATCCTCTAAAATTTCTTGGTCATGTTGATGCAAATTTCCTGACTATCTCAGTCTCAAACCGATCCAATGTAGCTAGTGTTCAACCTTCCTCCAAAAAACATTAAAACCATCTTTGTGCCCCTCCATACGTGCTGAACACCTCCACATCCAAAGATTCCATGTTAAAATACATGGAACCAAACCTATCAGATTACTAACCTTTGAAGACTTCATAGTTCTTTGAAACCAAGCTTCAATTGTTGCCAACCAAGATCGATTAGCCACATAGGGAACTCCCAAGAAAATAGAGCACATATGCCAAAGTCTAGCAGCAACATGACCACTATATAAAACATGATTCAGGTATTCAATGCAGCCCTGAGAATAGCACTCACATTTTGAGACTATCAAAATTTCAATACGTCTAATTCGCTCATCCACACTCAGGCTATTAGTCATAGCCTTCCATAGAACCACAGAGAATTTTTTAGGCAAAGCTGAATGCCAAATCCAATCCATCCATTGACGCTCAGGTACCGAAATACAAATCCAGTCCCAGGCACTTGCTGTTGAAAATCTCCCATCCCTACTACCAAGCTATATCAACATATCCGTCCCCTGTTTAGTTCCACCAATACGATATAAGATCTCATTTGCAACCTCTTGACCCACTAGCTGAACAATCAAATCCACATCCCAACTATTTTCAATCATGTAATCCTTTATTTTTAATAAAGGAAAGTCAGAAATCAGTAAGTCTTCACATATAGGACCAGAATCCATCCACTTATCACGCCAAAAGGATAAGTTTCATTCTTTCACTCGCCAAACAGACTTCTCAACCACAAGAGGAAACGACTTCATAAGCATCTTCCAAAATCTAGTGCCTTTAGAAGAATCAACAAGAGAGATATGTTGATTCTTCACATACTTGGATTTAAAGAACCTAGACCACGTAGATTCCTCTAAGAGAAACTTCCAAGCAAATTTGAAATGAAGGGATCTGTAAACATCTACAATATTTCTCAACCCCACGCCACCTTCATCCATGGGCTTACAAACTGAATCCCAACTGACCCATTTCTTCTTTGGATGTCCTTTAGACGAACCCCAGAAAAAGTACTAAATAAACGATTTATTTTGCCAAAAATTTGTTTGGGTACAGGTAACACAAATAATAAATGCACCGGCAAACTTGAAAGTACTTGCTTAAGCAAAAGTAATCTAGCACCAGAAGAAAGGTATCTCATCTTCCACCCTTCAATCTTTTTAGAGATTTTAATCAACAAATCATCAAAATAACACGACTTCAGCCTACCTGTGAAAATAGGAACCCCCAAATATTTCACTGGAAAATGCCCCATCGAAAAGCTTGAAACTCTAAGTATCTCCTTGTGTCTTGATTTTGTGATTATGTTTGAGAAGAAAATAGATGACTTGGAAGCATTAACCACTTGACCAGACCACTGAGCATAAAGATCCAGAACTTCTAAAATCCTCTCCACAGATTTTTTCCTACCATTAGCAAAAATAACCATATCATCCGCATAAAGCAAATGCGAGATTAAAGTTCCATTACATGGTTGCGAATAATAACCAATAAGTCCATACTGGAATTCATTACGCAGAAGCTGAGAGAAGACCTCCTCCACCAAGATAAATAAATAAGAGGATAAATAAATAAATAATAAAAGAGCTATTCTTGTTTTACAATTATTGGAATGTAAAAAAGGATAGATTGGGGCCATGGGTCAAATTATTATGCTGCTTAAAAGTGAGATGATGAGACTTTGGGCCCTTTTCTTGCCATTCAGGAGTATTTAGCCATATGAAAATTTACTAACTAGTTTGATAAAGTTATGGAGTCATTTTCTCTCTAGAGAAATAGTAAGGTGGAGTACTCTTGCTCGTGCAAGAGTGTAAGTGTCTCTGTGCTAGAGTGGGGCAGTGGTGGTTTTTAAGGATGGAAGCAGACGAGTTAGTAAAGAGATGGGAAAATTTAAACATGTCAAAGGATGAGAGTTCTGTTTTTCATGTCCATTCTAAGGGTGCTAAGGAGGGAGGGACCCGTGGGAAACATTGTATCATTGGGAAAGTGTTGGGCTGAGAAAAGTGTTAACAATGAAGCAATCAAGACAACCATGTCACAAGTGTGGAGAATAGAGGGTAGGGTGAGATTCAAGGACTTGGGTTACCATAGTTTTTTAATAGAGTTTCAATGGATGCCTGACAAGGAAAAAGTATTAAGTGGACGTCCTTGGTTTTTTGATAGAAACTTATCGACTTTATTAGAAGTGGATGACTTCGTTTCCATTGTTGGTTTGCATTTTGACTTTGAACCTTTTCGGGTTCAACTACACAATTTATCCCTGGCAGCAATGACAGAAGTGGTGGGGGAGCAGTTTGGTTCTTCAATTGGTCATGTCATTCAAGTAGAGGCTGACTCAAATGGCTTGGCATGGGGAAGATACCTTCGAGTCAGAGTTTCTATTGATTTACACTAGTCGTTGTTGAGAGGAAGGTGGTTGCAATTTGAGGAGCAACAATACAGGATCTCTTTCAAATATGAAAGGCTCCAGAACTTTTGTTTTCAATGTGGAGTGTTGTTTCATAAGGGAAGAGGCTATACCAGACAAAGGTTTGAGCACCAAGGGGATGGAACTTAGTCCCAATAGTTTGGTCCTTGGCTTCGTGCACAACCTATGAACACCAATAGTTTTTATTCTCGTAAGTATGGTGGTGTTCCTAACCATAACCATCATCAGAGCTGGAAGCATGCAGGTGCACAGGGAGGGGACAGTGATGAAGTCAAAAAAGGAAAGGAGAGCAAGAGGAAGGATTTTAAGGTTGGTAACCAGGACTTGCCTTCTGTGGAGCAATTAGAAAAAGGCATAAAAATTGCTATGGAAGGTGGACTTTCTAAAAATACAAAGTTAGTGACAATGCAGGCTTTAAACACGGATCCAGCTATGCAGAGACCTTACCTTATTGGGAGTTCTCAAAATAAGTTTATGGAAAGTGGACCTGCTGATGTGTCAGTGCCTATTCCCATCTCTGAACATGTTGAGATATTTAAAAAGGATATTGATTGCCACATGGAATTCGTGGGTGCAAGATCAAATATGGAAAGTGTGTCTAAAATGGCTAAGGTACCCACTCCTTCTAGCCATTAGAAGCATGTTTTTCCTACAGTCAATTCCATGACATCTGGGTTCTATTACTAGGGCCAAGTCTAAGGTGACCATGTGGAAAAGAAGGGTAAGGGGAAAAAATGGCAGTTTAGTGGGAGCAGATGAGGTAAGATTTAAAAAAGTACTAAAAGAAACATGGTACTTACACAGGCTGAGGATGGCAAAGCTATTAAGAAGAAAAAGTGTGAAGGTGGTTTGACTCTTGACAGTTATGATACTAGATTGGTGGAGGCTGTTATGCAGCTCCACCAATAGCAATGATAGGCCTTAGTTGGAAATGTAGAGCAATTGGGAACCCTCGTACAGTTAGGGAGCTTCACATGTGGGTGAAATCTAAGTGGCCCAAAGTAGTTTTCTTAATGGAAACTAAGTGTGGAAGAGAGAAAGTGGAGGCAGTCAGGAACTTAGTTGACATTGATAGAAGCTTCATGTTTGGTAGTAAAGGACTCAGTGGGAGGCTTGCTTTCTTCTGGCATAGCTCTGATGAGGTCTTTGCTGGATTCCTATTCCCAGCACCACATATCAGTCTCCCTGAAGAGAGAAGAGGACAATGAAGATTTGTTGATTATAGGATTTTATGGTCACCCTATAACTGCTCAGAGAGAAGGGAGTTGGCAACTGATGAGGTGCTAAAGCCTCGAGATGATAAAGCTTGGCTTTGTCTTGGGGATTTCAATGAGTTGTTGTTCCAACATGAGAAACAAGGATAAGCTAGAAGACCTTACCAGCAGATGGAAAGTTTTAGAGAAGCTGTGGACTCTTTTGGTTTGAGTGACTTGGGCTACCAAGGATCCAAATTTACATGGTGTAACAATCGAGAGGGCCCTCTCTTTACTAAAGAAAGGTTGGATTGTGCTCTTGGGAACCTGGCCTGGACAAGGAACTTGGCCCTCTCTTTACACTGCTTTGCCTACTCAGACTTCTAATCACAGCCCCCTTTTGTTTTCAATGTGCAGTGGGACTGAGATGAGGGCTAATGATGGAAGGGGGAGAGTCAAATGGTTTAGATATGAAGCCAACTGGGATCAAAGGGAGGAGTGCAGTGGTATCATTCTTAATAGTTGGACTCAACAACAGCCTTGACAAGGATCTCAATTAAGGGGAGTGCATAAGAACCTACTGAGATGTAAGGAATCTTTGCTTAAGTGGAGCAAGAACTCGGTTTGCAATCATAGAAGAGTAATTCATAAAAACTCAAGCACCTGTCCAAGCTCCAAAAAGTTAATGTTGGTGCTCACACAATGGTTGTAAAACATATACAAAAGGAAGTTGATGTATTATTGGAAGAGGAAATACCAAGTATTTCCATCAAAGTGCAAACCAGAGAAAGAAGACTAATGAAATCAATAGGATTGTGAAAGAGGATGGAGGGGTGGCAAGTAGCTATGGAGAAATTGCTGAAGTTTTCTGTTTACACTTTCAGAAACTTTTTTCTTCTGCTAACCGTGTTGATATTCCAAATTGCGTGGCCCATGTGGTGAATAAGGTAGATGAGGATATGAACAGTATGTTAACCGGGGAATTTATAACAGATGAAGCCAGTACAAAATTGTTCTAGATGAAACCTCTGGGGTCTCCTTGCCCAGATGGATTTTCTGCATTTTTATATCAAAAACACTGGGACATAGTGGGTGGTGATGTTACTAAAGCTGTGTTCAAGGTCCTCAACTCAAATGGTGATCTTAGTAGCATCAATGAGACATACATAGTGCTAATCCCCAAGATCAAGAAGCCCCAAACAGTGTCTGATTTTAGACCTATTTCTTTATGTCATGCCTTTTACAAACTGATTTCTAAAGTCCTTGCTAACAGGCTCAAGCTTTTTTTTTTATTTTTTTTATTTTTTTTTATTTTTTATAGAAGAGTCGAGATCACCTGTCCATGAGTGACCCCTTCCCAAATTTTATTAATTACCCTCACTTTTGGCGGAGGAATACCGTGGTTACAGACCAACACCTAGTATTACAAAAACTTCTCCTACCAGATGTCAAAATTACAAACAAAATTACAAACTTACTAAAAAGGACAACCAAGCAAGGACCATTCCGCATGAACATGACGCTAACAGCAACGTAATGAAGGCAAACCCAGAATATCCAAACGGATTAAACCGCGAAGCACCCTAGGCAACTCCCTAACAAATCTCCACTCAGAATTAAGACCCGACGCACCACTCCTGGCCAACCAATCCGCAGCTTTATTTCCCTCTCTATAAACATGACGAACTACGCACACCATAGAATCCATAAGAGCCAACGAATCTTCCCAAAAATCTTCCAAGTACCATACACCACACCTTCTTCTATTCCACCACGAAATCACCACTTGCGAATCTAATTCAATTTCCACAAAATTAATCCCCAGTTCCTTACAGGCTTTGAGTCCCTGAAGAACAGCTAACAACTCCGCTCTATTGCTGGTACCGACTCCAATATAAGAATTAAAAGCATAAACCATAAGACCTCGATCGTTCCTAATGATACCACCCACTCCTGAAAATCCTGGATTACCAAAACTACTCCCATCTGTATTCAATTTAAACCACCCTTGAGCTGGCTTTTTCCAAGCCACTAGCTTTAAATGCTTCCTATCAGGAACCAAAGCTGGAATATTCAATGACTGTAACACCTGTGAATCATGTCTAGAACATTTGCTAACCTTTTTCATATCTCGAACTACTAATCCCATCCATCTACTAATAGAAAGCCGAACCGAAAAAATAGACTGGAGTCTTCCCTCCATACGTGCAGTACATCGTCTATTCCAAAGATGCCAAGTAATAATAGAAGGTAAAAGCCCCACTATTATTCCCAATTGAGAATTAGAAGATGCCCGTCGAAACCAAATTTGCACCGTCTCCCTCCAAGTACGACCAATAGGAATACCAAAAATAGATCCATAAAAATGCCATATTGCCGATGCAAACTCCCCTGAAAGTAGCACATGATTTTGAACTTCATAATTACCTTCATCACAACAATCACATCGAGAAACTATCTGGATCCCAATGCGCCGAAGACGATCATCTACGCTTAATGCCATGTTCCACACTTTCCACATTAAAACCAAAATTTTAAGTGGAAGTAACTTATGCCACACCCAAGGATGCCACTCCATCCTAGATCCTTGTACTCGAATGTAATCCCAAGCGGATTTGGTAGAAAAATTTCCACTGTCATTCTTCATCCAGATCAAGACATCAGATCCTCCCTTACACCTAGCCAAAGCCTCAACAATATCCTCCACATTATCTTGGCCAACCAACGTACTCAAAAACTCCACATCCCAACTATTGGACAACTTACACTCTTTAACTTTCAACATCGGATTACCCACTATCTGGAACTCATCAATTAGAGGACCCCCATCTCTCCATTTGTCATACCAAAATAAAATATTACCATCTCTAACTCTCCACTTAGCATTATTAAGAACACTCGGAATACTTTTGACAATCATTTTCCAAAACCTTGTTCCTTTTCTCATATCAATAAGACACCAAATCGAAGATCCCACATATTTTCCTTTAAAGAAACTAGCCCACAGGGATTCTCCTTTCAAAAGATTCCATGCAAACCGCATGTGCAAAGCTTTTTGAATATCCCCCAAATTCCGCAAACCAAGACCACCCTCCTCTATTGGCTTACAAATACTCTCCCATGCCACCCACTTTTTCTTTCTTTTACCATTTATCTCTCCCCAAAAAAATGTGCTCAACATTCGGTTTAGTTCTTTAATAATAGATTGGGGAACCTGCAATACTGCAAATATATGTAAAGCCATACTCGTCAGCACATGACGAAGTAAAATTAAATGGCCACCCGCTGATAATAATTTCATTTTCCAACCACTGATTTTGTTCTAGACTTTATTAATCATCTCCTCTAGATGCTCATGCTTAAGACTCCCTAATACTATCGGAACCCCAAGATATTTAAAAGGAAACAAGCCTTCAGAAAACCCTGTCAGCCTTTTAAGAGCTCTCTTTCTTACAAACGAAATTTTTGGAGAATAAAATATGGCCGTCTTTTCTCTACTAAGTTGCTGACCTGACCAATTTTCATACTTTTCAAAAACCAACAACAGTTCCTTCACCGATCTCTTTCCTCCATTCAGAAAAATAACAATATCATCAACATACATAAGGTGAGAAATATGAGGAGTACCTCTTGCTTGGGAAAATTTTCCAATCTTTTTTTCAACAAAGCTTTGTTTCAAAAGTCTAGAAAGTACTTCTTGAAGGATAATAAAGAGGTAAGGCGAAAGGGGATCCCCTTGGCGCAAGCCCCGCCTCCCATGAAAGAAACCTTTTGTCATTCCATTAAGCATCACAGAATACCATACATTCGAAATACAAGCACGAATAAGATCACAAAAAGAAGAAGGAAAGCCAAAACACCTCAATACCTCAATCAAAAAATTCCACTCCACCCGATCATATGCTTTAGCCATATCAACTTTAATCATTATATTACCACCATGTATCGTCCTCTTCAGTGAGTGAACTATTTCCTGGATAAGACTGATATTCTCAAAAATACTCCGCCTAGGTATAAACGCTCCTTGCTCTAGAGAAATCATTTTGGGAAGAAGACCTGTCATACGATTAACAATAATTTTCGAACAAATTTTATAGAAAACTGAACAAAGGCTTATTGGCCTAAATTTATCAAATCCCGAAGGCACATCTACCTTCGGGATAAGCACAATAAAAGAAGCCGAATAAAATCTCGGAAGGCGTTTTGCTAGAAAAAATTCTGAAATAGCTTCTAAGACCTCAACTTTAACCACCTCCCAGCAACTCATAAAAAAACCCGCGCCAAAACCATCTGGGCCCGGGGAACTATTAATAGGAATAGATGATAGAGCCTCTTTCACTTCAACCAACGAAGGGATCCCACAAAGACGGACACAATCCTCTTCATTAATAACCGACGATATCAAACTAGTTAAATCAGGCACCTCCCTTGCCGGATTAGATCTCTGAAGAAACTTAGAAAAATAATCAACGGCCCCAATATGAATTTCTTCCGGAGAATTAAACTCCATCCCATTCGAAGTTCTCAACTTATGAATTTTCCTATGCCTTTTATTAGATAACCAAACATGAAAGAATTTTGAGTTCCTATCACCATCCATTCTCCACTTAATTTTAGCCATCTGCGCCAGTCTTATATCCTCCCTTCGCCTCCAAGAAGAAAAATCATTAGAACACCTCACTAGCTCCCTTTCAATATCAGCATCCCAATCTCTTTGCAACAGATTTTCAAGACTCCCAACCTTATCTTCAAGAATAGCAATCTGATTATTAGTTCTCCCAAATACCCTCTTATTCCATTCACGTAACGCCACCTTAAGCTTTTTAAGTTTGCTAGCTAATTTAAAAAGCCCCGAACCTATGACAGATTCAGACCACACGTTTTGAACAAAATACATAAAATCCGGATGCCCAACCCACATTTGTTGAAATCGAAATGGAGGGGGACCATAAGAGAAAGGATCAATTAAAAATTCTATAAACATAGGAAAATGATCCGACGTTGTCCTTGGAAGATATAAACAATGAGCATTCGGGAATAAAGACAGGAAATTTGCATCAAGTAACACTCGATCCAACTTTGCCGAAGCTCTAGATAACCCCTGCTGACCATTGCACCATGTAAACTTACCTCCTTGTGAATTCATTTCCATCAGCCCGCCCTGATGAATCCATCTATTAAACTCATCCATTGCAACTCTATTCCTCGGACGCCCACCACACCTTTCCACATCCGACCGAATTATATTGAAATCCCCAGCAAACAAGCACGGCTCAACACCCATTCTATCCGAACTCAACTCCTCCCAAAGCATCAATCTCTCAAACCTATTACACTTGGCATAAATAAAATTGCCCAAGAAATGAACATCTCCTTTGGTAATACGTAAAGACACATACTGCGAACTCATGCGGACCACCTGCACATCCACTTCATTTTTCCAAAACACCCAGATTTTTCCACCATCATTCTCGTTTGTTATCACCTTATCAAACTGCAATATCCGCATGAAACTCTGGATTTTATCCACACACTGAAAAGGTTCCAGCAACACTGCCATCTTTGGCTTATGTTTAGACAGCAGTTTTTGTAAACGTCTCTTAGAAGTACCTAAACCTCTTATATTCCAGACTAATATTGAACCAGTCATTGAATAAACTTCTGTGTTCTAGTGATCACCCGTCTGGAGCTCCTGATTTTCTCAAACTGCCGCTTTTGATATTTTCTTTTTACAACTTCATCTTCTGCATCCGAATGATATTCCTTCTCCTGCAAAAATACTTCCGTATTTTTCTCAGGTTCCGGGTCAGACATCGAGCCATCTTCCAGATTTAACTCTTCCTCATGAACATTCTTAACCTCCCTTTCTGCAAAACTAGGAACTACTTCCCCCTCCCTCATGTTCGTTTCCAACTCTGTTTCCCTTAAACGGCTCACGCATTCCATTTTTCCTTCAAATCTTCCTGGGTTCATCTCTTCCGCAAGATCCGCAAGATCAAGATTTTCCTCTTGATCCTTTTTCGGTTCCAACTCCTCAACCAAAAGAATGGGATCACCTAACACCCGATGCTGCTCAGTTGCTTCGTTTGTTTCAACTTCTGTATCCTCAACAACTGGGGTATTAATTTTATCCGTCGGTTCTTGTTGCCGAACCCAAACATTACTTCCTACATTATTTTTCCCAGCACGACAAGTCTTTAAATTATGCCCCTGTTTTTTACATTTAGAACAAAACGCCGGCAAAGTTTCATATATAATTTCTTGCTTTCGGCTAGTTCCTAGACCAGGCATCCCAATCCAAAAATAAGGTAAAGGTTTCTTTGCAACATCCATTTCCACACAAATACGAGCACCATCGGTTCGAGTAACACAACGAGTAAAGTTATCACTTCTAATAAATCTACCAATAGGGGCTGTAAGAATTTTAAGAATGGACTCATGATAATAGTTAGGAGGCAAACCTGGAAGTACAATCCACACCGGTACAATCGAGGGTTCTTCATCTTCTTTAAATTCTGGAGTCCAGTGAAATGGACGGTAAGGAATTCCTTCTATATCATTAACTTCACGAGACAGAGCCTTCATGCAATCTTCTTCCGAAACCATTCTGATAAAAACATTCCGAGGATGCCTCATATTAGAAACGACTGGAATGCCATCAAGATTCCATCGCTTATGAATGAAGGCCCTATTGGCATCCAAGGATGGTCGGTTCCTCAAAAACTTCAAAACAATCGAGTACCGAAAAGGCTCGGCAGATCGTTGGATTTCCTCCTTAGAAAATTGGAAATAAATTTCGCCATCCTTAGATTTCGGCAGACGATGTGCCATAGACATTTTTGGAAGAGGCTGAGGAACCACCAAAATGAGATCCACGAAGAGCCTTCGACCTCCGTTGGTAGCAGCAGCAGCCATTACTTGCGTCAAACGTAGCAAGAAAAAACTTTCAAGAAGAAAGTCATTCTTGGAGCATTCTTGCCTAGCATTATTTTATCTACACAAAGTGCTTTTGTACCAGGAAGGTTGATTCTTGACAATGTAATTGTGGCTTTTGAGACTTTGCATTCCATGAATTCGAAGGGAAGGGGGCAACAAGGTTATATGGCATTGAAATTGGACATGAACAAGGCATATGATAGGGTGGAATGGAGTTTGTTGGTTGAGGTAATGAACATGATGGGTTTCAATGCAAGGTGGATCAAATTGGTGATGAATTATGTCCAAACTGTCTCTTGCTCTATCCTTATAAGTGGCTCCCCTTAACATTGGTTCCATCCCACTAGAGGCATTAGACAAGGGGATCCACTATCCCCTTATCTTTTCATTATTATTTTTGAGGTTCTGAGCTCTATATTGAATCATGCTGAGTCTTCAAAGCAGATACATGGATTCCCTATTGGCAGAGGCAATTCTAGCATCAATCATCTTTTTCTTGCTGTCGATAGCTTATTTTTTTGTTGAGCAAATGCAATGGAATGGGCCAAAACGCAGGAGTTGTTGAGCCTCTATGAAAGGGCATTTGGTCAGAAACTGAACAAAGGCAAAACTTCTATCTTTTTCCATTCAAACACTAAAAGGTTGACAAGAGAGTTTATCTTAGGATGGCTGGGATTATATCCACTTCTCGCTATGAAAAATAGATTGGCTTACTTGCCCTTGTTGGTAAAGCATTCAAAGGCATCTTGGATAGAGTCAGAAGTCGTATAAGCAACTGGAAAACAAAGATTCTATCACAGGCAGGGAAGGAGATACTTCTAAAGGCTGTCATACAAGCCCTTCCTACTTACTGCATGGGGGTTTTCAAGTTGCCTAAAGTTCTTCTTCGAGAGATTAATCAAGTTATGCATCAATTATGGTGGGGACAACAGCAACAGGATAATAAAATACATTGAATTTCTTGGCACCAAATGGTGAAAGCTAAAGTTGTTGGAGGCTTAGGCTTTATAGAGTTGGAATGTTTTAATTTGGCTTTATTGGTTAAACATGGATGGAGGATTCTACAACATCCTAATTCTCTAGCATCACAGGTTTTGAAAAGAAAGTATTTCCCTGCTACGGATTTCTTTCATGCTAAGGTGGGTTCAAGACCATCTTTTATTTGGAGGAGCATTTGTGCAACAAGGAATTTAGTTGAAAAATCGTCTTTTTGGAGGATTGGTAATGGAGCTGATACCATCATATGGAAGGATAGGTGGATACCTATCCCTACTAGTTACAAAGTCCAATCACCCATTAACTGTTTACCAAAATAGGCCAGAATTGCAGACCTTATTGATCATGATGCTACGCAATGGAATATAGAGAGGGTAGCTGTTGTGTTTGGGGCAGATGAAGTTACTGTAATTCAAAAAATTCCCATTAGCTCAATTGGCTTCAGAGATAGATTGATTTGGTTGGGAACAAAAGATGGAGTTTCTCTGTGAAAAGTGCCTATCACCTGCAAAAGGAGATTCTCAGCTTGCCTAAGGGCCAGTCATCGTCAGGAATTTATAAGCAGATGGAATGGACATCATTGTGGCAATTCAAAATTCCCAATGCAGTCAAAGTGTTCTTATGGAGAGCATGTCTAGAATTCTTGCCAACAAATTCAAATTTGTTCAAGAAAAGGATTGTTGGCTCAGCTTTATGTCCTATTTGTCTAAGGGAAGACGAAAGAGTGATTCACTCTTTTTGGAGTTGTGGTTCTGCAATGGATGTGTGGAATCTCTCACGGACGAAGAAAATGTAGTAGAGGTGGAAGAGACAATGGCGGCGTCCACTGATGAGTATTCCAAAGAAATTCATATTTCCTCACTTCCCTTAATTCCCTCACCCTCACCACAAAAAACTAGTCTGACTATATAACAACATGAAAATATCTCTCACTCTCATTTCTTTACATCTTCCTTAAGAGAAAACCTTATAAGCAAATAGTCGTCCCTAAGTATCTCCATCTCTTCCCATACCTCACTCATGGTTAAATCAAGACATGGCTATATGGATGGTTGTCGACAGAAGGGGGAAATATACAAGGAAGAAATGAAGGAGTTAAATTTGGGCAAGACCTTCCCAATGAAGCAAGTTAAGTGGCCTAGGCAACACTAGAACACTTGGCTATCATGTTCTGGGTTGTGTATTTTTGACCCTGACATTCGCTCCTCATTTCAAAATCGCAGAGGATGGAACGACATAGGGGTCATATGAGTGACCATCACCGTTCGTCGACCCACCGTTGTTCATTCCCTCACCTTCGACGACCAGATGTGGTTTTAGACCATGACAGAGCAATTTAGAAGTTTTAGGTGGAAGTTTTCTCTTATTCTCTACTCACCACCAATCTAGAGCTCCCTCTCGCCCTCTTGGCTCAACTGAAGCTTGGTATTGCATTGGTACACGAAGGGGTGGTGTCAAATCGGTACTCTAGCGGTGAGAGGAAGGGGATGGTTACGGTCGAAACAGGGTCGTTCTAGAGCAAGAGCATAATGGAGTCGGAGTTGTTTGATAAAAGGCCGAAATGCTAATAGGAACTCAATAATTTCTAAGTAGTGAAAGTGGGTGGATGAAGCTATAATAGTTGGAGATATCATAGAGACATTCTAATTTCCTTACGATTTACGAGATGAAACTTTAGCTTGATCTCACAGCAAATGTGGAGAAACATGAATTTATTTTTGGTATAGTGCTGAATGAGGAGGTCTCAAATGATGAGGTGTATTGTGAGACAATGGAGCCCATAGTCCACATAATTTTTCAATGCACAAGAGCTACTTGTTTTGCATATGGGCAAACAAGAAGTGGAAAAACTTATAGAATGAAGTCGTTACCCCTCAAAGCACCACATGATATCTTGAGGATGATGCATCATTCTTACTAGAATCAAGGCTCTCAGTTGTTTGATGAAGTGCCCCTTAGGGTCCTTTTGGGCCCTTTGATAGAGGAAGGGATATAATAATATAGTTGATTGATCTATATATTAATTTGTTTTTCCATCTATATATAATAATATGGTATGATTGGTCTATACATTAATTTATTTTTCCATCTATATATAGTTTATATATATATATATATGAACTTCCTACTTGGGGGGTTGGGTCTCTGTTTGATGCAGAGTATTCTCTCTATGTTTCTTGGAAAGTAGAGTCCCTCTCCCTTGATCTCTGATCGAAAGAGGTTTAGTCCATTGCCATTCCTTGCAATGGAGGATCTAGCTAACCTTTGTGAAGGACTTAAACTAACCGAGGAAGAACAACAAGAGTTCAACTTCTCGGAGGAGGACATTCTTCAGTCGCAACACTTCAGCAACATCAGCCTTGTCACTCTGGTTGTTTCAAAGAAAGAAGTCAACAAATGAGCTTTTAAAGCTACGATGGCCAAAGTATGACAGAGTGAAGGCAACTTAACATTCAAAGATATTGGTAGAAACAAGTTCTTAATCGAGTGTAGTAACATGGCTGTGAAAAAAAGGATCTTATTGGGCCAACCATGGTCCTTTGACAGGAACTTATTAAGTGTGCAAGATACAAATGTATCGACGGCATCGCTCTCAAAGACATAGGATTTTCTCTAGTTCCATTCTGGATACAGCTTCACGACCTGCCATTTGCTGGCATGAATAAGAAACTGGGAGAGAAATTGGGAGAAAGCGCAGGAAAAGTTCTACTCGTAGATGTAGACGAAAAAGATAGAGCCTGGGGTAGTTATTTATGTGTCAAAGTACACATTGATATCACGAAACCTCTGGCAAGGGGGAGAGTAATCACGATGGGAGATTCACGTCGTTGGATTCCATTCAAATATGAACGTCTCCCATCTTTCTGCTTCCACTGTGGAGTTTTACTACACTCCAGCTCCATTTGCTCGGGCAACACCTCAGATGGAAGATCTCGAGAGAGTTATTCTCTGCAATATGGGTCCTGGCTCAAAGCTGGCCTTCCAGCGAAACCGGAGCAACCAATTCAAAATCAATTGGGATGCCGCCATTGATAAGATCAACTACAGAGTAGGTATAGGAGTGATTATTAGGGATTGGAATGGATGTGTCATGGCCACCTTAAGATCCTCATGTGCCTCATTCCCTGATCCTTTGTTGGGAGAAGCTATTGCAGCACTACGAGCAGTCAAATTCTGCTATGAACTAGGCCTCAGCTCCATCATCTTGAAGGAGACTCTTTGAATGTGGTTAATGCCATTAATGACCTCGTGGTCAGCTAGAGTTCTGTTGGCATGCTCATAGTTGACATCAAGAAGTTGCTTCTACTGGTAGGAGTTAGGAAAGTCATGTATGTTCCACGCCAGTTAAAAACAGTGACCCACTGTTTGGCCAAAAGTTCACTAGATCTCCCTTCGGAGTCTATCCATGTAGAGGATTATCCTCAATGTATCCACAACCTCTTTGGTTTATTTATTAATACAAGTGAACATTTTTCTCAAAACATATATATATATATATATAATATTAACATATATATATTTTCTCTCCACTAGGCGAACATCCCTTGGAAGTATCCCCACTACTATTATATATAAATATTTATATAATCATAACAGACTTTTTCTTTACTGCCTCGGAAGTTACTTCCGCTTATTAAACTACCAAGGATACTGACATATCTAAGGGTAAAGCCGTAAATGAAGAAGCTGACAAAGAAGAAGAAGAAATTTCATCTTTATCCCTAATAGCTTCAAATATGGTTGCTCCTATTCATCACAGATCGCTTACTGTGATTAATAGAGCTTTTGAAATTGATTTAATTGCTTTATGTAATTAATACAGTTCTACTAAAAATAGTAATAAGAGAAAATCTTATCATGCTACGTTTTCTGATTTTGAAAAATCACGTGTTAATAGAAAATAGAAAGAAAAAAGGAATGCCTTACAAAAGCATATACTTTTCTTTGATGTCCTTCAAGATTATATGTTTCTAACCCTAGTTTAAATGTTATTAAAACTAATTTTTTCAAGGAAGAAGGAAAGATAGTGGTTAAATCTAGCCAACCTCCTATAGAGATAATTGTTATTTCCCATAAGGGATCAGCATTAAATGCTTCTCCCTTTAAAGTACCCAATCCTGATCCCCATTTACTGAAACAAAAAGGATTATTGAACAACACAATTTTTTCAATCAAACTATTCTTGTCATAGGTAAGCAATTGGTCCGCATTGAAGAGAAGGTCAAAAGTCCTAATTCTGCTTCGACTCTCAAAATGGGGAAACCTATTGAAAAACTTTTGATTATTTTACTTGAAAATAGGCAAGGTCCCAAGATGAAATAGGCCAACACTCTTGATAAAATTAATCGAACACTCGCTGATTTAAAGAAATAAAAATCCGCTACCAGTACTTTAAATAGAAATGGCAAGGAAATTGCTTTTGGTTTTTAAAAAAAAAACAATCATCTGATACTGATTCTTCTAATAAAGATCTTGTTTTACTTGAAAAGAATTTTCAAGATATTGATTTGGAGAAACTTGGGATTAAAAGATTTTCTTCAAAAAGGCTCAATCTAATGAGTGTAACGAATAATTGGTATCCCATATCAACTCCACCTGATTTACAGTTTGAAGAAAGATTTTTTCAAACACTGCTTTTTGTTTCTTCTAAAAAACTTTATGAATGGAATATTGATGGATTATCTGAACAAGAAATTCTCAATACCATGAATAAAATGTACATGATTGCGAATACTTATGTTAATAACAATAGTCTTAGTGAAATTGAGACAGTTGATTTATTAACTACAGGATTATCCGGTATGCTTCGACATTGGTGGTATAAGCATCTACCAAATAAAGCAAATGAAACCATTCGAAATGTTGTTAAGCATGATGATGAAGGTTTACCTATTTGTGACACAACCCTAGGAAGAGGCATCCTTGATGGTGTTAATACTTTGATTTATACTATTCTTAAATATTTTGTTGGAATTCCCTCTAACATTACTAATTGTATTAGCGATTATTTAAATAATTTGACATGCTGTCAAATGTCTGATTATAGATGGTATCAAAATGTTTTTATCTCTTCAGTCATACTTAGAGACGATAGCCATAAGCCTTTCTGTAAAGAAAAATTTATTAATGGATTACCTCATTTATTTGCTCATAAGGTTAAGGATGAATTTACTGAAATCTTGGGACACCTTAATTATGATAATTACACTTATGGAGATAATATCAGTACAATTAAGAAACTTGGTATTAGTATGTGTAATGAAAAAAATTGCTTCATCAACCAATGAAAAATAGTAAGAAAGCCAAATATGAAATGAGAAATTTCTATGAACAATTTGGCCTTCCTCCTATTGCTCGTTCTATATAGAAGCATAAAAACTCTGATAAATTTGCTAAACCTCACGCCAAGAAAATAAGTCATAACCGTGATGACTTTTATAAAAGACCTGGTAATTTTTACAAGAAAAAATCCTTTGGTAAGAAAAAGAGTTTTCAAAACCCTTTCAAAAGGAAAATATTTTAATTGTGGCAAATCTAGACATTTTGACGATAAATATACCAAAAAGCCCAATAAGTTTAAAAACAAGCTTAATCAGTTAAACATTAATGATAATGATCAAGGGGATATGTTTTGTCTAGTAGAAACAAAATCCTCTGCATCATCTAACATTAATAAATTCAGCTCAAGTGATTCCGAGTATAACTCAGAAACTGACTCTTCTGATTCTCCCAAGATTAAGTTTGGTTGTAATGATTTTTTATGCAAACCTTTGGGCAAAACAATCAATATCTTAACCAAAGCCGAAGAACAAGAAAATCTTTCGTTAACCTTGATTAGTCAAATTACTAATGCTGAGCTCAAAGAAGAATATATTCATAAGCTCAAGAAAACGATGGTTCCACAAGAACCTAAAACTTCTAAGTAAAAAATTAGTTTTCATGAAAAATTGGGAAGATTTGAAAAGAAAAAGCTCAAAGAAATTTGTACTATTGATTTACAAGGTGAAGTTGTTTTTATTAAAAACGAAATTGTTGAACTTAAAACTAAGATTAACAGTCTCAAATCTGAAAATGATTCTTTTAAACAAGAGCTATTATGTTTAAAAATCGATAAATAGATTGATCAAGATATTCCTTCTGATAATGATGAGTAAATAAATTATTTAGACGCAAGTCAAAAGGAAGAAAAAACTTCTCCTTCTGAACAAAATCAAATTTGTTTGATCCATCATACTATTCCTCCCAAGTGGTTTTCTAAAGTTACTATTATTGTCTGTAATGAATATGAATTTACAGTGATTGCTGTGATTGATTCCGGTTAAGATATTAATTGTATTCAGGAAGGAATAATACCTAATATGTATTATGAGAAATCTACTGAAAGATTATTCTCGGCTATTGGATCTTAGATGAAGATCATGTATGAGTTCAAAACTGCTTATGTCTGCCAAAATAATGTTTGTTTTAAAATTCCTTTAGTCTTTGTTAAAAGTATGACTGATAAAGTCATATTAGAATGCCTTTGATTTCTTCTTTATACCCATTCCTTTTGGAAAATAATGGTATTACTACTGATCCTTTTGGTCAGGACGTAAAGTTTAAATTTGCTTCAAAATTTGATATTAATATTGATAAAAGTTTGAAATCTTTACTTTCTGCTAAAACAAAATATTTGAATTTCATGCAATAGGAAATCAAATATAAAAAGATTGCTGAACAAATGTTTGGCCTATTATTACAGTCAAATATCGGTAACTTTAACAAAAGATTGATTGATAATGTTTGTTCTGATCTTCCAAATGCTTTCTGGCATAGGAAGAAACATGTTGTTAGTTTACCTTATATTAAAGTTTTTTTTTTAGAAAACTATTCTCACCAAAGGTAGACCTATTGAAAATAATAGTGAGACTTAAGATTTTGCAAAACTGAAATACATGTTTGCTCACTAAGAATATTATTAGGTATAGTAAGCCTCCTTGGTCATGTGCTACTTTTTATCTCCAGAAAAATGCAGAAATTAAGAGAGGGACACCCCACCTTGTTATAGCCTTTGAACAAACTCTTAGAATGGATCAGGTATCTTATCCCCAATAAAAATGACTTGATTCATAGGCTTAGTAACGCTTTAGTGTTCTCCAAGTTTGACCTGAAATCAGGATTTTAGCAAATCAAGATTAGTGCGTCAGGTAGATATAAGACTGCTTTTGTTACCCCATTTGGACTTTATGAGTTGAATGTAATGCCTTTTTGACTGAAAAATGCCCCTAGTGAACTCCTAAGCATTATGAATGATATTTTTAATTCATTCACCCATTTCACCATTGTTTACATTGATGATGTCCATATTTACTCAAAATCTATTAATGAACACTGGAAACATTTGAATTCTTTTCTAGATATCATTAGACAAAATGGTTTTGTTGTCTCTGCTAAGAAAATAAAATTATTCCATACCAAGATTAGATTTCTTGGTTATGATATTTTTAAAAGTAAAATTTGACCAATTGGCCGTGCTATTGAGTTTGCTGACAAACTTCCCTATGTCATCTTGATAAAACCCAGTTACAGATATTCCTTGGTTCTCTCAATTATGTGTTTGAATTCTACATGGATATGAGAAAACAATGTCGTCCACTCTTTGAGAGACCAAATTCCAACCCTCACCTTTGGATTGAAATTCATACTACTCTTATAAAATAGATTAAGACACATGTTCAAACTCTTCCGTGTCTTTGTATTCCTACTTCTGGTTCCATTAAAATTTTTGAAACAGATGCCTCTAAAATTGGTTATGGTGGCATTCTGAAACAAATTGTTTCACCGGACTCATCCGAACAAATTGTTCACTTCCATTCTCGAGTCTGGAATACTACACAGTTTAACTATAGTATTATTAAGAAAGATATATTATCCATCGTACTATGTATTAAGTGCCAAAGTGATTTATTAAACAAAATTTTTTTATTACATATTGATTGCAAAAGTGCTAAATATGTTTTAGAAAAAAATGTTGAAAACATTGCATCAAATCATATTTTTGTCAGATGGCAAGTTTTTTTTAAGTGTATTTGATTTTAACATTGATTATGTTAAAGGGTCTGAAAATTGCATTCTTGATTTTCTTACCTGTGAATTCCTGCAGAAAACATGAGCAAAAAAAAAAAGAAAAGGGGAAGAAGATTGCTACTCCTCCCCCAATACCTGATACCAAAATTGTTAAACATGAGCCTAGTACTACTTCGGCCACCCCTTGATGTTACTAACAGGTTTACTACTCTTGGTAGTATTCCCATTGTTAAACCTGTTTCCTTTTCAACTACTCTTAGTACGCCCTCTGATCCCTACGCCAAACCAGTTAATTCTACTTAGTGTTACCTTGCTTCCAAAACTGAGTACCTCAAAAAAAATGTTTTCCCAGAGCATGTTTTATTTCGCCAAATAGGTTCATATATACAGACTCTTAACGATATTAGGATGCTGGAAGAAGAAAACTTTAATGATTTTTATGGGAAGCTTAATGATATTGTGAATTCTAGGTTCAATCTAGCCGAAAAGGTGGAAGATTCAAGAGTTGTGAGAAAGATCCTAAGATCTCTACTGAAAGCTTTCTCCCAATGGTAACTGTCATCAAGGAAATCAAGGATTTGGATACTATCAAGGTTGAAGAACTGGTAAGCTCTTTGCAAACATTTGAGTCATCACTTCTTCAAACAAGGAAATGTAAATCTATTGCTTTAAAAGCTATGAAAGAAGATCGAGATGATTTTTCTGATAAAAAAAATTTGAATGAAGAGAATATAAATCTCGTTGCAAGGAAATTCATAAAATTCTTATTTAACCAGAAAGCTAGTGGAAAATAAAAAGAGGTAAGGAATTTCCTGTAAAGAAAAGTGATAAAGAAAAATATGAGAAAAATGACAAACTAAAATGCTATGAATGCTCAGGTTATGGTCACATAAGAATTGAGTGTCCAAACTTTAAAAGAAACAAAGGACAAGTTCTTAACGTCACACTTAGTGACTGTTCTAAATATGAAAATTTCAGTTCATCATCTGAGGATGAAACTTCATTTATAGCCTTTTCTGCTATTGTTAGTAAGTTTTCTGATATTAATCTAACCAAATCTGAAAGTGATGATTATGATAGTGATTCGGAGGTTGCTCTAGTTATGGCTGATCATGAGCTATGTTTACAAGAAGCCTACAATGATCTATGTGAGGAAGTAGTCAAATTGAAGAAATTAAATAATAAGCTGTATAAAAAGCTCACAGTTGTGGAAAATGGGAAGAGTAACCTATTCGAGGCACTAAAAATTTATGAAATTGAAGTATCAAGGTTACATGCTTAATGAGGAGTAATTGAGAAGGAGTTGAAAAAGATTCAAGAATGCAAAGTAAAAAATGCAACTCAGAAACTTGACAAGATGTTAAGTTTTAAAAAATCTAGTTGTGATTCAACGGGTTTGGGGTATATGACTTCCCAAGGTATGGAACTTAAAAGCTCATCATTCGCTGCCACTTTATCAAAATGTATCATTTTTGTTAAAAGAAGTCAAGATGAGGAAGCTCCAAAGAAGGCAGTGTCTAGAACTCATGTTACAAGAGTCTCACATGATAGATCAACGACAAAGAAGCCCAATCAAGGTAATGAAGGTAAGAGCCGAGATTGCTTTTTGTGGTATACTTAGTCATATAAGGCCACATTGCTTTTTGTTTTTTCTTTTTTAAAAGAAGAGCCGAGAATCACCTGTCCACGAGTGACCCTGTCCCAATTTTATTTATAAACCCTCACTTATGGTGGAGGAAAACCGTGGTTATAGACCGACACCTGGGGTTACAAGATAAACAAAAAAATTCTGAAACCAGGTGTCAAAAGAGCCTAGAATCTGGTGACCAAAAAACAACAAACCAACGCAAAAAAGTACGAGCGCAAAAACCACAACTGCAAAAAAGACGTTAACACAATAAAAACAGAAAATAAAATCTTACCAAACCAACACGACGACCAAATGCCACATGAGGGATGACGCTAACAGCAACGCAAAGATGGGAAACCCAGTATATCCAAGCAAATTAAAGGTCACATTGCTTTAATTTAAGAAAAGTGCAAGAAAAATAAGGAAAAAGAAAAATTACAAGGAAAAGAATTTAGAAAATAAGGTTGATGAGTTGAGTCATCAAATAACCTCTATAAGCCTTAAGCTTCGTGAATTAGCAGAATTTTGACTTCTCAACAAAGGAAAAAGTGTGCAGATTGATATGGATAAGTCAAAACTTAAAGCAAAATGGGTGGTCAAAGAAGATAGTGAGTGGAACTTGCCAATAAAGAATGCCATTGGTGTGTGTGAAATCAAGTGAGAGAGACCTTATATTATTGCATTAGTCTAGGATATGCATTTTTGTTTTGTTTTGTTTTTTGTTTATGTTTTTCAGTTTAAAATACATTATCCTTTTCTGGTTTTTTTTTAATTTTATTTTTTTAAGGAAAGTGCATACTTAGTGTTTCAAGGTTTGGGCACTTGAGCTCTCACATAGTAAATTCTTGAACTTATGCATCTCTCTATTTTGTGCAGTCAACTTTGAGCTTATTAACCCTATGGGTCATCTTGATAGAGTTCATTTACAAGCACAGTGAGAAACTTATAGTTATGCTTATTATAATTATGTTCCGTATTTATTATTGAGATGCTCACCGCAGAGGGAGTCCATGTCTTAAATTGACTACTACCAGTTGAACTTAGTACTAAAAGCAAGAGATCTCCCCTTGCCGAACATAAATGGTTGATCCATGTAGAAAAGGTCGGTGTTTAATCGTTACAGAAAAAGACAAACACCTGTGTGAATCTGTCCCTTAAGTCTTTATAGAAAAAATAATTGTTCTAATCATTGTGGAAAAATATGAGCAATAAAAATAGACATATCAAAGGGTTGTGCATATTTGTGTTTGGAGGAGATACTCTTTTAAGTATCTAGGCCTTAGCATAAAATTTGCCTTTTAAGGTGAGAGAATCTCTTGGGAGTATCTATAGAAAGCAATAAATAAATAAAAATGGAAGATATATATGTAGATGATTCCTTGAAGTAAGTATTGTCACTCACACACTAACATGAACTTTGATATTGATGATCTTATGAGGTGTGAAAAACCATTGTGATTGTTACAAATATGAAAGTGTATTTTATTTTTCTGTGTGAGTGGCACTATGCTTTAATTGAGATGCATTTAAGTATGTTCATTGCGTAATTTTTTTAAAAGAAAAGGGAAAAAGTTTTTTTTTTAAAGGGGAAAATATAAAATATATTTATATTCTTTTTATTGTTTTATTTTCTATTTTCTGGACTTACCCAGCTTTGAGTAGTTTAGTGTCTGGTGCATGAGTCTGGAGTAATTGTTTCTGTCTAAGTCCCAACAGGACTCTATAGTGTAACTCGTACAAGGCACTAGTCACTTAAGTGACTTAAGTCATTTAGTCCCACTTGGTTTTGTGCCCAGACCCCTCTTCCCGATATACTCTCTCACCCACACACATCACTCACATTTCAAGAGTCCTAGCTGAAGCGCCATTCCGTCTTACCTCTTCAATTTTTTTTGTAAAAGCAATAGTTCCAATTATCTTGATCCACTGGTCTATATCACGGTAAGATTACTTCATTCAAGTTCATCTCTTTCTCAAGTTCTAGAGTTCGGCGCACATATACTTAGAGATTGGGATTTTGGTTTTTGATGTGTGAACATGGGGCTTGGATATTTGTTGATTTGAGCATGCATATGTTCCCATGGGTTTATATTATTGATGTGTAAAGGCTTGATTTTGGTGGGGTATGTGATTACTCATTTCGGTTTTAATCTAGCGCCCACCAAGTGTTTGTGTTTATACCTGAACCGACCCATGATACTTATTTACTCATAATTTGTGGTGGTTTTCTTATTCATACATTTAGAACATAAGAGTGGTTGGCTTTTGTGGAGAGTTGAGACACTTCCTACTTTCGAGTGGTTTATCATGTCATGTACCTCATGGTCCTCAGACCCCTCTAATTCTAATCATTGCTTTTTTCATTCTGACCTTGTTGGTGTGGTCATCCAGATGAGGTTCAAAGAGAGAGCAAAGAGGAAGAAATATACTGCTACAATCACTAAACTTTCACATATGAGATTCAAATATTACATCTATCATTGAAAATACAGCAGGTGTTGGATATTATCATTGGAAATATAGTGATTCTTGTCAGGTTAGTGACAAAAAGGGAGAGTGTAGAGAAGAGCTTTGATTTTATTTGTATTGGGAAATTTAGTGGGAGTTGAAGTGTGTTGCTGAGAGGGAGTTGAATTTTTTTCTGTTTAAGATAGTTTAATATTGAAGGGGAGAACTTACTATGATATTGAGGGGGAGAACTAAATTATGGTTTGAAAAAAAATTACATTAGAAAAGTTTACTTGATGGTTGACTTCGTTTAACTTTATTTTTCTAGAAATAATTTTGATGTTGGACTAGAAGATGCTTAAATTTTGGATTAGATTTTAAATATTGTGAATTTTGATAGTACTAATCTTAGTCGCTATTCTAGGACATTATTTTTTATTCTTGATTATTGTCTTGCAATTTCGACCAAGTTTCTTGGTTTGCTGGTTGTGTTTTGACAGGTCTAAATTACATTCATTAAAGCTAATTTTTCTCACCAATTCGCCAAATGGGTAAATTGTAGATGCAAGAGTTTGTCACCGATCTGCTAAAGGGGGGGGGGGGAGTTTGACTAGGATTAGGTGGCTAAGTTAATAAGTTTGGATAGAACTGGGTAACTAAGATGATAGAATTTATCCTATCATTAATTTTGGATTTTGGATGAATGTAAGTTATCTTGACTTTATCAATAACAATATTGAGTTTATCTAGGTAGTATTAGAGGTTGTTTACATAAGTCATAAGTGTGAAAATCGAGTCTCAAGGAATCTGCTCTTATCCAAAAAAAAGTTGAACTGGGTTCAATTTCTGTAGAGAGAATTTATAGCGTGTGTCAGCATTCCGTCAGGAGAATTGTTCACGATATATTCGCTCCGTTAGCAGAGTCCTACTGAGACTAAAACTCCTTTCAGATTGTTTATTTAAAAAATCCTATTGGTTAGGATCGGTGGAGATTCAGTTCTGAATATTTTCTAGAGCAATTTTCAGTGCATATTTTGGTGAGAAAATTCCTTAGAGAAATTTCATATTGTTTCTCCCTTTGAGTGTTGTTTCTCCCTTTGAGTGCATACTTACTCCGTGTTGGAGTTAAAGTGAACGAGTTCAGCCACTGGAGTTCCAGGAGGGAAGTGAATAGTTTGAAGATCACTAGAGGTTCTAGCTGCTACTACGGTAGAAGACAAACGGGTCGTTTGTCTGGTCAAGTAAGAGAGTCAAGTTACAAAGGTTTTGTAGTTTAGATTTACTTGTAATTGATTTTCAAATAATAAAATTTACTTTTTTGGATTTAGCTGCCCCGTAAGGTTTTACCTTAGAGGAGTTCTTCAAAGGATTTCCCTTCGTAATCAAAATTGGTGTTACGCACTTTATTTATTCTATGTATTTGATTATTTATCAAATTATCACATAACGTATGACTAATCAATTTGATTGATTGTGTGGTGAAGCATGAGGTCTAAATACAGGGGTACTTGGGTAATTTCAAACAAGATGGATCGACTGAGGATCATTGGAACTAATTACCATAAACAAATGAGCGGCCACCTCCAAGCTGGTTAATGATTTTCGATTGTGATGAACTTCCTAATGAACTAGCATTATGTTACGGGTTGGGAATTATGGAAGATGGACGAGATCATAGATCGAGGCCAACATGAATAAGGACTGAAGTCTGCATGAACAAGGGCTGAAGTCTTCGAATAAGCAGAGAAGAAAGATCAAGACGCAGCGTTTTGTTGAAGTGTTGGTTGTTGTAAACATAGCTGTTTGTAATTGTTTCGTTTAGTTGTAAGTGAGAATAAATAGAACGGTGTCGTTTCATGGTTGTCGTTTAAGTCATCAAATGGCTGAACTTGTTATAAGTTTGTGTAGTTTTCATAACTGATTTATTCATCTATAAGAAGTAGTCGTGAGTTGGGAAGGAGGCGAACTTTGGTATTCAGTGTCAATCAATTCTCTCTCTACTTCTTGGAGAGTTCTTGGAGGGAGATGTCCTCAAACTACTTCAGTTCTTTACAATCATGAAGGGGTCTATTACACATTATCGTTTCGTTGATCAATCAACGACATACTTAGATTTTCTTAATTTTAAAGTTTCATGGGAATGGTTAATTATTATGTAGTTTTAAAGTTTTAGAGAAACATTAATCATTCAAACACTAGTAATTTATATATTTAATATTTGGTTTAATATTTAATATTTCTGTCGCAAGCTGCATGCTAACTTAACCGCAGATGGCCGGGAGAATTGTCTTTGTCAAGGGCTTATATTGCTATGAAGGATTAAAAAGATCATACGTGCCTTTATTGTTCTAAGCCTGAAACTGTATATGCTAATTAATTCCCTTAATTTCCTTTCTTCAATTTAATTTGCTACTACCTACATGTAATATCAACTTTGGAAACCTAGGTACCTCTACTCGTAGGTCAAAAGTTATATAAAGGAGGAGGCTGGTGTGGATTTCTGATCTGCCTCCCATTAACATTAAACTCAGGATGGCTCTCAAACTTTCTACTACCATTGCGTTTCTCATCGTCGTTGTAAATGTAAAAGTGGTTGGCTAAGATTAAATGACTAGGACGTTAGAGATTAAGTTGGGATATTGTTGAGATTGGATGAATGTAAATATTTTATCTTTATCTAAGAACTTTTAATTTGAATTAAGCGATTATTAGATAATATTAGATAAGTCATGAGTGTGTGTATCCGAAATTCAATGAGTCTGGAATTATCCAGTTGAATGGAAACTATATATGCTGAGAAGATTTAGTGCCAGGTGTCAATAGACGCGTCAGCATACTCGTATCCAGCAGACTCATTCCCAGCAGAGTCCTCCTATCAACAGATTCCCACTGTTTAAGATGCAAAAATCCATATGTGGTACATTGAAATTCCCATTACATCTAAGAAACACAACCAATAGATCGGTAGTCAATAAAAGGAAATATCTCACTTCCAGGGTTAGAAAACCTCCAAGGAATTAAGGGAGAAGAAGATGGCATAAAGAACAATTTATATTACTTTATGGACAATTCATCTAGACCACTAACGCTGCATTTGAATGTTGAGTTGAGCTCAGCTGACTTGAATTCTTTATGAATAGTAGTGAGTTGAGTAGTGGATGAAGTTATATGGGGTCCATCTAAACTGAGTTAAAAGTGTGTTTGGATGTTAAGATGAGTTTAGTACTTTTTATGAGAAATTGAAAAAGGTTGTGGGTCCCACGTATAAAGATGTTTTAAGTTGTAAAAGGTTGTGGGTCCCATATGTAAGAAGGTTTTGAGTTGGAATGAATTTAGTAATTTGAGAGTTGGATGTTTAGATGTTAAACTCAGCTTAAAATTAGACTGAGTTCAGCTGATCTGGGAACCAAACACAATCTAAGGCTCGTACAAATAGCTAGAAGAAAGATGGCTTATCCCTAACTTGGGCTTAGGTCGACTACCAAGCAAACTAGAACAAAACAAAACAAACCAAGGACATATACCTAATCTATGGGATCAGCCCGTTAACTACATTCAAGTCCAACAAATTACAAGCAGGCTAAAAATAACAGAGCAAAACAATAATAAGGCCCATTGGCCCAAAACTCTGTGACATCCTTTCACATGTTGGACTGTTACAATCTGTCTCTAGTTTAGCATGCACCGTTTATATATGTTCTCTACAAATATAAGATATTGGTCATTTCGATATATATATATATATATATTTATACACATACTAGTAGCAGAGCAATGTTCAAGGGACGTTTGCCTAATCGAGAGAAAATAACCTAATAATATATATCAACTAAATATATGGCAAAATAAAATAATATACACATCATGAATGATAGCATATTATTACGCGCATCCAATATAGTAATATACATAGCAAAATAAAATAAGTTGACTGTATATTTCAACTAAACACCTGAAAATAAGATAATATATGCATCAACCATAGTAATATACATCCTAAAGAAGTTTGATACAAATTTACAAAAAAAAGCAATATACATGCTTAATATTAACTGTAGTTTGATAGAAGTTTTCAAAATGAAGTCATATAAACAATATAATATGTACATACCAAAATAAAATAAGCTAACCATATATGTGAACGATACATCTGCCATGGCAAACTTACAAATTGGCCCTCCACGCATGGCATCTTCTAGTAGCATCTTCTAGTAGCAAACATTTTTTGAAAAGACTCATGGCATGCATTTGCTTCATCCTGTGTTTGAAAGAAATATTATCTATCATAACTCTGCATTCCACAAAATATTCTTACTTTCTCCACAACGCCAGTGAACCTCCTTGATCCTCTCAATAGACTTGCAAATTCCATTGCAACAATCAAATGAAGTAACACATATGTTGCCTGCCTAAGCCTTCCACTCACAATATGTGGTGATAATTAGCACCAAGAAACTTTTTAAGTCAAAACATTCTGCAAGAAATATTTCCCATATTGTACAATATGATGCACACACAATTGAATGCAATTAATGAAATCCAGCATCCACTAAGCAAATTGAGACAATTTCTCTTACTTGTGGAAAGACAAAAGCCCACTCTCAAGCATTTTAAAGTCTTTGGGAGTCGATGCTACATCTTGCGTGATCGAGAAAATTCACATAAACTTGACAGCAAGAGTGATAAAGGAATATTTCTTGGATACTCTTCAAATAGCAAAGCATATAGAGTCTATAACCTTCGTACAAAAAATGTGATGGAATCAATCAATGTGGTTATCGATGATGACTCAGCCGAGACCATAAAAAGAGAACTTGAAAGCATAAGTGAGTCAACTCAAGGCACAGAAGAAAAAAGCCTCAAAAACAAAGTGATGCAAGCCGTGTAAAGGAAACTTTAAATTCTTCTCCTTCTTGGAACAAAGAGCCATCATCAAGAATTAATCATAATCATCCAAAAGAAAACATCCTTAGTGACTTAGATGAAGGAATGAGACTTAGAAAAAGAGTACTAAATCAAGTTTCTTTTGTGTGCTATTTATCGCTGGTAGAACCCAAGAAGATTGAAGAAGCTCTAAGTGATGAAAGTTGGGTAAATGCCATACATGATCAACTTCATTAATTCACTAGAAATGAAGTATGTGAATTGGTTCCTAGACCTGAAAAATACAATATCATTGGAACCAAGTGGATTTTCAAGAACAAGTCGGATGAGTATGGCACCATAGTTCGAAATAAAGCTAGACTTGTTGCACAAGGCTACATGCAAGTAGAAGGGATTGATTTTGAATAAACTTTTGCTCCTGTTGCATGTTTGTAATCTGTCCGCATATTGCTTGCTATAGCTTTTCATTTAAATTTTAAATTATATCAAATGGATGCTAAGAGTGCATTTTTAAATGGACTAATACAAGAAGAAGAAGTATATGTTAAGCAACCTAAAGGATTCATTAATCATCTTTATCCTGATCATGTGTACAGGTTAAAGAATGCACTCTATGGATTAAAGAAAACACCACGAGCTTGGTATGAAAGGTTGACAGCTTATCTACTTGAGCATGGTTTCACGAGAGGACAAGCTGATAGAACTCTTTTCTTAAGGAAAATAGGTAGACAACTTCTTATTGCTCAAATCAATGTAGATGATATTTTTTGGAGCAATTCTTGACTGACTTTCTTATGAGTTTGCTAATGAAATGAAATATGAGCTTGAAATGAGTGTGATTGGTGAGCTGAATTTCTTCTTGGGCATTCAAGTTAACAAACAAAAGAGGGAATTTTCATTTCTCAATCTAAGTGTGCTAAAGATCTTGATAAGAAGTTTGGAATGGAAGGAAAGACTCATGCTCGTACTCCTACGAGCACTTCAGTAAAAAACAGCACGGATCTCACAGGTGTGTGTGATATGCATTAAAAGTTTCACCATTTGAAAAAGTTGAATTGTTTATTATATTTTGTGTGGAAAATTGAAAAAGTTGTAATGATGAGATTAGATGAATTGAGGTGGGTTTTGAATTCATATGAGGCCTTAGGGTTTTAACCTTCTGCAGCGAAAACAAAAAACTGAAGGAAAAAAAAAACCATAAGAGAGAAGAGGCAGAGACGAATACGAAGAGAAGATCAAATCTTGGATATCTACCACTGCATGCAAAACAAAAAAGAAAAAAGAAATCCATATATTTTGTTAAGAAATCTACCCATCTACGATCCTCAAACCAGGAGCAAATGTTGAGAGAAAGCTTAACAGTAACTTGGAATAACCAAATCAATTACCAAACAATGAAAACAATTCTCTACCACTTTGTGTGAATATGTTAGGAAATAATTTAATAGAGAATCATCTAAAACAAAACCACACACACAAAGAGCCAAGAATGTTTTACGTAGAAAACCCATCAAAGCAAAGGGAAAAATCACGGGACCTAGTCTAGTTAAACCTTCTACTATCAACAATGATGTGTACACAAATGTTCTCTCTAGATAACACTAGAGGCATACAATCAACAATAATCTTAAGAAAACACTTTCTTGGCAACTAAACAATGTGGTAGAAGAGATTTCACCAAAAAATGCGTTACTGTTCACGATCTCGAACACCATAAATACTGCTCGAAATCCGATCTTCGCCGTTCAGATTATAGAGTCTTGAGTTAGGGGTGGGCAGCTGGGCCCCGCTCCCGCTGCCCTGCCCCACTTCCGCTCTGCCCTCGTTTAACGGGATGGAGCCCCCCGTCAGTCAAATGCGGGGGGCGGGTGGCCCCGCCCTCATTTGACCCTTAAGGCGGGGACGGGGCGGGGTGTCGTTTCATGTCTGGGTTTTTTTTTTAAAATATACAAATAACGAAACGACGCCGTTTCGTCAATGGAAAACAGCGTCGTTTCATTTTTTGTTTAGATCCCCCCCCGACGAGATTACCCTACCCAGTACCGAGAATCTCTCTCTCTCTCTCTCTCTCTCTCTCTCTCTCGCTCTGTCGCTCGCCACTCGGTCTCTTACGTTCTGCAATTTGCATCTCCGTCACCGTCACCGTTACCGTAGCAGTTGCTGTAGCCTTCCATGACTCCGTCTTCATCTCCGTCGCCGAAGGCAAGAAACCCTAAATCTACTTTAATTTTTTGTGATATTTATTTTATGGAATGGAGATTGGAGGACGGATGAGATTTAATCGGAGATGGAGGATGATATTTTGTAAATGGTGTGCTGTGGAGACTTGATTGTGCATGTGGTTTGAATGATAGATGAACAATGTGTACTGTGTGTTCGTGTGTGAATCTCTTTGTGACTGATGACTCTATGGTTTATTTTTTTCATTTTATTCGAAATATCCTAAAATAATTTAGGGGTTTCAAAGATTGAAACCCTTAAATTAATTTAGGGTTCTAATTATTTTCCTTGTATGTTTTTTAGCTTTTATATTCTCAATATACATATGCCGAATCCTAATGACCGATCTATGCTCATCTACCTCATCTTCATCTCAAAGTCCAATTGCCCAATCTCAATCTCATCTTGGTTAGTACTTTTAATATTTTGTATTTTAATTTTTTTAATTTTTGTTTTATTTTATAACTTTATAATTCTAATTTGTTTTATTTTTAACTTATTAATATTTCAGGTTTTATAACTTATTAACTTTTATGATCTTGATTTTTAGTCTCACAGTAGTCGACACAACTCACCACTCAGTGAACTCACTGCCACAACGCCATCCCAAATTGATTAAATTGAAAAGTTATGAGTTATAATTGTTAATTTACAATTAAGTGTAATGTTGCTACAATAGTTAATAGTACAATTTGTAATATTTAATATTTTTAGAGGGGATTGTAATATTGTAATAGTTTATTAGTTCTCTTAGAGTCTTAATTTGTATAATTGTAATTTGTAATTTGTAATAACTTAGTGCCTTAGTGATGATTATCACTTAATTAGTTAATAGTTAAAATTTAGTATATACTTAATAGTTTTATCTATATATATATTTTGTTTTTCAATTTTTAAATATATTTATTTTTTTAGTTAAATTATGGGCCCAAAGTGGCCCAAAAACTGATTATGGCCCCAAAGTGGCCCAAATATAGATTTTGGGCCATTTAAGGCCCAAAAAACTGAGCTGCGCCTTCGGCCCAATATGGGGCGAGGGCGGGGTGGGGGGGGGGGGGGGCAGACGGATGGGGGCCCAACCCCGCACCCTGGTGAGCGGACGGGGTACGGGGGCAAGGACGGGGTACGGGGAAGAATTTCACACCCCCACCCCGTAGGGGTTGGGTAGCACCCCTACCTTGAGTTGTGAACGTACCTGCAACATTTTAGCTCAATCGGACCACAGACGACTCCAATCAAAGCATTTGATTGAAACTAGACAAACTTCCCTGTTTTTGGCTATCTCTTATTCTCCCAATCTCTCACTCATTTTTCACACTCTCTTTTCCCACTAATAGAAGCAGCAGCACTTAGGTTTTAATAAACTTAATTAAATTGGGCCTAAACCCTCTCTCCATGTGGGCTTAATGGATCCACATGGGCCATCCTCCATATAGGAGGGAACCCACACAACAAATCTCCCCCTTCCCTACTATGTGGGGGACTCACGATACCTGCTTTTACTCTGCATACTTCGAGTTTTTGCATAGATAGTGGTTTTGTTATCATATCTGACCCATTCTCATTAGTATGGATTTTTTCAATCTGTAACAACTTCATATACAATGCATTACGAATCCAGTGATACCTCACATCAATATGCTTGGATCTTGAATGAAAGGTTGAGTTTTTATTGAGATGGATGGCACTCTAACTGTCACAATAGAGAGTATACTTCTCTTGTTTTTGACCCAGTTCTTCTAAGAACTTCTTCATCCATATCAACTCTTTGCTTGCTTCAGTTATGGCAATATACTCAGCTTCTGTGGTAGACAAAGCAACACATTTCTATAGTTTGGATTGCCATGACACAGCTCCCCCTGAATAAGTAATCAAATACCCTGAATTGGACTTTCTAGAATCAATGTCATCAGCCATATCTGCATCTGTAAACCCTTCAAGTATAGGTTTACCATTTCCAAAGCACAAACATACCTTGGAAGTACCTCTGATATATCTTAAAATCCACTTAACTGCATTCCAATGCTCTTTTCCTGGATTTGAGAGAAAACGACTGACTACACCAACTGCATGAGCTATATCTGGCCTTGTGCATACCATTGCGTACATTAAACTACCCACTGCTGAGGCATATGGGACTGTTTCCATATCTTCCTTCTCTCTATTTGTGGAAGGACTTTGCTTCGTGCTCAACTTAAAATGAGTAGCAAGAGGAGAGCTAAATGTCTTAGCTTTATTCATATTGAATCTGTCGAGTACTTTTTCAATATATCACTCTTGTGGCATACACAACTTCTTCTTTTTTCTAACTCAGTAAATTCAAATACCAAGAATTTTCCTTGCTGGCCCTAAGTCCTTCATGGTAAAGGACTGATTTAACTGCTTTTTCAGATTTTCAATTCTTGAAGAATTACTGCCAACAATTAACATGTCATCAACATAAAAGCAGTAATATTATAAAGTCATCATCACAAAATATTTGGACTAATACATAATGGTCAGAGGTGGTCTTCTTGTAGCCTTGCTCTTTTCATAAATGACTCAAATTTCTTATAACATTGTCTAGGCGCTTGCTTTAGACCATATAAACTTTTCATTAGTCGACACACACAATCTTCTTTGCCTTTCACCCTGAAACCACCCTCTAGTTGCTCCATATAAATCTCTTCCTCTAAATCACCATGTAGGAATGCAGTTTTCACATCCATCTGTTCAATTTCTAAGTCTAGGCTAGCTGCTAAACCAAGAACCACACGGATGGAGGACATCTTCACAACTAGAGAGAAGATCTCATCAAAGTCAATACATTTTCGTTGACTAAATCCCTTAACAACAAGTCTAGCTTTGTATCATGGTCGGAAAGTGTGTTCATCTTGCTTCAATCTATAAACCCACTTGTTCTTCAAAGCTCTTTTGCCTTTGGACAACTCTACCAGTTCTAAAGTGTGATTGTCATGCAATGACTGCATCTCATCTTGCATGGCATCAACCCACTCTACCTTATGTTCGTCTTCCATGGCTTCTGCATAACACTCGGGCTCTCCCCCATCTGTCATTGACACATACTCTTCTATAGAATATCGAGTGGAATGATGTCGGTCTCTGATAGACCTTCTGAGTGGAACATCTAGTAGCATCTCTGGTTTTGGCAACTGACCAAGGGTCTCATTCTGTAAGGGAGCATCTGCATCACTTGGACTCTTTTAGTCATCTTCAATAGCATGTTCAACCTATGCTGGCAAATCTGTCAATGGCACCGGATCCAAGTCAATTGAACCATCTTTGCACCGGATCACTACTTTATATGTCTTCTCAATATCTTGTATGGTTTGATCTTCAATAAACACAATATCTCAACTTTTCACTAGTTTCTTATCAACTGGATCATATAATCTGTACCAAAAGTCATCCAGACCATAACCTAGAAAGATGCACTGTCGAGTCTTCACATCGAGCTTAGACCTCTCATCCTTTGGAATATGCACAAATGCTTTACAACCAAAGACACGTAAGTGATCATAAGTAACATACTTACCAGTCCAAACTCTGTTTGGTATATCAAATTGAAGTGGAACACATGGTGTTATGTTAAGAACATGTACAACTGTACTCAAAGCCTCACCCCAAAAAGATCCAGGCAATTGTGCCTGTGAAAGCAAACATCTCACTCTCTCAATCAGTGTTCTATTCATCCTCTCAGCTAAATCATTCAACTGAAGAGTCTTCGGAGGTTTCTTTTGATGCCGAATACCTTGTTGTCTGCAATAATCATCAAATGGGCCTGAATACTCTCCCCCATTATCAGTTCGGATGCACTTCAACTTCTTTCCAGTCTGCCTTTCAACTAAGGGCTGAAACTATTTAAACATTTCCAATACTTATCCTTTCTTTTTATGGTATAAACCCAAGACTTCCTTGAATGATCATCTATGAAGATCACAAAATACAAAGAACCGCCAAGTGTTCTTGTCTTCATAGGACTACAAACATCTGAATGAACTAGATCAAGTATACCTAACTTTCTTGAAGGAGGAGAACTTTAAAGGAAACTCTATTATGCTTCCCTGCCAAACAGTGAGTACACTTTTTCAAAGATGCACTCTTCATTCTAGACAGAAAGTTCCTTTTAGCCAATATTGCTAAGCCTTTCCCACTCATGTGGGCAAGCATCTTATGCCAGAATTGTACTATAAACTCATTCTCCATAACTTTAATAATATTACTAGAGAGCCTTGCCTGTAGCATGTACAAATTTGAAACCTTCTTGCCTTGAGCTATAACCATAGCACCTCTTGTAAGCTTCCATTGCCCATTACAAAAGGTGTTGCAATACCCTTTATCATCAAGTTTACTTGTAGAAAGCAAGTTCAAACGGATATCAAGAATGTGCTTCGCATCTCTAAGAACAAGCACCGTGCCATTATTATTTTTCAAGCACACATCTCCAATGCCAATAACCTTAGCCAAGCCACCATTGCCCATCTTTACTGTGCCAAAATCACTGGGTACATGGTTTGTGAAGAAATCCTTTCTGGATGTGGCATGAATTGAGGCACCACTATCAATCACCCAGCTAGTTTCATGAGAAACAAGTTTACAACATCATTATTATCATAAATAATGAAGAAGTCTCCAGTAGTAGTGGCGGCAACTTGATCATCATCGTTCTTCTTCTCATTCCCTTTCTCCTTGTATTCTCTCTTCAATTTTCTGCAATATTTCTTGATATGCCCTTTCATACCACAATGATAGCACTCAACATTAGCAAACTTGTTTGACTTGCTTCTGCCTTTATCACTGTTCTTCGGACCTTTGCTTTTACTCCTCCCCCTCTTTTCTGTAACCAATACCTCAGAATGCGAAGAGGAACCCTATGAATTTCTTCTCATATCTTCATTCAAAACACTGCTTTTAGCCAGATCCATATTAATTACATCATCTGGGGTTGAGTTAGATAATGACATTCTGAATGTCTCCCAAGAGTCCTGCAATGTACCAAGCAAACACAAACCATGTACCTCATCGTCGAACTTGTTACCCATTCCAGCCAACTGATTAATTATTCCTTGGAATGTGTTCAAGTGATCTCTCAACGGAGTTCCATCTTGGTATCTCAAAGACATCAAATGCTTGATTAGATACATTTTATTGTTTCTAGTCTTTCGAGCATATAACTGTTCAAGTTTATTCCAGAGTGTACGTGCATGTGTCTCCCCACTAATATGGTTCAAAACATTATCATCTATCCACTGCCTGATGTACCAACAAACTTGTCGATGTTGCAAAGTTCATTCTTCATCAGATTTATTTTCAGGCTTCTCAGAAGCAAACATCAGTAGATGAAATTGCTTCACAAATAAAAGGTCTTCCATTTTTCCTTTCCAAATGTGATAATTAGAACCATTCAAAGTAACCATTCTACTCAAATTAGCTTCCATTATTCAACACAAAAAAATGAACTGATATAACCCCACTCTGATACCACTTTGTTGGGAGAAATCTTAACAACGACTTGGAATAACCAAATCTGACCAAACAACGGAAATAATTATCTCCCACTTTGTGTGAATATGTTAGGAAGTAATTTAATAGAGAATAATCTAAAACAAAATACACACACAAAGAGCCAAGCATTTTTTACGTGGAAAACCCTTCAAAGCAAAGGGAAAAACCACGTGACCTAGTCCAGTTAAAGCTTCTACTATCAACAATGATGTGTACACAAATGTTCTCTCTAGATAACACTAGAGGCATACAATCAACAATAATCTCAAGAAAACACTTTCTTGGCAACCAAACAATGTGGTTGATGAGATTTCACCAAAAGATGCATTATTGTTCACTATCTCAAACACCATAAATACTACTTCAAATCTGATCTCCACCGTTCAGATTATAGAGCCTTGAGTTGTGAACGTACCTGCAAAATTTCAGCTCAATCGGACCACAGAGAACTCCGAAGAAATCATCTGATTGAAACTGGATGAACTTCCCTGTTTTTGGCTATCTCTTTTTCTCCCCAATCTCTCACACGTTTTTCACACTCTCTTTTTCTACTAATAGAAGCATCAAGCAGCAACACTTAGTTTTTAATAAACCTAATTAAACTGGGCCTAAACCCTCTCTCCTTGTGGGCTTAATGGACCCACATGGGCCATCCTCCATATAGGAGGGAACCCACACAACAGCAACTGCATGAAAAAGAATCCAACGATGCAGAAAACAAATTTGAAGAGAGAAGTCACAGAGATGAAGACGAAGAGAAGACACAAAGAAGAGAGACAAAGAGAAGAAAAGGAGAGAAAAATGTTTACTTTCGGAGAGAGAAGAAACAAAAAATTAAGATGGAAGAGAAAAACAGGAAAGTAAAAAGACTGAGACAGAAAAGGTAAAGCTACCGACCACTGCACAGCTGTACTAAAAGACTAAAATATCCTCGTTTAAATGGATACAAAAGAAGAAAATAGACAGATAAAAAAGACACAAATCATCAAACACGAATTATACACGGAAGACGACAATTTCACTGTTTATTACTATAGTTCGAATGGCTTCGAACGGGTCGGCCACATTTCATTTTAGGGACGAAAAAAACTACTTGAGACAGACTTTTGGAGACGAAAAATTTTCATCCCAAAAGATGCAATCACTTGTAGTGCCTTTAGGATACTTGCTCGGTATTTGAACGAAGCTCGAAAACAGTTTCCGAGCACAATTTCAAAAAATGATGGATCAAAAAGCGAGTTCAAGCATTTGCTCAAACTCATGCTTTCAAACAAGCAGGACGACCTCCGGGCAATATCTCGGACTCATGATACGGCGAGGAAAGTATTCCTAGCACAAGCTCGAACTTGTACATTGTTCATCTATTTCTCGATTTGCCTTATGCCTTGCTTGCCAATCTTGTTTCATGTTGTGCCTAAGTCGTTGCTCGTCCTTCGCGCTTATGCAGGAATGGTTCCACACATAAAAGCTGTATATAAGGATGCTTATATAGGAAGGGTGGCATAATTAGAGTTAAACTAGGTTTCAGAAACCTTTTAAAAGTCAAAATTTTCCAAATTACAGGCCGAATGAGCATCTACCAAATAATTACTCCGCAAAATGTAAATTGCAAGTATAGCAAGGGGCTTTTAAATTATGAATTTTCACTTGACCTAACATCTAGAAAAATTGTTGGAGTTTTGGCTAGATTCATGTATTTCTCAGGAAGGACTAGCGAGTATCTTTCAAAGATTATGTCAAGGTCTAGCGAATTTGATATAATTGCAATTTCTTTCAGTTTGAACCTGAAGTTTAATAAAATTTATTAAGTACCACAAGAATACAGATGACGTGGTACTCTCATTCTATCACAACATCTAATGCATATTTCTAGGAGTTTTGTGGCATCCAATCACATTTGTAAAAAATGAGTCAAAGTAATGATGCAATGTTGAAATGTATGACGGCGAATATGAAGATTAAGTTTAACAAATATTGGGGATCAATCGAAAAGGCTAACTTGATAATATTTATTGTTGTTGTTCTTGATCCAAGATACAAATTAGTCTTTTGCATTTTCGGTTCAAAAAAATATATAGTGGTACTTTAGTCCAATAAATGATTGCAAAAGTGAAACAATTGATAATTGACATTTATGAAGAGTATAGTGTCATATATGGGAGTTTAAGTGGAGTTTCCGATTTTGAGCTTCCTTACTCAGTTGATTCTAGTATGATTGATTCTAATTCTCAACAAAGTTTTTGGGTTGAGTATGAGCAAGAAATTATTGAATCTAATTGAACAAATCAGAGATTGATCAGTACTTGGAACATGGTTGTGAGGCACGAGTTCAAAATTTTGATATTTTAGATTGGTGGAAGATCAATGAAGTAAAGTATCCTATTTTGAAAAAAGTTACACTGGATGTGATGGTCAATTCTCGTTTCTACTGTTTCTTCTGAGTCCACCTTCAGTGCAAGGGGTCGTGTGCTTGACCCATCTCGTAGTTCACTATCTCCAAGAATAGTCGAGGCACTCTTTTGTACACAAAATTGGTTGAAGGATCCAATAGCGATTGATCTTCGTGTCTCCTTGGATAAAAGCTTTGAGGCGGAATTGGGTAATGGACTTATTTCTTATTTACATATTTATTAAACTTTTTCATAATATTTATTTTTATATTATTTAATAATCATCATATGTTTTTTTAGAGTTTGATCCAAAATTAAACTTTACTTATGTTGATGAAGAGTAACTCAAGGCTCATAGTCTGCATGATGGTATGCTTTTCATTTTCACTCCTTTGTTAGAGAAACTAAACCACTTTGTGTTGACTCTTTCATAATGGCAGATATGGCGGAAGAGATGGAAAGCTGCTATAATTTGATTGTTGGATGCTCCTTAATCCTCTATCAATTGATGTTCATATTTTGCAATTTAGATAATTTTTATAATAGATGGCTTTTGTATATTTTTTTATTAGTTTTTTTTTTTTTTTGTACAAATTTAACCTATATTATGTTGAAAAATAGAATAATATCAATTATCTCCCCCACTGTGGCATGTAGCAGGCAGGTAGGAATTAAAAAAAAAAACCTCCGACCCGTACCATACGGGTTGGTTTGGCACGCAAACAGTGCCGAACCGGGTCTAGACCCGGTTGGTGTCCATCGGGTTGCCGGCCTAGTAGTAAGTATCAAACTTAACTATCATGACAACATATATATGATATGATGTGATTATTACCACGTGTCCGTGTTCCAAGAGTACCAAATAATAACTCTCCTATCAGGATAAATGTTGTCATTGAAGACGCTAACACAATACATTTATAATAACAACTCTATTAGTGTCAGTGGGGAGGATCCCCCCTCCACTTGGTAGCCTCCCCATGTGCGGTGATTTTCCCCTTCATATGGAATGGTAACTGTATGGGGGGAATTACCTCCCACCCATCACTATTGCTAGCAAGAAGCTACGTACTATTTGTTTTGTATATTTTATAGAAGATATAAAAAATAACATGCGGACACTAAAAAATTATATTTGAGAGTACTTCTAAAATAAAAAGTAAAAAATTGATGTCTCAAGCTCCCACTTTTTTAAATTAAGGTCTTCAACTCCAAAATTTTCAAATCACGTGGGTTTCTATTAAAAAGATTTATTAAGAACAAACAAACCTTCAACTTGCAAACACTTGCCACATTTATACTCCCAAAAGACACTTTGGTTGATTGATATAGTTGGAATTAAATTGAAGGACATGAGATGATAAAAAAAGATACTTTAACACTCATACAACTGACAACTAAAGTTACACATAAATACTTGGGATGGAAATAAAATGCTCTTTGACTAACACATGATTTTAGCACTTATTCTCATTAACTATTATCTCGATAATCTATAAGCTTCAATTCTCAGCTTTCATGTTGGCAATGCACATCTGGATGGCTCTAGGAATTTGCAATATTGGTTGATAACACTTGAGAAATCATGTGCATCGTCGGCCTTGATTGGGGATAGACATTTAAGCATTTCATGGCTAGCTGTACAACTATTCTAAGTTCATTTTCAACTTGAGCTGTTGGAAATGGAAGCCGTTGGTCCAAGACATCTTTCACCTGTATGTTCTCCATAGCTAACGGCATTGATAGTGAGGAGATGAAATCACCTGGATGCTTTCCTCTAATGACTTCGATTGCCAATACTCCAAAGCTATACACATCACATTTCTCAGTAACCTTCATTGTATAAGCAAGCTCTGCAAAGCAAAGAAAAGGAAAGATGGGAAAAAAAATCAACACATATGCATGCTTTTCTTTGATAGGACAATGAAATGATTTATAACCTGGCGCAATATATCCATAAGTGCCTGCAGGGGAAGTCCAATTGGATGAGTCTAGTTCCAAAAGCTTAGCAGTGCCAAAGTCTGAAACATGAGCCTCAAATTGAGAATCCAGCAAGATGTTGCTACTTGATATGTCACGATGAATAATCGGAGGGGAGCAATCATGGTGCATATAAGACAAGGCATATGCCACACCTTTAACAATATTCAATCTCTTACTCTAGCCCAATACTTTAGCAGTATCTTCATTGCCCAAGATTAGAGACAAGCTACCCCTCTCTAGATACTGACAGACCAAAAAGAATGTTGCACATGGGAACAAAAGCCATAAAGTTTAACAATGTTTCGATGTCGTATGTCTATCAATGCCCTTATCTCATTCAAGAACTCCTTTTGAAATCTGTTCTCACCAGCATCATGCAGTGGTTGATTGAATTTCTTCACGGCTACGATATCACCTGAAGATAGCTCTGCTTTATAGACTGTTCCATGTCCTCCTTTCCCAATGCAGTATAGAGCATCAAAACCATTGGTCACTTTTATGATTTCATCATACAATGTTCTTCCATTGAATTGTAATACTGAAAGAAACTGTACTTGGCCCTTGGTCTTTCTTTGTTTGGATTCTAGATCTGTCTTTCTTCTTTGCATAAAGAGAAAAAGCCCAAAGAAAGAAAGTAGAACAGAAACTGCTCCTAAAAGAGGGAAAACAAGAAGAAAAACAACTTTGTGTCCCCTTTTTGAGCTGTGTTTGTATATCATGGAAGCATTGCATGGTTGTAGTCCTGTAACATTACCACACAACCTCTTGTTCCCTTCTAATGCTTGAAATGCGTTGCTATTGGGAATGGGTCCCTGCAACTCATTGTAGGATATGTCGGCATACAACAAGCCACGCATTTGTTCGAATGCTTTCGGAATGAAACCAGACAGATAATTGTGGGAGAGATTTAAGATCAGTAAGCTCTCCAATTTGTTAATTTCCTTTGGTATCTCTTCATTTAAAGAGTTATAACTTATATCTAATTTGGAGATATGAAATAAGTTTAGGAGGTGAGCTGGAATCCCTTCGCTAAAATTGTTGTGGCTTAAATTCAAGTCGAACAATTTCACGAAGTCGCCGAAATTACTTGGAATTGACTTACTCAACTTGTTTGAGGACAGGTCAAGATATTCAAGATTTGTCAATGATCCAAATTCAAAAGGAATTGCACCAGAGAGTTGATTGTTGTTCATCCTCAATCGCATTAGAGAAATCATCCTTCCGAATTCTTTTGGAATCGTCCCAACTATATGATTTGAAGAAAGATCAAGTTCACCTAGTTGTGTCCAGCTTCCAATCTCGTGTGGTATGCTACCAGTAATATTGTTTTTACCCAGTCGTAGATACTGTAGCTGTGGACAATGTCCCCAATTACTTGAGATCCTTCTATAAAATCTATTATGACTTAGATCTATGTAGGGGTGCTACCCGCATGGTGCGGGGCGGGGGCACCCCCTCCCCGCACCATCGGTGCCGGGGGGCGGGGGAAAAACCCCCATCCGCCCCGCCCCCCGCTATTATATTAAAAAAAAAATTTTTTTGGTCTAAAAATATTTTTTTATACCAAAATTATAATATAATTTAAATAATAAATTAAAATTTATAAATATGAAAAAAATTTAAACTCATTAGAGTTAGATTTTGGATTGATTTGGCCTCCTAGGCCAATCTTTATATAGGAGGCCAAGGCAATACAATAGTCATCCTTAAGCAATGTGGGACTTAGTAGTAAGTCCCACATTGCTTAAGGATGACTATTGTATTGCCTTGGCCTCCTATATAAAGATTGGCCTAGGAGGCCAAATCAATCCAATGACTTGAATATAATTTTAAGTCTTTTATAAATTGTGTATATCTATATACAATATATTTATTTAATATATATAAATAAAATTTTTTTTTTAATGTGGAGACGGGGCGGGGGCGGGGCGGGGCCCCGCTGGGGTCATCCCGCCCCCCGCCCCCGCTATGCCCTCTTTATGCGGGGTGGGGGACCCCGCCCCCGCATGGGCGGAGCAGGTTAGCCCGCCCGCCCATGCGGGGGCGGGGCGGAAGCCGGGCGGGGCAGCGGGGGCGGGGCCCCGCTGCCCACCCCTAGATCTATGAACTTCAAGTTTGGATAGACACCAAAGTCCTTAGCTATATCTCCAATGAGTGGTTACCTCTTAAAAAGAGTCTGACTATGCTTGTGCAATTTTTTAAACTTTTGGGAATTCGACCAACCAAATAGTTGTTGCTTGCAATAAAGCACCGAAGTGATCCACCATGGCAAATGTTTTGAGGCAAATTACCAGTAAATTGGTTTTTGTCTAGTCTTAGAAAAACCAAGTTGAAGAGATCTCCAATTTCTTGAGGAATAGGACTGGTAAATTGGTTTTCATAAAGGGATACATTTACCAAATTGCTCAAATTTGCAAATGAAGTTGGAATAGAACTGCGTAGCTGGTTTTGATCCAATTGTAGATATTTGAGAGAAGTCAAGTTTCCTATTTCTGTAGGAATGGATCCAGAAAGGCTATTATTATTCACGTGAAGTAGGGCAAGATTTCTCAAATCACCTAATGATGCTGGAATTGAGCCTGAAAGATTATTTTGAAGAAGACTTAATTCCTTTAGGGAATTCAAATTTCCAATTTCTGAAGGGATGGGACCGGAAAGTGAATTATCAAACATGGACAAGATGGTTAGCTTTTTCAAGTTCCCAAAACTGGGAGGGATTGGACCTGTCAGGTGGTTGCTACTAATGAAAAGTTGTTTCAAATTGGAGAGGTTTCCCATTTCTCGAGGAACGAAACCAGAAAGTTCATTGTCTTAAAGAAACAAATTAACCAAGTTGCTCAAATTGCCTAAAGAAGGTGGGATGGAACCTTCTATATGGTTTTTGTAAAGAGCAAGTTCAGTTAGAAGGTTTAGGCGCCCTATTTCTTCAGGAATGGAGCCGTTCAAGTTATTAACTACAAGGTGGAGGACCTTGAGATTAGTTAGCTTGCCAATTTCTGATGGGATTTTACCTGAAAACTGATTAAATGACAAATCGAGATTTTCGAGTTTTGACAGGTAGCTAATTTGACGTGGAATTGTCCCAAAAAGAGTGTTCATATAAAGATCAATCTCCGCAAGATTTGGAAATGACAAGAAAGAAAATCCGTGAAGCGTACCTTGTAAGCCAAAGTTGCTAAGGTCTATTTTGACCACGCTTCCAGCAAGGTTGCATGAAATACCAACCCAATTATTGCATGGATTCCTACTTAGGTTTAGAGTGGAAGAAGAAACTGAAGTCCATGAAGATAAGTGAGATTGGGAGTCTTTTTGAAGGCTGTCTTTCCATGTAAGAAGAGCAGTAGCTTCTTTGGAAGAATTAGAAGAAAAGGCAGGCGCTTCCAGTGATAAAACCAACTGAGCAAATAGGACAAAGTTGATGAGAAGGGAAAATACTTTCTTAATGGCTAATGATCCCATTGTTTTTACCTGTAGAGCGTATGATAGTTAAGGGCTTTATTTATAAGCAATGTTGTATGGGCCTACCACTCATCAATAGATACTGTTCAAGTTTAGAAAATAATTTTAAGGACAGGGACATTGATCCCTTCCTTCCTAGTACATTATACTTTCTTGGTTGGAAATTAATCTCGTCGACTAGATTCCACTGTACATTCAGCATTCCAGTCACATCAATGGCCGTGAAAATCAAAATGCGTACCTATTGCTTTTACGAACTTTGGTCGAACTTATTCATTATCTTGTGTAAAGAGAGTTGGAACTTGGGGCTCATGTGTTGAAGTAGGTAGTCTTCTTCCCTATCTTTTAATCTGTCAAAGTCTTGGTTCCTTTTTCGGTAGAGATATATATATAGATATTTGTGGTTCACAATGGTCTTGATATATAAGTCACTATATTTTAGCAGAGAGCTTGAGAGATTCCACCACGGCAAAGTTCATATGTTCATCTTTTTATTATGTTCAGACGTTTTCCCACTAGAATCACAAATGATAGGATCTCATTTAGGTTCGAACAAAAAGATCAGATAGAGGAAGTTTCCACAGTCAAGAGGGACGACCAAATAACTAAAATTAAGGAGATTTTGGCTACTCTAGATCTGTTTGTTTTGTTGTATTACATTCTCTGTAAATAACTTTCATGATGTTTTGATATTGAGAGATGCTTTAACCACAAAAAGATTCTATAAAAATAAACTCGTAAGATGACGTATCTTGATATGGTACGTTTGGTTGTAAAGTTACTTTTATTATAAAGTAAATCTAATATACCTTATAGAACTATATCAATTGGAAAATTTATTTTCGTGGAAATTCTTTGTAGCTATATCACTTCTATTTGATATTTGGATGTACTTGGAAAAGTCATTAATGAAACACGATTTTCACAATGAATTATAATATGCATGAGCACCAAACTAGTACCATCACACAAGTCAGTTAACACATGACGACAATGGTGACATTGTTTAATTGGTCCTTTTACTTAACCGAAATCATTTTAATAAAAATACATATCTCAAAAAAAGAGATCAAATCACAAAGACGATGAATTATGAATTACCATGCATAAACAAGCTGGATCGAGGAGCCACCACTATCTCACTTGTAGGAGGTAGTCTTCGTTCAATCATTTTATCACAGTCCACGTACAACTAGCGTCGGGAAAAGAAAAATATGTACCCTTGGAAGATTATTACATTTTTGTGCACTTTTGTCAAAGTCTTGGCCCCTCATCTCGTTGAAAGAAACATTTGTGGTTCATGATGGCCTTTATAAGAGCGGTAAATAAATAACCCACTTGAGATCATGGGATAGGTCGAATTCGACTTCTAATGCACGATTCATTTAATAATATTAGACAAAACGTTTGTTAATGCAAAAATATAATTATTTATTAAACGATTCAACCCGTATAAAACCTGATTCCACTCATAGAAGCTAGCTCGTATAATTTTGAATAACTCTGTATTTTTTTAATAGTATTAGCTCTATATTTCTAATGATAGTATTTCATGTAGCATTTAAAGAGACTGAAATAATATATATTCTCAATACTATTCTCAATACTATTTCAAATAACATGTTATTTGAAGTCCTTATAAATATAATCATTGATATGCATATATATATAAATTTTATAAAGATATTTGTAAAAAGTTGTTTGCCAAAATATGTAAATAAAGTTTTTAAATGAAATATAAATAATCTACTAATTAAAATGATGGAACTCGTGAATAAAGTTGAACTCAGTCGAATATTACATAAGTTGTTCGTAAACATGATAAAATCTAACTCGATAAAGATTGAAACTTGACTCATGTTCGAATAAACAGTTAAATGCACAATATTAGACCTGCATCCCGGTCTACTCGTTCAAACTCGACTTGTTTACACCCCTAATGATCTTGAAATAACTTATTCATCAATTTTTTTTTTAGTTTTCTCCACCAACCAAAATTTAAGTAGAAAACGATCAGACAGGTATATATATATATATAAAGTTAAGGATGCTGCTCAATTATGAAAATACATTAATTCCAGGCTAATTTATAATTATAACATGCATCTAGAATCGATCTTAGGAATTGTGGAGGTCTTGGAATTAGTTCTTTAGGAATAATTACCATGGAGTAGTAAAGTACGAACTGCGGTATGCTGCCTTCTTTAGAAGAATTAGAAGAAAAAGCGGCTTCCAGAGAATTAGGAACCATCTGAGCAAATACGACAAAGTTGATGAGAAGCGAAAATACTTTCTTGATGGTTAATGATCACATTGTTTTTGTTTGTAGAGCAGCACATATATGATACGAGCTTTATTTATAAAGTACCATCTCTTAACTAACTTGAGAGTTTTGATTAAGAGATATAAACATGACATGAAGGTATAGTTTGTTATTCGGGCAGGTTATTACTGTACCCACTCCCACCTGTTGACACTTACGAGGAATGTATAGTTTCTGATGTCGAGTAGCTGAGGTCTAACCAGCATTCCGTTGCAAGAGGTACAAGGCAACCTTAAGGCTTGCCTTTCCCTGCGGTACCCCAGGGAGAGGTATGTTCGGATAGCAATTGGCTGACCACTCTTCACCGTGATAGGAGACAGGATAAGTTCTTTGGGCAGCGTTGAAGGCATGACTTGCTCTCCTCTACAGGAGGGATAAGGCCGCCTTTATATTGGCCTTTCCTTGTTGAGTCCCATAGGGAGGTAAATCGTTCAGACAATCTGTTACTGGACCCGCTCTTCCTCATTGATATCACAGGAAATGTAAGTTTTGGTATAGACTGGTGTTAATCCCACTCTTTGCTGCAGCGGAAGTCGGAATAATTTATTCGGGAGGCCGTGACGCCAATCCCGCTCTCCTCTATGGTAGGGATAAGGCCACCTTTAGGCTGATCTTTCCCTATAGTGCCCCGCATGGAGGTAACTTCGGGTAGTTTGTGACTGGACCCGCAGCCGATTGTTGACGTCTGCAAGGAAGGTAAATTTTCATTTTCGAGTCGCCAAAGGCTGACCTGCACTCTGTCGCGGGAGGGATAAAGCAACCCTTAGGCCTACCTTTTCCTATGGTACCTCGTGGGGAGGTAATCTATTGACGCTCTTGTTGCCATAGATTTCGTTAGCCGCACTTTTATTGTTGGCGCCTTACTAGTAATAGGAAAGCATGGAGTAGATGTTTTGCATTGTCCTAAAAAGTCAAATTTTTATTAAACAAAACGGAAAGTACAAGTTAGATGAAGAGGTATTACAAAATTAAAGGGCACATGATCTCGCTCTAGGGAGGTTGTCGTCCATCTTTCTCTTCAAGGCCATGCACCATCCCTTAACTATTAACGTCTTGTTTCGCACACCTTTTGCTCCAAGCGCCAACAACTCAAGTCTTCAAAGATAGGCCCTGCATAAGGTAGAAAATACAACGGTTAGAGAGGGTGGCCTCAGGGCCGAATAACCTCCAATGCCAAAATTAGTAAATATTCTTGGAGTGTAGTAAATAAGTAAGAGAGTCTAGGAATCAAAGAGATATTCTTGTACTTGGGATATGCAATTTATACTACAGGCCTGAGGAACAAACTATGCCTACTTCCAAAATGTATGTGCTTCTTGTACTATTCATTGTGTCAGAGTTTTAAAGAGTGGTGTGGCTCTGCGACGTCATCATTAATGTGGTGTGGCTCTCTGACAATCGTCATTTATTGTGGCTTGTTGTCCGGGTTGTGAAGCCATTAATGCGGCGTGATTATCCTACTTCCTTCTCTCAATCTATCTCTTTTCTGGGCCGTTTATCCCCTTTCTGCCAGTAGATCAATGGCTCCACGTATATCACGCCTCCTATGTGGGCAGGCACTCGAGGACTTGACACTACTTGACGGGGCCTCAGATCAACGAATCTCATCCTCTACAGCACCATCCTCCATATAGGTTATGTAAAAATTAGTCTCCTAGTGGGCCGAGTTAATGGCTTCCTTATTCGGGTCGGACTCAATTGGGCCTTTTGGGCTTTGGGGGAAAATCCCCTTATAGTCACCCCACTAATTCTCATCAGACGAGTACGGTGAAAATTTATCATGATTTGATCCTGCCTTCTTACCAAGTCCGAGAACCTTACTAAGGTTTTCTAAGGTCCGGGGGGCTTCTCAGATTAGCATTTCTGATAGCGTTCCGATCTTCCTTAATGGGCTCATCTTTTCAAAACATATTTTCAACCTCATTAACGAAGGGGTGTCAGGTGGTTGTGTGCGTCGCTTCATAAACCACATTCCCCGAATCCGAAACAGCAAGTATCCTTATTGTCAAAGTGCATGAGACTTTAACCGTCACCTTCTTTTTTTTTTTAACCCGCCAGCGCCTGGTTGCAATTGACGACCCACCATGTTGATGTCCCTTTGGCTTGTGCTTTTTTTGTCGGGTTGTCTGTCTTTCCGTTTGTCGGTCTTTAAGGGGGTTCTACCCCGCCGAGCGTACGCGCTGTCGTTTTGCCCTACTTATTTCTTTTAATCTTCTTTTCTTTTCTCCTTTCTTTTGATCACCTTTTCCCTTTACTCCTTTTTCTTTAACCGCCTTTCCCTTTTGTTCCTATTTCCTGCATAGTGAAAGTGTTAGTTTCTATTTTGTGAAGATTCCTTTGTTGAAGATTCTTTTGTTGGGGATTCCGTTGATAGAGGTTCTTTTGATGGAGATTCCATTGACGGAGATTCTTTTGATGGATATTCTGTTGTTGAAGATTCCGTTGATGAAGATTCATTTGATGGGATTCCATTGACGGAGATTCTTTTAATGAAGATTCTGTTGTTGAAGATTCTATTGATGAAGATTCTTTTGATGGATATTCCATTGTTGAAGATTCTGTTGATAAAGATTCTTTGTTGAAGATTCCGTTGATGAAGATTCATTTGTTGATTCTTTTAACAGAGATTCTTTTGATGAAGATGCTTTCCACTTAGGGTAGTCGTAAGAATAAAACGCGCACTCCATTGGGGAGGGGTCAAGCAACCTTAAGTTAGCTCGCCCCTTTTGGATCCCCAAGGAGGTAACTTCTTTGGGTTGCCATTGGGGTAGTTCGCTCTCTCACTGTGATGGGAGCTGGGATAAGTTATACGAACCGCATTGAAGGCAGGACCCACTCTCCTCTGCGGGAGGGATAAGGCCGACCTTAACTGTTGAGTCCTGTAGGGAGGTACGTCATTTTAGTAGTCTGTTACTACACCTGCTCCCACTTGTTGACATCACAGAGAGAGGTAACATTTTTAGCCTGGCTGGTGCTAGACCCACTCTCCACTCATAGTAGAGGTCGGGGTAAATTTTCAAGTTGCCGCAAGGGCCAATCTCACTCTCATTCTCAAGGAGGACAAGGTAACATTTTAGGCCTACCTTTCCCTTTATATCCCGCGAACAGGTAAGTTATTAGGGCAACTTGTGACCGTACCCGCTCTCGTCTGTTGACACTTACGAGGAAGGTATAGCTTTAGATGTCTAGTAGTTGAGAACTACCTCGCAATCTATCGCAAGAGGGACAAGGCAACCTTAAGTCTTACATTTCCCTATGGTATCCTGCGAGGAGGTAAGTTAGGATAGCAATTGCCTGACCACTCTTAACCATGATGGGAGTCGAGATAAGTTATTTGGGCCGTGTCGAAGGCAGGACCCGCTCTCCTCTACGAGAGGGATAAGGCTGCCTTTAGGCTGACCTTTCCCTGTTGAGTCCTGCAGGAAGGTAAGTCGTTCTAGCAGTCTGGTTCTGGACTCGTTCCCACAAGTTGACATCACAGGGAGAGGTAACATTTTTAGCCTGGCTGGTGCTAGACCCACTCTTCACTCGTAGTGGAGGTAGGGGTAAGTTTTCGAGTTGTCACAAGAGCCAATCTCACTCTCATTCGTGAGGAGGACAAGGTAACCTTTTAGGCCTACCTTTCTCCTTATATCCCGCAAAGAGGTAAGTTATTCGGGCAGTTTGTTACTGTACTCGCTCCCGCCTGTTGACACTTACGAGGAAGGTATAGTTTCTTATGTCGAGAAGTTGCGGACTAACCTGCACTCTGTTGCAGGAGGGACAAGGCAACCTTAAGGCCTACCTTTCCCTGTGGTGTCCTGCGGGGAGGTAAGTTCGGACAGCAATTGGCTAACCACTCTTCGCCATGATGGGAGTCGGAGTAAGTTATTTGGGCCGCGTTGAAGGCAGGACCTGCTCTCCTCTATGGGAGGGATACGTCCACCTTTAGGCCGACCTTTCCCTGTTGAGTCCAGTAAGGAGGTAAGTTGTTCTAGAAGTTTGTTACTGGACCCGCTCCCACTCGTTGACATCACAGGGAGAGGTAACATTTTTAGCTAGGTTGGTGCTAGACCCTCTCTTCACTAATAGTGGAGGTCGAGATAAGTTTTTGAGTTGCCGCAAGGGCCAATCTCACTCTCTTTCGCGAGGAGGACAAGGTAACCTTTTATGCATACCTTTCCCCCTATATCCCTTCAAAAGGTAAGTTATTCGAGTAGTTTGTTACTGTACCCGCTGATAAATACAATTTTTATGTGATTTAATTACTCTTTTATTTATGAAAAGTATCAGTTTTCCTTCAATTTTATCTATTTTATTTTATATTTTATTTATTTTCTTAGATTTGAAGGAATTTAGTGCGAAATGAGAGCATCTTGGTAAAAAAGAAGAGACCACGAAACTAGAATTGACTTCTCGGTAGGCGATGAGCGAGATAATTTACTCTCGATAGACGAGGAGACCCAATGGCGAGTAGAATTGGTGAGAAAACTTGGCGATAAATTTTTGGACAAATAGATTGGGCGACCAGTCTAAACGATCAACTTAAAAGATAAAGCTAAACGACATTGTGGGCAACAACTAGGCAAGGCGAGCAGCTTTAGCACTCAGTAGGCTGGCGATATGAGTCTTTCATCTCAGTCAGGAACCTTACATCTTGGCCATTGGGTGAGGAGACCAGTTATATTCAACGCACACGACATCTACCCTTTGAGATTCCCGAGTTCCGTAATCAATCTGCTGACTACTAAATCCTCCCAGTTTCCGCAAATCAAACCGATTATCACTAAATCTTCCATTTTTTATAATTCCATTATTCTGATATATTTTTCTTTTATGTTAACATTTATTTTTAGAAACTATTTTCCAGATTTTTAGGCTAGCTTGTAGTCGCATTATCTTGTTTCCAGATTTAAATTTTGACATCTATTTAATCTCGGCTTGTGGAATGAATAGAAGGTCTGCTTTTGAGTTCTTTTTTTTAGTGAGAGTTTTAGTATTCTAGAGTTTATTTCAAGGAGGCGGATCTGGAGGGCAGAGGTGAGAGTCGCATGCTTCATCAACTGACTTCAACAAAGAAAACTATTGTTATTTTTTTTAATTTCATTATGAACTAATTTTATTTTCTAGAGTTTTTATGTAGCCTAGCGTTGATCACACAATTTATATCATAAGTTATTTTATTTTCAATATTTCCACGATTGAGTGTTTTTTCCTTATTCTTAATGCTTGTAATTTTTTAGCTAATTATTACTCGATCTATTGGATTGCAATGAGACTAAGAGGTGATTTGTGATTAGAGCTCTAGGATTAAGCACTATTAGTTAAGCGAAAGTAGAGATACTTTACCGCGATTATTGTGATTTTCAAGAAAAAATCTAAGAACTTAGTGAGTTTCCAATCAGTTAAATTCATATAGAGATATGGAGATATTAATTAGAGACATTTTTAGTATTGTTTGAGAGAAAATATTGAATAGTTAAGGGATTTTTATCATCAACGTGGGATAATTGAAATTCTATGATACGGAAGAATAAATTGTGTGGGATTTGCTGGGTGAAATCAAACGCTCCAGATCTATTCTTATTATCTTTAAAATCTTAATTTTAATGCTCTTTTCTTTAGTTTAATTTAGATAATCTATTCTTCAAATTTTGGTTTTCCAAAGAGTAATTAATTTAGTAAATTTCATACTCAATAACATAATTAATCTTTATGGGTTCGACATCCCTTTTTTTAAACACTTTACTACTTATTACGATTCTGTGCACTTGAAGATATTTTCAGCACAACACCTGCTCCCGTCTGTTGACACTTAAGAGGAAGGTATAGTTTCTGATGTCGGGTAGTTGAGGACTCACCCGCACTCCATCGCTGTAGAAACAAGGCAACCTTAAAACCTACATTTCCCTGTGGTATCCCGCAAGGAGGTAAGTTTGGATAGCAATTGGCTAACCGCACTTCACCGTGATAGGAGACAAGGTAAGTTCTTCGGGCCGTGTTGAAGGCAAGACCTGCTCTCATTTGGGAGGGATAACGCCGGCATTTCCCTGTTGAGTCCCGCAAGGAGGTAAGTCATTCAGATAGTCTATTACTAGATCCACTCCCACTTATTGATATCACATGAAAGGTAAGTTTTGGGTCAGGCTAGTGTTGATCCCACTCTTCTTTGCGGTAGAGGTCGGAAAAATTTATTTAGTGGACCGTGAGGCCGATCCCACTTTCCTCTACGGGAGGGATAAAGCCACATTTTTCTATATTGTCCCGCATAAAGGTAACTTCGGGCAATTTGTAACTGGATCCGCACTCGTCTGATGACGCCTGTACGGAAGGTAAATTTTCATTTTCATGCCACCAAAGGCTGACTTGCACTCCGTTGAGAGAGGGATAAGGCAACCCTTGGGCCCACCTTTCCCTATGGTGCCCCGCGGGGAGATAATCTGTTGATGCTCTTGTTGCTATAGATTTCGTTAGCCGCACTTTTATTTTTGGCGCCTTACTGGTAATGGGAAATCGTGGAGCAGATGTTTTGCATTGTCTTGAAAAGTTGCACTTTTATTAAACAAAATGGAAAGTACAAGCTGGATGAAGAGGTGTTACAAAATCAAAGGGCACAGGATCTCGCTCTAGGTTGATTGTCATCCATCTTTCTCTTAAGGGTTGTACAACATCCCTTCACCCCTCGACACTGGCAGGGCGAGTTGTAGACAGAAGCGTGCCACAGTTTCTTCCATTGTGCTCGACCTATTCTGTTCTGTTCGTGCCGTCAGAGGTGGGTCCTTCATCTTTCTGCTTTAGCTCTTGGACGTAGCATTCCCTCACTGATACTTGCTCTCCTCGGACTTCCCCCACTCCCTGGAGAGTTAGGAACTTCATTTTGAGGTGGTAGGTCGATGTGACAGCCCTTAAGCTATTGAGGGTGAGCGTCCCGATGATGGCGTTGTATGCTGATGAAGTTTTCACCACTAGGAAGTCGACCATAGTAGGGGCTGTGCAAGGGTTACTTCCTACAGGACAGATAGCGTGATGGTTCCCACTAGCTTGACAATGCTTCCAAGAAAGCCTTTTAAGGGCATGGGGGTGGCCAACAGTCGAGAGGTCGCAATTCCCATCTTGGCGAAAGCTTCCCAGAACAGGATGTCCGAGGAGCTCTCATTATTGATGAGGATTCTGTGGGGTGGTGAAGTTGGTGACCAGCATTGTGACCACTAGGGCGTCGTCGTGGGGGTACAAAGCCCCTTCTTCATCAACCTCCCTGAATGAGATTGCCGGAGTTGGGTTACCCCTTCGTTGTTTGGCGGGATGATATTTCGCCGAGTACACCTTATAGTATCGAGCCTATCTAGCGTGTGCTGCCTTGGTGGTGAATGGGGGGACCTGGTGGTGACCCCCATATCGCCAGTTGTCGTTGAGGGCTGTTCGCCCATTTGTTCCGGTCGCCTTGGTCTCGACTTCTCTCTCTTGATCTTCCTATTCTCTCTTGCCCCTACCTTCGGGCCGGGGAGCGGCGTCATCTCTATTGTTCTACATATTTCCTCATTCCTCCTGGGAAGAAGCAATCCTCAATATTGTGTGAGGTGTACCGATGGTATGTACAGTAGCGGCACATTATTCCCTGGTCATCTTCCTTTTGTATGGTGAACATGGGCTGGTCGTACTGCGGTCTAGGTCCTTTTGCCAAGACTTCCTCTCGCTTCTTTCTCTGGAGCCCTTCTCCCCTTTTTCATAGGGCTTGGCCTTGGTTGGGGCCTTCTCCTTCCTCTCTTCCCACTCCACCTCCTTCCTTCGCGGCTTCGTCAAAGCTCGAAGAGTGTCTTTCACGTTGATGAAGTTGTTAGTCGGGTCCATGAATTCCCGCAATGTCGCGGGAGTTTCTCTGGCTAGCTCGACCATAAATTGGGAGCGTGGCCAAACGCCTCCCAAGAGAGCTGCCAATGTTATATTCTCGTCTTGGTCGTCGGTGGTCATGCGCTCTTTGTTGAACCTGGTTAAGTAGGACTTCAGGCTTTCTCCTCCATTTGTTTGATAGTGAGGAGGTATGCAGCCGGACGCCGTCTCCTCCGACTAGACATGAACTGGGTTAGCCAGGCTAGCTCGCTGAAGCTGTCCCCTGATCCAAGTTCCAGTGACCCAAACCATACACGTGTTGACCACTTCAGGGTTAGCTGAAATGCCCAGCATGCTATTTTGTTGGGGAAGCCATGCAGCGTCATATGAGCCCTGAAGGTTTCCAGGTGCTCGAGTGGGTCCTTTCCTCCGTCATACCTAGCCATAGTAGGGACTCTGAACTTCGATGGCAAAGGAACCACCATTACTTATTTAGTATAAGGCATACCCGTGCTTGTTAGCCACTGGTCTATCGTTGACGACATGCCCATTTTCCTCGCTATTTCTTTGTATTTCCCTTTGAGGTTGCGGAGCTCGTCCTGCATGTTTTTATGCTCCTCATCAGTGTCGCTGGATCCTGCCCCACCATCTCACTCCCTTCGAGGTTTTTTTAGTTCCTCGTTCTCTTTGCGAAGTGTCTACACTTCGCCAGTTAACTTCGTTACCCACTCCTCTATAGTTTTCAACCTCACTTCTATGGCGTCCCCCATATCTGTCTTGAGTTGTTCGGAACGAGTTGTCGCTGGCATAAGAAGAACACACAAGATTTATTACGATCCTACAGACGGTGCCACTGTTAACGTCGTGTTTCGCACACCTTTCGACAACTCAGGTTTTGAAAGATGGGCCCTATACAAAATAGAAAATACTGCGGTTTGAGAGGGCAGCCCCGGGGTTGGGTAACCTCCAATACCAAAGTTAGTAAATATTATTGGAATGTAGTAAATAAGTAAGAGAATTTAGGGATAAATATATATTCTTGTACCTAGGATCTGTTATTTATACTACAGGCCTGAGGAACAAGCAGTGCTTGCTTCCATAATGCCTGGGCTTCTTGTACTGTTCATTGTGTCAGTGTTTTCAAGTGTGGCGTGGCTCTGCGACAATGTCATTAATGTGGCGTCGCTCTATGACGGTCGTCATTTAATGTGTCGTGTTGTCCAGGTGGTGGAGCCATTAATGTGAAGTGATTATCCGACTTCCTTCTCTCAGTCTAACACTTTTATGGGCAGTTTATCCCCTTTCTGTCAGTAGATCAAATGCTCCATGTATATCACACCTGCTATGTGGGCAGACACTCGAGGACTGGACACTACTAGAGGGGGCCTCTGATCGACGAGTCTCATCCTCTGTAGCACTATCTCTCCTACAGGTTATGTACAAAGGAGTCTTCTATTGGGCCGAGTTAATGGTTTCCTTCTTCGAGCCGAGCTCAATTGGGCCTCCTAGGCTTTGGGGGAAAATCTCCTTATATTGAGCTCTATGTTGTCTCTCAACATAATGAACATTAATATTCAGGTCATCGATGTTTCATTTCTTGCTTACTATAAACAAGTAAAACCTACCATTTTATTTATTTATTTATTTTTTAGTAATTCTTGAGTGGATCATACAAAATTCATGGTATCAAAAAATGTATTTAGACGTGGACAATGATTCTTCAAAAAATTCACTTGGGGACTGTATATGCAGGCCCTTTATTAAATGAGAAAAAATATTATTTTAAGAAGAATATTTTTGTAATTTTAAAAAAATTTAAAAATAAAATTACCTAAACTTGCATTGCAGTCTCCAAATGGGAACTGTACGTAGCATTGCTCTTTCTAATATATTGAGTCTATGGGTGTGAAAGGAGTCGAGTTCGAGTGAGTAATGGACGTTTAAGACTTGTTCATTTAACTTTTATTGAATACGAGTCTAGCTCGAGCTCAAGTTTATCAATGAGTCTAACTCGAGCTCGAGTTTACCAAATCGATCACCTGAGGAATATGATTTCCTCTTATACTTTTAAATACTTAAAAGATCTTATGATTACAAAGTTAAGGATAATACTACAAAAAAATAATAATAAATATGAAGTTATTCGAATTTATACGAATAATAAATTGAGTTTTATACGATCAGTTATTTTATTTAATAACCGATTATAATTGTATGTTCACCGACCGCTTATTTAACAAATGAATTGAGTGAAACTTGAGTACTTTGATCAAGCCGATCTCAAGCGGCTTGCCGAGTAGTCTTGTTCATTTGCAATGCTAACCGAGTCTACATATACTCATTGGGAGGTAATCCCTATTAATGATTTTGAGAAGAACTTGGATACAAAATATAATAAACATTACAAATTTTGGATACAAAAGTCCCTCCAACTCATTAATGATTTTGGATACAAAAGTCCCTATTAATGATTTTGGATACAAAAGTCCCTCCAACTCATTCTAACTCATTTTATTTAATCATTACAATTTTTTTAAATTTTCACACAAAATAAAATAAACAAATCAATTAACTTTTTTAAATCTCAAAATAATAGTAATATTAAAAAATAATATTCTAATAATATTTTATTCAACTTTTAACTTTCATCTGAACACATCTCGTCTCTACTCACTATCCAAACCTCTTAATCCTGTTTTGGATAGTGAGATGAGATAAGATTATCTGTGAATAGTAGTGAAATAGTTTGTGAATAGTAGTGCAATGGTTTGAGTTAAGATGTTTATGGGGTTTTGGAAAATGAGAGAAAAAAATTAATTAAAAATATTATAAAGTTAAAATATTGTTAAGAATATAATTTTTTTAATATAATTTTTATTTTGAAATTTGAATATATTAAAATTTTTTTGTATTTTGTTGGAAAGTTTGAAAAAGTTGTAATGATTAGAACTAGGCGAGTGACTTCGTTACAAGCGATATCCAGTTTCGTGCCTAGCTCGTTCTTGGCCAAGCATCATTTAACCTTCACTAGGAGAGAGGCCATAGTTTAGACACGAGAGCTTACTGTCTCGCCCAAGCCCATTATCGCCCAATAACTCAGGGGACATCACTTAGTATTATGCACTCTCGACTGACCAGAGACGCTCCACAGAGATAATGCCCCATCTTGACTTATGGTCGTCATATATACACCTACACAAAACCTTTTTATTGAAACACTTACACAGACACACACTACTTGTGAATAAGGCAATATTCCCAACAACCCAAAAATCCAGCATGCATAATCAAATCATTTACATGTTGATAAGCTGTCCAAAGAGAAGAAATCCAATAACCACAACTCTCAACAGAAACATCAAAACTATATGTATTATTTTAACAAAATAATGGCAGTTCTTTTTCCCAAAAACCATCAAGCTTTATCAAACCATTTTACATGCTAAAATACATCACCAAATATAGGTTGGAGATCTCTAACCCTTGAATAGTTGAAGATTACTTGTGGTCTTGGTCCAAAGGCGTGTTGGATGGAAAATGGTAGCGGCGACAATCGGAAAGGGACAAAAATAAAGGAAGAGGATAGGATAGAAAGAGAGTGAGAGAGGGGAGAAAACCATAGAGAGAAAGACTCTGAGAGAAATGAGAGGGGTGGAGGTGGAGGAGGTTACCAACAATGAGAGGGCTACGGCAGTTGTGTGCAGCGAGATGGAGCAGAGGACAGCATGAGGCAAAGGGCGATGGGGATAGAGGAGGGTGAGAAGCCTAAAGTGAGAGAACGCCTAAGGGAGAGGTGGGATGTGTTCAATGTAGGAAGGGGAAAAGAGAGAGACAAAGGGCTAGACTTAACAGTGAGTGGCATGCATTCGGTGTGCAAAGAGGCATCAGGGCGTCACGGGAGGGGAGAAGCTAATGTGGGTGATAAGGGAGAGAGAGACTGGGGAAGGGGATAGAAGAAAGGAATTTGGGTTTGTTGTGTGTGTTTGGCCCAAAACGGCATTGTTTTGATGGTGGGCTACGCAGACTTTTGAGGGCTTGGGCTAAGGTTATTGGGCTAGGCTTCACCCATATAAAACCTTAGCCCTCGAGATCTACTAGGGGTGACTATAACCAATGTCCAAAGACATAGAGTCAATAATCTCTATCTGAACTTCCATAGGTTCTTCTATTATGATTGTAACACCCCAATCTATACTTGTTTTATAACAAGGACTTGGAGTATCAAGACAAGTAACACACGATCACGTATTCATGTTCATGACAGATAACATGCAATGCATTTTTTAAATTCATCTAGCAGAATTTAATAGTCGCAATGAAAAGGTGACTTGTAAAATTTTCGTACCAGAATAACTTAAAACCATAACTTCATTTTAAAAAAGGGTCATATTTGTTTTCATCTAGATTCCTCAACATCTTTCAGAAAAGACATATTTTCTTACAGAGAACATTTCATACTTTTTAACTTTTCTTCAATTCAATTCTCTCATTTTTTTTTTTTTTTGTAAAAAAATCTTTCTTAACAAATGGTATCATCACAACTCTCATTTTTCTTTTTCTTTTTCTTTTTTTTTTTTTTTTTTGCATAGTGAGTACTTGCTAGTTATTATAACTCAACTTTTAGTTGAGATAACATTATTAAAGCCGCGTAGATAAATTTCAATGCATTGATCATAACTTTTTATAGCATGGGCACCCACCAGCGTTAGGTGCCATAATTTGACGACGCCCTGTAATCCTTTAAAGAGGAACTAGTCGAAGTTCGTTAACTATTTCTCGTCAATCTAGGGGTTATCACTCTATTTTTAAGCACTCTAGAGTGGATATAGGAGTTTCACTAGGATATTTTCTGACCACTATAGATGTTTTTTCTCATGCTATAGTGATGGCATTTCCATCTGGAGCCTCAGTCCAGATATCGAGCCCAAGGATCTGAGAAGTCAAGAGCAATAGGCAAAGTTTTGTATCTCTTTTCCGTATTAGAGTTTTGTATCTAGAACTATCCTGTTTCAATTAATGAGTCCCACTAATTTAGCAACAAAAGAAAAATTCCACTAACTGTTGTAAAATGATAACTGGTGCTGCACATTGTTTAAAATTGAATGATAATGCACACATAGCTCATGGCTGAAAGTAATCTGAAAGGAAATTGAATTCTGCTTGTCTTAATGCACTCCACAGATTGACTTGGGTTCTGGAAGGAGTAGCAAGATTAAGTCTAATTTAGTAAAAGATCATCACTCTGTTCCATGGAAAATGAATCCTATCCAACACACACATACACACACACATATATATCTACTATGAATTCATTTTGCATTGGAATCTATTGTATTTTGTCCAGATTAACAGACTTGGTCCCAAGAAACCAAAATCTCAAGAGCATATTTGCATTAACACAAGGAAGTACCATTTTACAAGGGTTTTGTTTCAACGCATATAATGAAATGGATGGGAATGGGTTTTGAATGGCTAAAATTCCGGTAATTTTATATTGGTCAGAATTTTTTGTACGTTGCCTGAAGTGTATATTGGCATATATGTTACCTGAAGTGATTTCATTGAATTATTCTCTACCCTCTCCGCTTCTATTTATCTTTATTGGGCTTTGACAGCATGTTAAAATGGTAAGCCCATTGTTTTGGGCTAAAGTAAAGTTAAGCCTGTCGGCTAATATTTGGCATCACCCTATCTATTTGTGATGAACAACTTGTTTGTTCATGAGTTATTGGAATCTATGTAAGATGTGGGATATATAACACTGTAAATTTATAAGCCTAAATGATATAGTTGGTATATAAAATCCAAACATATCTTATTCACAAAATGGAAATAACCATTTTAATTAATAGAAAATGCTGGTGGAGCCCCTCAAACTCACCGCTCAAACTTAGCGCTTGATTATTTTAATTTTTTAATTTATTTATTTTTTATTTAATAGTTAAGAAAATGACTATTATTAAAAATGTGTATTTTTTTATTTTTCTTAATAATTAAGGATATTAAAAAAATATTGAAAAGAAAATAGAATAAAAAATAAAAATTTTAAATATATTAGCGGGCACGCCAGCAAGCGCTGGGTGGCCAGCTAGTAGTATTTTTAATTAATTGATGTATTCTAATATGATAAGCAGGAAATTTTCTCGCAGTCTTTAGACCGTGCTCGCACACCAATATTCTTGACTTATACGGTTATACCAACATCTTCATCATCTAACTTATTGCTTGGGGCTCAGAGAAAGCAAAATAAGTTGAATTAGCATAGTTTGAGCAGTACTCATTGAGGAATGAATCTTTTTGATCCTACGTAACAATATAAAAATACAGTTAATAGACTTCCAAGTCAAGGCCGATGGATTCACTTGGGGATGGGTTATTAATCCTACTATAGACTGTCCACATACCTCATTTAATCCTTTGCTTTCATTAGTCTTGTGAGTGAGTTGTTTCCCACTTGATCATGACGGAAAACAAAAGGGCATTGGTTCAATGAAAATCCATGCCTCTTCGCATGCCATCCAACGACCATTCATTGGAGAAAGTCAAGTTCCTCGACGCGGGCCTCATGTCCTTTTCCTCTCCTTACTTCTGCTTTCTTTCCCAAGCAATAAGTTATAGATGAAGAAAACCATGTGATGTAGAAAATTCTGTATAGAAGATTTGAGTATTTTTTCTAACATATTAAGTGTGATAGTAACAGAATCATAATGAAAGGGTTGAACAAAACCATTAACGTCAGGCTCATACATCTGAATGCAAGCAGGAGCTGGAATACCTGGTCATGATTCTTTTATGATCAATGATGGCATTCCTTAAAGTCTGTTGAATCTAACAACCTCAGATTTCACAAAACTCACTTCATACATTCATCAAAATCTAATTCCTTAAATCTCTTAGAGTGATCTAAAGCTGTAACGTTCCTTAGTTTGTGACTTCAATTTCTATCCCATGATCAGGACAGCTAGACCACATCGTCCCCATTCAATGATAGATACTATCTTGCTATCCTCTCACAAAATAAAATGTAATGAGAAGAATTGCAAGCAAGAAGTATATGACGACACTGAGCATCAAAGCTGCAACACACAAAGCAACACATGCAGCAACAAAAGCAAACACGAAGTACACTGCAACACTGAAGAAATACATGCAGCAGCAAAAGCAAATAAAGCATACGTCAGCACACAAGAAACAGAAGGCAGCAGCAAAAAGGAAGAAAGCTTTGGGTCTAAAAAGATTTGTGAAAAGCATGGCTACACACATGAAATGTCAAGAACTTGATATAAAGCACTGTCTAAACCATGCAGCCCATAAAAGTTGTAGATTATTTCTTGTGAATGTATACAAGATTTAAAGTTAGTTTTTAGAGCCTTTTCTTTCAGTTTTGTAATGTATAAATAGCAGTAGATTATGTGTCATTAAAGGTAGATCAATGAGAATGAGATTTTTTTGTACACTGCCTATGCATTTCGAGTTTCTCTTCATGTTTTAACATGGTATCAAAGCAGGACATCTCACCTGCTGTGTTTCCTTGACTTGCAAACAAACTTCATCTCAATAATCATGTCATCATCCTCTTCTTCTTCTCCCTCTTCCCTTGGAGATCAAAATAGTCCATTCTTCCTACATCATAGTGACAATGCTAACACTGTCATTGTCTCACCCCCATTAACTGGTTCAAACTACATTTCTTGGAGCAGATCATTTCTGCTTTCTATTTCCATAAAAAACAAATTAGGTTTCCTGGATGGCACGATCACCACTCCTGATTTATCAGATTCTTCCAATGTTTCATGGCTAAGATGCAACAACATCCTTCTTGCATGGATCCTAAACTCTGTCTCAAAGGACATTGCATCTAATGTCTTTCTCATGACTTCAGCCAAACAGGTATGGGACAAGTTTAAGGAGCGTTTTGCACAACCTGATAAGGCTCGGATCTATCACCTCCAACACAAGCTAAGTGGCATTGTACAAGGACACCTCTCTGTAAGTGATTACTTCACTCAACTTAATACTATTTGGGAAGAGTTGCATAGCTATAGACCTCTTCCATGTTGCTCTTGTGGGAAGTGTACCTGTGATGCCTTGAAGAATGTTGGTGAAGTTCAATAAGGGGATTATGTGTTTAAATTTTAAATGGGGTTTAATGACAACTATGATGCTGTGAGGGGACAAATCATTTTGTTAAGTCCCTTGCCTTCATTGGATAAAACTTTTTCACTAATTTTACAAGAGGAAAGGCAAAGGCAAGCAAGGAATACAGCTTTGCCCATCTCAGAACCTTCTGCCTTACTTGCCTATCAAAAATTTACAAAGAAAAAGGACAAGTCAGACCTGGTTTGCCACCACTGTGGCAAGGTTGGACATACAAAGGAGAAATGTTACAAGTTGGTGGGATTCCCACCAAACCAAGAATTGGAAACGCCTCTACTGCACCTTATTCTACAAATCAGGTTGCTGCTCAGATTAATGCCCCAAGCCATGAAGCACCTGCTCCAAGTGTCTCTCAATTGAACCTCTCTCAAGCACAAGCACAACATCTTATGGATCTTGTCAATGCTCGATTTCGTCAGCTCAACTCAGGATAGAACCAACCTATACTACCTACTCCTACTCCTACCAAACCAGAAATTTCAGAACCAAATTCCTCAAACACATCCTACTCAAACCTAGCAGGTAATCACCATTGTCTCTCCTCTCTTTCCATGCCCAGTAATTACTCTCATTTCAATGATGTAAATCCTTGCAAACATGACTCATGCACTCACTTTAAACAATCTGATGTTTATGTCACACCATGGATCATGGACATAGGGGCCACTGATCACATGGTATGCTCTACCTCTTTCCTTGATAAATTTTCTCCTTGCATACATGCATTTGTACAACTTCCAAATGGTACAAGGGCTCAAGTCACACACATAGGAACTGTTAAGCTATCAGGTTCTTTGTTACTGACTGATGTCCTATGTGTACCCTCATTCACCTTTAATCTCATCTCAGTTAGCAACCTCACTCAAAAACCAGATACATGTCTGTTTTTCTTAAAAGATCTTTGCTTCATTCAGGTCCTCTCTTCATGGATGACGATTGGACTTGCTAAGGTTCGTGATGACCTCTATTATCTTCTGCCTCCCTCTCGTGACAGCAACATCAAACCTTCTTTAAATCTTCCCAATCAAGCTCGAGTCAACCAAGCAACTATTCAACAGGATTTTGATCTATAGCACTTTAGATTAGGACATTTATCTTCACAAAGAATGGGTTTAATCCATTCTCTTGTTCCTAATGTGAAGTCCAATGACCTACCTCATTGTAAAATTTGTCATTTGGCCAAGCAGAAACATCTTCCTTTTCTTCCAAGTGTATCCACTAGTTCATTTCCTTTTGACTTAATCCATTGTGATATATGGGGCCCATATTCTCAAGCATCAATTCAAGGTTTTCATTATTTTTTAATCATTGTGGATGATTATTCAAGAATCACTTGGGTTTTTTTAATGAAATTGAAATCAGACACAAGACCTATCCTGCAATTATTCTTCCAGCTAATACACACTCAGTTCAATAGCAAAATCAAGAAAATCAGAACTGACAATGGCCTTGAATTTGACATGGCTGATTTTTATAAAAACAATGGCATCATTCACCAAACATCATGTGTGTATATCCCTCAACAGAATGGTGTTGTTGAGAGGAAACACCAACACCTTTTGAATGTAGCAAGGGCACTTCTCTTTCAAGCTGGATTGCCTACTCCTTTTTGGGGAGATGACATCTTGACAGCAGTCTACATCATTAATAGGATCTCTACACCCCTCCTTTCTAATAAATCACCCTATGACAAGCTCTTTTCATCACCACCCTCCTATGATCATCTTCGAGTTTTTGGTTGCCTAAGTTATGCTAGCACTCCTAAGCACCACAAAACAAAGTTTGAACCTCGGGCTAGGCCTTGCATTTTCTTAGGATATCCTACAAACATCAAAGGCTACAAGCTTTATGACATAGAGAATCATTCCACCTTCATCTCTAAGAGTGTGATCTTCCATGAGTCTACCTTTCCATTTCACTCCTCCACTCCCTCTTCTCATTCCTCTTTAGACATTCATTTCTCCTTTCCTCAAAATCTGGTTTTACCTTGTAACACCCGGACCCAAAATTGGTATAGTTGGACTATGGATTTTATTTATTTATTTATTTGAGCTTGATATTTTAGGTTTTTATATTACGGACTTGAGTAGTGATTTTTTTTTTATTTGGAGATCTTGGCCGTTTATTTTTTTTATTCTCCCCGCATGTTTTATTTTTTTTGTTTTTTTTCTTTCCGTCTATTTTTTTTTCACACGGCTTATTTCCATCGCCCACAGCATGCATGCACACACACGGCTTACCCTTCCATCCGCACACACGTCTATTTTATATCTAGGGTTTTTGCACTATATTTATAGACACATGTTATTTTCCAAGCTAGTAAAACTACTGCCCAAACACAAGCCGCCGCACGCAATACTCCACACCATGCACGTCTCTCTTGCAAATTCTCCCTCTGCTCCTCCCTAGGGTTTTCTTTTGTTTTTCTATATTTGTTTACGTTACACTTTTCACGTACACTGCACAGCCCAGCCCCTCTTGCCGTTGTATTCATCTTCCCCAAGGCTCCCCAACCCCACATTCACCACCCTGTCGCACCAATAAAGTGCTCATTCCTAATATATTGAGCCTACGGGTGTGTTCGGTCGAGTCGTCGGCCAATAATAGATTACTATGTGGTTTCGTTCATCTTTTCGTTATGTTCTTACGTTTTCCCAGTAGAAACAAAAATGATGATAGTGTTAGCCAGAATAGCAATTAGGCAAGGCTAATTAGTCCAAGTCAAGATGTGCGGCTATCCACTATGATGTGTGTAGCTGATATGGGTGACGAACAATCACATGATTTACGGACGGAGTTACTTTGGGATATACTTTGTATAGAGTCGATTGTCAGTTTATTTTTTTATTCTTTAGCCTACAGTCTCAAAGATGTGAATGCTTTTTATATAAATAAATGAAGTATACGGTAATACCTTTCTTTTCTCTGCTTTTCAGATAGGATCTCATTAATTAGGCCGTTCGAACAAAAAGATTAGAGGAAGTTTCCCTAGTCAAGAGAGACAACCAAATAACTAGAATGAGATTTAGGTGGTGTTTACGTAATGAGTTGAACTTTTTGAATGACGCGTTCAAAGTTTCAAACCTTTTTTTCATTCCTTTTTAAATATTTTAATTTGTTTTGCAAGCCTTCACTGTGTCAACTTTGAAAACTTAGGTACCTCTACTCGTAGGTGAAAAGTTATATAGAGGAGGAGGCTGCTGTGGATTCCTCGGCATATATCCCATTAACATTAAACTCAAGATGGCTCTCAAACTTCCTACTGCCATTCTATGTTGCATCATTGCGTTTCTCATCATCCTCACTAACCATATTGTTGCCCCACAAAAAGGTACCTCGTCGTAATTTAATTCTCTGATCTCTCTCTTCTCACATGTATGTTTAATTATTTTGGGACTCTGGAAATAGTAGTGAAATAAAAATTTGAATTAACATGTTTTATTGAGTTTTAAGAAAGGAGAGAGAAAAAATTTAATAAAAATATTATAATGTAAAAACATTGTTTAAATATAATTTTTGTTTAAAAATGTGAAAAAAATGTACTGATTTTTGTGTTTTGTTTTGCGTTTGTAAAATTTCTATTGTTTTCTGTGTTTGGATTAGGTGATCGCGGGAGGGGAGACCCGTCTCCTCGCACTGACCATCGACTTGGTATGAACGGGTAGGAGGTGCTAGCAAAGCAGCCTTGTATACATATGCTTCCGTACATTAAAATTCTAATTTTGTGGAGGAAGTATTTGTGTGTATATATATATATATATATATCAATAATATATTGATATATTATATATTTTAGAGGCATCGATATATCTATGCGTCCAAAGTGTACTCAAGCATGATATGTATGGAAATTATGAATAAATATAGATTTTAAGATATATTATTTGGCCTTTATCCTAATCTCCATTCTTTTTATTAAGTACAAGCTTTACTCGGCAGGAAACTAATGTTCCTAGTGGAGGGATGAAAGTCCTTCAAAATCAATATATATACACACGAGTACTGTCCCATTACATAGAGCTAACGATGGTACTGGTATGTAGCTGATGATCATTGTGAGCTCTGCATTCCTTAGAATAACTAATTTATTAATTTTTAAGGATGTCTATAATTTAATTGTGGAGTGTTCTAAAGGCGATGTTCTTCGATTTTTAATTATAATATATTAGAAAAATAAGACAAAACATTATGTATAGAAGAAACAATACGTACAAAAGTGTTCCGAACTTGTAAAATAACTTGTCTAATATTTACTAACGTGCCCATTCAAACTAGTTTAAACTTAAATGGTATATATATATGACTCATCATATAAAGAAAGCTCCTATTTCAAGAACTATACAAGCTCCATATCTTTCTCATAAAGATTCGCGGAGAATTTTTTGGGTGACGACGAACCATTTGCATGCAGCAAATATTGATGAAAAAGAGAATTCATTAACCATTAGTGTGCTGAAAAAATATGGAGTTCTTATGTTCTACATAAATGTTTAAAATTTCAAACCTACTAGGTCATGAGAGCATTCTTTTCACATGTATATTAGTCATGATATTAATCAATTTTAAAGAAAATATAACATTTACTTATTGTTATGTTTGCTAATATACCAATCCCTGTTCTTCTACACACAAGCCAATGCAGCCATGATTATTTAAGTGCCCGACATCATGGGTCTACTTTATATGGATTTAAAGCTCTTAGAGGGATCAAGACACAACAGGTTAGAAGAACTCAAATTTCAATGTCAAAACGAATTTTTGCCAAGGCCTTATATATATATATATATATATATATATATATATATATATATATTATGGAAACAGACTCATTTCATTAATGAACCGAAGTTACAATTGTGACTTATGAATACATAAAAAATCCAGACAATAAGCCAAGCTACGCATCAGCTCTAGAGCTTTCCCACACACAAATTCATTTGTGGCGGACATTGTCTTAACTTCTAAACAAACTCTCTCCTAATAGAGAAAGTGCTCTGTAAAACAGAACTTAAAGGCCCCCTCTGTCCTGCCAAGGAGGATGAGTACGGGACACTACTATGGACACCAGATCCAATAACCTATTTCTATTTTATTAATAACTAAAATAACAAGAAACTACAAATAAACACATTAACAACTACATGACCACAAGCACTGGGAAGACCCTGGACGTCACGCCCACTGCAAGCATCGGCATCTCGAACCCTGACGGAACAAGCACCCAGCTCACGCACGGACCACGACAGCTTGTCCGTAGGACCAGCGATCGTAGCATTGCCCACCACTCTCGAATGGAAATTGCCCCGGATTACGTTCGATCCAAAGGGTCAACACCTTACTCGGGTCAACAAAAAACAACAACAAAACAGAAAAACAAACAACTACAAAACACTGAAATAGAAGCAAGAAAAAAATAGAAAAAATAAAAATGAATGAACAGTGCAGAATGGATCGGTAGTGGTGCGTGCAGGACATTGTTCACTCTGGGAGGAAAGCCGACGGTCAGACTTGGAAGTCCCAGAGTCAGAGGTTCCACAGAAAACGAGCATGGCTTCGGCAGAGCACTCCTAGGAGGCGCATAATCGAAACTTCATCCCGCGCGTGCAGGCTACGCTCCACTTCGATGGATGCCGGATTTGGTGGTCTTGACGATCAAAGGCTAGGCGTCATGTTGGTGGGGCACGTGTAGAAGTGCGACGGCTGGAAAGACTCATGGACAAAAAAACAAAAATAAAAGAACACTACACGAAAGTAAAATGGACAGAGGAGGGGGGAGGGGAGGAGCCAAAGCTCCCACCCCCGTTCGTTAGATCTGGAGTTTGGGAGGCTTTAGAGAGAAGGAAGAGAGTTTTTTCGCTAGAAAAGTACTACTTCCAATGTGCTTTTCTGCGAAGGCCTTATATTAGAAGTTGCAAAGTCGGTCAATATCTGACTATAAAAATATACCAAGACCCACAAGGCAATTTGTGATCATGTCTTGGGATGGAGAATCATGGTTCGGCCTTGGCCCTCAAAGCCGAGACCCATGGCTAGAGACTCACGGAATCTCGAGGGAGACTCATGGGAGACCCATGATTTGACCTTAGTTTGCAACCATGACCTAATAGGTTTGGAAGAACATAGCTCATGGCCATGGCCATGGGTCTTGAAGCTCAAGGCCGGAATAGAAGGAGCAGAAGAAAAAATTAAGTTGTCCTATGTTGTTCCCTACATAGCACTGCTCACCCGACCCAAAATTGAGGATTCCAACCCGACCCGAAAATATCAACTATTTTTGGCTCGAATATGCATGACGAAATTCCATCCAGAATCCTATACATAACAAAATCGGGTTTTCCAACCCAACCTGATTCTTCTTCTTCTTCTGTGAATTTTAATTTTTTAAAGTATAAATATCTTGAATTATTCACCAAGAGCCCCCTATAGACCACCACACTAGCATCACTTTTTTGATATAGGGCCAAAAATATTATAGAGAAAATTCTTTTTCTTTGGGAGGCTGATTTTTTTAATGGAAACTGAAAAGGGGAGAAAAAGAAATGCAAGCCAAGGTGAGCATAGAAACAGCTATTCTTGTTTTACAGTTATTGGAATGTCAAAAGATGATAGAATGGGGCCCTAGATCAAATTATTATGCTGCTTAAAAGTGAGGTGATGAGTGTTTTGGTCCTTTTCATTCCATTCAGGAGTATTTAACCATATGTTGGAGGAAATATTGTGGGTTCCTTTTTTTTCTTTTAGAAGAGCCGGTAGCCACATATATAGCAGCCCCGACCTAAGTTTATTAATTAACCCTCAGTTGTGGCGAAGGAATATCGTGATAACATCATTACACTTGGGGTTTACAAGAAAGAACGCTATAACTAAAACAAAACCAAGTGTCAATAAGAACAAATAAAAACAACCAGCAACTAACTGTCCTGGAAAAAAAAACCAACCAAACCTGAATAAAACATCTGACGCTCTTATTCTGTCCTGAAGACCAATTTTATCAACTTTGAGAATCCCTTTGAGCCAACAAACAACCTACCAAATTAAGATCTAAAAGAAGGGAGACCTAATTTATCCACATTCAAAATACCTTTAAGCTTCCACGTAATATCACCAAAAGTAATCCATGAACCAGACAGGATCTTTTGGATTTCGTCCCATAGTCTTCAAGGTACCAAATGCCACATCGACCCATTTCCATCCAATATACAACAAGTAAAGAATCCAACTCAATCTTAATTTTATGCAGATCCAACTCCTTACAATGCTGCAACCTATAATAAAGAGCTAATAATGTCGCTTCATTATTAGAGCCATGAGATAACTCTTTAGCAAAAGCCAGGCGCAAACAACCCTAATTATTCTGAATAAGGCCACCCGCCCCCATGCAACTCGGATTTCCCAACGAACTCCCACCCACATTCAATTTAAACCATCCCCTATTTGGTCTATTCCACTTTACCAAACAAACCTACTTACGTAAAAGAGCTTTAACCGGAATAGAAAAGGCAGCCAATATTTGATCATCACCATCTTTAACTTTTTTACTCGCCCTCAAGCACAATCCCACCCATGCAATTGTTGCCTTAATTGCACACCACAACGACTGCACAGAACCATTTTTCCCTTCCATACGAGCCTTGCACCGCCACACCCAAAGGGAATGCCAAAATTTTTAATACGCGCATCCACACTTAGGCAAAAATTTAAAACATTCCACAATGTAACTGAGTATTTCCTTAGTACGCCACAATCTTTAATACGCGCATCCACACTTACGCACATGCAAACTTCATAAAAAGTGACACCTGCACATCTTCAAATTTCCTTTGTCTCATGCCCCCTTCAAGAATCAGGTTGCACACCCTATCCCAAGAAACCCACTTCCTTTATGGCTTACCATTAAAGGATCCCCAGAAAAAATTACTTATGAGCCGATTAAGGCTAGCCACACAGCCTTGGGAGCATAGAAAACAGAAAATAAGTGAATGGGGATACTTGCCACAATGTGCCTTAACAACAAAATGTTAGCCCCAGAAGACAGAAACTTCTTTTGGCATCCTTCAAGTTGGCCACCGATCCGGTGCATTAAGTCATCAAAATGAGTCACTTTCAGCCTTCCTGAAACCAAAGGCGCACCTACTGGAAAGAAGCCCTTGGAGAACAAAGTAATTCTCAAAGCACTTCTTTTTTTGGCACCTGTAAAATTCTTTGGGAAGAAAATAGAAGACTTGCATTTACTCACAGTCTGACCAGACCTATCTTCATAGTGAGCAAAAACATCCCTGATAACACGAAGCGAGGACTTCCCACCATTAGCAAACACAACAATGTCATCCGCATACAATAAATGAGATATAAGATGAGCACCCCGAGGATGAGAAAATGGAACAATCATCCCATTTCCAAACTTATACTTTAACAATCTGGATAACATTTCTTCTACAAGAATAAAAAAATAGGGAGACAGATGATCCCCCTACCTCAAACCATGCCCAACGGGGAAGAAGCCTTTCATTGTGTCATTCATAACCATAGAGAACCATGGTGTGAAAATACATTGCCTGATCAACTCACAAAACCGAGGGCCAAACCCAAACGAATACATAACATGTAATAAGAAATCACAGTCAACACTGTCATACGCCTTAGCCATATCCACTTTAACTAGGACATGACCACCACGAACCCGTTTATTCAACAATTGAATCATCTCTTGAGCCAGAGTAATATTCTCAAACATACTTCTTCCAAATAAGAAAGCTCCCTATTCTAGCGAAATAACCTTATTTAAAATAGGCGACAATCTATGAACCAAAATTTTGGAGAAGACCTTATAAATCACGAAGCATAAACTGATGGACCTAAATTTGTCAAACCCAATTGGGTTTTGCAATTTCAGAAGTAGCACAATATAAGAATAGACTCTGGGTAATGGAGAGCCACTAAAAAACTCCTTAACTGCTGCCACCACATCAGCCTCTACAATATCCCAACACGAATAGTAGAACCCAGAACCAAAGCCATCTGGACCTAGACTACTATTAGTCGGAATAGAAAACATAGCCTCTTTCACGTCTTGGATTGAAGGGAGCTAAAGGAGGAGATTATTTTCCTCCTCCAAAACAACATTCTGCACAAGCAAAGATAAATCCGAAGGATCCCTCCTTGGTCTTGCCTTAAGGAAGTCACTCAAGAAATCCACAGCCCCAGCATGCATAGCCTCCAAAGAATTTGAACAAGAACCGTCTCGGAGTCGCATTTCCTACACAATCGGCTTATACATAAAAGCAAACGTTTTAAAAAACTGCGTGGAAGACTCGCCCTTCTCCATCCACCCAATTTTAGTCTTTTGTGATAACCGAGTCTCTTCTCTGAGAAGCCAAACCGCAATCTCTTCCTTGGCAATTAATAATTCAGTCTCAACTTCATCAAAAAAATTAGCATGCAACTGACTTTCAAGTCGTTCAATTTGCTTCTCCAAATCATTAATATTAGTCTCAAGGTGACAAAAAAATCTACGATTCCATTCCTTTAGTACCACTTTCAACTTTTTTAATTTAGCAGCAAGCAGAAAGAGCCCCACATTAGCAACTGGAACCTGCCAAGAGCCTTGCACAACCTCTCTAAAATTCTAATGAGATGCCAACATTTGTTGGAACTTAAACGAAGAAGGCCCATATCTACATGCCTGCGTCTTTAAGAAAAAAGACATCGGAGAGTGATCCGATGTCGAGCGAGGCAAATAATTACACAAAGCATTAGGTAACAAGTCCACAGCCAAAGGATTTAGCAGGCATCTGTCCAATTTTGACCAGCTTCTAGCCAAGCCACTCTGCCAATTACACCGAGAAAACCTCTGTCCCATTGATTTCATTTCCGTTAACCCACAAGCCTCAATAAAATCATTGAACTCATCCATTGCAATTCTCGACCAGGGTCTACCACCACTATGTTCATCATCCCCACGAATAATATGGAAATCACCAAGACATAGCCAAGGGGTATCTTGCACTACATCCAACTGTAACAGCCTCCCCAGGTCTCGCCTCTCTAAATGATTACATTTTGCATAAACCACATAAACCACAATAGAGCATGAGTCAACCTTAAGCAAGACAGACACATGCTGATCACTAAATTAACCAACCGAAACCTCTAAACCATCCTTCCATAGCAGACATAATTTTCCACCAACGCTTTGATTAGAAAACCCATATTTGAACTTCAAACAATTTTTCAAAACTTCCAAATTACTTTCATCAACAAAAGGCTCAGCCAACAAAAGAAAATTTACCTGGAACTTCTTCACCAACTTACAAAGTCTTCTCCGTGACAATCGAATCCCATGGATATTCCAAAAGAGAGGTTGATAGATCATAAATTCATTCGAGCGGGCTTGCTAGAAACCTGATATGAGCTTTTGAGAGATGTTCCACCCTTAACAACATTCTTAGCTGCTATAGCATCCCCATCAGAGGGATAGTCTTTTTTTTTACATAGATGCTCAGCCCTTTCTTCATCTGGCTCCGAGGCAAAATCTTCAACCACTCCATCCGGTGGTAACTCATCGACTGGAATCATAACAGCCAAAGACCCCCATCATTCAATCTTCTCTAGGACCATGTAACGCCCCATCCTCTGCCACCGTCTCAACTAACACCTCATGCATCATCATACCACATGGCTCCATCACCATCGAAGAACACCTTGGATCCACATCAAGACTAGCGGCCACAGTACCAGGCTCTACGAACTCTATTTCCATATCATCACGAACTCCACCACATATCTGGACTTCTGAAGAACTAGGAATGTCCACAGTGACATCCACATTGTCAGCCACCAAAACATCCACAACAGATAAATTAGCAGGCAATTCAACATCATGCTAATGAGTGCATGACCTTCTTCCATCGTGTCCTGAATACAAATCACAAGTAATTCTTTAGCAGCGCAATCTTCATTAACCCTGTAATTTAGAATAACTAGGACCAACCAAGTCCCTATCCACTTTTGCATCCATTCCCACATTAACGGCAGCGACATTCACAGGCAATTTAGACCGAGAGGCATCCATAGTTGGCATGGATACCAACTTATCATTCGGCGCAACAGTAAGCATCAATTCCTCGTTCGGCATGTCTTCCACAGCTGGCTTAGGCTTCCAAATATTCACCATCTTCTCTGTTTCCTTTTCAATCCCCTTTTTTTTCCTACCAACAGCCTTAGTGTCACCACCTGTCCATTTGCATGTCTTTAAATTAAGCCCTTGAATACAACATTTAGAACAAAAAGCAGGGAGCATCTCATACTCAACCTCAATATCAAAACTTGAGGCATGATGAGGATTTCTAGTCCAAATTCCCCTAACCGGTTCCTTAGCCGCATCTAATTCCAAGCAAACCAGTGCCCCATCGGTTCTTGTCGCATATTTGATGGCATTATCACGACGCAAAAATCGACCCAGCGGGGCGGTGATATTCATAAAGAACGATTGATAGTAAAAGTTTGGTGGTAATCCAGGGAGGAAGACCCAAACTGGCGCCAAAGAAGGCTCTATATCCTCATCAAATCCTGTATACCAAACCCTCATTAGGGAACCCCATCTACATCAATAGCCTCCCTCGACAAGGCCTTCACAAAATTAGCCTCATTACTCGGACGCATGAACACATTCCTAGGCTTTCTCATTGCTGAAATCATCGGTTGCGAACTCAGACCCCAGCGATTTCGGATGAACATTCTGATTGCATCAAGGGACGGACGCTGCCTAAGAAATTTAAGGAGCACCAAAAACCAAAATGGAGCAGCAGATTTTTCGATTTCCTCCTTGGAGAATAGAACACAGATTTCACCGTTTATGACTTTAGAAGGGCGAAACAGAACTTCAATCTCAGGTAACGGCTACAGCGAATGAGCCACCAAACCAGCAAATGTACGCTGCCGGCTAGCCATCACTGATGGCCCAAGATGAGCCCCGGCGGCCGCCATATAGCACACGGTCCAACAAAACCTAGCAAAGCGTGATTAAGGAGAAAGGGTATTCTGGGTATATTAGTAGTGCTGGCATTGAATGTCTTGTGGGTTCCTTTCTTGCCATTTAGGAGAATTTAACCATCAAACCACCTAGTACTTGGTATAGAATATTGATGAGAATGAAACTAAAGTGTAGGAGTAAGTAGAATCTTGACATGTATTTGGCCTTTGTTTGAAAATTGAAACCCAAGATGATTTGTGGTATTTTTTCTTTCATCTCACCTTTTCTTGTGTGTTAGTGTACTGTTCAGAGCACCTTGATGATGTGTTTGCAAAAATGCATTCTAAGCATACCCTCCAATAGGAAAGAGAAAAGAAGCTTGTGTTCAACAGAAAGTTCGTTTGATATGTTGCTCGAGTGAACTTCAGACAGAAATTTCACCAACACAAGGTCGACAATTGGCTTGAGTGACCAAATTTTTGAAAGAAAAACAAGTAAATCTATAAGCTATGGTTTCCGTAATCAATTCAATAAGAAAGATGCAGTTGCAAATGTAATAAGGCAAAACCAATTACAAAGTTCTGCTAGCCCGTACAATACTTCGAACGTATTAACCATACAATTTGTGTAATATTAGTATGGTATTTTAATTAAATTTTGTTCTGCATGATTAATACCGTTCGATCGGTAAATAACCAGTTCAAACGGTATATTACAATTTATAAATCTATCCGAACAAAAACAGACTCATTCAAACAAAAACTAACTCATTCGAACGACAACCGAGAAATACAGTCCGTACGACCATTCGAACAATAAAATATTTATTCGAACAACATTAATATGCAAAACCTTGTTCGAAATGACATAATTTCTGAAAATAGAATGTCTGTTCGAATGGACATAATTTATATTCGAACAAAAGTCATTTGAAACATTTATTGGTTCGAACGCATAAAATATGTTCGAGCACTCCCTCCATTCGAACTGGATCAAATATGGTTATTAGTTCGAATCAAAATTTCATATTGTTCGAATGGATGTGTCAATTCAAACTGAACATTATTCCATTCGAACAATTGTTTGAGACAAAATTGGTTTGTCTAAAAAAAAATCCTCGTTCGAACAGTTTCGACTGGTTCAGCCCAATTTCGTCCCTAAAAATGAGTTTTAAGATGATTTTCTTCTCCAAAAACCTTTTGAGATAGGCTTTTCGAGACAAAATAGATGGACTTTTTTCATCTCTAAAAATATTTTGGGATGAAATTTGGGTTTTTGAGACAAAATTTTTTGTCTAAAAAAACCCAATCTCTTGTAGTGCAACATATCCATAAGTGCATGCAAATGAAGTCCGGTTGGATGAGTCTAGCTTTAAAAGCTTAGCAGTGCCAAAGTCTAAAACATGAGTCTCAAATTGAGAATCCAACAAAATGTTGCTACCTGATATGTCACGATGAATAATCGAAGGGGAGCATTCATGGTGCATGTAAGGTAAGGCATATGCCACATTGTTAACAATATTCAATTACTTAGAACTAATTTTATCACATTATGTCTAGTGACTTTTTTTATTTGTTGCAACATTTGAATAATTGTGATGTTTTAATTATAATTTTTAAATATAGTTTTCTTATTTTAAACTTGTGATTTATTATTAGTCTTTGCCATTTGAATGGAAAATATTCAGTTCGAATGGTAGTTATTAATTATTATCGTTTGAACACTTTCTCCGCCGCCATTCGAACCAGCAAACCAAAAACAATTCGTATGAAAATAATATCGTCATTGCGGTTCGAATGGTTTATTAGTGCGTTCGAACAGTCTGCATGTTTGATCATTCGAACACATACTGTTATGTTCAAACCATTTTTTCATCATTTGAATTGAGAATAAATCATTTGAACTGGGGACTAAACGTTTGAACAGAATTTTTAAGTCAAACGTTTTTTCATACTTGTTTGATTGAATTATGTATGTTCGAACACAAATCATATTGTTGGAACAACAAGAAAGCGTTCGAACACTTGCTTCATTGAAATGTGATCAAATAAATTGGTGTTTTTCGAATTAAATTACCTACCCGTTTGAATAGTTAAACGATAATATTCTTCAGTTCGAACAATGTTTTGAGACGAAATGGTTTCGTCATAAAAAATTAAGTTCAAATGGCTTCGAATGGGTCAGCCACATTTTGTCCCAAAAAGTAATTTGTCATGAAAGAAACTTTTGAGACGAAAAATTTCATTGTAAAGAATACAATCACTTATAGTGCCTTTAGAATACTTGCTTGGTATTTGAACGAAACTGTAAAATAGTTTCCGAGCACAATTTCGAAAAATGATGGATTAAAAAGCATGTTCGAGAATTTGCTCAAACTCATGCTTTCAAACAAGCAGGACGACCCCCGAGCAATATCTTGGACTCATGATACGGCGAGGAAAGAATTCCAAGCAGAAGCTAGGACTTGTACAATGTTCATCTATTTCCCGATTTGCATTATGCCTTGCTTGCCAATCTTGTGTCATGTTTTGCCTAAGTTATTGCTCGCCCTTCGAATTATACCGGAATGGTTCCACACGTAAAAGTCGTATATAAGGATGTTTATATAGGAAGGGTGGCTAGAATTAGAGTTTAACTAGGTTTAAAAAACCACTTAAAAGTCAAAATTTACCAAATTACAAGCCAAATGAGCGTCTACCAAATAATTACTTTGCGACATGTAAATCGCAAGTATAGCAAGAGGTCTAGGGGCTTTTGAATTACAAGTTTTCATTTGAGCTAACATATAGAAAAATTGTTGGAGGTTTGGCTAGATTCATGTAAATCTCCGAAAGGATTAGCAACTATCTTTCCAAGATCTTGTGAAGGTCTAGCAAATTTGATATAATTACAATTTTTTTTCAGTTTAAATCTGAAGTTTAATACAAGTTATTAAGTAAAGAAAGAATACAGATGACGTAGTATTCTCGTTCTATCACAACATGTAATTAAAGTTGTTTATGTAAGTATCAAACTTTACTATCATGGCAACAAATATATGATGGGATGTGATGAGTACCACGTGTCTATATTCCAATAATTCCAAATAATAACTCTTCTATCACAATACATTTATAATAACAACTTTATTAGTGTTACTGGGGAGGATCACCCCCTCCACTTGGTAGCCTCCCCATGTACGGTGATTTTCCCCTCCATATGGGTGGGAATTACCTCCCACCTTTCGCTATTGCTAGCCAAAAGCTACATACTATTTATTTTGCATATTTTATAGAAGATATAAAAAATATCATGCTGCTCTAAATTTTTTTATATAAGAGTCAATATAAAATAAAAAGTAAAGATTGATGTCTCAAGATTTATTGAGAACAAACAAACCTTCAAGTTACAAAAACTTGCAACATTTATACTCCCAAAAGACACTTTGGTTGATTGATATAGTTGGAACTAAATTGAAGGACATGAGATGATAAAAAAAGATACATTAACACTCATACAACTGACAACACTAAAGTTACACAAATACATGGGATGGAAATGCTCTAATAATTTTAGCACATGATTTTAGCACTTATTTTAATTAATTATTATCTGTATAGTCTATAATCTTCAACTCTCAACTTTCAAGTTGGCAATGCACTTCTGGATGGCTTTAGGAATGTGCAATATTGGTCGATAACACTTTAGAAATCATTTCCATCGTCGGCCGTGATTGTGGACAGACATTTAAGCATTTCATGGCAAGCTGTACAACTATTACAAGTTCATTCTCAACTTGAACTGTTGGAAATGGAAGGCGTTGGTCCAACACATCTTTCACCTGTATGTTCTCCATAGCTAATGGTGATGATAGTGAGGAGATGAAATCACCTGGATGCTTTCCTCTAATGACTTCAATTGCCAATACCCCAAAGCTATACACATCACATTTTTCAGTTACCTTCATTGTATAAGCAAGCTCTGCAAAGAAAATAAATGAAGGAAATAAGGACAAAATCAACACATATGCATACTTTTCTTTGATAGGACAATGAAATAATTTACCTGGTGCAATATATCCATAAGTGCCTGCTGGGGAAGTCCAATTGGATGAGTCTAGCTCCAAAAGCTTAGCAGTCCCAAAGTCTGAAACATGAGCCTCAAATTGAGAATCCAGCAAGATGTTGCTACTTGATATGTCACGATGAATAATTGAAGGGGAGCAATCGTGGTGCATGTAAGACAAGGCATATGCCACCCCTTTAACAATATTCAATCTCTTACTCCAGCCCAATACTTCAGCAGCAGCTTCGTTGTCCAAGATTAGGGACAAGCTACCCCTTTCTAGATATTGACAAACCAAAAAGGAATGTTGCACATGGGAACAAAAACCATACAGTTTAACAATGTTTCGATGTCGTATGTCTATCAATGCCCTTATCTCATTCAAGAACTCCTTTTGAAATCTGTTCTCACTAGCATCATGCAGTGGTCGATTGAATTTCTTAATGGCTACGATATCACCTGAAGTTAGCTCTGCTTTATAGACAGTTCCATGTCCTCCTTTCCCAATGCAATATAGAGCATCAAAACCATTGGTCACTTTTATGATTTCATCATACAATGTTCTTCCATTGAACTGTAATATTGAAAGAAACAGTACTTGGCCCTCGGTTTTGCTTTCTTTGGATTCTAGATTTGTCTTTCTTCTTTGCATGAAGAGAAAAAACCCAAAGATAGAAAGTAGAACAAAAACTGCTCCTAAAAGCGGGAAAACGAGAAGAAACACGACTTTGTGTCCCCTTTTTGAGCTATGTTTGTATATCATGGAAGCATTGCAAGGTTGTAGTCCGGTAAAATTACCACACAATCTCTTGTTCCCTTGTAATGCTTCTACATGAGCATTTAGAAATGCATTGCTATTGGGAATGGGACCCTGCAACTCATTGTAGGATATGTCGAGATACAACAAGCCACGCATTTGTTCGAATGCTTTCGGAATCAAACCAAAAAGATAATTGTGGGAGACATTTAAGATCACTAAGCTCTCTAATTTGTTAATTTCCATTGGTATCTCTTCATCTAAAGAGTTATAACTTATATCTAATCTGGAGATATGAGATAAGGTTACAAGGTGGGCTATCCCTTCGCTAAAACTGTTGTGGCTTAAATTCAAGTCGATCAATTTCACGAAGTCCCCAAAATTACTTGGAATTGACTTACTCAACTTGTTTGAGGACAGGTCAAGATATTCAAGATTTGTCAATGACCAAAATTCAAAAGGTATAGCACCAGAGAGTTGGTTGCCATTCATCCTCAATTGCATTAGAGAAATCAACCTTCCGAATTCTTTTGGAATCGTCCCAACTATATGATTTGAAGAAAGATCAAGTTCACCCAACTGAGTACTCCAGTTTCCAATCTCGTGTGGTATGCTACCAGTAATATTGTTTTTACCTAGTCGTAGATGTTGTAGCTGTGGACACTGTCCCCAATTACTTGAGATCTTTCCATAAAATCGATTATGACTTAGATCTATGAACGTCAAGTTTGGATAGGCACCAAAGTCCTTAGATATATCTCCAATGAATTGGTTACTTCCTAATTGGAATCTGACTAAGCTTGTGCAGTTTTTTAAGCTTTTGGGAATTCGACCATTCAAATGGTTGTTGCTTGCAGCAAAGTCCTGAAGTGATCCACCATGGCAAATGTTTTGAGGCAAATTACCTCGTAGCTGGTTATGATCCAACTGTAGATATTTGAGAGAAGTCAAGTTTCCTATTTCTGTAGGAATGGATCCAGAAAGGCTATTATTATTCAGGTGAAGTAGGGTAAGATTTACCAAATCACCTAATGATGCTGGAATTGAACCCGAAAGATTATTTAGTTGAAGACTTAAATTCTTTAGGGATTTCAAATTTCCAAGTTCTGAAGGGATGGGGCCGGAAAGTGAATTATCAAACATGTACAAGATGGTTAGGTTTTTCATGTTCCCGAAAGTGGGAGGGATTGGACCTGTCAGGTGGTTGCGACTAATGAAAAGTTGATCCAAATTGGAGAGGTTTCCCATTTCTGGAGGAACGACACCAGAAAGTTCATTGCCATAAAGAAACAAAATAACCAAGTTGCTCAAATTGCCTAAAGAAGAAGGGATGGAACCGTCTATATGGTTGTTGTGAAGAACAAGTTCAGTTAGAAGGTTTAGGCGCCCTATTTCTTCAGGAATGGAGCCGTTCAAGTTATTCTGTATAAGGTGGAGGACCTTAAGATTAGTTAGCTTGCCAATTTCTGGTGGGATTTTGCCTGAAAACTGATTGAAGGACAAATCGAGATATTCGAGTTTTGACAGGTAGCTAATTTGAGGTGGAATTGAACCAAAAAGTGCGTTCATGTAAAGATCAATGTACGCAAGATTTGGAAATGACAAAAAGGAAAATCTGTGAAGCATACCTTGTAAGCTAGATTCGGTAAGGTTTATTTTGACGACGCTTCCAGCAAGGTTGCATGAAATACCAAGCCAATTATTGCATGGATTCCTAATGGAAGAAGAACCTGAAGTCCATGAAGATAAGTGGGATTGGGATTCGTTTTGAAGGCTGTTTTTCCATGTAAGAAGAGCAGTAGCTTCTTTGGATGAATTAGAAGAAAAGGCAGGCGGTTCCAGTGATGAAACCAACTCAGCAAATAGGACAAAGTTGATGAGAAGGGAAAATACTTTCTTAATGGCAAATGATCCCATTGTTTTTACTTGTAAAGCGTACGATAGTTAAGGGCTTTATTTATAAGCAATCTTGTACGGGGCCTACCACTCATCAATAGATACTGTTCAAGATTAGAAAATAATTTAAGGGCAGGGACATTGATCCCATCCTTCCCAGTACATTATACTTTCTTGCAACATTTCTTAGCAATTAAAGGCTGGAAATTAATCTCGTCGACTAGATTCCACAGTACACATCAATGGCTGGGAAACTTAAAATGTTTACCTATTGCTTTTACGAACTTTGGTCGAACTTATTCTTTATCTTGTGTAAAGAGAGTTGGGACTTGGGGCTCATGTGTTGAAGGAGGTAGCCTTCTTCCCTATCTTTTAATCTGTCAAAGTCTTGGTTCCTTTTTCGGTAGAGATATATAGACATTTGTGGTTCACAATGGTCTTGATATATAAGTCACTATATTTAAACAGAGAGCTTGAGAGATGGTCTTGATTTATAAGTCACTATATTTAAACAGAGAGCTTGAGAGATTCCACCACGGCAAAGTTCATATGTTCATGTTTTTATTATGTTCATACGTTTTTCCACTAGAATCACAAATGATAGGATCTCATTTAGGTTCGAACAAAAACATGAGATAGAGGAAGTTTCCCCAGTCAAGAGGGACGGCCAAATAAAAAAATTAATGAGATTTAGGCCAGTTCTCTGTTTGTTTTGTTGTATTACAATTTCTTTGTAAGTAACTTTCATGATATTTTGATATCGAGAGATAGTTTAACCACAAAAAGATTTTATAAAAATAAACTCAAAAAATAACGTATCTTGATATGGTACGTTTTGTTGTAAATTTACTTTTATTATAAAATAAATCTAACGTATGATCTTATAAAACCAAATAAATTTGAAAGTCTATTTTCGTAGATTTTCTTTGTAGCTATATCACTTCTATTTGATATTTAGATGTACTTGGAAAAGTCACTTAACGAAACACGATTTTCACAATGAATTATAATATGCATGAGTACCAAACTAGTGCCATCACACAAGTCAATTAACACATTGTTTAATTAGTCCTTTTACTTAACCGAAATCATTTTAATAAAAAAACATATCTCAATCACAAATTAAGACGATGAATTTTGAATTACCATGCATAAACAAGCTGGATCGAGGAGCCACGCACCTCTATCTCACTTCGGGAAAAGAAAAATATGTACCCTTGGAAGATTATTGCATTTTTGTGCACTTTTGTCAAAGTCTTAGTCCCTCATCTCGTTGAAAGAAACATTTGTGGTTCATGTTGGTCTTTATAAGAGCGGTAAATAAATAACCCACTTGAGATCATGGGATAGGTCGAATTCGACTTCTAATGCTCGATTGATTCAATAATAGACGAAACATCTTTTATTGCAAGAATATAATTATTAATTAAACGATTCAACTCGTATAAAATGATCCGATTCCACTCATAGAAGCTAGCTCGTATAAATTTGAATAACTCTGTATTTTTTTTAAAGTATTAGCTCTATCTTCCTAATGATAGTATTTGTACGTAGCATTTAAAGAGACTAAAATAATATATGTTCTCAGTACTAAACATGTTATTTGAAGTCCTTATAAATATAATCATTGAATTGTTTATATATATTTATTCAAACTCGACTTGTTTACACCGCTAATCGTCTTGAAATAACTTAATTATCGGTTTTTTTTTTTTTTTTTAAGTTTTCTCCCCCAACCAAAATTTGAAGTACAAAAGGTCAGACAAGTATAAATATATATATATATATAAATACACATCAATTATGAAAATACATTAATTCAAGGTTTATATATTTATATCGTCGCGAATAAATAATTATAACATGCATCTAGAATCGATGTTAGGAGAGGGTTGTGACTTTGTCAACTATCTTGTGTTGTGTAAGGAGAGAGTTGGGATCCATAATCGTGTTGAAGGTGGTAGTCTTTGTCATAGTTCATGTACAACTAGTGTTCGGGAAAGAAAAATATGTACCCTTGGATGATTAATATTGCATTTTTGTGCACTTTTGTCTAAGTCTTGGTCCCACATCTCGTTGAAAGAGACATTTATGGTTCATGGTCTTTATAAGAGCGGTAAATAAAAAACCCACTTGAGATCATGGGGTAGGTCGAATTCAACTTCTAATGCTTGATTCATTTAATAGATGAAACGTTTGTTAATGCAAAAATATAATTATTTATTAAACGATTCAACTCGCATAAAACCCGATTCCACACATGGAAGCTAGCTCATATAAATAAAGTTATTAAATGTAATATAAATAATCTACTAATTAAAATGATGGAACTGGTGAATAAAGTTGAACTCAGTCGACTATTACATAAGTTGTTCGTAAACATGATAAACTCTCACTATAACACAATTGCGTTTTAGTGACGGTTAGAAAATTGTGACAGTCTCCAAATCATCACTAAAAAGCTTTTTTTGTGACGGTTTCAGGAAACCGTCACTAAAGATAGATGAGATTCGTTTAACATTTCAATGTATGAGAAATTTATGTTCGAACGTCATATATACATTCACACATTGTGGCTACTTACGTGCGAACGTGAAATGTTTTGGCGCCAATGTTCGAACGTAAGTAATTAACGTTCGAACGTTAATTGTAAATTTAAATTAAATATGACTCTAATTTAAAAATTAGGTGGTTTTTATAGTGCATAATTTGTGAACAAATCTAAAAATTTGACTTGTATATATTTATATATACACAATTTGTAATATTTAAATATATATTTATGTTTATATGTATTTGAAGTGCTGTGATTTAGTATTAAAGTTAGAAAATATGACATTAAAAAAGATTGAGAATTGAAATTAAAAAACCATAGAAATATTCAATAATATTTTTCTTTACATATATTAAAAGTAAAATACAAAATATGATAGAATTTAGTAAACAACACTCAGATGATAGCGTTGTCTGCAAAATTTGAACTCCGTACCTCCTCAGTCAAGGTATCAACCTTGTCATTAAGGATACTTACACGATGGGTGATCTCGGTGACAGACATCTCTATAGCCGCGAACGATCGATCGATATGCGCAGCCAGCTGTGAGATCACCACATCAACCCCAGCAGGCCAGGCATCTCCCACAGATGTACTCGGCGTCTGCTGACTACTACTCCCCACATGAACTGGCTCAGGCTGCGCCAGAGGAACTAGATCCTCTATAGGGGTGGCTGACGTCCCCTCCCCTGTCCAATGCTACTTTGATGCGTGGTCATGCTGAGGGGGCTCATTTGATATTTGACCTGCTCTTCTGGCTGGGTTGGCACTCCCCATGTAAATAATAGATAGCTAATCAGGACACCGTATGAGAGATTATCCATGGAGACGATGCTCACCTCGTAATGGATCCTCTCAAAGATGTGCATTGGCAAATTTATGCAATCGCCACGTGCCACTCGTATAAAAAACTATGCCCGAAGTAGACTAAATGTGGTTTTATGTGCCACAGGATCCACGTTTGTTGCAACAATAAGGTGCAACAAGCGGAAGATAGGTAGCAGATGGTTCTGGTTGAAGGTGTTCTTCCTCTCGATTTGCATGCGGTCCCTCCTGGTGAGGATGTAGAAATCCTAGTCTCGGTCATCATCCCGAGCCTCGAGGCCAATATCCTCAACCTCTGATCGATCTGAATCCTAGGCTAATGCTGGCTCAAATGGGCGGCCAGTAGATGATGCAGAAGTGCCTACAACCTCACAGGGTGTAGCGTGTCTAGATTTCTCAACTCCTCGATGAATCCCGAGGTGCTCAGCGATGACATCTGGCGAAATCTCAATGGAAACACCGCGTACAGTCACGGTGTGAGAGGATGCATCCTAAGGCATGTCACACACCCCCATACAGAACTCCTGAACCATTGAGGGGTATACCTTCCCCCTCAATGTGTAGATATTTCCCAGCCTCTACTGAGGAAAACATCTTTCAGGTTCGTTTGCTATCATATGAGTTCGTCGAACTCATTAATCAGAACCTCTCGCTCTACCATAACAATACGAGCGCCGATACGAGCAGTGTCCTGAGTGGCTCCTTCCTTTCCTCGTTTCCTAGTTTGGAGAGGATAAGTCATATCCTGAAAATAGAAAAGGAAAAAAAATTATTTACATTGATGCATTTTTTGTGTTAATTTTAAGCTGCTCTGTATTAACGTTCGAACATAGTAAAATAAACGTTTGAACATTCAGATAAAACGTTTGGAGGTGTATCCTTTACGTTCGCACGTAAAACACATGTGCGAACGTATAATATACACATTCGAACGTAAGTAGTAAATAAATTTAAATAACGTATGTTCGGACGTTTATGTTATACATTTGAACGTATGGATTTTACGTGCGAATGTAAAGGATGCACGTACGAACATTGAGGCATAAATAAACTTAAACATTAGTACGTTCAGACGTTATAATTAAACGTTTGGATGTAAATTTTATGAAAAATAAAGTCCGAATGTAAAATAATACATGTTCGAATGTAGAAGCCTTAATGGCTATGTAATTGAAACGTCGTATGTTTGAACGTCGTGGTGAAACGTTCGAACATTACGACACAGAAGGGCTGAGTCGACTCAGCCATTATTGAAATCTCGAAAATCAATCTACAAGGTTCTAAATGCCGAAATGTCACCATAAATGAAGTATACACTTCAAGAAACTTTTCTAAGGTGACTATTTGGCCAATGGCAAGCCGTGGTGGCCTGAAAATTGAGTTAAAAATTCGGCCACCACTTGGCCCGTGTTTAACAAAACCAAACCCAAATCTCAAATAAAATACATGTTATTTAATTAAAAGATGAATGCCTACCTTTTAGTGACGGTTGTGAAGGAGTTTGACGGCAGCGGCGACGGAGGAGTGGCGGCGTGCAAACGGGAACGAAGTTAGATAATGGTGAAAATGACGCTTCGCCATTCTGTTTTGGCCTTATATACACAAAACGTACGAACGTAATTTTTAGTACATTCGAACGTTTTTCGATTTATTTTTCAAAATATTGACTATAATATATTATATTATTAACATATGTTATAACATATAGCATACTATATATAATATTATATTATAATATATATAGTATATTAAAGTATCTATATATACTGTGTATTAATATATATATATAATGTATTCTATAGTATATTATATATATATTGTACTATATATATAGTATAGTATATATCTAATATTATATTATATATTATATATATGATCTATTATAAACTAATAAAAATAATATTAGAACTACAAGCTCTTATTACTAGCCCAAAACCATATACTTTATTATTACAATCTAGTACCCAAAATTCTAGTATACAAATTCCTAAATAGATTAATTGGAATCAAATTACTCTCTTAGTGAATGACAATTAGATTAATTGGTTTTTTTGAATTTGTCAGTACTAGTTATATTTCTTCAAGTTTAGCAATATGTTTATACATGTTGTGATTTTATGCTTACTCTTGAAATAATTGTGATTATTGTTTGTAAATTTTGTGAATTGTTTGTGAGTTTATGGTATTCCTTGATGAATTTATATGTGTAGAAATATTGTTGTGGGAATATTATTGTTGTGATATGGATTTGAAATATTGTGATTATTGTTTTTGATTTTTTATTGAATATGTTTAACAAGAAGATTATAAGTTTAAGATCTTAATTTAAGTTAAGATTAAAAACATTTAATATACTGCTAATATGAGAATTAATATTTAACATGGAGTAAGTATATATAACATATTCATACTAATTTAGTTAGAATATGATTATTATTCAAATTATAAGTATAATATAAAACTTAATCTTAAAACAAAAAAGAAAAAAAAGTATATAACTTAACTATATATAAAGTATAATATTTTTTTCATGTAGAGAGAGATAAAAACGGGGCTGGCTATTGGATTAGTAAATGGCAAGGCAGTTTTAGTGGGAGGACCGATCCCTTTTGTTTTAAAAGTAATGTTCAAACATCCTCCATGATTGTGTTACAAGTAATAAATATATAGGGGACTGACTAGCTAACTAGCTTGGTGATCATGTTGTAGTTGCGTACTTTCATTTGTTGCGTTTGTGGCTATGAAGTGGGTCATACGTATCTTCAAACATCGATATAGGTGTCCATTAAATGAGTCACAGCCGTACGTGCCTCTGCTGATAGGGTTACATTAAGTGTCCATGTCGAGGGGGTAAAAATTTGTGTACGATAGGGTTAAATGAAGTTGAAAGTCATACAAATTATGACGCTCAGATGATGTGATTCCAGAAAATCAATAGAATATAATATATATATAGTGCATTAAATATATATAGTGTATATATATATAGTGTCTATATATAATTATAAGTTTAGGATATATATATAGTGTATTATGTACATAGTATTATATATATAGGCTATACTATATATATAATACTATATATATATACTATATATATTATATAGTACTATATATAGTGATGATCTTTCCACGTTCGAATGTTTCAAATTAACGTTCGAACGTTAATGGAGGTATATGAAAGTTCATTTTTATGTTCGAACGTACAAGTATAATACGTTCGAACAGGAGAAGAAAAATGCGACAAACTTCCCGCTCGATTTAGGCACCTCTGTGTTGATCTGAACATTCGGACGTTAAAATTTTACGTTCGAACGTTAGATGATGAAAATCACTAGGACCTTATAAACGTTCAAACGCCAAAATTCTTAACGTGTGAACATGAAAATAAAAGTGCGGGAAATTTCCAGCTAGATTTCTGGCTCTTTCATACGAAGACACGTTTGAATGTGTATAGAAAATGTCTAAACGTGCTCTAAAAATTAGGCGGGATAATATAACATTTGAATGTATAACTTAAACGTTCGAACGTTTCAGTTAACTCAACTCACTCTCCTTCTCCAAATGAGGCTGCTGCCTCCTGTGCGCGCAACGGAGAGAGACGTGAGAGAGAGTCTTCGTGGGTTAGAGTGAGAGAGAGTTCAGTGAGAGTGAGAGAGGGACGTGGGTTAGAGAGAGAGAGTTAGAGTGAGAGAGTGTTAGAGTGAGAGTTGAGGTTAGTTTTGGTAAGGAAAAATTATTTTTCTTTTGTAATTTCTTAAATTTTATGATAATTGTCTTGTGTTTTTATTATATATATTTTTAATAAGTTAGTGTTGTATTTTTTTGAAGGATTGGTTGTTTTGGCAAGTTGGAAGCTTTTGATTTGTAAGAGGATATTGTGAGTGCTAGGTATATTTCTAAACTTTAGCATTATGTTTATACATTTTATGCTTACACTTGAAATATTGTGATTATTGTTTGTATAGTTTGTGATTACTTTGTGAGTTTATGGTATTATTGATGAATTAATGTGTAGAAATATTGTTGTGGGATTATTGTGAGTAAGTTGTGATATGGATTTGAAATATTATGAATATTGTTTGTGAATTTTGTTTGAATATGTTTACATGGTTAGAAATATATTGTGTTTAGGTTTTAGATTTATGCGAAAATTTTGATATAATATTTTTTGGCTTTGAAGAATTTGTGAGTGCTAGTTATATTTCTCAAGTTTAGGAAAATGTTTATACATGTTGTTGTGATTTTATGCTTACTCTTGAAATATTGTAATTATTGTTTGTATAGTTTGTGAGTTTATGGTATTTATTGATGAATTAATATGTGTAGAAATATTGTTGTGGGAATATTGTTGTTGTTGTGATATAGAGGGATTTGAAATATTGTGATTATTGTTTGTGAAGTTTTATTGAATATGTTTATATGGTTAGATTTAAGTAAAGATTAAAAACATTTAATATACATTTAATATGAGACTTAGTATGTAACATTTAATAAGTATATATAATATATATTCATACTAATTTAGTTAGATTATGATTATTATTCAAATTATAACTACAGTATAAAACTTAATTTAAAAAAAAAAGAAAAAAAGTATATAACTTAACTATATATAAATTATAATAATTAAATTGATATTGTATATAATAACTTTTGAAATTAAGTATAACAATTAAATTGATACTTTAGGAATGATAATAATTAAAATTATATAATAACCTTTGAAATTAAGTATAAAAAATAAAATGATACTTTAGGAATGATAATAATTAAAATTATATAATAATCTTTGAAATTAAGTATAACAATTAAATAGATAGTTTATGAATGATAATAATTCAAATTATATAATAACCTTTGAAGAAATTATATATAATAATTATAATAACAATTATATAATAAGAATTAAAATTACATAGGTATCAATTAACAATGTCCTAAGAAATATATTAACAATTAAATTATAATTGTGATGCATCTGAGATTCAAAAAATTAATATTTCGTATAGGATAGCCCCAACCAATCCAAAATCACTATAAAAAACTTTGCTGCCAGTTGAAAAATATGAAGTTTCGATTCCATAACTATTAATTTTTATTTTTTTTATAAGTAGAACAGTGTCACCTTCGTATTGTGTTATATTGTTAAACTAGAGAAAGATGAAAGAATATGTGAATAAGTTTTGTATTTTGTAGACAACGAAGGAGTATGATCTTGAAGAAATATTGGAATTTTAGTTTATTGCTTGACTGTCAAAGTCTCTCCGGCCTTGAGAGTTTTCAAGGTCGGACAGTTTGTGTCGGTTAAGTAATTAGACTAAAATTTAGACATTTCTTCAAGATCATTCTTCATCATTGTGTACAAGACAGGAAACTTGTTCACATAATCTTTCATGTCTCTCTAGTTTAACAATATAACACTCATAGAAGGTGACATTTTTAATTCAAATAACATAGAGATATTGTTTATAGTGTTTTTTGATAGATATGGTGTGACAAACCTTAGACCTGTTTGGGAATTAGTGTACATTTATGTGTCCACTAATTCCTTAATTGTCCAGTGTGGACAGTTTGAGATTATATTATCTGTATTGCATATTTTTGTTACTCCTACTTTCCACATTTAATATGAAGTTTTAATGTCTTCCTCTCCTATTCTTCTGGTATACTATTCGTAGGATCACAGTCCCTCTATTTGAACATGTATACTTGGTGAACTATGGGGAGGTGCTGCCGAACTGTCAGATTTTGATACATAGAGATAATAACTTTACAAGTGTCAATACTGCATCTAAATGGTATGACGATGATCCATTCGTATTGGCTTGTCAAGCTACCCAAGTCAATTACTTGATTGATCCAATGAAAAATACTAATGAAAGATAGTGGAGAGATAACTTGGCAAGTCGTACAAAAATTTATCCCTCGAAATATATATGAATCAGGAATGAGTGCAAAGTACGAGAATAATAGAGATGAAGATAACACTCCGATTGTGGAGGCATACCAGGAAGATGGAGAGGGTATTAACTTGTTCGTTGACCTCGGTGCACTCGAGTTACTCCTCTTGTGTAGAGATGATGTCCCACCCATACATCTCGACCCGTCCATGTTAAATGATCATTCAATTCAAGTAAGTGAGGAGGAAGAAGAAGAAGAAGTGTCAGAGGATGAAGACGAATCAGAATCCGGCCAGGAGGTGGATAAGGAGGATGAAGAAGTGGTGCATGATGATGATGAAGATGTTATTGAGGGAGATTCTGAAACAAGTATGGAAAATACATTCGAAGATGAAGAATAAAAGTACTAAATATTTTATTCATATAGGTGACTATAAAATATCTTGAATTTTCATAATTTATTCTAATTAATTTTCTTTGATATAATTAATTGTTTTCAAGAATGCCGCCAAAACGACAACGAATAAATGTGCCTCCGCCAAGTCCAAGTCCCGAACCCATTGAGGACTCCACACTCCAGGAATCCGCTCCTGAAGATCAAGTTAACATGCAAGAGAACAACAGTCAGTTGACACCTACCAGTATGGAAATATTGTAATTGATAATTAATTATATAGTTAATACTTTTGTCTCAATAACTATATAACTATAATTATACTATCTATTATCATGTAGTTGATGCATCTGCACGTCGCAGTCGTAACTATAGTGCAGCAGCGCTTTCCTCCTATATTGGTATAGTAGTTCGAGCTTATGCTCCATTTTATGTGCGCTCATGGCAAGATGTTCCGAATGAGATTAAGAAGCACATTCAAAGTCGTGTGCTGGTGAGTTTACTTTGAGAGTACATTTTTTTCACCTAGATTAGTATATCATATTTTTGACCTGATTCACTTGTGCAGGAAATTCGACCTCAACTTTGGCCGTAGCAAGGATTTGAGAGCCATGAATGAGTTGATGGCTACACTATTCCGACGTCACAAGGGACGATGTCATGATCACTTCAAGATGTTTGAGACGTTGGAAGAAGCTGCACAGTCTCCTTTCCAGCAGATGAAGTTAGATGACTGGAGAAAGTGTTGTGATATTTTCGCATCTCCAGATTATCAGGTATTTTATATTTATATCTTTTAATTATTTACATTCATATTCGTTCTATATATTATATGTAAATATATTACAATTAACAGTCTTAATATATTTTGTAGCACTTGAGTTCTACAAATGCAAATAATAGATCCACTCTAACTATCCACCATCGTGCCAGTTCAAGGTCATTCAGTCTTACTGAAAAAATGGTAATTAAAAAATTATAGAATTCATTTGTTTTTCTGATTTTTTTTTTAAATATTAACATTATCTTTTTAAAATTACTAATTTCGTTTTGTTATAAATGTGATGATCGTGAAAACTTTTCCCTCATTTCTGTCTATGCTGCTACTCACACTAATGAGCATAGTGAGTGGATGGATCTTGTCCCTGTAGATAATTATGTAAGCAGTGTTAATTTTGTTAAATAAATTATGTAACATGTGAATACTTTATTTTTTATTTATATTTCTTTTAATATGTTATTAACGATTATTACCTTTCAAATTTCAGGAAAAAATGATGGAGATGCAGTCGGATCTGGGGAATCCTCTCCTAGTGACATAGACATTCACGCAAGTGCTTGGGCCATAGTCTAGTATGACAAGAGGTTTGGGATGATATATCAAGCATAGATGTTCATCCTCTTCAACCTCATCGACTTCACAAATTAATAATCTTACCAAAGATTTAGAAGTTGCACGGTGTGAGAATGAGTATATGAGATCGAGACGGCAAGAGTTAGAGTCTCTCTTAGAACGATAGTCTGATTTAGAGACGCGGCTGCAGGACCAACATAGAGACTAGGAAGAAAGAATATGCAGTGAAGTCCAAGAGCAAGTGCAACGGGAGATGATGGTGCAAATGGAGCGTGTTGTGTCGTTGCAACAAAATCGCGGTGAGAGAAGGAAAAAGAAGAAATAAATTTTATCAGTATTGGTAGCTAGTTTCAATATCTAATTTTAAAATTTTATAAGACATTGTTACTTGTTAATTGATGGTATGTAATATGATACAATTAGTATGTTTTTTAATTTTATGAAATTAGTATTTCTGATCTGTACGTTCGAATGTAAATTAAAAACGTTCAAACCTTGGTTCACATTCGAACTAACGCTCGAACGTGAATACATAAAATTCTATAGTAACATTTGAATGTACTCACCCTCAAAAGAACAAAACGTTCGAATGATTAAACTATTAACGTTCAAACAAACCTCCAAACATACCACTTGCATTCAAACGCTCCTTCGTTTACATTCGAAATAGTGTTCGAACGTTAAACCTGTTACGTTTGAACATTGGTCCTTTAACGTTTGAAGGAAAAGTCAGAACGTTTATTATAATTAACGTTCAGACACATAAACGTTCGAACGTAAATATGATACATTCGAAGTATAATCAACGAACGTCAACTTCTCTCATTCGAACTCCAATCGGTCTGGTTGCCGTTCGAACGTTCAATTGGACGTCCGAACGTTACTTTCTATGATCGTTCTCAACCGTCTCAAAAAAGGTAACGTTCGAACGTTCAAGCAAATGGAACACCTCCAACCATCACATTAGGTGACGGTTGTGGTGACGGTTTCAAACCGTCACCAAATATCCTTGGTGACGTTTTGGCAATTTTTTATGATGGTTTCCTCTATCACAAAAGACAAATTGTGTTGTAGTGTCTAACTCGATAAAGATTGAAACTTGACTCATGTTTGAATAAACAGTAAATGCACAATATTAAACCTGCATCCTGGTCTACTCGTTCAAACTCGAGACTTGTTTACAACCCTAATTATCTTGAAATAACTTATTCATCAATTATTTTTTTAGGTTTTCTCCCCCAACCAAACTTTAAGTAGAAAAAGATCAGACAGGTGTATATATATATATATGTATATATATATATAAAGGTTAAGGATGCTGCTTAAATACACATCAATTATGAAATTACATTAATTTGAAGCGAATTAATAATTATAACATGCATCTAGAGTCGATGTTAGGAATTGTGGAGGTCTTGGAATTAGTTCTTTAGGAATAATTATCATGGAGTACTAAAGTAAGAACATGCGGTAAGCTGCCTTCTTTGGAAGAATTAGAAGAAAAAGTAGCTTCCAGTGAATTAGGAACCATCTAAGCGAATAGGACAAAGTTGATGAGAAGGGAAAATACTTTCTTGATGGTTAATGATCACATTGTTTTTGTTTGTATAGCAGCGTATATATCATACGAGCATTATTTATAAAGTACTATCTCTTAACTAACTTGAGAGTCTTGATTAAGAGATATAAACATGACATGAAGGTATAGTTTGTTATTCGAGCAGTTTGTTACTTTACCCACTCTCACCTGTTGACACTTAAGAGGAAGGTATAGTTTCTGATGTCGGGTAGCTAAGGACTAACCCGCACTCCGTCGAGGGAGGGAAAAGGCAATCTTAAGGCCTATCTTTTCCTGTGGTATCCTGCGAAAAGGTAATTTCGGATAGCAATTGGCTAACCGCTCTTCACTGTGATAAGAGACGGGGTAAGTTCTTTGGGCAACGTTGAAGGCATGACTTGCTCTCCTCTACGGGAGGGATAAGATCACATTTAGACCGACCTTTCCCTGTTGAGTCCCAAAGGGAGATAAGTCATTCGGGCAGTCTGTTACTAGAGTCGCTCCCACTTATTGCTATCACAGGAAATGTAAGTTTTGGGTCAGGCTGGTGTTGATGCCACTCTTCGCTGTGGCAGAAGTCAGAATAATTTATTCGAGGGGCCATGAAGCTGATCCTGCTCTCCTTTATGGGAGAGATAAGGCCACCTTTAGGCCGATCTTTCCCAATAATGTCCCGCATGGAGGTAACTTCGGACAGTTTGTAACTGGACCCGCACCTGCCTGTTGAAGTCTACAAGGAAGGTAAATTCTCATTTTTGAGTCGCCAAAGGCTGATCTTCACTCCGTCGTGGGAGGAATAAGGCAACCCTTAGGCCTACATTTTCCTCTGGTGCCTCGCGGGGAGGTAATCTATTGATGCTCTTGTTGCCATAGATTTCGTTAGCTGCTCTTTTATTGTTGGTGCCTTACTAGTAGTGGGAAAGCGTGGAGCAGATGTTTTGCATTGTCCTAACAAGTCACATTTTTATTAAATAAAATGGAAAGTACAAGTTAGATGAAGAGGTGTTACAAAATTAAGGGCATGGGATCTCACTCTGGGAGGTTGTCGTCCATCTTTCTCTTCATGGCCGTGCACCATCCCTTAACTATTAACGTTGTGTAGTAAATACCTTTGGGCCAAACGCCAACAACTCAAGTCTTCAATGATGGGCCCCACATAAGGTAGAAAATACTGCGGTTTAAGAGGGCGGCCTCGGGGTCAAATAATCTCTAATGCCAAAGTTACTAAATATTCTTGGAGTGTAGTAAATAAGTAAGAGAGTTTAGGGAACAAAAAGATATTCTCGTACTTAGGATCTGCTATTTATACTATAGGCCTGAGGAACGAACAGTGCCTACTTCCAAAATGTTCGTGCTTCTCGTAATGTTCATTATGTCAGAGTTTTTAAGTGTAGCGTGACTCTGCGACGGTGTCATTAATGTGGTGTGGCTCTCTGACAATCGTCATTTAATGTGGTGTGGTTATCCTACTTCCTTCTCTCGGTCTATCTCTTGTCTAGGTAGTTTATCCCCTTTCTGTCAGTAGGTCAATGGCTCTCCGTATATCACGCGTGCTATGTGGGCGGACACTCGAGGACTTGACACCACCCAACGGGGCCTTAGATCAACGAATCTCTTCCTTTGCAGCACCATCCTTCATACAGGTTATGTACAAATGAGTCTCTTAGTGGGCCGATTTAAAGGCTTCCTTATTCGGGCCAGACTAAATTGGGCCTTTTAGGCTTTCGGGGAAAATTCCCTTACAGTTATCTCGCTAATTCTCACATGACAAGTATAGTGAGAATTTATCATGATTTGATGCCGCCTTTTTACCAAGTCCGGGAACCTTACTAAGGTTTTCTAAGGTCTAAGGGCTTATGCAAATTAGCATTTCTGACGGTGCTCCTATCTTCCATGATTGTCTCATCTTTTCAACCTCATTAATGAAGGGGTGTCAGGTGGTTGTGTGCGTCGCTTCATAAACCACATTCCCCGAATCTGAAAAGGCAAGTATCCTTGTTGTCAAATCATCTTCTTTTTTACCTCACTAGTGCCTAGTTGCAATTGATGAACCCACCATGTTGATGTCCCTTCGGCTGGTGCTTTTTTGTCGAGCTGTCCATCTTTCTGTTTGTCATCTCTAAAGGGGTTCTACCCCACCGAGCATCCACGCTGTCGTTTTGCCCTGCCGATTTCTTTTAATCTTCTTTTCTTTTCTCCTTTCTTTTGATCGCCTTTTTCCTATTTCCTGCATTGTCAAAGTGTTAGTTCCTATTTTGTTAAGATTCATTTGTTGAAGATTCATTTGTTGGGGATTCCATTGATAAAGGTTTTTTTGATGGACATTCCTTTGATAGAGATTCTTTTGATGGAAATTCCGTTGTTGAAGATTCTTTTGTTAAAGATCCATTGATGAAGATTCATTTGATGGAGATTCCATTGACAGAGATTCTTTTGATAAAGATTCTGTTGTTGAAGATTCCATTGATGAAGATTCCTTTTATGGAGATTCCGTTGTTGAATATTCTTTTGTTGAAGATTCCATTGATAAAGATTCTTTTGTTGAAGATTCTTATTAACGATTCTTTTGTTGATTCTTTTGACAGAGATACTTTTGATGGAGATGCTTTCCACTTAAGGTAGTCGTAAGACTAAAACCCTCACTCCATTGGGGAGGGGTCAAGCAACCTCAAGTTAGCTAGCCCCTTTTGGTTCCCCAATAAGGTAACTTCTTTGGGCTGCCATTGGGGTAGTTCGCTCTCTCACTGTGATGGGAGCCAGGATAAGTTATTTGGACCCCATTGAAGGCAGGTTCTGCTCTCCTCTGCAGGAGGGATAAGATCGATCTTTACTGTTGAGTCCTACAAGGAGGAAAGTCGTTTTAGTAGTCTGTTACTGCACCTGCTCCCACTCGTTAACATCACAAGTAGAGGTAACATTTTTAGTCTAGCTGGTGATAGCTTCACTCGTAGTGGAGGTCGGGGTAAGTTTTCGAGTTGCTGCAAGGGCCAATCTCACTCTCCTTCGCAAGGAGGACAAGGTAACATTTTAGGCCTACCTTTCCCCATATATCCCACGAAGAGGTAAGTTATTCAGGTAGTTTGTTACTGTACCCGCTCCTGCCTGTTGACACTTACAAGGAAGGTATAGCTTCTAATGTTGGGTAGTTGAGGAATAACTCTCACTCCGTCGCAGGAGGCACAAGGCAACCTTAGGTCCTATCTTTCCCTGTGTTATCCCGCAGGGAGGTAAGTTCGGACAACAATTGGCTGACCACTCTTCACCATGATGGGAGTCGGGTTTATCTGGGCCACGTTGAAGGCAGGACCCGCTCTCCTCTACAGGATGGATAAGGTTGCCTTTAGGCTAACTTTTCCATGTTAAGTCCTGCAGGGAGGTAAGTTGTTCTAGCAGTTTGTTACTAGACTCGATCCCACAAGTTGACATCACAAGGAAAGGTAAAAATTTTAGCCTAGTTGGTGCTAGACCCACTCTTCACTCGTAGTGGAGGTCGGGGTAAGTTTTCGAGTTGCTGCAAGGGCCAATCTCACTCTCCTTCGTGAGGAGGACAAGGTAACCTCTTAGGCCTACCTTTCCCCTTATATCTCACAAAGAGGTAAGTTATTCGAGTAGTTTGTTACTGTACTCGCTCCCGCCTATTGACACTTACAAGGAAGGTATAGTTTCTGATGTCGAGTAGTTGAGGACTAACCTGAACTCCGTCACAGGACGTAAAACACAATCTTAAGGCCTACCTTCCCGGTGGTATCCCGCTGGGTGGTAAGTTCAGACAGCAAATGGCTAACCGCTCATCACCATGATGGGAGTCTGGATAAGTTATTTGGACCACGTTGAAGGCAGAACCTGCTCTCCTCTACGGGAGGGATAAGTCCGCCTTTAGGCCGACCTATCCCTATTGAGTCTCACAAGGAGGGATAAAGCCACCTTTTTCTATATTGTCCCTCATAGAGGTAACTTCGGGCATTTTGTAACTAGATCCGCACCTACTTGTTGAGGTCTGTAAGGAAGGTAAATTTTCATTTTCGTGCCACCAAAGGTAGACCTGCACTCCTTTGCGAGAATGATAAGGTAACCCTTGGGCCTACCTTTCCCTATGGTGCCCCGCAGAGAGATAATCTGTTCACACTCTTATTGCCATAGATTTTTTTAACCGCACTTTTATTGTTGGCACCTTACTGGTAATGGCATTGTCCTAAAAAGTCGCATTTTTATTAAATAAAATTACAAGCTAGATGAAGAGGTGTCAGAAAATTAAAGGGCATAGGATCTGGCTCTAGGGAGATTGTCATCCATCTTTCTCTCAAGGGTCGTGCACCATCCCTTCACCCTTCGACACTAGCAAAGCAAGTTGTAGATGAAAGCCTGCAATAGTTTCTTCAGTTGTGCTCGGCCTATTCTATTCTGCTGGTGTTGTCTGAGGTGGGTCCTTCATCTTTCTGCTTTAGCTCTTGGACGTAGCATTCTCTCACTTGTGCATGCTCTCCTCTGACTTCCCCCACTCCCTGGGGAGTTAGGAACTTCATTTTGAGGTGGTAGGTCGATGTGACAGCCCTTACGCTATTGAGGGTAGGTGTACCGATGATGGCGTTGTATGCCGACGGAGTTTTCACCACTAGGAAGTCGACCATAGTAGGGGTTGTGCAGGGGCTACTTCCTGCCAAGATGGATAGCATGATGGTTTCCACTAGCTCGACAATGCTTCCGGAAAAGCCTTTTAAGGGCATGGGGGTGGCCAACAACCGAGAGTTCTCAATTGCCATCTTGCCAAAGCTCCCCAAAACAAGATGTCTGAGGAGCTCCTATTATTGATGAGGATTATGTGGGTGGTGAAATTGGTGACTAGCATTGTGACCACTAAGGCGTCATCATGGGGGTACAAAGCCCTTTTTTCATCAGCCTCTGTGAATGAGATTGCCAGAGTAGGGTCACCCCTTCGTTGTGTAGAGGGATGATATTTCGCCGAGTACACCTTGTAGTATCGAGCCTGACTAGCATGTGCTTTCCTACTTGATGAGGTAATGCCCCCACCCACAAACCCTCCAACTATGGTTCGAATCTCCCCAAAGGGGCTGCTGCCTTGGTGGCGAATGGAGGGACCTGGCGGTGGCCCCCTCATCACCAATTGTCATTGTGGGTTGTTCGCCCGTTTGTTCTGGTTGCCTCGATCTCGACTTCTCTCTCTTGATCTTCCTCTTCTCTCTTGCTCCTAACTTCAGGCCGGGGAGCGGCGTCATCTCTGTTGTTCTACATATTCCCTCGTTCCTCTTGGGGAGAAGCAATCCTCAGTATTGTGTGAGGTGTACCGGTGGTATGTACAGTAGCGGCGCATTATTCCCCAGTCATCTTACTTTTGTATGGCAAAAATGGGCTGGTCGTACCGTGGTCTAGGTCCCTTTGTCAGGACTTCCTCTCGCTTATTCTCCTGGTGGCCCTTATCCCCTTTTTCATAGGGCTTGGCCTTGGTTGGGGCCTTCTCCTTCCTCTCTACCCACTCCACCTCCTTCCTTCACAGCTCCGTCAACACCTGAAGAGTGTCTTTCACGTTGATTAAGTTGTTAGCCTGGTCCATGAATTCCCATAATATAGTGGGAGTTCGTTTGGCTGGCTTGGCCATAAATTAGGAGCATGGCCAGACGCCTCCCAAGACTGCTGCTAATGTTATATTCTGGTCTTGGTCATCAATGGTCATTCGCTCTTTGTTGAACCTGGCTAAGTAGAACTTTAGGCTTTTGTCCTCCATTTGTTTGATAGTGAGGAGGTATGCAGCCAGACGCCGTCTCCTCCGACTAGACATGAATTGGGTTAGGAACAACCAGGCTAGCTTGCCAAAGTTGTCCACTGATCCAGGTTCCAGTCACTCGAACCAAACACTAGTTAAGCACTTCAGCGTCAGCGGAAATGCCCTGCATGCTATTTTGCTAGGGGCCATGTAGCATCATGTGAGCCCTGAAGGTTTCCAGGTGCTTGAGGGAGTCCCTTCCTCCATGATACATATCCATAGTAGGGACTCTAAACTTCGATGGCAAAGGAACCACCATTACTTCTTTAGTATAAGGCATACCTGTGCTTGTTAGCAACTGGTCTGTTATTTCCTCGTATTTCCCTTTGAGGCTGCAGAGATCATCCTACATATTTTTCTACTCCTCATCAGTGTCACTGGATCCTGCCCCGCCGTCTCTTCGTGGGTTTTTTTAGTTTCTCATTCTCTTTGCGAAGTGTCTGCACTTTGCTAGTTAACTTCGTTACCCACTCCTCCATAGTTTTCAACCTCACTTCCGTGGCGTCCCACGTATCTCTCCTGAGTTGTTCGGAATGGGTTGTCACAAGCATAAGAAGAACACGCAAGATTTATTATGATCCCACAGACGGTGCCATTGTTAACGTCGTATTTCGCATACCTTTGAGCCAAGTTCTGACAACTCAGGTCTTCAAAGATGGGTCCTAAACAAGATAGAAAATATTGCGGTTTGAGAGGGTGGTGCCCAGGGTTGGGTAACCTCCATTACCAAAGGTAGTAAATATTATTGGAGTGTAGTAAATAAATAAGAGAGTTTAGGGATAAAGAGATATTCTCGTACCTGGGATCTACTATTTATACTACAGGCCTGAGGAACAAACAGTGCCTACTTCCATAATGCTTGTGCTTCCCATACAGTTCATTGTGTCAGAGTTTTTAAGTGTGGTGTGGCTTTGTGACGGTCATCATTTAATGTGGCATGTTGTATAGGTGATGGAGCCATTAATGCGAAGTGATTATTCAACTTCCTTCTCTCAGTCTAACTCTTTTCTGGGCAGTTTGTACCCTTTCTGTCAGTAGATCAAAGGCTCCCTATATATCACACCTGCTATATAGGAGGGCACTCGAGGATTTGACACTACTCGAGGGGGCCTCAGATCGACGAGTCTCTTCCTCCGCAATACCATCCCTCCTACAGGTTATGTATAGAGGAGTCTCCTAGTGGGCCGAGTTAATGGTTTCCTTCTTCGAGCTGGGCCGAATTGGGCCTCCTGGGCTTTCGGGGAAAATCCCCTTATATTGAGCTCTATGTTGTCTCTCAACATAATGAACAGTAATAATCAAGTCATCGATGTTGCATTTCTTGCTTACTATAGATAAGTAAAACCTACCATTTTTTTATCTATTTATTTTTTTATAATTCTTGAGTAGATCATACAAAATTCATGGTATTAAAAAATGTATTTAGACGTGGACAACGATTCTTCATATAACTTTTTAGTCATTTGCATAATGGTTTTCATGAGATATTCTTAGACGAAACAATTCAAAAAAAGTACTCATTCCTAATATATTGAGTTTATGGGTGTGAAAGGAGTCGAGTTCGAGTGAGTAATGGACGTTTAAGACTTGTTCAATTAACTTTTATTGAATACGAGTCTTGCTCGAGCTCAAGTTTATCAATGAGTCTTGCTCGAGCTCGAGTTTACCAAATCGATCACCTGATGAACATGATTTCCTCTTATACTTTTAAATACTTAAAAGATCTTATGATTACAAAGTTGAAGATAATACTACAAAAAAAATAACAAATATAAGTTATCCAATTTATATTAGTTAAATTGAGTTTTATACGAGTTATTTTATTTAATAACCGATTATAATTGAATGTTCACCGACCGCTTATTTAACAAATGAATTGAGTGAAACTTGAGTACTTTGATCAAGCCGATCTCAAGCGGCTTGCCGAGTAGTCTTGTTCATTTGCAATGCTAACTGAGTCTACATATACTCATTGGGAGGTAATCCCTATTAATGATTTTGAGAAGAACTCAAGCATCCAAACCTCTTCATCCTGGTTTGGATAGTGAGATAAGATAAGATTATCTATACATAGTAATGAAATAGTTTGTGAATAGTAGTGCAATGGCTTGAGTTAAGACGTTTATGGGGTTTTGGAAAATGAGAGAGAAAAAATTAAATAAAAAGATCATAAAGTAAAAATATTGTTAAGAATATAGTTTTTTTAATAAAACTTTTATTTTGAAATTTGAAAATATTGATTTTTTTTATTAATGTTTTGTTTGAAAGTTTGAAAAAGCTGTAATGATAAGATGAAAAAGTTAAAAATTTGAACTTGAAAAGCATTTGTATGTATGGCATTTGGATATTGAGATGAGATAAGATAAAATAAGATGAGATGAGAGTATCTTGCTATCCAAACCAAGTTAAGTTATTTTCAAGTCTTTTTGGGAGTTGCCAAAGATAGCTAGGAAATTGAAAGATATAGCACGAGAGCAGAAAATTATAAAGTCTTCTAAATCCTAATTAAGTCGACATAGAAAAGAGCCCACACTGAAGAAGACTCTCCTAGCTGCTTGTAAGCCACAGAATGAAGTCGCCTCTAATTGCAAGTTGCAAATCAAGAGAAAGTGGCATGGACAGTACGTCATGGGATGCATTATTGTACGTACGTGCCTATACAACAATACAATTTGTCTTTTGTGATAGAGGAAACCATCACGAAAAATTACCAAAACATCACTAAAGATATTAGTTGATGGTTTGAAACCATCACCACGACCGTTACCTAATGTGCGTCATAGAAAACAATTGGTGATGGTTTACTGTTGAACTGTCACTAAAAATATTTTTAGTAACGGTTGGAGATGTTCCGTTTGGTTGAACGTTCGAACGTTCACTTTTTTTGTGACGGTTAAGATCTGTCACAAAAAATAACGTTTGGACATCCAATTGAACATTCGAATCATAGAAGTTAACGTTTGTTGATTATAGTTTGAACGTATCATATTTACGTTTATGCGTCCAAACGTTAATTATAACAAACGTTTGAATTTTTGTTCGAATGTTAATGGACCAATGTTCAAACGTAACGGGTTTAACGTTCGGACATTATTTAGAATGTAAACGAAGGAACGTTCGAAGGTTTGTACAAACGTTAATCGTTTAATCATTCGAACGTTTTGTTCATTTGAGGGTGAGTACGTTCAAACGTTGAGGCCTACATTCGAATGTTACTATATAATTTTGTGTATTAACGTTCGAACATTGGTTCGAATTTGAACCAATGTTCAAACGTTTTTAATTTAAATTTGAACGTACAGATCAGAAATACTAATTTCATAAAATTTAAAAATATAGCAATTGTATCATATTACATACCATCAATTAACAACTAACAATATCTTATAAAATTTCAAAACTAGATATTAAAATTACTTATATACCCTGATAAAATTTAGTTCTTCCTTTTTCCTCGTCCACCACAATTATGTTGCAAAGACATAACACGCTCCATTTGCACTATCATCTCCTGTTGCACTCGCTCTTGGACTTCACTGCATATTCTTTCCTCATGGTCTCTCTGTTGGTGTGGTGCCCACGACCCCACATACAGAAACTCGAGAATCGAGACGCCCGGATGATGACAGCACGGTCACAAATCCCAACGATAAGTGCCAAGTATATGTACTTGCAAAATGTACAACAAAAACAAAGAAGCAGATAATTTAAATAAATCGACTAAGTACCATAATTGTTTAATACAAATTTACTTATTTCAACAAGCGGGAAACAAATCCCGAACACGAGCGAGTGTTCCCAAATCACTCATTCGGCAGAGCCAAATCCTCAGGCTCATCATCAGCATCTGCAACAAAATTTACGATACCATAAAACAGTACCGCAGGATAAGGAATACCATATGAGATGTGAATCTCAGTAAGTAACAATCCAAACAACCTACGAGATAAAAATATATTGATGCAACCAACAATTATGCATGCAAATGATGGAATATGCATTAGACCCCAAAACTTTATTTTCCCTGAAAATCAATATTTTCCAACACACGCCGAAATCCCATTTTGGCACAAAAATATATCCATAAAAAAATTTCCCGTCATTTTCCCTGAAAATGACCCAAAACAAATAATCCACCATTTTCCCAAAAAATGGTTCACATAAAATCATTTTATCCAACACATGCCATTTTCCCAGAAAATAGCCCAATAATCCATTTTAACCTTATGCCATGATTCCCCTAGGGACCATCCGCACACCTTGGCTCCGTTCGTCACACCATGAGTAACGACCATGCGAGTGACTTTGTAACTAGCGATGCCCAGTTCCACGCCCAAAGCATTTGTGGCCAAGCGTCCTCTAACCTTGCCAGCAAGAGGGGCCACAAAGTCAGCACAAGAGCATTACCATCCCATTCGATCCCGTTGTCGCCTAACGCCAACCCAGGGGACGTCACTCAGTATATTTCGCTCCCGAGCGATCAAAGTAACTCCACCGAGATAATACCCCATCTCGGCTTAGGGTCGTGATACACACGCACCCAATTATCATTTCTCACATGAAAATCCAGTTTTCAAATATACACATGAACATGTATGCAATTATGCGAAAACTAAGTTTTCATTTACAAACATGAACATGCGTGCAATTATGCAATGTACAAGACACGACACAAATATCCAGCAGCCAACAATCCCAGCATAATTCACTCACACAACAACTCAATCCACCAATCCAACCGACCCCTTTACTCCTCGGACTTAGTCCGGCACAACCAACCAGTTCAGAGTAAATATGAGTTAGCGCAAAAATACATTTAAATCTCAAAAGTTCTTTGGAAATATACTTACACCGCTATAATATACTTTTTGAAGGATCACGGAGATGCTAGAAGTGGCAGCGCACAGCAACGAAATAATGCATTTTGGACTATGATTGTGGGTCTCAAAAACCCAATTTCAAATGGGGACAAACTAAGACTTAGGATGGCTATGGAATGGTTTAGAGGTGTTGGTGAGGCTAGTAGTGGTGGTCGTTGGCCGTGGGTGGCGGCGTGTGCGGTGGTTGGAAGCTAAAACACCCAAGTCGAAAATGGAAATGGAGGGGCTTCACCGGTGGCGGATCGGAGCTAAGGATGGGTGACTTAGGTAGTTGGGAGGTCGTCGGTGAGGTGGTGAAAGAATGGCGGTCAAAGATGGTGCAGTAGCGGCATTGGAATGAAAGCTGGCCGCGGCTTGAAGTAGTGTGTGGGGGCTAATGGCGGCGAGATAGGAGCTGAAAATGGTGGGAGAAGGTTGCCGACCGGAGGGAAAGAAAATGTGAAGGGCGGTGATGGCAACAAGCGGCGCACGGCGGCGTTGTAGGAGGAAGAAACAAACGGAAGGGAGAGAAGGGAGGGGTGTCACGCGCGCGAGAGGAAAAAACAATGGAAAGGAGAAAAAGGAAAATAAGGAAAAAGAGAAGAGGAGAAAGAAAAAGGGGAAAAGAAAATGTGAGGGAAAGAAATAAGATCTAATCCTCACAACTTAGGTTACTAATTGATCCAAAGAAATGAATTTCAAAACAGTAAGTTGAATAGAATAATTAAACGCAGTGACCAGCTAAAATAATATAATAATTAAAATCTAACAACATAATAATTTTAAAGTCCAACATTAAACTGATTTAAACTAAAGAGCAATTTAAATGCAAAATAATAATTAATATTAAGAAAGCATATCAAAATAAATTTCACAACTTTAAAACCATAAAAATAAACTAACGAGAAATCCGATAAATTTAAAACACGAGAACCAATATTTAAATTAATTAAAATATTCTTTCAACTAAATTACACTAAAATACGGGGTATCCCAGTTGGTCCTGCAAACGCATCTCTAAATGAGACTGCCGTTCTAAGATAGACTATAACCCTTGCTGTCTCGACCTCATATACTCATTCTCACGTCGTGCAGCTTCTAAATCTTTGGTAAGATTATTCATTTGTGAAGTCGATGAGGTTGAGGAGGATGAACATCTATGTTTAAAAGATTTTCCCAAACCTCTTGCCATACTAGACTGTGGCCCGAGCACTTGTGTGGATATGTCTTTGTCACTAGGAGAGAATTCCCTAAAAGCTGACTGCATCTCCATCATTTTTTCCTGTATTTTAAAAGGTAATGATCGTTAATAAGTAACGTATTAAAAGAAATAGTAATAAAAAATAAATTATTCACATGTTGCATAATTTATTTAACAAAATTAACACTGCTTACATAATTATCTACAGTGACAAGATTCATCCACTCACTACGCTCATTAGTGTGACCAGCAGCATAGACATGAATGAGGGAAAAATTTTCAGAATCATCATGTTTCTAACAAAGCGACATTAACAATTTTAAAAAGATAATGTTAGTACTTAAATAAAAAATATCAGAAAAATAAATGAATTCTATAATTTTTTAATTACTATTTTTTCAGCAAGACGGTGGAATGACCTTGAACCGGCATGACGGTGGACAGTCAGAGCGAATATATTATGTGCATTTGTAGAACTCAAGTGCTACAAAATTAATTAAGAATTTTATTGTAATATATACATATAATATATAGAACGAATATGAATGTAAATAATTAAAAGATATAAATGTAAAATACCTGATAATCTGGAGATGCGAAAAGATCACAACACTTTCTCCAATCATCTAACTTCATCTGCTGGAAAGGGGACTACACAGCCTCTTCCAACGTCTCAAACTTCTTGAAATGGTTATGACATCGTCCCTTGTGACGTCGGAATAATGTAGCCATAAACTCATTCACGGTTCTCAAATCCTTGCTACGACCAAAGTTGAGATCGAATTCATCCTAATAAGTGAATCAGGTAAAATATATGATATACTAATCTAGGTGAAAAAAATGTACTCTCAAAGTAAACTCACCAGCACACGACTTTGAATGTGCTCCTTAATCTCATTCGGAACATCTTGTCATGAGCGCATGTAAAATAGAGCGTAAGCTTGAATTACTGTGCCAATATGGGAGGAAAGCGCTGCTGCACTATCATGCACTCCTCCAGTAGAATTATTAGGAATGGTGATTTTTAGTTTTTCGTTCCTTCTATTTTACTCAAGAGAGATGCCATGTGTATAACCATGACCGCGACGTGCAAATGCATCAACTATATGATAATAGTATAATTATAGTTATATAGTTATTGAGACAAAAGTATTAACTATATAATTAATTATCAACGACAATATTTCCTTATTGGTCGGTATTGACTGGCTGTTATTCTCTTGCGTGTTAACTTGATTTTTAGGAGCAGATTCCTCGAGTGGGGAGTCCTCAATGAGTTCGGGACTTGGACTTGTTGGAGTCACATTTCTTCGTTGTCATTTTGGCAGTATCTTTGAAAATGATTAATTATATCAAACAAAATTAATTAGAATAAATTATGAAAAGTTTAGAAATATGCCTAGCACTCACAATATCCTCTTACAAAGCAAAAGCTTCCAACTTGCCAAAACAACCAATCCTTCAAAACAATACAACACTAACTTATTAGAAGCATATATATATATATATATATATATATATATATATATATAAACATAAGGCAAATATCATAAAATTCAAAAAAAAAAAATTCCTTACCAAAATCAATGGAACTAGAGTTTCAAAAAATTAATTAACCCTCTCTCACTCAAGTCTCTCTCACTCTAACTCTCTCTCTGTAACCCACAACCCTCTCTCACTCAACTCTCTCTCACTCTAACCCTCTCTCTCTCTAACCCATGACGACCCTCTCTCACTGTCTCTCTGGGTTATTTGCATGAACGGGAGAATTAGCAGAAATGAGTCTGCTTCCTCCCGTGCGTGTATTCATTCAAAAACTAAATCTTTAGAGGTAACGTTCGAATGTTTAAGTTGTACGTTCAAACGTTAAAATATCCCGCCCAATTTTTAGATGACATTCGAACGTTAAAAAATTTAGGCAAATTTTTTGTAGATAACGTTTGGATGTTGGTTATACACGTTTGAACATATCTTCATATGACAGAGCCTGAAATCTAACGGGAAATTTTTTGCACTTTTATTTTCATGTTCGAACGTTAGGAAATTTGACGTTCGAACGTTTATACATTCCCAGTAAATTTCATCGACTAATGTTTGAACATAAAATTTTAATGTCCGAAAGTTTCAGATCATCATAAAGGTGCCGAAATCGAGCGAGAAATTTCCCGAATTTTTCTTCTCGTGTTCGAACATATTATAATTGTACGTTCGAATGTCAATCGATTTCCTCTCATATATCTCCATTCATGTTTGCTCGTTAAATTGAAACGTTCGAACGCGGAAAGATCATCACATATATGAGGAAATCGAGCGGGAATATATTATTGACGTTCGAACGTAAAAGATGTACGTTCGAACGTTACTTTAGCACTTTATTCAATAGTTAGTATTTAGTAATATAATAGTTATAGATATGTATTTTTCTAGATACTCATAATATTTATCTTTAATATAATTACTTTTTATTTTTGAAAAGTTGAGAAAAATACTTACCTTTTGTGACTATTTTCTTCTTTCATATAATCTTGTTCGAGATATTATTTGTTACTTTTAAATTCTTCTTTACTCAATGTGTATATTTGGGCATCATCTCCAATCACTTGTGAATATGTTGGAGAGAAATGTCCATTTTCAAGATTATGAGAGGTAGATGCCAGTAGGGGTGTAACCGGTCCGGTCCGGTTCGATTTTGGACAAAATCTAAAACTGAACCGGTATGTACCGGTTTTGTATTTTCCAAAACCGATTACGCACCGGTTACCCACCTAAACCGGTACTTCCGGTTTTACCAGTTTGCGGTCCGGTCCGGTCCGATTTTTCAGTTTTTTAAAAATGTAAATTTCATAATTTGTCATTAAAAATTTGTTTATAAAATAAAAAAACTGATTTAAAAAAATCTGTTTTACAACCTGTTATTACAAAAAATCTGTTTTAACTTTAAATAAAAAAATCTGCTTTACTAAAAATTACTTCAATAAAAAATCTGTTTTACTACAAAAAATCTGTTTTACTATAAAAAATCTGTTTTACTAAAAAATCTGATTCACTCCAAAAAATTGCTTTACTAAAAAACTGAAAAAAAAATCTGAAAAAAACTAGAAAAAAATTGTTTTACAAACTGAAGTGTAATGAGTCAATGAGTCAATGACTAATGAGTAATGATTCAATGAAGGGCCGGCTGAAGCTTGCGGGCCCCATGTAATGACTAATGACTATGTGTTTTATTCTTAAATGATATTATGAATTTAATATAACTATATATAAATATTTGTAATACTGATACATTTAATATATTTTCAATGTAATACATTTAAGAGACTATAGTAATTTAATATAACTATATATAAACATTTGTAATACATTTAATATATTTTCAATGTAATACATTTAATAGACTATAGTAATTTAATATAACTATATATAAATATTTGTAATAAATTTAATATTAGTATAGTTATATATATAAATATTTGTAACTATATATAAATATTTGTAATATACATTTAGCCTACTAGTATAGTTATATATTAGTATTAGTTATAATGATTTAGTATAACTATATTAGTATAACTATAATTATAGTCTATATTAAACTATTAATATTAGTTAAATAGTTATAAACTTATATATTAGTATAGCTATATAATATATTAGACTATATAATAGATTAATAGTATTAATATTAGTCTATTAGTATAGTTATATTATATATATTAGTATTAGTTATAGTGATTTAGTATAACTATATTAGTATAACTATAATTATAGACTATATTAAACTATTAGTATTAGACTATTAGTTAAATAGTTATAGACTTGTATATTAGTATAGCTATATAATATATTAGACTATATAATAGTATTAATATTAGCCTATTAGTATAGTTATATATTAGTATTAGTTATAAACTATATATTAGTATTAGTTATAAACTTTTAGTGATTTAGTATAGCTATATTAGTATAGGTATAACTATAGTCTATAGTGATTTAGTATAACTATATTAGTATAGGTATAACTATAGTCTATAGTGATTTAGTATAACTATATTAGTATAAGTATAATTATAGTCTATATTAAACTATTAGTATTAGACTTATTAGTTAAATAGTTATAGACTTATATATTAGTAAAACTAAATAATATATTAGACTATATAATAGTATTAATATTAAACTATTAGTATAGTTATAAGTTATATATTAGTATTAGTTATAAACTTTTAGTGATTTAGTATAGCTATATTAGTATAAGTATAACTATAGTCTATAGTGATTTAGTATAACTATATTAGTATAAGTATAACTATAGTCTATATTAAACTATTAGTATTAGACTATTAATTAAATAGTTATAGACTTATATATTAGTAAAGCTAAATAATATATTAGACTATATAATAGTATTAATATTAGACTATTAGTATAGTTATAAGTTATATATTAGTATTAGTTATAAACTATATATTTAATATTAGTATTAGTTATAAACTATATATTTAATATTAGTATTAGTTATAAACTTGTAGTAAAATCTTTTAGTATTAATTATAAGTATAACTATAGTCTATAGTCTATATTAGACTATTAGTATTATTTATAAACTTATATATTAGTATTAACATTTAATGTAATAATTTATAAATTATAATATGAAATTATTTTATATATGAATATATATAATTATATATATTATATATAAAAATTTCACATATAAATTTATAATTTTATATATTAATATATATATATAAAAAATATATTGTATAAAACTTAATAACTTATATATAAAAATAATTTTTTTTGTATATTTTTTTTATGAACCGGTCCGGTCCGGTCCGGACCGGTTTTCCGGTTTAAAATTACACCCCTAGATGCCAGGGTGAGTAATCTTGAGAAGGAGATGTGACATTTGAAAGGTAATGATCCCACCAGCCTTTTAGTTGGCAAGTTCGCCAGCCTGTAACGATAATATGTAATATAACAATAAGTGTTCGACGTGGGTGGTGATTTGGGCGTTCAAACGTTTTCTCTCGGTTTCGGTTTCCAACGGTTGGTGAGTTTTACGAATCGAATGGTGTTTTAATAAATTTATTAATAATTAACATTATATTATATTATAATTAGTATATGTTATAAATGAAAATTTTAATGCTATAATTTAGTATAATATATATATATATACTATGATAGCATAATACTTTAAATGAAAACAAAATAATATAGTATATATAGTATTCTATATATATAAATCAATAATATATAATTAATAAAACTAACTACAAAACTTACATATATATAATAGACTATATATATAGTATATATAAAATACTATATATATAGTATAGTATATATATATATATATATAATACACTATATATATACTATATAGTATATATATAATATCTATATATATAGACGAAGTTCTTTGTCCTTATTCTTCTAGAGTGATAATATTTCTGATAACTTACATCTGTCATGCTGACTAATTGAGAAAGTAATAATTTTCTCAAATCACATCATCTGAGGGTCATAATTTGTTAATTCCAGATCGAACGGGTCTTGGGAGTCCATCAGTGTTATTGGATTGAGTATTTCTTTGATTGAATTTAATGGATTCAAAAAGAGGATATTCTTCATAAACAATTTGATTATTTTATTCTTTAATCCATTAATTAGTAGTCCTATTTATAGTTGATAATTGATTTGATTTATAAATTTCAAACCATTAATTTGTATTCCTTCTAAGTACTCGTAATATTTTTCTTGAATATAATTTCTTTCTATTTTTGTAAAAGTCGAGAAAAATATTAATCATTTGTGACTATTTTCTTCTTTCATATAATCTTGTTTAATATATTATTTATTAATTTTAAATTCTTCTTTACTTAAGGTATATATTTGTGAATCATCTCTATATCACTTGTGCATATATTGGAGAAGAATGTTTATTTTCAGGATTATGAGAGGTCCATGCCTTATCTGGATGATTAACAGTATATACTGATGTACCAACAAATCAATTATAACAGATCTGGGTATATGATAACTAGAAGGTGCTGGAGAAGAATAATGTGATAAAGATCTTCTAAAAGGTTGAAAGGCAATTTGGGCTGTTCCTTCCGTTTTTTATCTATATATTTAAGATCATCTTTAGAATTATTTTCTATTTTAGGTAATAGAGTAATATTTTCTGAATGCCATTCATTAGGGAGAGTAATTTGATTCCAATTAATCTGTTTAAGAATTTGTATACTAGGATTTTGTGTACTAGATTGTAATAATAAAATATATCATTTTGAGCTAGTAATAAGAGCTTGTGGTTCTAATGTTGTTTTTATTAGTTTATAATGGATCCTATATATATTATATATTATATATAATATAATATTAGATATATGCTATACTATATATATTATAATATAATATTTGATATAGTATGCTATATGTTATAGTATACATTATAATATATAACATATATTAATAATATAATATATTATAGTCAATATTTTGGAAAATCAATCGACAAACGTTCGAACGTACTAAGAATTATGTTCGAACGTTTCATGTATATAAGCCCAAAACCGAACGGCGAAACGTCATTTTCACCGTTTTGTACTCATTCCCGTTTGCACGCCGCCACTCCTTCTCCACCGCCACTGCCGTCAAACCCTGCCACAACCATCACTAAAAGATAGGCATCCATCTTTTAACCTTTAACATGTATTTTATTTGAGATTTGGGTTTGGTTTTGTTTAAAACGGGTCAAGTCGTAGCCAAATTTTCAACTCCATTTTCCAGCCACCACGAGTTGCCATTTGCAAAATAGTCATCATAGAAAAGTTTCTTGAAGTACTTCATTTCTATGGTGGCATTTCAGCATTTAGAACTTTGTAACTTGATTTTCAAGATTTCAATAATGGCTGAGTCGACTCAGTCATTCTGTGTTGTAACGTTCGAACATTTCACCAAGACGTTCGAACGTACGACGTTTCAATTACATAGACGTTATGTCTCCTATGTTCGAGTGTTTATTGTTTTACATTCGGACGTTACTTTTTGTAAAATTTACGTCCAAACATTTAATTATAACTTCCGAACGTCCTACTTTTTAAATTTATTTATGCTTCACTGTTCAGACGTGTATCCTTTGTTCGCACATAAAACTCATACGTTCGAACGTATAACATAAACGTCCGAGCGTACGTCATTTAAATTTATTTACTACTTATGTTCGAACGTGTATGTTATACGTTCACACGTATGTGTTTTACGTGCTAAGGTAAAGGATACACGTCCGAATGTTTTATCTGAACATTCGACCATTTGTTTTACTATGTTCAAACGTTAATGCAGAGCAGCTTAAAATTAACATGAAAAATGCATCAATGTAAATAATTTTTTTTCCTTTTCTATTTTCAGGATAAGGCTCATCCTTTGCATACCAGGAAATGAGAGAGAGAATGAGCCACTCAGGACATTACTCGTATTGAGGCTCGTACTGTTATGGTGAAGTGAGAGGTCCTGATCAATGAGTTCAACGAACTCAAATGGGAGCAGATGAACCTCAGAGATGTCTTTGTCAGTAGAGGCTGGGGAAATATCTGCACATTGAGGAAGAAAGTATACCCCTCAATGGTTCAATAGTTCTATATGGGGATGTGTGACATGCCTTAGGACGCATCGTCTCACACCGTGATTGTAGGCGGTGTTTCAATTGATATTTCACCGGATGTCATTGCCGAGCACCTCGGGATTCGTCGAGGAGTTGAGATATCGACTACGACTGACTCTCTAGGCAAGGTTCGCACATGTATATCTGCACACAGCACACCCGGTGAGGATGTAGGCACTTTTGCATCATCTACTAGCTCATTTGAGCCAGCATCAGCCAGAGATGCTGTAGAGACGTCTTCGTTTATATAGCCCATCGTGTAGGTATCTTCAACGACAAGGTTGATACCTTGACTGAGGAGATACGGAGTACGAATTTCGCGAACAACGCTATCATCTTAGTGTTGTTTACGAAATTCTATCATATTTTGTATTTTGTTTTTAATATATGTAAGGAACAATATTATTTAATATTTCTATGGTTTTTTAATTTCAATTCTTAATTTTCTTTAATGTTATATTTTTCAATTTTAATACTAAATCGCTACACTTCAAATATATATATAAACATAAATATATTTTCCAAACTGAAGAAGACTCTCATAGCTGCTTGTAAGCCAGAGAATGAAGTCGCCTCTAATTGCAAGTTGCAAATCAAGACAAAGTCGCATGGACAGTACGTCATGGGATGCATTATTAATGTACGTACTTGCCTACCATTCATGAACCGAAAAATATCCCACAAGTTCCTTGAAAGTTTTAATTAAAAGTTTTAATTAAACACATGAAGTGAATGATATAGTTGATATATAAAATCCAAACATATCTTATTCACAAAAAGGAAATAACCATTTTAATTAATGGAAAATGCTAGTACTGGAGCTTCTCAAATTCACCACTCAAACTTGCCGTTTGATTATTTTAATTTTTTAATTTTAATTTTTAACTTAATAATTAAAAAAATGACTATTAGTGAATCTATGTATTTTTTTTCTTAATGATTAAAAATATTAGAAAAAAGCTCAAGAGAGAATAGAAAAAAAAAGAAAAGTTTTAAATACATTAGCAGGCATGCCAGTGGTAATGGTTGGGCGATCCGTTAGTAGTAGGCCTGCACACCGCCCAACCCGTACTTATTTTGGCCCCGACCCGACCCGTCCGCATACCATGTCCAAAACAACCCGACCCGTAATAGTCGGGTCAGGGTCGAAAACGAATCCACCCAGTATTCACATAACATCACTGCACTCCAACTAATTAGAGCTCAGACAAACGAAAAAGAAAAACTCTACAAATATAAAATCACTCTGTTGCTAGTCACTTTTGAGTTTTTGGGGGAAGAAAAGAGATTTGGAACGTGGGAAATGGCAGAGGAGGGCGTTGCTAGTCACTCTGTTGCTGAATGTCTTATTTGACAAGTCAAAGTTCTTAAATTTCTTCATTCACTCTGTTGCTCTTTTTTGTAAGCTCCCAAAATCCCCTTTTCGCAATTCTGGGTTGTCTTGCTTTCAAGCAATTTAACTTTTGTGATCCAATGATTGTTTTCATTCTTTCTTGCTTGCTGAAAAATCTGAGGCCAGTACTGCAAAACCATTTATTTATTAAGAAAAGTACTGCAAAACCATGGCCAAAAAGTGTGAGAAGATGAGAGAAATCAAGAAGGACAAGCAAAATCAGAAAAGCTCAAACTCGTATATTTATTAAGAAAAAGAAAGGTTCAGTGCAGAGAAAGCATATGAGTCACTTACCAGATTTGGGTTGGTCGTTTCAATTTCTTTATTCACGCAAAGTCCTCACACGATCTTTCTGAATCTTCCATTTTTGGCATTTTCTTTTCACGATTTCAAACTTCCCATCATAAATGCTTCTTTCATTTTCAGAAATGGGTGTTCAAACTTTTTTTTTGTCATCTATCTATAATAGCCAAACCAAATGAGTGTGATCAACAGGGAAGGAAAGCCAAAAAAGAAAAGCAAAAGGGAAAAGAGAAAGACAGAAGCACCATTTGGAGGAGTTGAAGCCCCGGTGGAAGAGAGACAGGCTGAGCTTCTCGAGATTTCTGGCGTGGGTTGTGGCTACACTTTCGTTTCTGCACAATATACTTAGAGCAAATGGAGAAGTCGGCTGCGCTAGGGTTTTTACTCTGAACACTTGAAGAAAGGTAAGAGTCGGTCTGCCCGTTATTTATCGGGTTCAACCCGACACCTTAGCAAAATCGTATATTTTAGGACGGATCTCATCGGGTCAGACGGGTTGCTCGGGTTAACGGGTTTTTTGCACAGCCCTAGTTAGTAGTATCCTTAATTAATTCACGTAGTCTAAAGACTGGAAATTTTCTCCCAGTCTTTAGACCATGCACCCTTTGCACACACAATATTCTTGACTTGTACGGTTATACCAACATCTTCATCATCTAACTTATTGCTTGGGGCTCAAAGAAAGCATAATAAGTTGAATTAGCATAGTTTGAGCAGTACTAATTGAGGAATGAATCTTTTTGATCCTACGTTACAATATAAATATATAGTTAATAGACTTTCAAGTCAAGGCCGATGGATTCACTTGGGGATGGGTTATCCATCCTACTATATACTGTCCACATACCTCATTTAATCATTTGCTTTCATTAGTCTTGTGAGTGGGTTGTTTCAATGAAAATCCATTCCTCTTTCATGCCATCCGACGACCATTCATTGGAGAAAGTCAAGTTCCTTGATGGGCCTGTCCATTTCCTCTCCTTTCTTTTGCTTTCTTTCCCAAGCAATAAGTTATAAATGAAGAAAACAAAGTGATGTAGAAAATTTTGTATAGAAGATTTGAGTATTTTTTCTAATATATTATGTGTGATAGTAACAGAATCATAATGAAAGGGTTGAACAAAACCATTAACAGGCTCATAATGAAAGTGTTCGGATCACATGTACGATTGTGATCCATCCCCGAATTTATTCAAAAGACCTCACTTTTGGCGAAGGGAAACCGTGGTTACATCCAACCAAGAACAAACAACACAACTAAAAATCAAAAACATCAACAATGCAAATCACATCCCACTAGAGACTATAAGTTCTATCTTATGTAAGGGAGACCAACTTTATCGGTTCTTAGAAGACCTCTCAAGAAAGGAGGAACCAATTCACAATTACTCCATGAAGACATTATAGCACCATCATCTGACGCAAGTCGAGCCAAATAATCTACCGGCGCATTACCTTGCCTGTAGACATGACAGATAGTAAAACATTTTCCTCTAAGCAAACCCATGAGTTCATCCCAATAGTCTTCCAGGTACCACACCGGGCACTTAGCCAACCAAAGCCAATTTACTACTATCTTTGAGTCCAACTCTATTTCCACATAATTCAACCCAAGTAAACAAAAAGTTCTCACTCCTATGAGTAAACCCATAAATTCTGTATAATTGTTTGTCACATTATGTCTCTTCAATTAAAGTGTCTCCCAAGTGCAGAAGAAATGTAGTTGTTTCTAGGAAGAGTACCAAGGTCGATTTCACAGGGATAAAGCTTTTCAAAGAACTGAGTTGTGGTGTTTAAAATGAGGATGCTTATTTATTCAAACTTAGAGAGAATGGTGATGAAGAAAAACAAGCGAAGACCAGCCTTTAGACTATTCATTTTGACCTGGTATGCAATCAGATGAGATGATGTGATTTAATCTTCTTTTCCCTTCTACTTGAACAATGCTTCTATTCTACTAAATCTTTTTGGAAAGTCTTTCAACAACATGGTCTTTGCAGATTCAATAAAACAAAAAAACTAAAACAACCTGTTCGATATCTAAGGGACTTTTTGTCAAACACTTAGGTTGCAGGTTCCTTCTCACGGATTGGTTCAACAAGGAGGGTTAGACTTTCCTAAATTCCTTCAAACATCATTTCGGTCATGAACAAAATGTCTAGTTAATATATATGATTCATGCTCAAAATAAACTTTGAAATACCTCCAGTAAATCGACACCAAACTATCGTTGGGTGATCTAACAAAACCAAAGTCTCACACGAAGCAAGAATACACCATGCCCTTCAGTCAACGATGGATCAAGGATAGGTAAGTGAGCTCTAGAATGACATCAAATAATAGCTGATAAGAAAACTTTTTGGATACTACTTGCTAAGCACAATAGAAATCACAAACCCTAGGAAACTCCAATCGCTCAAAGAAATCTCGAGCCTAAGTTTTAGAAAATTTACTCACACATAGTGTGTTTTTTAACAACCAAAGAGAAGAAAAAAATAAAGCATCATCCAATTCATTTCAGCAGAAAAAACACAGCACAACCACGATTTTCCCGAAAATCGTCTCTGTCCAGAAAAAGACTCCCTTTTCACACAAATAGTTCCCCTTCTTATGCTCCCACCCCAACCTCTGCTCCACTCTCTTTCCCGAATATTCCATGAGTTGGTTATCCCCTCCTGTTCCGTGCGGTTCATCACTGTAGGCTAGGGCTGGAAAAGAAAACAAAGAGAGGAAGAGAGAGGGAGAGAACAAGAGAGGGAAAAAGATGTCAATGTCCTCGTGTAAAGACTCTTTTCTTTTTCTTTCTTTTTTCTTTTCTTTTTTTTAATCATGCATCAAACTTTCCTTCTTTCTTTTTAATGTATTAAGCTAGCATGTAACGTGATTTTGTTCCAAATTTAACTCAACCTTATGCTTATTTAATACATTATTGTCCCTCTATCACATTATCAAGTGGAGTAGAGAAAGCTTTTATCAAGTTTCCATTTTCATCCCTTAAAACACCCCCTGCTCCAGTTCTCCCTGGGTTGCCCCTGCTACTACCATTCGTACTTAGTTTAATCCAACCTTGTTTTGGTCGACGCCAATAAACAGGTACCATACGTTTCCTATATGGAGGTCTCGGGTTGATATTGAGCTCAATTAGCAGCCTCTCATCTTGACCAGAAATTACCTGATGACCATGGGCCTTCTCATTGATTTTTGCAATCCAAAATTTAACTTTACTCCACATCTCTTCCACTGACTCTTTTCTACCTTCCATCCCAACACTACACCTCCTAGTCCATAGAACCCAGGTGACAATGGCAAGAATTATGCCAAATAACAGTCCACGGGTTGACCTCTTTGTTGCTCTATGATACCATGCAATCACCATCTCAGCCCAAGTTCCAAAATCATAACGCAACAGCCCCACATGACTAGCACATCTCCTCCAAATATATTTAGCCACCTCCCTTGATACTAGAACATGGTTCAGATCCTCATAAGCCCCTTCTGAACAACAATCACACATAGATACAAGTGGCATGCCCACTTTCTTAACCTGTCATCCACACTTAGTGCATTGTTAAAACACTTCCACAAAATAATAGTCATCTTCTTTGGAATACACAGATGCCATATCCATTTCTCCCATCTAATTTTTGGAGCTCTTATTCTTATCAGTTGTGCTATAGACAACCGCCCTGGGGAACCGGTGCCCACGTAGAGATGAAAAGGGGATGTTTCATTTGGAAGACTCAAAACGCCCGAAGCCAACCCCTCCTCTTCCCTTCATCTTCTCCAACACCAACACACCTCTCCTTCTCTCTCTCTCTTCTCTTTCTTTTGCTCTCTTTGCCAAACCTAAGAAGCCATGCAGATCCCGGAAAAGCTTCTCGAGTACAAGTTCCCCATCATCGTATGAATAGAAACGGTGCCAGTTTTGTTCCTCAGCCAGACCGGAGACAAAGAAAGATGGGGGTGCATTCTGGGGACAGAGTGATGGAAATAGTGAAGAAGCAAGATTCGGGAGGTCTAATTTGGAAGTGAATCAAGCTCACTACCACTTGCAAAGCCAGTGCTGAGAAGTGCCTCCTCCATGTTTGGCAGAATGAGGCTGTCCTAAGAGCTTGTTCTGAACCACCTCCTTCGAAAACCTCAGGAGCTAGTACTGATGTAGCTAGTGAGAAAGACAACAGGAGCAGTTAAGTAAATGAAATGAGTAAGAACACCTGGTAAGCCTGAAAGGAGTTAATTTACCCATTCTTGTAGTTCAATGTTTCCTTTTAATTAAAATTTAACTGGATATTGTAGCTGACCACCATTTTAAAGTTACCAAACTTGGTTGACTCCACCTGAAGATGATCTTGCGCTATAATTGTATATTCTGCCTTTCCATGTTTTAAAGCTGTAAAACAACTTCTATCTGATGCAGGTGTCTCCCATTTAGCTTCCAAAACACCCAATACCCCTGTGCTGCTAAAAACTTTGAAGGTTAGTTTTAAATGGAATATTTTTATACAAGACTTGAACTGTGCTTCCCATGTTCGAGGTTTCTGAAAAACAAAAAATTTGACTTAGAAGATACGCGGAGATCCAGAAGATCATAGGAGATGGAGAAGATCAGAGGAGACAAATCTGATGAAGATGGAGATCAGTTTCAGAGCAGATGGAGATCAGTTTCAGAGCAGATGGAGATGGAGAAGATCAGAGGAGGAAGGGTACGTGGAGATAAGAAAGGGGAAGGGAAAGGAGGGAGGGAAAAGCTATCGGCAGACCAAGCCGAAACAAATCACACTATCGCAGTATTATTTCGAATGAAACGGTTCGTTTCATTAAATCACCACGTAGGACACGAGTACACACCGGTTCCCCAAGCCGGTTGCATTCAGCATTTTTCTATTCTTATACATTCCCAAGCCCCCGACGTACTGAAATTACCATCCTCCTTAGGCAACCAAACCAACCTATCTACGCCATTCATATGCCCACACATAGAGTTCACAATATCTTGTGCCTTTTGAGAGCCAACCAGACGGAAAATTAAATCCACATCCCATCCCTCATCTAACCAAACGTCTTTCAATTTCAGTCTAGGCTGAGACACAGGAACACTACTTGCAAGGGCTTCCTCTACCAACCATATATCAAACCAAAAGGAGATTCCCCCCTCCTTAGGCTTCCATTTTGAGTGTTCATAGATGCTAGGAATGCAATAGGCTCATAGATCTGAACGCAAGTTGGGGCTGGAATACCTGGTCATGTTTTTTTTAAGATCAAAGATAACATTGAATTAAAATAAATATACAAGATGAGAGAGAGAGTTTCCCAATGCAAAAACCTATTACCATAGCCGCAATGCTCGGAGTCAGAGAAGTAAAATAGAAAAGAAAAAGCTAATGAACCATAGGTTCTGGCCCTTGTGCCTTAGCTGAGCTATATTGGCTATTTGTGTTGATTCAACAAATAGATTGATTGGGTGTAGCTGTAAAATACAAGCAATAAAGATACACTACATTTGAGTGTTCTAATGCATTTCCTAAGAAAACTCCACTTTCATTGTCTCCACGTACGTTCTCATTCAAAAAAAAAAGTATGTAGAGGAATAGCTAGAGACGAAAAATCTCAATCATTTATAGCACCCAATGAGTATCTGCCGCATAAGAAACAATTAATCATATAATTCAAGATTGCAAAACATTATTTTTTACCATCGTTTTATAGAAAGTGAACATCTTCCTCCAACAAATTTTCTTGTTAATTAAGAAAACTATTGAAAACAAAGTTCATGTTGTCATTCAAATAAAATAAAAAATAATTATATCCATCATCCTCTTCATCACCATCCCCTTAGGTGACATTAATGTTTGGATTATACATATTGAATGATAAATACCTTTCCAATTATTTAATATCATGATAGATGACGATGACCAAAAAGATGGTGTATAGAACTTCTCAAAAGTTCAAAACACAATACAAAAAGTCTCCTCTCTGGCTTGCAAACCAGAGGTGGCGAAATAGTTTGGGTTTACTAGTTTCTATCAAGGTCAGTTATGGCATATGAGGAGGAAAATATGATGGATGGTCTTGAGGACCAATGGAGGAATTTCAGGTTGACAGAAGAAGAGGAGGTGGTTCTGGAAATAGACAGCAGTGATTGTGAAGAGATATCACGAAAGGGTGACAGAAGCCTCATTGGGAAGGTTTGCACAGATAGAGTTGTGGGAAAGGATCTCATTAGCAACACAATGGCAAAAATATGGAGGATTGGTAAAAGGGCTACCTTTCAAGAAGTTAATAAAAATGTCTTCACTATTATGTTTGAGACCTATGCGAATATGCACAAAATTCTAGAGGGCAAACCATGGACGTTTGATAATGCTTTGTTTCAGTTATGGCCACACGACAGTGTTATGCGGCCTGGAAAACTCAATTTCGATAAGGAAGTGTCCTAGTTGCAAATACATAACTTACCTCTTGGCTGCATGACAGTGGAATGGAGGACTCAAATTGGAGCATCTGTGGGATGAGTTCTAGAAGTTGATGTTGAGGAGGACGGCATTGGATGGGGGAGATGTTTACAGATAAGGGTGGAAGTCTTTCTCTATAAAGCCATCTCAAGAGGTCGTTTTATAAGCTATCAAGGGTCTAAACACTGGGTTCAAGTCCGATATGAGAATTTACCTAAGACTTGTTTCCAATGCGGTTGGATAATTCATGGTGACGAAGGGTGTAAGTCAGTTTGTGAGGATAAAGGAGAAAATGCAAGGTCAGGCCCACAGTTAGGGCCTTGGTTACGTGCTGAAAGAATAATGAGACGGCGGCCATCATCTTCTAGCAATGGTAGAGGAGAAGGGGGAAGGGAAGACGACAAGGACAAGGGCAGGATGGATGTGGAGACCACTGCAAGCAGCCCAACTAAAGGGTTACCGGAGAAGGGAGGGGAGCAAAGTCAACGTGGCAACTTTTTTCCTCAGCTCCAGAACCCTATAGTTGTACAAAGGGGAAGCACTATAGGCATAGGGAACAAAGAGCTATTGTCAGCGGAATCAGAGGGAGGGGACGTAGTATTGGGAACAGTTCCTTCCTCAAAATCAAGGGAGAAATTCTAGCAGGATTTGCAAAAAGGGATGTATTTTCGACGCCAAAACCTGATGGAGGGGGGGATGATGGGCCGGAATTGTTCTTGAGACTCAAATATGCGATGGGCCTGGGTCGGGGAATGGGCCTCAACCTAACGTAGGGTTGGTGTTGGATAAAAAGGTCCTTAAAACACTGGCCTCTATTACTCCAACGGCTAGTAACCCAGTAAAGGAAATACAGGAGCAGTCGTGTTCGATTCTAAGTACTCGAAGGCAGGGAGAGGTTCGAAAATGGAAGAGGTGTATTTGAGTTCAAGGAATTTCTCCAGCAGTACCTGCATCTCACCTTTCCCTTAGGAAAAAAGGGTATGCAGATGATAAAAAAGTTAGCTCAATTCCTTTAAAAAAAAAGTTGGAAAACTCGAGCTGACATTAAGCTGGTGGATAGCACTAGCCTTGTGAAATCAGTGGTGGCTGCAAGTCAACCCCGCCGGTATCAATGAAATTGTTAAGCTAGAATTGTCGGAGGCTTGGGAACTCCTGAACAGTTCAAAACCTTTGCTTGATTGTGAAGGATAAGTTGCCCGATTTGGTTTTCTTGATGAAGACCAAATTGTCTTATGTTAATGGTCTTAGGGTCGCAAAGAGGCTAAAGTTTGATGGGTGCATTGTAGATGACGCCAGAGGAAGGAGTAGAGGACTTATGCTTTTGTGGAAACAAGATGACATAATAGAATTGGTAAATTACTCCCAACACCATATCAATGTATTTGTTAAGAAAGGTGCAACTTTAAATGGTTGCTATCTTTTTTTTATGGCCAACCAAAAGCTAACCTATTAAACCAAACTTGGAAGCTACTATCTTCATTCAAGCCTTTAGATGGGGGATGGGGAGTTATAGGTGACTTTAATAAGATATTATACAAGGAATAGAAGGTGGGGGGGAGTCCTCGAAGTGAAAGACTAATGAGTATGTTTAGGAGGGTGATGGAGGAAGGAAATCTCTTTGATTTGGGGTGGAAGGGAAATCAGTTTACTTGGTGCAATCTTCATGAAGATGAGTCTTTTACCAAAGAAAGACTTGACCAAGCCATTGCCAACAATGTTTGGAGAGTTAAATAGCTTGAGTTCTCAGTAGAAACTCTCCCTGCAGTGTGCTTTGATCACAACCCAATACTACTGCAATGTAGTAGTAAAGGGCCTTCAATTCGAAGGACTCATAACTTCTTTAAGTATAAATCAGGCTATAATAAGGAGGTGGGATGCAGTGATGTTGTTTCTGAAGTTTGGAAGAGTAGAAGTGGAGGGGGGTCAATCATATGGATAGTGTGCTGTGTAAGTTGGAAGCAACCAAGAAGGGATTGAAATAGTGGAGTAAAAACATAGTAAGGGACAAAGCAAAAGCCATTCAGGACAAGACCAAATTGTTAAGCAAGCTGCAGAATGAAGAAGGACCTAGCAATATGACTCAACAGAAAAAGCTACAACAAGATTTAGACTTCCTTTTAGACCAAGAAAACGCATGGTGGGGACAAAGAGCAAAGAGACATTAGTTGTTAGGCGGGGATAGAAACACAGAATTTTATCATGCATGTGTGAACCAGAAGAGGAAAAAAAACTCGATCAATAGAGTCTCTGATATGAATGGTGCAGTTTTAATTGGGGAACCTGAGATAGTAGATGGCTTTTAGAGATACTTCTCTTCAATTTTCCAGTCTGCACAACCAAACTCAGATTGTGTGGATCAGTGCCTTAAGGGGATCAATACAAGGTTGTCAACTGAAATGCAACAACAATTGGAGAAGGACTTTACACAGAAAGAGGTAGAAGAGGCCCTAATGCAAATGTCACCCTTTAAGTCTCCTGGGTCTGATGGATTCAGTCCAGGCTTTTACCAAGAACACTGGAAACTAGTGGGGATCGAAGTGACTCAGGTAGTTTTAGAATTTCTCAAAACAGGGAAGATGCCAAAGGACTTAAACCACACCCATCTAGTGCTAATCCCCGAGGTCAACTCCCCCAACTCAATGCATGAATATAGGCCTATCTCCCTCTGTAATGTTGTTTACAAACCGATTTCCAAAGTCTTGGCAAATAGAAGAAAGGTATGTTGGATAAAGTGATATCTTAGAACCAAAGTACCTTCGTCCCCAACAGACTGATTACAAATAACATAATGGCGGCTTATGAATTACTCCATACCATGAATTCTAAATAGAAGCCAGGGAAGGCTTTATGGCTATCAAGTTTGATATGTCAAAAGTATACGACAGAGTGGAGTGGGTCTTTCTAGAAGAAATGATGCTTAAGCTTGGGTTTGGAAAGAAATGGACTGATCTAGTGATGGAGTGTGTAAAGACAGTCTCTTATGCTATCATGACTAATGGGAACCTGGTGAAATTATTTTACCATCCAGAGGCTTACGTCAAGTTGACCCCTTGTCACCTTATTTGTTCTTAATTTGTGCTGAAGGCCTCAGCACTCTATTGTACAAAGCAGAATCTAAGGGTCTCATCAAGGCGGTGGTAGTGACAATGAGTGGTCTGAGGATAAATCATCTCCTTTCTGCTGACGACTGTCTAATCTTTTGTAGAGCAAGGCTAGTTGAATGGTACCTTATCTGTGACTTACTACTTCTATATGAGAAAGCATCAGGCGAAACTCTAAACAAAGAAAACACTAGTGTCTTTTTCAGTTCGAATACTAGGAAGGAAGCTAAGGAATTTATCTTGTAAGAAGTAAATGGATTAAGATGCAATGACTATAACAGATACCTTGGTCTCCCAACTGTGGTGGGGAGATCCAAGTATAACACTTTCAGAGTTTTGAAGGAGAAGGTATGGAAAAAGATCAACAGCTAGAAAACATAACTCTTGTCCTCAGCAGGGAAAGAGATCCTTATAAAGAGTGTGCTATAGGCTATCCCAGCCCACACCATGAGTGTATTCAAACTGCTTGGGCTGCATCTCAAAGAAATAGAAGCTCTCTTGGCTAGATTCTGGTGGTGTAATAAAGGTGAGGGGAAAGGCATCCATTGGAAATCATGGAGGTCTTTGGGAGAGGTTAAAAATCAAGAAGGTCTGGGGTTGAGAGACCTCATCAGTTTCAACAAAGCTCTCCTAGCCAAGCAAACATGGAGAATGATCCAAGAACCTAACCCACTGGTCTCTCTAATTTTTAAGCAGAAATACTTCTAGAAGTTTGATCTAATGGAGGCTAAATTGAGAGGTGCTTCCTCTTTTATTTGGAGAAGTTTATGGTCTAGCTTGGAATTGATTAAGGAGGGGGCTGAGTGGAGGGTTGGTAATGGAAATATCATAAACATCTAGAGGGATAAATGGCTACCTAGCCCTGTGACATATCAGATTCAATCTCCCATAAATATACTGCACCCTGAGGCCAGAGTAGATGAATTGATAGAAGAGGGCAGCAATTCTTGGAAGAAAGAATTGGTGGCAGCAGTTTTCAATGAAGGTGAAGCTCAAGTTATATGTTCCATTCCAATTAGCAGTCGAGGTTCCAAAGATACGCTGATTTGGGTAGGGTTAGAAAAAGGAATCTTCATTGTTAAGAGTGCCTACTTTTTGAAAACTATGGTTTTGAATAGAAAAGCAAGAGAAGCCTCAACAAGGGGGGAGAATCAATTGATGTGGAGAGATGTATGGAATCTAGAAGTACCTGGTAAGGTTAAAATGTTTATTTGGAAGTGTCTTAATAATATTCTTCCTACAAAAGACAATCTTTATAGGACGAACATTATTGAGCACAACCTTTGTCCACTTTGTACACGAGAAGTGGAAACAATAGTACATGTTACGTGGGACTGCCCTGCTACAACAGATGTATGGGGAGGAGAGACTAGCAGTTTCTGCAAATGGAAGAGATACCACTTTGATTTCCAGCTGCTGTGGGTTGAGATGAGGAATAAGCTAAGCAAAAAGAGTTTAAAGTTGGCATCAGTAATGTGTTACCAGCTCTGGGTAAGAAGAAATACCTTCATTTTTCAAAATCAGTTTATGCATACTGGTATTATGGCGCCCCCGACCCCCCATATACGGGAACACGGGGATCGAGACGCCCAGATGATGACAACACGGTCACGCATCCCGACGTAAGTGTCAAGTGTGTGTACATGCAACAGTGTACAAATATAACGCAGCGGATTAGTAAACTAAGTACCAAAATTTAAATACAATCTAAACATCAGTAGAGGTTTAAATAGTAGTTATACAGTCATCCAAAAAATAAAGTTTAACACATGTCCCAAATAACAAATGAGTGATCTCAAATCACTCCTCGAGCGGAGCCGTCTCCTCAGGTTCGCCTTCATCATCCTCTGCATCAAAATCTGCATTACCAAACACGGTACCTCAGGTAAGTATAACCCAAACAATTCTCAGGAATAAAAATGCATTTAATGCAACCAACATGCATGCATATGATAAAATACGCATTTTAACATAAAACATCAAATGATAATTTTCAACACACGCCAAAATTCCAGTTGGCCCAAAAATACCCATAACACATTTTTCCAGAAAATGGTTTACACAAAATCCAACACACGCTATTTTCTCAGAAAATAGTCCATTTTTAACGTATGTACCATGATCTCCCCTCAGTACAGCGCGTACGTGGCCAAGCATCCTCTACGCAACGAGCGACGCCCAGTTCAGCGCCCAACGCGTACGTGGCCAAGCGTGCTATAATCCCCGCCAACAAAGGACCACGGAGTCGGTACGAGACCATCTCGTCCGATCCCACTATCGCCCGACGACAATCCAAGGGACGTCACTCAGTATATTACGCTCTGAGTGACCAGAGGAGCTCCACCGAGATAATGCCCCATCGCGGCTTGGGGTCGTGATACACACGCACCCAGTAAATCATTACACATGAAAACCCAGTTTCCAACACACACATGAACATGAATGCAATACACAAAAAAACTCAATTTTCCATTACAAACATGATCATGCATGAAATCATGAGATGTACATGTACCAACACGATTCAACAACCATCAATAACCAATCCCAACAAATCCAATCAAACAACTCCATTCACCAATTCATCCGACCCCCGAACTCCTCGGACTCATTCCGGCAAAACCAGTCAACAGTTTAAATACAGTGTAATGTGTTAGTGTAAAAATACATTAAATTCACAAGAATTCTTTGAAAAATACTTACAGCGCTATATAGCAATTTTTGGAGGATCACGGAGGTGCAAGAAGTGGAAATGCAGCTGCAGACCAGTGCCAAATGCACTATGGCTGTGGGTTACAGATACCCACTTTTCAACGGATGCAAACGAAGACCCGAGATTGATAGGGTAGGGCCTAGGGATGTCAGTGAAGCTAGTGGTGGTGAAGGTTGGCCATGGGTGGCGGCGCAAATAGTGGTTGAAGACCAAAAATACCCAAAATGAAAATGGAGTTGGATGTGCTTCACCGGTGACGAATCGGAGGTGGGGTTGGGTCCAATGGGTTGCTTGGAGGTCGAGGATGATGTGGTGAAGAAATGGCGGCCAATGGTGGTGCGACGGCGGCGTTGGAGTGAAGAAAAGGCCGCGGCTTCGTGTGGCGCGTGGAGGCTAACGGTGGCGCGGCTGGTGCTGAAATCGGAGGGGTGGTGTCGCCGGCGGCTGGGGAGCCGGGCGGTGTCGCACACGGCGGCGCGACGTGACCGGGCTGGGCGGACGATTAAACGGACGGAGAGAGAGAGGGAGGGGGCTGGGTCGCGCGGGAGAGTGGCCAGAGAAAGAAAAAGAAAAGAAAGAAAAGAAAGGGAGAAAAGAAAAAGGAAGGAAAAAGAAAAGAGGAAAGAGAAAATGTAGGGAAAGAAATGAGGTCTAATCCTCACATCTTGGGTCACAAAAATGATCCAACGGAAACGATTTTAAAACAGCAAGTGAAATAAAATAATTCAAATGCAGTGATTAAAATGAAAATAAATAATTAAACCCAACATTAAGTTAATTTAATTTGAGAAGAAATTTAATCACATAACAATAATTAATTTAAGGAAAGCACTTCAAGAATAATTTTCGTAAACTTAAATCATAAAAATATTCCAATTAAAAATCCAATAATTATAAAACAAGAGAATAAATTCTGAATCAATAAAAATAATTCCTTCATTAAAAATACACTAAAATACGGGGTGTTACAAGTATACTGGCTAAAAAGGCTCAAGTTGATTTATCCTTTTTTGAAGAGACCAAACATAACTGTTTAAAGAGTACAGAAGAGACTCATGGGAGAGGATCAACCCAAACATGGAAACCACCTACATGGCCATATGTCAAAGTGAATTTCAATGCAGCTTTTGAAAAAGCTAATGGCAGGATGGGTATGGGAGTAATCATCAGAGATTCAGAAAGGGCAGATTGCTAGCTATGGTGACAATCTCTAAGGACCACATCTCTTCAGCTGCCCAAGCTGAAAGTGTTGCTCTTCATAGAGCTATGGACCTTTACACTGAGCTTGGTTTAAACTAGGTTTGTTTTGAAGGGGATGCCAAGGTGGTTGTGGATGCAGTGAACTCCAAAAATGAAGATAACTCGTGGCTTGGACAAATGACAGAGGATTTGCAGCAGTTGATGAAAAGCAACCAAGCATGGAGCCTTAATTTTGTACACAGGTCAGCAAACAAAGCTGCTGGCACAGCAACCTACTTAGCTATTAGGGATGTTTGTGAAAAATTTTGGCTAGAGGATGGCCCTCCTAAGGTCTTAAACTCAGTCCTGGGGGAGGCAGTTATGCATGATGCAATTTTACCTGGTTAATGAAATCATTACCTTTAAAAAAAAAGTTCAAAACACAATAAGAACATATATATTGAGATAGTTACAAATGGAAAACCCGATGCCAATAGCAACCAATAAGCAGTGACCACGGAAGAAAAAATAACATAATTCAAGATTGCAAAATATTATTTCCTAATTTCTTTATTACTATCATTTATATAAAGGAAAATCTTTTCCTCCAACTAATTTCCTTTTGATGGAAAAACAGATCATGAAAACAAAGTCCAAGAGTTGTGAGTTGAGGTATATGAACTTGGTTAATGATTGTCTGGTTTGCCAAACACTCTGACTGTCACTGTAGAGAGTACCCTTCTCATTCTTCTTACCCAACTTCTCAAAGAAACTCTAAAACCAAATCATCTCCTTTGAGGCTTCAGATACAACAACATACTCGGCTTCTATGGTAGACAGATCAACAATCCTTTGCAAGCTTGAAACCTAAGACACAACGGTACCACCCATAGTGTATACAAAATATGTAGTACTCTGTAACCCTACAATTCCAGACCAGTTCCTATAAGCAATGACACGTATATGAAAAACCCTTCAGGTACCTCAATATCCACATTACTACCTCCCAATGTTTCTTTCTTAGATTACTCATAAACCTACTCACAACTCCTACTGTATGGGCAATGTCTGGTCTCATACAGATCAGAGCATACATCATAAAGCCAATAGCTGAGGCATATGGTACCTTATTCATATAATCATACTCCTCTGTCTTCGGTGACTGCTCCCTTGTAAGTCTGAAATGAGTTCCTAAAGGTGTGTCCACTGGTTTGACTTTGTCCATGTTGAACTTGTTGAGTAATTTGTTAACATTCTCAATGTGGCTTTGATTCTTTCTCTGATAATTCTCATGCCAATTACTTCTTTTGCAACTCCAAAATCCTACATTGTAAACTATTTTGACAATTGTTTCTTCAAATTGGTGATGTCCTCAATACTGAACCCTACAATAAACATATAATCCACATACAACAATAGAATAATATAGTTGTCAAAATGCCGAGTATAACAACGATAGTCTGCCTGACATCTAGTATAACCGGAACTACACGTGTGAAGTTCTCCCACTTTCTGTACCACTGCCCTAGAACTTTTTTCAATATAGATATTAAAACAAACAAACTCTATGTACTCTACACAGAATTTAAAAAAAATAAATAAATAAAATGGCGTCGTTTTGAGGAGAACTCCCCAAAACGTATTTGGTTTATATTAGGTTTTATTAAAAACTCCCCCTCCCCCAAGCGAGTGCTCTATCTCTCTCTCTAGATTGATTTTGTATTTTGTTTAATTTTTTCAGTTGGTTCTGGGGGGGGGGTGGTCGGATGGTCGCAAGGGCCAATTTGGGGGGGGGGGGGGGTGGGTGGGTTCAAGGGCCCTACTCTCCCCCTCTTCGCCCACGCAGAATAAGGGGTGAGGCTGGCGACCTTCCGTCGGGGGGGTGTGGGTAGCACCCCTACTTCTGCGGAAATGCTTTCATAATGAGTCTAGCTTTATATCTCTTGCTGCCATCATACCCAATCTTTAAACGATATACCCGCTTGTTTTCTAAAGCTTTCTTCCCTACTAGAAGTTCAATTAGCTCTCATGTCTAACTCCCTAATAGAGAGTCCATCTCATCTTTCATTACTGACTTCCACTTGCTCAAATTTTCATCTCATAAGATTTCATCATAACTCTAAGGCTCACCACCATCAATCAACAAAATATAGTTTAAAGTGGGTGAAAACCGTTGTGGAGGTGTAGTAGTCCTAGAAGACCTATGAACAACAATTGTAGGTGTAGACAACTTTGGATCTGTCTGTGGAACAATAGGAACGGGTGCACTAGGCTTATTCTCCTTGTTAGTCATACTTCTGCTCTACACTGTGATCACAAAAAGTTAAACTCATAATACTTATGCTCTAGATTGCTTGATCCCGATGTCATATATAGAGTACCGATGTTCTGACAATGAGCCAAGACAATCGCTCCTTTTGTAACCTTCCATACACAACTGAAAAAATATATCGAATGACCATCATCATCAATCTAACCCACCGAGACAAGATTTTTCTTCCGCTCAAGAGCATGTTTCACATTTTGTAAAGTCCATTCATTTATGTTTGGAAGTATAATGCACACATCTCCAATTCCCATGACATCCAACGCTTCTCCATTAGCCAAATACACCTTACCAAAGTCACCAACAACATCGTTCTACATGATTTCTCAATGTGAAGTGGTGTGAAATGAAACTCTCAAATCCAACACACAATCATCAACTAGACTATGAACCACAAGAAGTAGAGCATCATGTACTTCCTTAGTCATTTTGTCTAGACAAGGCCGCCATAAGATCCGCATTGGTCTTTTCCTTGATAACATTATGTGCAACTTACCTTGATAGAGCCTACCAAATAACCTCCAGAACCTATCGGTCTAATAGGTTCCAATCCGCATCTTCTATGTTATCCGACTTCTTCCCCAACAGAGGAAGACAAAGTCTCTTTCCGTAGAGATAATTGTCAATTTGCATCATCCAATACCCAAAATTTGCACCATCAAACTTCTCGATTCTAGACACCGTCACTTCTTCTTAGGTTATCGTTCTTACTCAAACCTGAACCTAAACGAGTTGTTAGGAACAATAAAATAAAAAGTAAAGCAAAAAATAAAATCAATCACACATGACCACAAGATTTACGTGGTTTGACAATATGCATACGTGCACTGAGATGCAGAAGATTTTATTCAAATGAAAAAATCAAATATACATACAAGGGTTTAATAAAGTTTAAGCAAATCTTAATTTGTGGGTTGGGTCAGATTAATAAACCCTAGTCTGCAGGTCTTGTTAGACTCAGGGTCAAAACGGCTTGGGCCGAGGACCTATAGCCTACGCTCCATGGCCCAAACCTCGCTCAAAATCCACCAAAAAATTGAAACAAATTCTTGTTGGGTCAGATCAACAAAACGGACCGCACACAAACAAAAATAAGGCTCTACGCAAACAAGCCCAACAAGCTAAAGACACTTAAATGTTAGTTTTAACCAAATTTCACCACAGTTATGTGTAAGCAAACACTATTGCTCTTTAGAGCATTCGCTGCGGCTAGGGCATGCATCTGCCCTTGCAATGCAAAACTTACCTAATAAAGAGCTAAAACAAATGCATCTCATGTAAAGTCTACAGTAAATCTTTATATGTATATGTAAGGTTATTGTTGCTCACTCATCTATTATTTTATCTTATTTTCTCTCTCCTCTTGCACAACCACACTGACCCAGACCCCTCTCTCCTCTCGCACAGCTCTAGCCACACTTAACAAAATCCCACTCTTATTTCTCTGCCTTTGTTAATTTCTTTCACAGCCACACTAGGCACAATACAGTTTGTAGTCACCTGCAGTACATTTTGTTGTACGTACATTAAATATTAATAAAAGTTTCAAATTAATTTTATACATATTTTAATAAAATTGTATTTGACAATAAAATTAATTTATGGTTGTTGAATAGGTTTTATACACTTTAATGCGTAGATTATTGAAAATTTTGGAAATTAAAATAAAAAGTATTTTAAAATAGATATAAAACATACATTAAAGAATAGACAAAAATTAGAAAAATTAAAAAATAATAATATATTTTATTAGTACAGAAAGAGAAATGTAATTCAACGTGGGATAAAATTTTGAATGAATAAGCAAAGGGTAAAAAGTACAATTTTATCTAAACTTTGACTAAAATTTTAATTAGCTCAATGTGAATGATCTAACAGGTGATACAAGAAATAAACTTGTAAATTATATATATACAAGCCTATAACCTGCGCAACGTGTGAATTGTCATAAAATAGAGAAGTGATTGTGAAATATATCTGAATTTCTATATATCCAAATATGTAGGTTATAAAATGGGATATAGTATATATCCGAATACAAAATTCTTTCTAACCAAAACATTGCAGAGTCGAACCAGTCTCCACAGCTTCTGTTGTCCACCATCTCCTGCGTAGCTTGTGTTTACTAAAACATACGCATCTGTCTACTATTGAAACCTTGTACAACCCACAAAAGATGGACATTAAAGCCAACAAACCTACCAACCAAATCAAGAAGTAAAACAAAACCATCAATCAAATACTTGCGCATTCACTGCTTTCAGTTATCCAAATTTAACCATTTTTTTCACTAGGGTGTGCGAGCGTTGCACCTTCTAGGCTGCCTAACAATTTATTCAACTACGATGGAGATTTTAAAGTCTAAATTAAAATAATAAATTCATTAATAATAGGGTACTTAAAAAAAAAGTGCCTAACGATTTATTTCAGGCGTCGTCATCTCAATGGTAGGCTTCCCAATAAGCCGCCACCTTTCCCAAGCCCAGCAGCCAATACTGCCATAAAAATGATCTGATTCTTGCATTGCTTGCCAACGGTGTACTTATCCCATGCAATAGTCCGATTTAAACTTCAATTTTAAAATATAAAAACTAATGTAAAACAGAAAATAATATTTAGAGGATTTTTTTATCAGTTTAAACATGAAACAAATTAAAAGTGTTTCATTAAAAAAATAAAAACAGAGAGAGAAGGAAAAAAAGGGCAGTATTTGTTTTGATTTTACCCTGAAGTCTTGTTGGTCCATGGAGAGCGTGGGACGAACAAGGAAGGTAGAGAATATTGGCATTGTTTCACATGGGCAACCAACCATGGATGAAGAAGAACATAATGCCCCTGTTTTAGCCCCACAAAAATAGAGCACCGCAACAACTAAGCACGTACGTCTCTCTTTCTCCAACTCTAGGGTTTTTCCTACCACTTAGCTTATATATAGATGAACATATACGTTCTTTTCTGGATATAGAAACTACTAAGCGTGTGCTGCCGCCAGTCATCACACAATCCCAAACCTATATTTTATTTTATTTTCCTCCACAAAACCTCGAAGACCCTCGTTGCAATGACCAAAGCCTCACGCCGTTGCCAAGCCCCACCACCACAGGGAAGCCCCACAGCCAAGCTAGGTTCTACGTCGCAGCCCCCCACCACAGTGACCAAAGTCTCATGCACGACGAAAACCACCCATGACCTAACACTGCCAAGTCTCTCATGCACGAAGGAAACTGCCAAGCCTGATCAGCCACCATGCAATGACAATATACTCCACAAATCTACCCACGCCACTGCAAAACTTTGGAAGGGTTGCTCTGTTTTACACCACCAGCAACAGAGGAATTTTCTCTCCACCTTGAGCCATGTCACCAGCCCCACCTCGACGTCGCCACTTACATAGACAGCGCCACCAGGCACCCCACACCACCCCAAGCCACCTCTCTCTCTCTCTCTCTCTCTCTCTCTCTCTCTCTCTCTCTCTCTCCACCATGAATGACAATTCAATCTCCCTCCTTTTCTCCCCGTGCTCTGCCACCACTCCCAGTCATGCTACCGTCAATAGTCACCCAGGCCGTCGCCGCACAAAACGATCTCTTGGTATGGAACAATCCTTTCTATGGCACGGGTTTAGGTATGGAAGTGTGCTTGGGAGTGGTTTCTTTGATTTTTGTTTCTCTGCATGGGAGTGCTTGGCCATTTGTTTTTAACTATCTCGACGAACTTTGCAAATAAACTGTAAAGCACGTTGACAATTGCACCGCTTGACCATTTGTAAATATGCTGAATCATTGCACCTCTCAACTCTTTGCAAATAAACAGAATTATGCCGATCTATAGTCCTCAAAATAAGATTCGTCTAAACAGTGCTCTTATTTTTTTTACACCGATTGACGTCTAAGCGGTGCTCTAAATCTTTCCATAGATTGGAGTTTCAAAGTCTGGCGCCGTAGGGTGGCTTGGTTGTGGCTCACGGTGGGGAAAAGGTTACTGTGTTTCGATGGTGCATAACAGAGTGCTTGGCCACTTGTTTTTAACTATCTCGATAAACTTTGCAAATAAACAATAGAGCGCGTTGACAATTGCACCGTTTGACCCTTTGTAAATATTCTGAATCATTGCACCTCTTGACTCTTTGCAAATAAACGGTTTGTAACTTTGCTAGTTCATTGCACCACTTGAACCTTTACAAATAAATGGTTTGCTGTTTTGTAAGATGTGCTAATAATTTATGAATTATTAAGCCGATATTTGTGGAGTGAATGCCCAGTCAAGTTAAAACTTAACTTTTATATAATTAAATATATATATATATATATATATATTTTTTTTTCTTTATTAAAGAATTCTTCCATTTATTGCGCTAACCCGTCCCATCAATTAGCTCCGTGTTAAAGGGCTCCGGCTGACAAGCCCAATTACAAGCTTTCACTGCGTTGCGTCAACCATGAGCTGTGGTCGTACTTGAGAAGCCATATAAAGGAGGAAGATGGTGTGGATTCCTCTTCCACCCATCAAACTCAAGAATATGGCTCTCAAAGTTTCTACTGTCATTGTATTTTGCTTCATTGCGTTTCTCGTCCTCGCTAATCCTGTAATTGCTTCCCGACAAATCGAGAGAGTTCTTAGTGGTAATTTCAATACTCTCTCTCTCTCTTTTCACGTGCACGTTCGATCGCGTAATCTTTTAATCCCGTCTTTGATGTTTGGATCCCACTTTTCTGCCCACATATATTCTTATAATTCTTTGTCGTCAGAAATTAAGAAGATAATAGTAATAATACTTGCTACGTAGCAGAGACCTATGAATTAGTTATCTTATTTATTTAATTACCTTGGCTGAATTGCAGAGACTATAGCCCCATCGAGCAGTGTTGCCATCCGAAGCCCTTCTCCCGAGTACAAGTTGACTTTCATCGGAAGCCCGTCCCCTGGAGCCGGCCAACCTCAATTCTTGTTAGATTTTAGTGGAAGCCCGTCCCCGGGGGCTGGAGTACTCTCATAACATGGCGAGGCAAAGATCATGATATATAGTTCATGAACATTTCAGTTCGGATCATCCAAATTAACAAATAACAGCCTTTGTATGATATGTTTGCATTCTGTACTTACGTTAAGCATGCATGCATGGTTCTTCCACCAATCGTTCATACACACAATCATAATATTATTGATACATATATATATATATCCCCATTCTGTCTGATCTAGTCTAGCGTCGTTTGTTGTCGTCAATAAGAGATCATTTCATCAGATCTGGCAATTGTTTCTTAATGTCCAAAGTCTCTAGTCTAGATCGATGTGATCACCAAAGGCTTAAGTATATATAAAATATATATCTGGCATTTGTTTCTTTCCATTGTTGTACAAGTACTATAAATTTTGTTTATTCAACTACAAATTTGATCCTTTTTTTTAGACGTAGTTGGAGTTTTTAGTGAGAATCAAATATGGTTGCATCAGTTTGATCGAGAATGTGGATCCTATCGTTTTTAATTGGTACTTTCTAAATAGTCCCATGAGACTCCGAGAACAAATTACTATTATAAAGAGCATGTGCGTACGGGACTGAAATAAAGATCTCGAAAACATTTTGAAATTATATTGCAATTTTGATTGGACATGGCAATTTCTCCAAAGCAAACCAAATTGAATATAGTAATGTTACATAAAATTGTAGATCAGTTTGTAAGACCTGCAGCTTAATTTTTCTTTTTCTTTTTTTTTTCAATGAAATGGAACACACTTAAACCCAATAAGAGAAACTACCACCCAAAATGGGGCAGATGGCCTGGTAATTCCGCTGCAGCACGTCATAGAGATATATATATATATATATATATATATATATATATATGTGTGTGTGTGTGTGTGTGTGTGTGATTTACACAAACTATTTTGAAAATCAGAAATATAGAATGTAAATAAATTTTGAACTCTTACCCAAGGACTCTTTGTGGCGGAAAGGCAGATAAAAACTGTTGGGTATGATTATGTTCAATAGGTGAGGAAGGAGCCATTGGCGACTAAAGGCATCACAAGATGTTCATGTGACAAAGGCAGTTAAAAGGATCGAATTACATTAAAAGCTGGGTTTAGAGATAAAAGTTATACACATGTATCCCAATGATGTCAGAGTTCGTCCACAAAGATAAACTCTAGAAGGGCATGACCGACATATATTGGAACATAATGAACCATATCACAATAAGATCATTTGGATCTGAGAAATAAATCCGAGTGATTATATCGACGCCAGGTAGATGATATTAAAGGCTAAATTGTGCTCCAGAAGGTAATATCCCGAATTGAGTGCTGAGAAACGTGTTTACAAGGAAGTGATCTTGCCATGTAAGGTCAATTCAGCCTCTACAAATATCCCAACAAGTATGTACTATTGAAATATAGAATGATTGGCATTTGTGATAGAGCTCAACCCTTCGCGGCGGCTTCGCTGACTTAAGTATAGGAGGTATAAATTCCTCACTGGGTACTCCGAATTCTTCTTTCTGGCTACAAGTTGTCAGAACACGACGCATGCAACTATCAGTAAAAGGGGTCGGGCGGGACAAGTTCAAGAGTTACAAAGTGCGGTTGTAAAGTAGGATACTTTTCACCTTTGCATTTTTGGGAATAAAAGGTAAAAACTATCAATACTTGGTAGCTTTCCAAAAAATCCACAAAACTATCCTAAGCTTAAGGGCTTGTTTGGAAACAAGCTAGCCATCTCATTTCAAAATTTCTAGTAATTTCCTTGATCTACTCAAACACAAATATTTTTCAATTTCATATTTTATCTAAACTTTTTTATCTAATTGTTACCTAATCTTTAATTTTTTTCCAAACTTCCAAATAAAGTACAAAAATCAACACAACTATTTCAAATTCTAAAACAAAAGTAATATTAAAAAATAATATTCTAACAATATTTAAACTTTATAATATTTTTCTCTCATTTTTTAAAATCCAATAAAACAACTTAATTCAAACCATTTCTCCAAACATCTCTAAGTCTCATATAAATAAGCTTTTCTCTTATAAGAAACAAGTTTGGATTTCTAAAATAACTGCTCTACACGTAGATTTAGTTATGTATAAGGATGATTACATAGGAAGGATCGGACTACTCAAATTAGAGTCAAACTATTTAAAAAACGTCTTGACAATGAAGGTTGCCCAGTTCCCTCAATCACGGCTCCTATTGAGCATCTAGAAATATAATCCTCAACACTTTAGTCATCCACGAAAACTATTTCAACCCCAAAAATTCCAATAGTTTTTGTGGATGTTAGCTACTAGGTCAAGTGAAAATTCCTTATTTCTGACTCAGAAATCATGAATTTTCACTTGACCTAGCTATCTAACATCTAGAAAAACTATTAAATTTTTCACTACGATAAAAATGACTTATTTATAGTCATTTATTTGTTACAAACATCTATTTCATATTAAAATGAGTCAATTCCCATTGCAAATAGTCATATTTGTTACAAATACTCTTTTCTTTTCTTTTTTTCTTTTTGCTTGATTTAATCATGTCTTGTCAGCTATCTCAAGAAAGTATTAGCAATTATCCTTCCAATTAAGGTACTCTAGTACTGAAACTAATCTAGCAAATTCGATATAATTGCAATTTGTTTAAACAGCTTTAGCCTAGAATTTACCCACCAATTAACTACAATTTAATTAAATTAGTTTTGTCAATAAATATGCCAACACTATATTTTTATATTAACAACTACGTACATCAGCGTCAATGGGGAAGATCTCCCCTGATTTGCCTGGCCCTCCCCATGCAGACTAGTACTAATCTCCCTATGTATGGAATGACAGCTAGCTGCACGATGGGAATTACCCGCGGCCACCATCTGGCTATTCATGCCCACCATGAGCTACTATTTTGTTTTGCTATTGATAGAAGTTACGAATATAATTTAATCTGTCTCTAAAAATATGTATATATATATATAAACTTCCATAATAACAAGAAAAAAAAAACTGGTGTCCAAAGCTTCCACAGGCCGGATTTTTATTAAAATTTAGTGAGAAGAACAAACCTTCAACTTGCAAAAAGAAATGTCACAAATATACTCCCAAAATTAGACAGTATGGTAGATTGGTGTAAATTGCATCGAGAAGTGCTAGAGACACAAAGGGATTATATAAAAGTAAATACACAAATTGACGTGAGTTCATGTAATTCGTTAGATCTACTTTACAATAAAAGTAACTTTACAATCTAACGTATGTACTACTGCATGAAGGCACATCAATTTGTAGTTTTATCTTTGTGTAGTCACTTTGTGGTTAAAGTATTTCTCAACTGGAATGGAGAGTATAGTTGGAATTAAATTGAAGAACATAATATATTAATAAGATAAGAATCCCAAAAACATTCATACAATAATTTCCAACTGAGGATACACACACATTGATATAGTTGGGATGGAAAGAAAATGCTCTAATAAGTAAGAATCTTGGACAACATGACTGCAGCACATATTGTCCTTAATTTTTAGTATCGGTAGTGAATATATATAACCTTCCGCTCTCGACTTTCATGTTGTCAATGCATAAATGGATGGCTCTAGGAATTTGCAATATTGGTTGATAACACTTGAGAAATCATCTGCATCGTCGGCCTTGATTGTGGGTTGACATTTAAGCATTCCAAGGCAAGCTTTACAATTGTTTTAAGTTCATTTTCAACTTGAAGTGTTGGAAATGGAAGGCGTTGGTCCCACACATCCTTCACTTGTGTGTTTTCCTTTGCTGATGTAGCTAATAGTGAGGAGATGACATCACCCGGATGTTTTCCCTTGATGATTTCAATTGCCAACACCCCAAAGCTATATACATCACACTTCTCAGTTACCTTCATTGTATAAGCAAGCTCTGCAAAAAAAATAATAATAATTAAAAAATTATAAAATAATAATAATAATTATAAAAATTATATAAAAAAGAAAAAAGAAAAAATAGACTAACAAAATTAACACATGCATGTTTTTACTATGATAGAAGAAGGAAAAAAACTTACCTGGTGCAACATAACCATAAGTGCCTGCAAATGAAGTCCAGTTGGATGAGTCTGGCTTTAAAATCTTAGCAGTACCAAAGTCTGAAACATGAGCCTGAAATTGAGAATCCAGCAAGATGTTGCTGCTTGATATGTCACGATGAATAATTGGAGGTGAGCAATCATGGTGCATGTAAGACAAGGCATAAGCTACGCCTTTAACAATATTCAATCTCTTACTCCAGTCTAATATTTTAGCAGCATCTTCGTTCTCCAAGATCAAGGCCAAGCTACCCCTTTCTAGATACTGACAAACCAAGAATGAATGTTGTGCATTGGAACAGAAACCATAAAGTTTTACGATATTTCGATGTCTTACTTCTGTTAATACCCTTATCTCATTCAATAATGCCTTGTCAAATCTGTTCTCACTTGCACAGAGTGGCTGGTTGAATTTCTTCACAGCTATGATAGCGCCTGAAGGCAAATTTGCTTTATAGACTGTTCCATGTCCTCCCTTCCCAATGCAATATATAGCATCGAAACCGTTTGTTACTCTTATGATATCTTCATACAATGCTCTTCCATCAAAACGTGATACAAAAAGAAATACTTCATCTTGGATCTTGCTTTGTTTTGATTCTCGATCTTTCTTTCTTCTTCGCATAAAGAGAAAAAATCCTAAGAAAGAAAGTAGAACCAAAGGCACTCCTAAAAAAAGGACAAGAAACACGACTTTGTGTCCCTTTCTTGAGCTATATTTGTGTATCATGGAAGAATTGCAAGGTTGCAGTCCTATAACGTTACCGCACAGTCCCTTGTTCCCTTGTAATGTTCTTATGGGATCATATAAAAATGCTTTGCTATTGGGAATGGGGCCCTGCAACTCATTGTAGGATATGTCAATATACAACAAGCCACGCATTTCTTCAAAGGCTTTTGGAATGAAGCCGAAAAGCTTATTGTGGGAGAGATTCAAGATCTCTAAGCTCTCCATTTTGCTAATTTCTGCTGGTATCTCTCCATTTAAAGAGTTATAACTTATATCTAGCTTGGTGATATGAAATAAGCTCAGCAGATGAAGTGGAAGCCCTTCACTAAAATTGTTGTGGCTTAAATTCAAATAGTTCAATTTCATGAAGTCCCCAAAATTACTTGGAATTGACTTATTCAACTTGTTTGTGGATAGGTCAAGATATTCGAGATTAGTCAACAATCCAAACTCCAAAGGTATATCACCAGAGATTTGATTGTCATTCATCCTCAATCGCACTAGAGAAATTAGCCTTCCGAGCTCTTTTGGAATCATCTCAACTATACGATTAGAAGAAAGATCAAGTTCACCAAGCTGAGTCCAGTTTCCAATCTCGGGTGGTATGCTACCAGTAATATTGTTCCTACCAATCAGTAGGGTCTGTAATTGATGACATTCTCCCCAATTGCTTGACATTTTTCCATAAAATCCATTGTGGCTTAGATCTATGAATGTCAAGTTTGGATAGACACCAAAGTCATCAGATATATCTCCAACAAATTGGTTACCTTCCAAGTGGACTCTGACTAAGCTTGTGCAATTTTTGAAGCTTTTGGGGATTCGACCAACCAAATGGTTGTTGCTTGCAGAAAAGTTCTCAAGCGATCCACTATGGCAAATGTTTTTAGGCAAATGACCAATAAATTGATTTGTGTCCAGTTGTAGAGTAACCAAGTTAATGAGATCTCCTATTCCTTGAGGAATGGGACCAGAAAGGTCATTATCACGAAGGAATAAAGATTTCAAGTTGCTCAAATTAGCAAATGAAGTTGGAAAAGGACCATGCAACTGGTTTTCACTCAATTGTAGATCGTTGATGGAACTCAAATTTCCTAATTCTGGAGGAATGGGTCCGAAAAGGTTATTACCAGAGAGATGAAGAAGTGTAAGATTTTCCAAGTCTCCTAATGATGTCGGGATTAAACCGGAAAGATTATTTCGAAACAAGCTTAATTTTTCAAGGGACTTCAAACTTCCAATGTTTGTTGGTATATGACCAAAAAGTAAATTACCAAACATATACAAGGTGGTTAGCTTTTTCAAGTTCCCGAAGGTTGGAGGGATTGGACCTGTCAGGTGGTTGGTATTAATGAAAAGTTTGACCAAATTTGAGAGGTTTCCCATTTCTGCAGGAATGGAACCAGAAAGTTCATTTTCATAGAGAAACAAGTTAATTAAGTTGCTCAAATTGCTTAAAGAAGAAGGAATGGAACCGTCTAAATGGTTTTTGAAAAGAGCAAGGTCAGTTAGAAAGTTTAGACACCCAATTTCTTTAGGAATTGAGCCATTCAATTTATTACGAGCAAGGTGGAGGACTTCAAGATTAGTTAGCAGGCCAATCTCTGGTGGGATTTTACCTGAAAACTTATTAAACGACAATTCAAGATATCTGAGTTCTGACAGGTTGCTAATTTGAGGTGGAATGGTCCCAAAAAGAGCGTTCATGGAAAGATCAACATAGACAAGATTTGGAAATGACCAAAATGAAAATTCGTAAAGCGTACCTTGTAAGCTAGAGTTGGTAAGGTTTATTCGGATGACACTTTCAGCAACGTTGCATGAAATACCAAGCCAATTCTTGCACGGATTCCTAATTTGGTTTAGATTGGAAGAAGAAACTACTGAAGTAGTCCATGAAGATAAGTGAGATTGGGATTCGTTTTGAAGGCTGTTTTTCCATGTAAGAAGAGCAGTAGCTTCTTTGGAAGAATTAGAAGAAAATGCAGCTTCTGGTAATGAAACCAAATTGGACATGAACAAGACAAACGTGATGAGAAGCTGGGAAAATACTTTCTTAATGGTGAATGAACCCATTGTTTTGGTATGTAGAGCGTATGATAGTTAAAGGATCTATTTATAAACCATCTTATATGAGCGGCCTACCATTGATCCTATTTGGAAAATGAATTTTTAAAATTTTTGTCCGAATTCTAGAGCATATAATTATAAAGTAGGCTCTACAATATTTATTGAACATTTAATATTATTTGAATCAGGAAACAAGACTCAATTAATATTGTTTCTCTCTCTTTTCTACTCAAAGGTTTCAAGTTCAACAAGAACTTAAGAGATCTTGATCTCATCCTTTCGTATACACCCTACTTCCTCACAACAATTTTGCCGCAATTCAAGGTTGAAAATTATGGGAAACGAAAATATGTACTCCTTGGAAGAATATTTGTGCCTTTGTGGACAATCTTGTGTTGCGTAAGGAGAGGGTTGGGGTCCATATATATATAATCGTGTTGAAGGAGGTAGTCTTCGTTCCAATCTTAGACACAGTCCACGTACATGAACTAGCGTCGGGAAGAGAAAAATATATATCAATTATATTAAAGATTATTGCATCCATGGAAGATTATTGCATTTTTGTGCACTTTTGTCAAAGTCTTGGTCCCTCATCTCGTAGAAATTAAAGAGACATTTGTGGTTCATGATGGTCTTTATAAGAGGTGTAAATAAATAAGCCACTTGAGATGGGATCGGTCGAATTCGACTTCATATGCTCGATTCATTTAATAGATCATGAGCCGTTTGTTTATGTAAGAATTAATATAATTGTTTATTGAACGACTCAATTCGTATAAAACTCGATTCCAATCATAAAATCTTGTATAAACTTGAATAACTCCGTATTTATTATTCTTTTTATATATAGTATTAGCTCTATATTATATATTTCTAATCATAGTACTTTTAGTATTTAATGACTAGAGACTAAAAAACGTCATGAATGTTCTAATAAATGTTCTAAATACTAAGAATGTTATTTGAAATCCTTATCAATATAATCATTGATATGCGTATATATAAACTTGATAAAGATACTAGCAAAAAGTAAAAAGTTGTTTGCCAAAATTTGTAAATAAAGTTATTAAATGTAACATAAATAATCTACTAATTAAAATGATGGAGCTCGTGAATAAGGTTGAACTCATTCGAATATTAAATAAATTGTTTTTAAACATAAAATCTAACTCGATAATGATTGAAACTTGACTCATGTTCGAATAAACAGTTAATTAATGAACAATGCTAGATCCCTGCGTCCCCCTACTCATTCAAACTCGACTTGTTTACACCCCTAATTGTCTTGAAATTTCTTATCTTTCGGTAATATGGTAGAAGTACTGATCAGATTTCATATCACAACTACACTAAAAACTCATCCGATCCAAATATATGTGTAGCTTGCAAGCTTCTAGTTCTATGATTCCAAAGCCTAAACCTTGGAATATTATTAAAATAAACTACGATATTATATACTTTCTTTTATTATCAAAATAAGTGATCATAAAGTACTACTTTCTTTGATAATAAAAGAAAGTGATGATAAGTGATCAAAATAAGTGATCATAAAGTACTACTTATTTAGCGATGAGAAAGAGAGATTTGAGGGAAAACCATTTGGAGGCGAACCCACGGCCAAGAAGTCCGTCCAGCATTGTGGATTCAACTTCTCCCTGGCGATGAAAGCATCTCACTACAAGAAAAAGCCATTTATGCGGCCAAACAATATTACCGCGAGCAACAATTGGATGACAGAAGCCGTTTATCAACTGTAGCCGTGTTTTTCTTCTGGAGAGCAAGATATTCACCGCTAAAAAGAGTATTTCTGGCGACAATATGTCGCCGAAAATATAATTGCATATACAATATCAGTATATAGCACGTATGGGTCTTTGCGACAACGTTTTCGCTTTATTTGCGACGATTTTTAATCGCCGCAAAATGCCACATTAAAATCCTGCGAACTCCCCTTCTTTCTTTTTCCCCCTTGTTTCTTTTCCTTTTCCCCCTTTTTTCTTTTCCCTCAAATCGATACTCCCTCTCTATTCTCAGTGAGTTTGCTGCCGCCATTCCCAAGCCGTGCCCGCTGCCAAACAATGGCCACCTCGCCAAGGAGATATCTTCGTCTCTGTGTGTGCGCCTCTCTCTCTCTCTCTCTCTCTCTCTCTATTTCGCCCTAATTATCTCTCTCTCGGTTCCATCGTCGTACGTGGGGATCTCGACCGGAACATGGACGAGGGGCTGCTGCTCAATGAATGGGTCTGTGTTTTTCAATTTTTTCCCCTCCCGTTTTAGGTATATGTATTTCAAGCATTTCATCTGAGTATAGTGCTATTGCCTTCATCTATGTTTGTTTTGATTTCGTAGATTTGGAGTTCCTGTGTATGAAAGTGGGTAAGTTCACTTTTATTTGGATATTCTCCATGATTGATTGTGAATCTGTTACGAATTTATTGTGAATCTGTTACGAATTGTAGTGCTTTATCTACATTAGGGACTTTTTGATGTTGAAGGATGGGTTTGGATTTTAGACACTGATTTAGAATTGATTTGGGGTTTTGGGAGCTTGGTCGAATGTTGTTTTAGGTGATATACATCCGGGAGTTTATGAAAGTGGGTTTTATCTGGTTTTAGTTAATATGGGGTTTTACTTAATATGGGGTTTTATCTGATTTTAGTTCATGAAAGTGGGTTTTATCTGATTTCGCCCTAAAAATTCTCTCAAATGAAACCTTTGAAAATATACTATTTTTACATCTTCTATGAAAGTAGTTCCAATAAATAACAAGGACATGAAGCGGATACTAATGAACATAGGAAGCTACTGCATGCATCTGCCAAATATTTAATATAATTTCCTTCTCCATGGATTTTGGGGTTGTGCTAGCTCTAGCTGCTGTGAAATATTGAATTCACATCTAATCAAATAAATGCACACTGAGGAGGGTAGTAAAAGAGAGTTTTAGAGTCTGAAATTAATGTTACAACCAGCCCTGTGGTGGTGGAATTCTACCCGATATATACAACTCCAATAGATGTTGAGGCTATTTAGGAAATTTGAGAGACATTGCAAGGATGAAGATCAGGGACCAAACAATGACCTCTATTGGGTCACAATGCTAACTACTTGCACTTGTGACTCAGCATATTGTACTGTTGTAGTGTGTTACAGCACTGTCTAAGACCTATTGGAGGATTGGTTGTATGGAGAGATAAAGTATCATATTTTTTATTGAATAAAGAGTAAGCATGGAGGTGATTCAATTTGTCCTTAGAAATTGAGGCATGTGTTGGAATTATAAGGGGTAAAACCCTATGCCACAAGCTAGGCTGGTTGCACAGCCCACATTATCATCTCATAAAACTCTTTCCAAAGAAAATGAGTTGAATTCTAATAAGTAATTCCCTTTAACATTTGACAAATCCTTTGATGCCACTTGGCACTTCCCCACTTTTTTATAGCTTAGACAAAGGTTTTTAGCCAAACTACCCACTTTTGCTACCCAAATCATGGGGCACCACTTCGAAAGGGATATCGGAGAAGCACTAGAAACTACCCTGTTTTGCTAGAACGTAATTAACGTGACTTGCTATATATATATATATACACATATACACATCAGATTACAAAACACATTTTAGTGTAAAGTATATATTATATTATGTAAAGTATCATATTATATAAAGTATATATATATATGTACATAAGTTTGTGAGCTTTAGTACATATTTTGTGAAGCTAACTAGCTAGGCCGCTTCATTATTTTGGGTTTCTTAAGTGTATGTATGGAATATATATATTCTGTCTCATAGATTTTTATTTAAGCAGATGTGTTTAACAAGTTCAAAGATGAAAATGGTCAATTCAAGGCAAACTTGAGCACCAACATTCCAGTCTTGCTAGCCTTTTATGAAGCCACACATCTTAGGGTGCATGGAGAAGAGATCCTTGATGAGGCTCTTAGTTTCACCACCACTCAACTATATATCGCCAGGTATTGCCATGCATGACATTCATAGCACTATATATGTCAACTCATTTTTTGAGGTGCATGTCAATGATCAATGTCAATATATATAATTTATCTGTAGGTGGTGGAAAGATTTAGACTTTGCAACGAAACTACCTTTTGCAAGAGACAGGGTTGTTGAGTGCTTCTTTTGGATTGTGGCAGTCTATTTTGAGCCCCAGTACTCGCTTGCAAGAAAAATACTAAGCAAAGTTATTGCTCTGACATCCATCATAGATGGCATCTATGATGTAAATGGCACACGTGAAGAGATCAAGATCTTTACGGAAGCAATTGAAAGGTTTGAAAGTAGTGATATCGAGTGGTTTTTTATTTTTAAAGATTTTGGTGTATGATATCATGAGTCTAATAATTACTTGATCAATGTGAAATGCACATTATAGCTTTGATGTTGTTTCTTTTATTCATCCCTTGCATTTCTTTACACATAAAGCATGCAGAGCAAAGCTTATTCAAGATAGCATTTGATAAAATTATTGCAAACATATTTCTGAGAAGGTTTTGTCAATTATACAAGTGACAAAATATAAAATTAGTGCATGGCTTGGATTTTGATGAATATGGTGTTCTGCATTTATATTTTTTTTTGGCATAATTGTTCTTTGCGGCGAATTTTAATTCGCCGCGGAAATTTTTTTAAATGTTTATCATTATTTGCGGGGAATACTACTCGCTGCAAATAATTGTTTCCGGAGAACTATACTAGCAGCAAAAATGAGTCTACATTGTGTGAAAAGTTTATTTCCGGCGAAATGTTTTCGCGGAAAAAGATATCCCATCCGATGAATCTCAAGGTCACCGTAATTGATCAACCCAGATGATTTATTCTAGGCCAATTTGCTGCAAACGAATATCGGTCGGAACAAGTCTTTTGTGGCAAAAAGTATGCTTTTTGCGGCGAATACCACTCGCCGCAAAAGGGAAGATTTTTTGTAGTGTCTCTCTTGAAGACTGCATGGGTGACATAACACATTTCAAGATTTTCAAGATTCTTTCTTGGAGAATTAGGATCCTTTCAAGATCATAAGGCTTGCGACTTCCTGCTAGGGGTTTGCAAAGCCCATGTGATGGCCGCTGCTGAGGCTCATTTGGGAGCCTCGGTGGCACAGCAGCGTACGTTTTCTGACATGGTGTCCGATTCCCCACAACCAATCCCGGAGGTAGCAGTTCCTTTTCGTGCCCCAACTTCTGTGGATGGGGAGGTCTGTGTGCTCTTCTCTAAGGGGGAGATTGATCAATCGGCTATGCCTTTCAAGTTTTCACTGGTCCTCAAATTCCTATTTCAAAAGCCCTCCCTTGATGCCATACGTTCGTTTATACGTGCTCGTTGGGGGCTAAAAACTCATCCGATTATTTCTGCCATGAGACAACCAAGGCACGTCTTCATTCGCTTGTCTACGGAAGAGGATTTTCTGAAAGACTTTGCCAGGGATGCATGTGACATAGATGGAGCATTCTATCGTGTTTTTCACTGGAATACTAAGTTTCATGAAGATGCCGATCATGCTAGGGTCCCTGTGTGGATCAATATTCTGGGTCTTCCCCCTAATTTCTACCATGAGTCTTTTCTCTGTAATATTACTGCTCCTCTGGCTAGATTCCTTAAACGTGATAATCCTACAAGATGTGCTACTCGTACCGATGGGGCTAGGGTATGTATAGAGATGGATATTTCTAGAGAGCCATTGTTGGGAGTGTGGATTGGTACGCTGCGAAACCCGCAATGGTTTTATCAAGAAGTTGTTTACGAGACACTCCCGGCGTATTGTATGAACTGCAAGATACAAGGTCACAATTTAAAGACTTGCAAGAAAGAAGAGCAATGTCATGATTCAGCTCCAAACAATCCGAAAGTTGGAAGAAAGTAGAAAAGGTGTGGGTTCGGCAATCTCGGGATCCTGTGATTGAGGAGATTTATGAGGATGATGGAAATAATGTGTTGCCGGAGATGGAAGGAACAAAGAATATCCCAGTAACTCACGCTAGGGAGGTGGTTGTACTTGCACCTTTGCATGCTCAGGCGTCTACGTCGCTTGGCCCAGTTGCTGATACGGAGGAGTACTTGAATATAAGCGTATCGGGTGCTGTCCCAATTGAACCGAAATTCCTAGTTGATGTTCAAGTGTCTACGTCCCATGTACCAGTTGCTGATCCGGTGGCATCCCTGAATATAAGGGTCCCAGTTGCTGTACCAATTGATCATGCTTCTCGAGCTCTGTGTGAACCAAATGTTCTTTAGGCATGCATGGGGAAGGAGACCACCTCTTTTGGTGATATGGATACACGTGACTTTGGTGGAAAGATGGTGTTGGAGGCTTGCGTTCCTTTAAGCCCAGTCTTGCAGGAAATAGAGAATGTCTCACCAAATGTGGAGATAGCTGTGCAGTAGGTGCCTTCGGAAGGAGCTCGGTTTGAAAGTTTGGTGGTGGACTTGTCTCGACCTGCGCCTTTTATAGGCCATGTCACAGCGTTGGATGATGTCCAGGTATGTTCGGATTTCGACTCTTAGGTCGGTTTACAGTCGTTGTCTTGTGATAAGGATAATATGTCTGATAGTTGTTTCCTGCCTGGGTCTGTTAAGAAAAGAAAGAAAATTAAAATAAGGGGTTCTACTAGGATTGTAAACAAACCTTCTCACCTTGATTTATGAAGAGTTCTTACCTCGATTGGAATGTTGGCAGTTTGGGTACGTCGAGAAAACGGTTACGAAAGTTGGTCACTCGGTTTTGTCCTAATGTCATTGCTTTAGCTGAGCCTATGTTAAATGGTTCTAGATTACAATGGTGGAGACATCGTCTAGATTTTAATGCTTGTGGTTCTAACATTGAGGTTGGTGGGAAAATATGGTTTATGTGGAAGACTGAGATGAGGCTAGTTGTTGATAGTATGAGTGAAAAACATATTACGGTGCGCATTGTTGAGAATCTGCAACTAGTATTTTTGACATTTGTTTATGCTAAATGTAATTATCAAGAGAGACCGCGATTATGGAGTCAATTAAAAGCTTTCAATTGTTCAGAGCTGTGGTTTGTTATGGGTGATTTTAATATAATCCAGCATGATGGTGAAAGATGTGGTGGTCGTCCTCGTTTGGTGGCTGCTATGGAAGATTTTAATGCTTGTATGGATCACTGTGGTCTTATGGAGATGAGGTTCACTGGAAATTCCTTATCTTGGTGTAATGGGCATCAAAGTCTCACTCGTAGTTGGGTGCGGCTTGATCGTGTTCTTTTAAATTGTGGGGGCATGGATATGTTCTCAGAGGCTTCTTTTCAGTACCTTCCCCGTACTTATTCAAATCATGCTCCTATGGTCATTAATTTGGAAAGGAATGTAGCGCCATATGGGTATATGTCCTTTAAATTCCAACAAATGTGAACTTCGCATGAAGGTTTTATGGAACTTGTTTCATCAGTTTGGTTGGAGGATTTTAATGGTTTAGGTCTTGTTAGATTGGCTGGCAAACTAAAAAGATTGAAAATTGCTTTGAAAGTGTGGAATAAACAGGTTTTTGGGCAGACACAGGTGCATATTGCTGAATTGGAAGCTCGTATTCAGGGGCTAGAGTCCGATTTGCAAGCAGGTTATTCGGTTGAATTGGAGTCAGATTTATTGGTTGCTCAATTGGAATTATCGGTTTGGATGGAGAGGGAAGAAACTTGTCTAGCTCAGCAAGTGAAACAGACTTGGTTGCAAAAGGGAGAGGTGAATATTGGATTTTTCAGTGCTGCAAATAAGAAGAATCGGCTCGTTATCAAAAAGATGCGGCTTGGGGATGGGACCATGCTTACTTCACTTGAACAGATTCATCCAAGTGCGGCAGAATATTTTCATAAATTTTTGGAGGCTCGACCATGTATAGTGCTTCCGGATCTTGGTGGTATGTTTGACCACTTTATTTCTGAAGAGGATAATATTGCTTTGTGTAAAGTTCCACTACTTCAAGAGGTGCATAATGCTTTTTGGTCCATTCTTGTGGATAGTTGTCCAGGACCGGATGGTTTCAACTCGGATTTCTTTAGATCCTACTGGCACATTGTTTGTAATGATGTGCTTGATGCTGTGGTTGACTTTTTCAGAGGGGGTGCTCTGCCTCGATTTTACACTGCCTCTTATTTGGTTCTTATTCCCAAGGTTGAAAACCCTGGAAGTTTTGATAAATTCCTTCCCATTAGTCTATGTTCGGTGATTTATAAGGTTTGCTCCAAAATTCTGGTAAATCATCTCTCTCTTTTGCTTGATCGGTTTATTTCTCCAGAACAGGGTGCCTTCATACCAAGGCGAAGTATTCATGAGAATATTAGTTTAACACAAGAGTTGATCCATGGCCTAAATAAACCCATCTGGGGGGGAAATGTTGTGCTTAAAATTGATATGGCTAAGGCTTATGATAGTATTGATTGGGGTTTCCTTCTTCATGTGTTGGCATCTTTTGGATTCTCGACTTCATTTGGTGGTTTAATAGGTCAGTGCATCTTTACTCCATGATTTTCTATTGTTTTAAATGGCATCCCTAAAGGTTCTTTTAAGAGTGGTAGAGGGTTGAGACAAGGTGATCCCCGCTCCCCATATTTATTTATTATTGTGGAAGAAGTTCTCTCCCAAATGATCAAACACCAGGTTGTTTTGAGGAAAATACAGCCTTTTCTCCATCCAAGGAACTCCCCTGTGATCTCTCATTTATTATATGCTAATTTTATTGTTATTTTTTCCAATGGGGGAAAAGTTTCTTTGAGAGCTATCATGAAGATATTACAGAAGTATGAAGCTTGGTCGGGTCAGGTTGTGAATAAGGCAAAATCCTCGATAATTTTCTCCAATAAGATTACTGTGGCCAGGCAGCGTATGCTTCTGAGACAGACTGGATTTATTGAAGGTAAATTACCTTTTACTTATCTAGGAGTTCCGATTATTTCTGGGCGATTGTTGGCGTTTCACTTTGATGATTCGGTTAATAAAATACGTAGTAGAATAGAGGGCTGGAAAGCTAAATTACTTTCTACAGGAGCTCGTCTCCTCTTAATTAAGCATGTTTTGCAAAGTATTACAATCCATTATCTTTCCATTTTATCTACGCCAATTTCGGTGTTGGAAAAGATTATGAGGCTTATGAGTACATTTTTTTTGGGAGTTTGGGAAGGAAAACTAAAAAGGAAATGGTGTTCATGGGATTCTTTGTGTAAACCTGCTTTGGAAGGGGGTGTGGGCCTTCGAAATCTTAATGAAGTTCAAAGTTCGCTCCATATGAAGCTTGCTTGGAATCTTCTCCAAGGTAATTCTCTCTAGTCTCAATTTTTCCTAGCCAAGTATGTGGGTTCGGACCATATTTCGCTAGTTGACTCTTGCAGGCATACTCGGTTTTGGAGTATGATTATGAAGAGCCTTCCTTTTGTGCAAAAAAAATCATTGTGGAGGGTAAAAAATGGAAATATTTCTTTTTGGCGGGATAACTGGGTTGGTGTGGGCCCTTTGTGTGAGCAACAACCAATTACGGATCTCCCTTTTATCACGTTGGCGGAGTGTAAATCCGAAGCAGGGTGGAATATTGACCTTTTTCACAGATTGGTTGGTTTGGAAAAAGGAAACTTTTGATTGAAAAATTGGGGAATTTAAAAAATGGTGAGGATTTCCTTATTTGGGTTCCAAAGGCGGATGGTAGGTTTTCCACTAAAAGTGCTTGGGAGTGTTTTCGTGTTCAAGCACCTTGGCTTCCGTGGATGGAATGGGTTTGGCACCCGTTTATTCCTAAAAAAATGTCCATATTGATACGGAAAGCTTTGAATGGTTGCCTTCCTGTGGATGATAGGTTGAGAAGAGTGGGGATCGTTTTGGTTTCAAAGTGTGATTGTTGTGCTTTGGGTGCCTATGAGAATCAAGATCATGTTCTTGTATTGGGTGAGTTTGCATCACAAATTTGGTGTCGGGCATGTATCCTTTTAGGCATGTCGAGTTTGGTTGGAAGAAATTGGAAAGAGAGGATGGAGTGTTGGTTTCGTAGGTCCAAACGATCCTCTTGTCATGGTCAGATGCTTGGTCTCCTTCATATTATTATCACTTGGCGTTTGTGGTGGCGGAGATGTAAAGTTCGGATGGAGGGTTCCTTTGAATCTATTGATACCGTTTGAATATCTATTAAATATTGGTTGTCTTGAATTGCCTTAAAATTTAAAGATCAAAATAATATCAAGCAAAGAGATGAAGACTTGCTTCAATCCTTAAATCTTCCCTTCCCGAATGCTGGTATGAGGGGGGAGAAGATTGTGAGATGGGAGAAACCACAGTGTGGCTGGTACAAACTTAATGTTGATGGATGCTCATTGGATAATCCAGGTACTTCAAGGGTAGGAGGAGTTATTCGAGATCATGAGGATGAATGTTGGACCAACGTGAATGTTGTCTTCCCATTGTTCGTTAACAAAAAATAGTAAAATACCAACGTCGATTCTAAAATAATGGTTGTCGGTAACGTAAAGAACATGCCTCTTAAAAAAATGGAATCCCTTTATGGAGTCCTTTTGTGGGACTCCTTTATGTCTGCAGTAGGACTCTTAAAAAAATGGAAAGGATGCGGCATGCGGGGCAGCACAGTGTGCCCGAAACAAAAATAAATAAATAAAATGGATCATTATGTGACCCAACCTGCACACCAACCCTATTGAACATGATTGCACAATAGGTTGACCAACTGGATCAGGCGAGATTATTTTATTTTTATTTTTCAAAACTTCTTAAATTTTATTCTCTCATATACGTGCTTTTACTCTTCAATAAATGCATGACTTATTTAAAATTAATTTTTGTCTCTCGAGTATTTGAATTTTTGTTTCTTGTTATTTTGTCATATATAATTGCTAACCCAAAATTAGGAAAAATATTGGTTGCCCAAATCTGGTACTAAGTTTTTCTTAATTTCGGATGGCAAATCATTAAACTCCACAATAATATGCGTATGATGGAGGGAAGAATTTAGTGTATCAAGTTTCATTCTCAAATGAGGGACTTTAATGATGCTACTAGTTCATCCATCAAAGTAAGGTTAGGGTGAACAAGTTGTGTGTCAAGATCTAATCACAAAGAATGATCTTATGACACTACTAATTCATCCACAAAATTTAATATTGGTAAGAACATAGTGTATCTAGATTCACTCATAAAGGAGAAATCTTAATGACATCATTAGTTCATCCATAATCGTCTAAATCCAAATTATTGTTTATGAGTATCTAACTCAAAGTATTATGTGACCCCACAATTTTATTTCTTGCAGTAAGCATACCAACATCATTGCATTCATAGACTTCGTCTATTTCGATTTTGAATGGCTCTAATCTTTCTTAGTGGGTTGAGCAAGTTTGATTTATCTTAGGAGTTCTTGACTTGGACTCATCCCTTACAAGCTCGAAACCATCACCCATCACTAAGAGTAGTAATAAGGATGCGAAATAATCATTTAAGTTGCAGGAGAGATCAAACAGGTTGATTCTGATGTTAATGAAAAGGACCATAACCGAAAATATTAAAAATCACTCCCTAGTGTATTCTGAACTCATTGCACCTCAGTATGGTCCATTCCAGATACATTATAATTCTATTAAAGCCAAAGTGAATGTTAATGAGTTGGCAGGTATGGTAGTTTAGAAGGAAGCAAGACTAAAACAACAAGGACATTACTAGCTATGCTAACTTTGTAACTAAAGAAGCTTGAAAGAAAATGCACCATTTTGGCAAAATGAAGCAAACTTGACCACCAAATGGAAAGGAGTCTGTGAAAGCCAATCAGGGCCAACATAATAGTGGTAAGTGCCACTTCTGTGGGAAACAGGGACACATGAAGGCGAAGTGTTTGAAAGGTAAAGCTTTGTTTGAAAAGAAGGTTAAGTCTCTTCCCTTTATATGTCTCAAATCAAATCTTGTAAATGTTCTTACTAACTCTTGTTGGTTAGATTTTGGAGCTAATGTTCATATTTTCATTACCATACAGGGATACCTTATAAGCCAAACACCAAAACCAAGTGAGCAAGTTATTTGTATGGGAAACGAGAATAAGGCTAAAGGTTTAGCCATAAGAATCTTTTGTTTAGTTGAGTACGGATTACTGTTTAGAGCTTCATGATACAGTTTTGTGCCCTCCATATAATTGATTTTCCTATCCAGAGTTGCCACTGATAGTTATTCCTTTTGATTTCATAATGGTAGTTTCAATCTGTTCATCTATTGGTTTTGGGTTTCTTTCTGATAGTCTTTATCGATTTTGCCTTAGCAATAACTTTGAAAAAAATGTTTATATCCAATTGTATGAAATATGTATTGGAACGGAAAGAAACATGATAGATGAAATTTCTTATGAATTGTGGCATAATAGATTGTGACATATTTCCAAAGGTTGCAAAGATTAGTAAAATAATAGATATTTCCGCATTTAGATCTTACTAATCTTGGAGTGTATGTGGATTGCATTAAAGGAAAGCACACCAAACACATTATGGAAGGGGCCACAAGAAATAAAGAACTTCTTGAAATAGTACACACAGATATAGGTGGATTGTTCTCCACAAAATATTTTGGTGGAGAAAAGTGATACTTTTATAGATGATTTTTCATGGTTTGGATATATTTAGAGGTGAAAAAGAAATTGGTGAACAGGTAAACCAAACCGAACCAGTGGGTTTGGTCTAGTTCTGGGTTCGGCTCGGTCCAATTCTGTACTAGTTCTATTTTTATTAAAAGTAGTTAAAATCGGTCTGATTCCAGTTTTTCTTTTTCTAACACCAGACTAAATCGAACGGGACCCGTTCATATATATATACATTTTTTTGATTTTTTATATTGTATAAATTGTTTTTACATTATATATCATTTTAATATATAATTAGATATAAAATAATGTTGTATTATATGATAAATTACTAATTAATATAATATTAAATTTTAAAATCCTATATAAATAGGGTAATGCTAGGGATTCTGCTGGGGGATCCCGTTGGAGCATCCCGCTCCATTTTTTGTTTTTTTTGTTTTTTTGCTTAGTGATTAAGAAAATATTGTTTAATAATATTGCAATTTTTTTAAAATATTGAAAAGTGTTAAAAAATTATGTAAAAAAAAAAACTTTTAAATTTTTTTTAACACTTTTAAATATTTTGAGAAAAAAGAAAGAAAATTCACAATATTATTAAACAACATTTTTTTTAATTACTACGTAAAAAAAAAAATAGTGGGATGCTCCAATGGGATCCCCAGTGGAATCCCTATCATTTTCCATGTAAATAACTATATATTATAACTATAGTCTATAATAAAATTATAATATATATTATAATATACTACAATATATTATCACTACATTATTATATACTCTCTCTCTCTCTCTCTCTCTCTCTATATATATATATATATACACTATATAATATACTGGAAAAATTAGACCGAACTGGACCGGAACCGGTAAAATCGAAAGTACCTATTTAGGGTTGTAACTCGTTCGATATCGGTTCTTCAAATCTTAAAACCAGTATATACTGGTTTTGTTCTAAAATATGTCTAAAACCGGACCAAACCGGACCGGTTACACCCTTAGGTATATATTTCCTACATGAGAAATCTCAAATTGTTTTAGTACTTGAGATATTTCTCATGGAGGAGGAAAGTGAGTTACATAGAAAATTAAAAATCATGAGGTCAAATCGAGGTAGAGAGTACTATGCAAGAAAGTATGATTAATCGGGTCGTAACCCTGGGCCATTCACAAAACTTGTTGAAGAGCATGGCCTTTTTGCACATACACGATGCCATGAATGCCCCAACAGAATGGTGTTGTTGAAAGGCATAATCGAACTTTATTGGATATGGTAAGAAGTTTGTAAATAATTCTACCTTACCCAAGTCATTGTGGAGTGAAACTATTAAGACGACAATGTATATCTTAAATAGAGTTCCTAGTAAGTCTATTCCAAAAAACTGCTTTCGAGCTATGGACATGTAGGACACCAAGTTTACACATGCATATTTGGGGATGCCCAGCCGAAGCAAGACTTTACAATCCACATGAAAAAAAAAAATTGAATTCTATTGCTCTAACCGTAGTCCAAGAATAGTGAAAACATAAAATGCCAAATTCATTGAAATTGGAGAGATCAATGTGAGCATGGAGTACATAGATATGATCAATGAGGTACAGGTAAATGTCCATATACCTACAACCTCAAAAAAGATAGTGATTCCTTTGATTGAACATCACAATGATACCTTGGAGTTAAGTAAATGATCACTCATTTAGAAATGAGAATACTACTGATGAACCAAATACGGAGTCACCAAAACAAGTAGTCTTGAGCAAATCTTAGAGATATCAAAAACCTACTATTTCGGAGGACTACGTGGTGTATATCTGAAAATCTAATTTGGCATTGGGACAAGTGAAGATATACATTTTCACAAGCCATAGAAAGAAGTAATTCTAGTAAATAGATTGATACATGAAAGAAGAGTTGAAATTCATGGACCAGAATCAAGTTTGAGATCTCGTCAAAAAGCCTTGAAGGTGTAAAAGAATCGGTTGTACATGGATTCTTAAGACAAAACACGACTCTAAAGGCAATGCCATATGAGGTAAAGCCAGGCCTATTGCCAAGGATAGGCCTACAACCCAACCAGTCCAAGTCGGGTTTGGACCTGACCAGACTTGACCATGTCCCTTAAGAGCAACATACTGACCCAACCCGATGGATTTGGGATCCCTGTCGTTTTTTCCCCTAAGCATCTACGAGAATGAGAATTTATAACATTATTAACCAATCAATGCTCTTAGCTTTTATAAAATGAGGAAAAATTAGCTCAATTACAATAAATATAAATTAGCTCAATTACAAGTGGTCTAAAACCTTGTATAATAGCCATGCACCTAAGGAAAACAATCCAAATCGACAAACTTGCAAGAGATATCACTCCGACATCAAAACATTTGCACTATTCTAAACAAGTAGTACTTGTTTAATCCCTAGCAATGAATTAAATACCAAAATGGATTCTGCACTTTTCAAACACTGGGGCCCCAGTGTTTTATGCCCAGTCAACGACTATTACATAATGCCAGTGACTGGGCATAAATGCTATGCTATTATGATCAACGACTATTACATAATGTCAAATGAAAATCCTATGTCGTGCTCTCTCTTGTGCTGCATGGGATTTCAGCAACAGCACAAGATCACTGTCTGCAACAGTTTTCTAAATATCACCAAGACTTCTAGTCTCCTCAGTGAATCCTGCAACACGCAATTTAGCAAATGATCAAGAGCTCTTCCTCAATCCTATATGGATTACAAAATGCACCCTTAGAAAAATAAGCAACAGGAACAAAATTAAAGAAGTAAATCCTCAATGAATAACATGAAAAGCGAATACTTCAAAACATGAGGCAGTAAGAGTTTACTTTAAATAGCCAAGTCCTTATCACCCATCACTACTTTAACTTATCGTTTCCTTAAGTTATATTGATCATTACATGTCAGAGTTCATAATAATAATATAATAATAAAGCAAAAAAAGTCCAGCTAGGTGTATATATCCCATATTGTTGGACTACTCACCTAAGTATTTAGAGGATGACTGGTTGAAACTCTTCCTCCTCAGAGCAAGAGAGATCATTACATTCAAAGCCTGGAAGAGTACCTGAACTAGACGTACTAAGGCTCCATAATCACTTAGGAAACAATGCAAACCACCAAAAAAACTGTGTACCACACTAAAAGCAGTAATTTCAGGATCACAGCCAACAGTCTCCCCCATGAAATAAAATACAAGAGCTCTGAATCAAATTAAGTAAACAAACCTTTAAGACCTATAATCTATTCTCACCCAACTTGCCAAAAAAACCAAGAATTGAGTTTTAAATATACCTCTGACTGTAAGAACAAAACGGAGAATAGAACTCAATTATTATAAAAAGATTTGCATGATTAAAACAATCTAAGAGTTTTCCATGATCCCACTAGTATTAAGGGCCTTATAGATATCACATGAGAACTAATGAAGAAATTAAAAAATAAGAATAAAAAATTCCACACCATTGAAAAGTTAAGCATAGGCTAGAACCAAAAAATAAAGGCTTAAAGGATATCTAGAACCCAAAAAGGGAAAAGAAAAACCCATTTATCTCAGTCCCAGTCCCATTATTGGCAAAGGCATGGTTACATAGAGCCAAAAAAAGAAAACGAAGGCTAGGAAAAGAAAAGAAAAGAAATTTATCTATGCCCTGAAGAAGATAACTAACAAATTATTCCTATTAATTAATCCAAACGCCTGCCCAAATCTTCTCTCCCATGAAATTCACAATCTTCTCTCCTATGATAAAACTTAATGATGGTGCCGGGGACAAGTTTGATCTTCTTCTACACTATAACTCTCTGTATTACAGAAACATACAGGACCTAATAAAAATATGATCTGTTTGGTGCCAGGGATGAAGAGGTTTGCATGGAGCAACCATAAGGCTACTCAGAAAAAGAAAAAGGACACTTTGTATGTAGGTTCAAGAAATCAATATACGGGCTTAATATTTTTAGATATTGTGAATATGTTGGATGATAATTGATTGTGAAAATGTTAGATAATTGATTTGGAATATGTTTGGATATTGTGAATATGTAGTTAGCTAGATAATTGATTGTGAATATGTGAATATGTTGTGAATATGCATGTTGTGAATTTAATAAGAATATGTTGTGAATACATTGTGAATGTATTGGTATTTAATTGTGAATATGTTGTGAATTTAAAAAAAAAATTGAAAAAATATCTTGAAATTTTTAATATTGTGAATGTAGAAGATACAATTAGGTAAATAATAGTTTTAACAATTAGGTAAGTAATTCATGATAACATACTTAGTAAATAAAACTGATGAGGACATCTCCTATTAATGCTTATTTATTTTATTAATGTCTTGTCTATTTTATTTAGGGTTTGTATTATCCTACTATTTAAAGACATCTTCTATTTTTGTTATTTTATTAATGTGTTATTTATTTCATTTAGGGTTTGTATTGCCCTACTACTTAAAGACTTGTAAGGAACATTGGAAGGTAGTTTTTGAATTAAGAGACAAGAGTTAGCGCCACAGCCACCTCCTTCCAACCCCTCTCTTGCTTTCTTCTCTTATGGTTCCTTTTCTTCTCTATTTCCTATTACTCTGCTTCTATCTCTTGTTCTCACTTCTATCCTACATCATATTGGTATCAAGAGCAGGTTCTATTGTTTTCTCAAACAATAGATTAATTTCCAAACCCATCCACCTGAGTTCCCTTCGATCCAAGCCAAAACAAAACCCATTCACCTTCGCTCAGACCTTGCCGAAAACCACCAAGTGAGACTGCCGAAAATCTCCAGAAACCACCGCACCTTCCTGAGCAGACCATCTCGATAAAGCAAACCACACCCTGTTTCGGTCCCTCCATCCATCTCATCATCTCGGTCTCGCTGCCGCTCCTCACCGTCACATTCACATTCTCCTTCAGTGAATTGGCTCTCTCCGATTCTCCCTCTCGTTCTCTATGAGTTGCCGCCGTCGCTGCCTCTCCCAACCCTGAGCACACTGCCGGTAAGCCTCTCGGCCTCTTCTCTACCTTCGTCTCATCTCTTGGCCTCTCCATCTGTGTTACGCTGCCGTCCCTACCTGCCCAATACAGCCCCTCCCTCCGACTTCCTTCCCATCGTTACCCAATTCTATACTTTTTCCCTGTGATGTTTCGGCCCTTGCCGAGTCTGCAGTGACCTTCAACCACAGCTCAGCTCCCCTTCAAGACAGACCTCACCGAAACTACCAAATCAGAGACAGACGATGCTGGAAACACGAAATCTCAGCTCCGATCCTTCTCCCTCCAGCAGACATCTCTCCCTCTTTCGGTCTCTCCTCTCACGCGCGAGTTTATTTTTCTCCCAGTGCAGAAACACCCAGAAACAGCATGTGCGAAAAAAAAATATATATATATATATATATACATATAGCACCAGAAGAAGCTTTAAGAAAAGCACAGACCTTGTGTAGACCGTTCTCAACCAAATGTCCAGAAAGAAAGCTAGCCTCGAATTCTCAGCGAACAAAAAGGGAGTCACCGTATCCTATCTCTTTGGTTTTATACTAACTGTTCATTTTAAAAGGGTATCAATTGTTTTCTATGTGCTGTTGTTATCTGTAATAATTTATTCAAAACCCATCTAAATGAACGCCTTGAACTCCTTGGCTGAATTAGTCGCCATGAATAATTTTTACCCCACATTTGCTACTGTCCAATTTATTCAACACTTAGATTTTATTTTGCTTCACATTTCTTGTGTTCTCATTTTCTCATTTTCATATTCCGTACCATTGCTTGTCATTTTCATTAATTGTCCAAAATAAAATAATAAAAAAAACCTACATGATTGGATTTTCTTGATTAGCATTTGACCATTGCCTTGTTATTTTAAATATCAGCATTATTTGCTTATCTCATTTGCATTTACTTAATCCCAAAAAAAAATTTATTTTGCTCAGTTGATATTTTTCATGATTGCACTTATTGTTCATTGATCTCTTCATTACACTTCATTTAGCTGGTGTTGCGTTGCGTGTAATTGCGTAGTAGTCGTCTTGTCACCTCTAGTTTCAGTACCTTTACCACGGATCCTTCCCAATTTGATGCCATCACCCAACAATTAGCTCAATTAGCCACTAACCAGCAACATGTACAAACTCAATTAGTGGCTGTCCAAACTGAGATGGCTGCTACTCGTGAGGAGAACAGGGACCTAGCTGCTAGGTTGAACAATTTTGAGGAACCCCCTCATTCATCTGGCAACTCTGAAGCGTCCCATAATAGACACTATCATCGTCGACGAGGTGATCAACAACATGTTAGACATGATCGTGGGGGTAGGAATTATGATCGTGAGCAAGAACGAGACCATTATTGTCAGGGTACTCAGTCTCCTACTCGCCATGAAGAGCGCTTATTCAGAAACATTAAGCTAGAGGCCCCTACTTTTGACGGTTGCCTAGATCCTCGAGTTTTTATTCAATGGATTAGGGATATGCACCATTTCTTTTCCTGGTATAGAGTCCCCGCGGATCGGAGAGTTCAATTTGCTAGTCTGAAATTAACTTGCACTGCCCAACTCTTTTGGGAAAGTGTAGAGGATCTTTTTGAGAGGCATCATGTGCCTCCTGTTGGAAGTTGGGAAGGAATGAAACGTCGTCTTCAAGAGAAGTACTTGCCCCAATCTTACAGAGGTAATTTGCTGGACCAATGGAATGCCCTTACACAAGGCAATCGGCCAGTGACTGAGTATGTCACTCAATTTGATGAATTCCGAATGAGATGTCATATTGTTGAGGATGAGGCCATGAATTTGAGTAGGTTTAGACAAGGCCTAAAAGATGATCTTAGGCATGAGCTTGTCCTTGGGGTGTTGCTACACTTGACCACGCTTACTCTTTAGTCCGAGACTATGAGTCGGTTATGAGGACTCCGTATGGAAGGCGTGGTGACAACCACCCTCCCGTCACCCCAGCACCCACTCTTTCCCCTAAGTCTCTCTTAGGGCCTCCACCATCTAATGTTTCCCCCGCATGGGAAAATAAGGGTAAAAGTCCTGAAATTCCCAAGACTTCCTCCCGCTTGCAGTGCTTCAAATGTAAGGGTTTTGGCCACATTTCTTCCAATTGTCCTAGTCAAACCTAGTCATTGAGGAACATGAGGGTATAGTTGATGAACCGTTAGAAGATCAAGTCTATGAGCCTAAGCTTGAGGAGTTTGGTGATTTAGGTGATGATGAGGATACCTTCTTCGGTTGTATCCGAACCCTTCCAGTGGATCTAGGTTCTGTACCCTTTGTTCCCAACACACCCCAATTAAGTGTTGTACGATGTACCCTTACCCAACCAAAAGGTGCTGATGATTGGTGTCGTCATGCCATTTTTCTCACTTATATCAAAATCAATGATAAGGGTTGTAAAATCATTGTGGATAGTGGGAGTTGCATTAACGCAGTTTCTGTGGCTACTTTGTCCCGTCTTGGATTGCAACCAGTGCCTCACCCTCAACTGTATAGTGTCTCTTGGGTTGATACTTCTTCCATAGTTGTGAAAGAGCGTTGTCTGGTGCCTATCCAATTCCTAGAATATAAGGATCGTATATGGTGTGACGTCATTCCTATGGATGTCGGTCATGTCATTCTTGGCAGGCCTTGGTTATTCGACTTAGATGTGACCATCCATGGTCGATCCAATTCATGTTACTTTGTGTTTAATGGAAAGAAGATTCGTCTTAACCCTTTACCTCCAAAACCTGTTGGTTCACAGCAAACAAAGAAAATTGTGGAACGAAAAGGGCTAAATATCATTAACTCTACGGAGTTTGAGCATGCACTCGCGGGTGCTTCTGTTGTGTTTGCTGTGGTTGTTATGGAGGTTCCGTTGGAGTCTCCAATAGTGGCCCCTGATGAGGCCTAGTCATTTTTTCAGGAGTTTCAGGATGTCTTCCCTGAAGACCTCCCTGACCATTTACCCCCTCTACGAGATATTCAACATGCCATAGATCTTGTCCCAGGAGTGTCCCTTCCAAACTTGCCTCATTATAGGATGAATCCCACTGAGCATGCTGAGCTCCAAAGGCAAGTGGGTGAACTTCTTCATAAAGGCTTTATCCGTGAGAGTTTAAGTCATTGTGCAGTTCCTGCCCATTTGACTCTTAAGAAAGATTTTTCTTGGAGGATGTGTATTGATAGTCATGCCATTAATAGGATCACAGTGAAATATCGATTTCTCATCCCTAGGCTTGATGATATGTTGGATATGACGGTTGGTGCCACAATATTTTCTAAGATTGATTTAAAGAGTGGGTGTCACCAAATTAGGATTCGCTAGGGTGATGAGTAGAAAACTGCCTTTAAGACGAAGGATGGCCTTTATGAGTGGTTGGTCATGCCTTTTGGACTTACCAATGCCCCAAGTACTTTTATGAGAGTGATGACACAAGCTCTTCGGCCTTTCATGGGTAAGTTCCTCGTCGTCTACGTTGATGACATTCTCATTTACAGTAGGACTAAGGAACAACATCTAGATCATCTCACACAGGTTTGTTCCACTCTTTGTGAAACAAATATGTATGCTAATGTGAAGAAATGCTCTTTCTTCATCGATCGAGTTGTCAGCCATACGAATAATCAATTGAGGTTATGTTCGGTCATGGCATTGATATGCGACACATGGATGAAGATACTAAGCGGAATGACCTTAATGAGCGGGATGAGATGGAGGAGATGTTGGGTAACATTGAAGCTAGGATGTTTATGAATGAAATGGACGAGGGCGCCTCAAGTGGCCGAGGCACTAAATCGGAGAATTTCTCTACAATGTGGGAAGATGCAAACATGAACTTTATCCTTGATGTACAAAACAAAGCAAAATGTCATTTATTGTGTTGTTGCTTCACATTAAGTCATTGTGTGGAATGTCGACAAAAACAATCAACATGGTTTTGGACTTATTTAATGAGGTGCTTCTAGAAGGTTTTGCATTGCCAAAGAATTTTTATGAAGCGAAACAGTTGGGAAAGGGGTTAGGTTTGAGTACAAGTCCATACACGCATGCAAGAATGGTTATGTTTTGTTTTGGAAGGAGAATGAGGAAAAACAGACTTGTCCTGTATGCGGAGAGTCGAGATGGAAGGGTAAGAAAAATATTCCAGTGAACATTTTGCATTATTTCATGCTGAAACCAAGATTGGAAAGGCTATATAGGTGTAAAAAAAAACTCAAGATATGAGGTGGCATGAGGAGAAAAGAGTTAAGGATGACGAATATATGAGGCACACAGCCAACTCACTTGCATTGTAAAAGTTTGATGATCAATACCCAGAGTTTGGCAACGAAGCTCGTAATGTGCGTCTAGGACTAATAATGGATGGATTCAATCCCTTTGAAAATACGAGTACAAATTACAGCACTTGGTTCGTAGTATTGATTCCGTATAATCTTCCACCATAGAGGTGTATGAAGGCGCCAAACTTCCTGTTAACTTTACTTATCCCCGACCCAAGATCACTTGGGAATGATATTGGCATATTCATGCAACCATTAATTGAAGAGTTAAAAGATCTATGGAAAACAGGAGTCATAACTTTTGATTCATATACGTCGACATCTTTTGAGATGGATGCTGCAGTAATGTGAATGATAAATGATTTTTCAGCATATGAGAACCTTTCTGGTTGGAGTACTAAAAGGAAATTAGTGTGTCCCATGTGTAATAAAGAAACTGCAAGTGAGTGGCTAAAATATTCGTAGACGATGTGCTTCATAGGCCATCGACGGTATCTGTCAGCAAATCATGCATGGCGTAGGGAAGGTGCTAAATTTGATGAGAGAGTTGAGGACAGAACTACACCAAATGAGTTGTTTGGGGAAGAGATAGTGGAACAACTGGTACATGATAGACTGAATAATTTTGGCAATGGTTAGACAAAGAACAAAACAATACGAGGCGTTGTAGAATGAATTTTCTTTGACTTGCCGTATTGGCCATCATGCATGTTGCAACATAGTTTGGATGTAATACATATAGAGAAGAATATTTGGGATAATATTAGGGACATTGATGAACATTAACAAAAAGATGAAGGCCACTATTAAGACGAAGAAATATCTTGAAACAATGAAAATTAAACATAATTTGTATTTGCAAATGGAAGGTAACATGGTGGTTATGTCGCACGCATGTTTTACGATGACAAATGATGAGAGGATGGATTTTTGCAAATAATTGCAAGGTCTGAAGTTGCCAAATGGTTATGCATCCAATCTCGATAGATGTGTGAGTTCTGGTGACTAGAAAATAAGTAGACTGAAAAGTCATGATTGTCACGTATTTTTACAAAAATTGTTACTAGTGAGAATTCGTAGGAAACTAATTTCTAATGTACGTGCCGCCATAACCGAACTTCGCATGTTTTTCAATGATTTGTGCTCTCGGGTCGTAAATCGAGATATGTCACGGAAGATGGAAGAAGACATTGCTACTATACTGTGTAAATTCGAGCAGATCTTTCTACCATCATTTTTTCGATGTAATGGTCCATTTAGCAATACATGTACCTCGAGAGATACTATTAGGTGGCCCGGTGCAGTTCCGTTGGATGTATCCCGTTGAAAGATATTTGGGTAAATTGAAACACATTGTTGGGAATAAAGCATGAGTTGAGGGTTCAATAGCTTATATACACGATGAATGATTGACATTTTGCTCTCTATATCTTCATGGTGTTGAGACACGATGTAATCGTGAAGAGCATAATGCTGATCTTGCTGCTCCTCCCCCTCGTGAGCCATCAATGTTTTTCCAGAATATACGACCCTTGGGTGCACAAACAGGATACGACTTAATTAGTAGATAGTTAGAAAAAGCTCAGTGGTACATGTTGAATAATGTCGGGAGATTGATGACTATCTCAGATATGTCGTTGTATATGTAGAATAATTCTAATTAAAAATATTATTATATGACATGTTATGTAATGCACATATTCTATTCTTTTATACTTCCATACAGTGAGTACATGGACAAACTTAGGACAGAAAGCGTAGAGAATATAGAGGCGAGACACGTAAAAGAATTTTCCAGATGGTTTGAACAACATGTATACATTTTAAATGTCCCATGACTTAAAATCACTTTGAACCATTGTAATTCTTATTTATTTCTAATAATTTTGCTACTATTTCAATTGTTAGATTTTGTAACAACGTGCTAATGATACCGCATTAGTTTCTTCTTAATTGCATGCATTGGCCCATGATCACTCACACAGAGCACTTCGATACACTGCATGCACAGTACGAGGTTATAGATTTCATACTATAGACCATGAACGTAATTGAAAGAAGCAAAAATGTGGTGTGTTGGTCAAGAGAAGTCGTAGAACAGATGGCATTGACTACTATGGTGTCATACGTGACATTATTGGATTAAAATACATTGGTGGGAATGTGACATATGTTTTTAAATGTGATTGGTGGAATATAGGCGGTGGTCGAGTTTCGATACATAGGGATAATCATTTTACGAGTGTCAATACTGCATGTAAATGGTATGAAGATGAACCATTCGTATTGACTTATGAAGTTACCCAAATCTATTACTTGGTTGATCCAATTAAATGGGCTGTAGAGATAACTTAGCGAGTCGTACAAAAATTTGTGCCTCAGAATATATATGATACAGAAGTGGTAGCGGATCACAATCATAGTGGAGACAAAGATAACACTCCGATTATAGAGGCCTACCAATAAGATGGAGAGGGTATTAATTTCTTTGTTGATCTCGGTGCATTTGAGCTAATCCTCTTATGTAGAGATAACGTCCCACCCATACATCTTGATCCATCTGTATTAAATAATCATTCAGTTCATTAAGTAAGTGACGAATAAGAAGAATAAAAAGAATAAAAAGAAGAAGAAAAAGAGTCTGAAGAAGAAGAAAAAGAGTCCGAACAGGAAGTCAATGAAGAAGAGTCCGAAGAGGAAGAAGAAGATGATGATGACGAAGATGTTGTTCAAGTCGATTCTTAAACAAGTATGGGAAATACATCTGGAGATGAAGAACAAACGTATTAAATATTTTATTTACGTATGTGACAGTACAATACAGTTTTTATAAATTATTCTATACTAAATTTTTTTAAAAATATTAATCATTTTCAAGGATGCCACTAAAACGACAATGAAAAAATGTGCTTCTTCCCCCAATTTTTGAACCCGTTCACGACTCCCCAACTGAGGACTCCGCTCTTGAACAAGTTATTACACAGGAGATAGACAGCCAATCGACACATACCAGTAAGGAAATTTTATTGATAATTAATTATATTTCAAAACTTTAGGGACTGTATTTAATTATTTTAAAAAATTAGCTAATGTCTTGTCAAGTCGCGGACATTGCTACACGCATAGCCTTACTCTAGAAAGAAATAAAAGGTATGGAAAAATCAAGATTAACATTCCTAATAACTTCACTAGAGGAGTGGACGATAGTGCAGTATCGCTTTCCTCCTATGTCAGCAAACTAGTCCGAGATTGTGCCCCATCTTATGTGCAATCATGGAGAGATGTTCCGAATGAGGTGAAGGATCACATTCGGAGTCGTGTACTTGTGAGTTAATATGTGAACGTAAATTTTTTTAGAGATGTTTTAATTTTATATTTTATGATGAATTTGACCTCAATTTTGGCCGTAGCAAGGATGTGTGAACTGTGAACGAGTTGATGGCTATATTATTTCGGCATCATAAGGAACGATGCCATGACCACTTCAAGAAGTTCGAGACGTTGGAAGAGGTTGTTCGGTCCCCTATCCAAAAAATGAAGTTAGACGATTGGAAGAAGTATTGTAATCTTTTTGTAAGTCCAGATTATCAAGTATTCTAGATTTATTCCCTATAAGTTATTTACATCTATATTGGTTTCATATATTATATTTAGTATTGTTAATTTCTCCTACAACACTTAAGTTCTATCAATGTACAGACTAGAATGACTTTGACAATCTATCATCACGCCGACTTAAGGTCATTCTAACATCTTGCTAATAAAATGGTAATTGAAAACTTATTAATTTCCACTCATTTTTATTATATTCTTTTATTTAAGTACTAACATTATTTTTTAAAATTATTAATATAGTTTTGTTAGATACGTGATGATCTTGAAAATTTCTCTCTCATAAATGTCTATGCTACTACTCACACTGATAAGAAGAGTGAGTGGGTTGATCATGTCGCTAAAGATAATTATGTAACTGATGTTATTTTATGTGAATAAATTATACAACATGTAAATTCATATTATGTTTGATTCCTCATTTCTTTTAATATGTTACTTGTTGTGTTTTTTTTATTGTAATTGCAAGAAGAAATGATTGAAATCCAATTAGCCCTCAGGAATTCTCTCCTAGTGACATAGACATATTCACGCAAGTGCTCGGGAGCAAATCTAATTTGAGAAGATGTTTGGGATGTTCTTTCAAGCGTGTAGGTTCATCCTCCAAGACCTCAACTTCCGAAGTTAACAATCTTACTAAAGATTTAGATGCAGCACGCCAAGAAATTGAGCAAATGAAGTCGAGACATCAGGAGTTCAAGTCTCTCTTATCACAACAGTCTAATTTAGAAACGCGTTTGTAGGAGCAACAAAGAGACCGCGATAAGAGAATATGCATTGAAGTCTAAGAGCAAATACAGATGGAGATGGCGGTACAAATGGAACGTATTATGTCAATTCAACAAGATCACAGTTGACGTGGAAAGAAGAAGAAATTATCAATATATCATTGTCATTATTATTATTAGAAAATTTTTTGTCTAATTTTGCTACTCTATAAGATATTATTAGTTGTCACATTTATGGTGTAATATGAAATAATTTGTATACTTTTTAATTTTATCAAATTACTATTTCTGATCATAACGCTCTCATGCAAACAATAAATATTCGACCATGGCTTCACGTTCGAATCAATATTCGAACAAAATACCAGCAAATTCGAACAAAACTTTCGAATGTTAGACACTTATTTTGCATGTTTTAACGTACAAATAATCTAAACGTTCGAATGATTAGAATAAATATGTGCAAACGACAAACTAACATCCGAACATTAAAAATTTTACGTTCAAATTCTTCTCTTTTAACATCCGAATGCTACATTCAAATGTATTCGAATTAACTTTCGAATATTTTTACGCTCGAACGTAAATATCATTCGTGCGAAGCAAAAACAATAAACGTCAATTTTTTTACGTGCAAATGTTAATCAGTCGAGTTAACGTTTGAAAGTCGTTTTATACGTGCAAACGTTACTTTTTGTGACAGTTTTTAACTGTGACAAAAAACTATCACATTCAAACATTACATCTCATGGAAGACTTCCTACCGTCACAAAAATAAATAAATAAATAAATAAAACTTTTTATGACGGTTGAACAGCAAACCATCACAAAAAATATTTTGTGATGCCTTTTAAGTGACGGTCATGGTCACGATCTCAAACCATCACAAAAAAATTTTGTGACGATTTGCTTATTATTTTTTGTGACGGTTTTATCCGTCACAAAAGCCAAATAGCAACTTCATCCATTAAATTTCCCCTCAAAGTTTCAATCATTCATTTCCCTCCAAATAAATCACAGTAGACATGTAGGGACCATCTTCAATATTGCTACTATTTGCAGAATGTCGTGTAGACCTCTCTAGATGGCTAAGAGATCGACCACCCTCAATCATAACCCATATATACCAGCCCTACTCTACAGAAAATATCATTTCTTGGAGCCCTAGTCACCTCACATTGAAGAAGCAAACGATCCATTGTCTCTCCCCTTCTCCTACGTACACATGCAACGTCACCAATCAATTATTAAGATAAAATTTATGCAAGTGGAATATTTTTGTTGGTTTCGATAGTTTGGAATGCGATTTGAATATATTATTGAGCATGATTTGGTTTATATGCATATTAATTATTACAAACATCCAGCACCCAAATAATCATGTTATCCATTTTCAAAATTGCGCAGCCATCACAAAAGTGTTAATACCACTTTGATATGGCTGCCACCCACGTCAAGTCTTGAACAACAAATTCCTATAGTTCAGGTGAAAATGCCATCGGTAAGTATTTAAGTTAACTTGAATTGGAGAAAAATTAATCGAGACTAAGTGAGGTTGTGCGTTGATAGAGCATGTTTAAGTTGGAGAAATGGTAGAGTAAGACAAAGATCAAAGAGGAGGAACTAAAGTCATAAGTCAAAATTAATTACATGGCTAGAGGCGAAGTACTGGTGGTTGCGAGCGGGGAAAAGGATCCACGGCAAGGGGTAGTATAGGCAAAGTGGTGGCGAGGGAGGTGGTATGATCGTTTTAGCACATGAGGTTATTTCTCGATATTGATCAGGGACTGAAATTTGTAACGATCGAGACAACCCTGGCCTTCCACACTCTACGTTTGCACATCGGAGAGCGGATATCAAGTGAGCCAAAGCGAATCTCATGGTGGGGCTTCCAAGATATAATGTAATTTGCGAGTGTTATTTTATCCGAGAAGCTTGCCGACAGTATGTAGAAGACTTTATTTCTATGCCTACTTGTTAGACATATATATTGGACGCGTTGGTCTTGTTCAAAGCTAGATGTTTTGTTTTTTTAGTAATGTTACTGCAATCCTGGTAAACAGAATCTAATAATTTCCGAGTGGATTCGCAACCAAGCCTAATTTCATCTCCCCTTCCAACTTAATGCTCGGGGAAGATGACTAATGAAAACAAAACTCGAGTTATTTGTTATGGATGTTTAGATTCAAGGTTGGAGTCTAAATACAGATTCACCTTAAAGATACGAGTAATGCTACATGTAATTATGGAGTGCGCAAGCATCGTGTGGTGATTTTAAAAAAGAATAAGATCTATTATTAAAAAATTAATTTTTTTCATATAAGTCTCGTATATATTCATTTTTTTTAAATAATTGCACAATAGTTACCAACTCCATGCAACAATCATTTCTCTAAAGTATTAACCACCTAAATATAATTTATTGAATGGGTTTGGGTAGTTAGCTATGGTTCAAGCTAAAATTAAAAAATCACCTCCGACTTCTTACCGTCTAGGCATCTATGTCCGGTTTCCCAATTATTAGGGTACTATTACTTGTTCACGAGTACTTATCACGATTTAGACCCTTCAGTTCTGTTCCCAGCAGACAAGGACGAGATCAGAGGGCCTTCCCCCCCCTCCCCCAAGGCTTTGATCCTAAATAAATAAATACATATATACATATATTTTATAATCTTATCTAAGTTGTATATTTCCCATAGTTTTTTATACTTTTGTTCTTGTCTATAATTCATAAATAGCACTGACCAATGTTTTTAAATGACCAGTCTTAATTGGTGCATTGCAAATTGTCAATAATTCTTTTAATAGATCCTTCTTATCACATTTAAAATTTTATAGTAATTATTTTTTTTTTATTTTAAGAAACTAAATTAGGATATAATATTCATAGTAGATTATTTCTCTTTTAAAATTTGTAGTTATATGGGTGAAGAAACATATTTAACAAAAGACATCGTGTTCACGGGATAGATTGCTACATATAATGTTACGTACCGCTATACATATATTATCTTTTTTTATAATTTCTATATAGATCATATCTCTTAATTAAAATATATGAAAAACTTAGATGTAAGATTATCAATATTTATGAAAGAATGCACGTTTAAAATGCATTCCTAAAAATTTTCAATTCAATTATTTATATATTCTGGCCCTTCGAATCTTATATAAATCCTGACAATATCATCTCTGCTAGCGGATATGGTACCAGCACGTCTTGACAAGATAGCCAGACGATCTTTTCCCTCCTGCTTATTTTGTGTGTGGATTGTCTGCTTTCCAATTTTCTTTGTGGTGGGTACCAGGTAATTAATTAAACCCTTCCTTTCAGTACGAGGGCACTCTTAAAAGATTAGTTAAAATTAAAGGATATTTTTTATAAATATAAGAGAAATATGACTTTTGACTATTACATTCACATAAATCTTCACATTAGAATAGATATTTTTTCATTATATAACAATAAAATAATATAAGATGAATTTAGTTTTGGTTATTCACATTAAATCTCTATATTAGATTATCTATTTATTCATTATATAATAATAAATAACTAATAATTTCAAAAATATTTAATTTTTTTAATTATTAATTTATTTTATTTTATCATATTTTACTATTCTACCTATTCTATATTAATTAATAATCATATTCTTATTGAATTAATATATCACTAACTCTAATTAATATACCAATTGTGATCAAATATATGATAGAAAGAAAGAGAGAGAAATAATTAATAAAATATGTATTTTATGTATGTACAGTAACCTTTAAATTTGAAAAAAATTTTGAAAGTCACTGTAACTAAATTCCTAGAATTTAGCTAATCCATTGTGAGCATATTTTGCCCTCTAATAGTTAAATGCTCAATGGATTTAACTTTTAACTAATCCATTGAAGATGCTTTAACTTGGTCCTGATTTGAAAGTGGCGACTCCAAATTATTTTGTGGCTTGGTGAAGTTCATAGCTAGCTCCAAATTTGAGCGTAGCTAGCTAGTTGATAATCAACCTCCTCCAAGTGGCGACTGCATGTATGTACATGTTTCTAAAGATATTAGAGATTATTTGAAAACTTCACCAAACAGAGAAAAATGATTAATATTGTATTATCGGATAATGTGTTTTGTTTAAAAAAAAAAGTGGTTGGGCCACATGTTCAAGAGTGACATCTCCCCAATTTTATTCAAAGAACCCTCACGTATGGCGGAGAAAAACCGTGGACAACCAAACCACTCGGGGGCTACAAGGAACACCCAAAACCCAAGTGTAAAAAGGACCTTAAACTCTATAACCAAAACCAACAAACAAAGCATCAAAGAACTATATTAAGGAAAAACATCACGACGGGGAAAAGAACCCAGATACAAAAGGACCAAAACGCACACAAACAGCCTCGTTTGTATACTATCCACAATAAAAGAAGCTAACGTCTCAAGGCAGGTAGACCCAACTTGTCAACCTTCAAAATCCCCTTTAGCTGATGCGGAAGATCTTTATACTGCAACCACGTCTCAGAAACCCTCCGAGAAGCCATCCATGCCAAGAAATCTGCCCTTGCATTACCCTCCCTATATATATGCCGAAACACAAACTGCATAGAAGATAGAATTCCAAGAATTTCCTCCCAATAATCTTCAAGGTACCATATTCCACACCTTGTTTTCTCCAACCAATTTACAATTAAGAGGGAATTTAATTCCACTTCAACCTTATGTATACCCAAGTTACGACATTGCCGCAAGCCATGAAGAAGAGCCATGAGTTCTGCCACGTTGTTTGTCCCATGATCTAAAAATTCCACAAAAGCTAGTTTCATCCTCCCTAATAACTCCACCCGCCCCCGTAAGGCCCGAGTTTCCCAAACAACTATCATCTACAATTAATTTAAACCACCCCTTGCTCGGCTTTGTCCACTTCACAAGATGACATCGCTTCTGTTTTGGAGCCTTCATTGGAATGGAAAATGCAGACAACACTTTTTTCATCCCCAAGAAGAAGCCTATTGCCTGCTTTTAGCCTAAGACCCACCCAAGCAATGGCCGATTTAATCGCAAGCCAAAGAGACTCCACCAACTTCACTTTGCCTTCCATGCGTTAAACATATCTAAACACAGCTTAGACCCACCCATGGATAATGTGTTAATTGGGATATCACAGCTTATAACTAAACATATCTACTCTATTATAATAAGTGGCTATCTAACTGCTATAGTAAATTTTCTTGTTTTTCTATTAAATTTTCTTGTTTTCCGTTAACCTCTGTTGTTTTTCCCGTTAACTTCTGACCCAGCAGTTCTTCACTTAAAAATCCCCCTGTCATCACCACACTTGCATGCACGTCCTCAGCGCACGGTCTCATGGAGAAGACCATAGCGATAAGAGATAGAAAGCAAGAATTCCCCACAAAAATAGATAGATATAGATATAGACTTTTAGATTACACAAAATGGCATTGAACCAAACGCTACTATCCCCAGTACCACCATTATCATATTCATCCATGACCACTAGAACGGTGGCTACAAGGAACTCTGTTTACATAATAGCCAAAACCCAATTCGCCAACCTTAGTGTACCCTCTCTACTCCCATCTTCATCCAGCAATTGGTGCTTGCGCTTGAGATGCTCTGTGGATTACCATGACCAGCAGCAGTACAATTACAACACCCAGGTGGTGTTCCTGAGGCCGGCAGAGATGTCGTGGAGCAAGGAGCACAGTAACAAGGTGCACCTCATAGGCATCGTCGGCACCCAAGTCGAGATCAAGCACTTACCCTCTGGCAAAGCCCTCGCCTGGACCCGCCTCGCTGTCAAGAAGTCCTCCTCCCTCACCTCCTGGATAAACTTGAAAGGAGCCTCTCATCTTTCCTTTTGAATGATCATGAATCTAATTCTGTGATGGCAGGGAAAAAAATTGGAAATAATGCTGCAAGCAATATTGGTTCTATTGAATAATTATGGCAAGCCTTCTTTGCTAATCCAGCGGATTGGTGGGATAATAGGAAGAACAAGAAAAACCCAAAATATCCAAATTTTAAGCACAAAGATACTGGAGAAGCTTTGTGGGTCGAAGGCAGGTACAATCCACCATGGAGAAGCTTCTTATTTTAATGTTGTCGAAGTCAAAGAAGATGAGGATCGGGATTTTCTACGAAAGATGAAACCGAATAAGAAGAAGCAGTGGAAGACACGTAGGAGGAAAAGAAATAAAGCCCTAAGGGCTATGGCCAAAATGACACTATTTAGAGAGAAAGGGAGGACTGAGTTGTAAGCTACAAGCTTAGCTTCAAATCCGTATGGGCGGGGCCTAAAAGAGAAAAAAACATACTAAAACAAGCACAGTCCGAAAAAGAAAGGTCCAATAAAATAAAATAAAAAGCACATTAAAATAAGAAAATCAATTTCACAACTTAGTAATTATAAGTACCAGAATTTTATAAACAAAACCACAACAATGAAATATCCTAAAAGAGGTTATACAGTTATCTAGCAAAATATAATACAAAGTCAAAATATATAGACAAAAGGGGAAAGGAAATAAATCTCATTTGGCCCAAAACACGCCATTAAATACCATCATCTTGATGATGCAAACTCAATCATCTTGTTAAGGTACTGATCGTAGTAGTTAATTTGTTTTTTAAAGTTCATTTGTAATATTCTATTAATTGTATTACTTGTATCAAAGTTGAAGCAACGTCTTCTAAGCTATATATGCCATCAACTATTTTTACAAGTTTTGTAAAAAAACATATTAGTTTTGTAAAACAATTGTTTGATCTAACTAGGCAAACGTTTGCACGTTGCTTTGACCTGATATATATGTGTGTGTGTGAATGACCAAGCATAAGATATCTAATTTTGAGCTGGAAGCTGGCTTAGCTGCATGAAATGCTAGCTATTAATTAGCGTGTACCAATTAATATTCTGCTGAAAATAGATTTTTTTCCGGATAATTAGTAAGCTTAATTTGTAGACACGACCATCTATTAGAGGGCCGTGATATATATTTAGTGTTGTGAGATCATATATTATAGTTTACAAAAGTGACTCATTTAGAACACGGTAATTAAGATTAATAATGGAACACGATAAGATCAAATTCTCGTATAACTAGCTCTCTGCATATATAAGCTTTATAAATAATAAGATTAAATTATAAATAACTTAAAAATAATATACATAAGAATTATTAATACTTAAACTCATATTAATATTTAAAAGATAATTAATTAAAAACTATGAGGATTAACTTAAAAAATAATAAAATTAAATTTTAATTAATACTTAAAATAACTATAATATATAATTAATCTAATAAGTAATTAAGTATTCATAACTATAATGTATAATTAATCTAATTGAGTAATACTTAGAATATGATTTTTTAAGGATAGTTAAAATACACTTAAAATTTAATATACTAAGGATACTTAAAATACACTTAATATTAAAAAACATAATAATTAGGATACTTACAATACACTTAATATATATTTAGGATATATACTTAAAATACACTTAGTATTAAAAAACATAATAATTAGGATACTTACAATACACTTAATATTTAGGATACTTAAAATACACTTAATATTTAAGATACTTAAAATACATAATAATTAAAATACATAATTAAGATTTAGGGATTTTCGTATCTTCTATTCTCGTATCATCTTGTATTATCGTATCTTTTATTATTGTTGTATTTTAATATCGTATATTCTTCTTTGCATTGAAATAAATTTTAGACCCATTCGAGAGTTATCAATCATGTTGAACGGTTGATTGATAACTCCTGAATTGTCCATAGTGAATATACTTCATTCGACAAGACTTTCAATTACTCGACTTAAAAACTTTTGAAATGGTTGCAACTAAGTTATTGTGTAAGGTCGTTTTCATGCACATGGATCAACTCATGAAAAGAACATGATTATTATAGATCACATAAATTTATGACTAAATTTTAATAAGTTTTTTTTCATTAAAAAATAAAATTTCATATGATTCTTAATTTTTATAAAAATATTAATTAGCATAAGGGTTTTGTTATGTATCAGTCACTATTTACCCCTACACACCACACCTGGCATTTTTTTTTCATAGAGTGTGTAGTGTGGGATAGTAAATAGTAGTTGATGAGAAGAATTATTGTTAGCATAATACTTACCTACATTTGCATATAAATAATTAGAGAAAATATATTTACAACTGTGAATTGTGCAACTGTCGCGTAATCGCTTTGAAAAAAATGAATAAAACATGTAATCCACATAAAAAATTAATTTTTTAATAATACTGGACCTCACTTTTTTTTCAAAACGATTACGCGATATTTACAGACTTCACAATTGTACGTAGAATTATTCAATTAATTAATTTTCTTTACGGTTATCCCACTGTCCTGGCCATGCGGCCTGCGCCTATATATAATTTTTAGCTACCAAGCCCATCAAGTACACGAGCATCCTCTCGTCTCTCTAATTTTCTTCCCGAGAGATCCTGATCCAAAACTTGAAACATAATCAAGTACACATGGGGGCCGGAAGATCAGAGGGGTCAGAGTATATTTTGAGAGTAAGCAAGACGGAGATGGTGGCTGCAGTTCTACCTTTGCAAGAGCACTGGCTGCCACTATCCAACCTAGACTTGCTTCTTCCCCCTGTGGACGTGGGTGTTTTTTTCTGCTATAAGAAACCGGCAGCAATCTCCGGGGATGATGCAGACAACCTTAGTGCTTTTGAGTCCATGGTCGGGGTGCTCAAGAAGGCATTGGCACAAACTCTGGTTTCCTACTACGCGTTTGCCGGTGTGGTGGTACCAAACTTGGTTGGAGAACCTGGGATTCTGATCTGCAGCAATGGCGGAGTATGTTTTGTTGAAGCTTTTGCAGAGGTAGACCTTAAAGACCTCAACTTGTATAATCCTGACGAGACCATCGAGGGCAAACTTGTGCCCCAGAGGAAGCATGGTGTTCTCGCTGTCCAGGTTTGGCTATGATTCCTCATGATTGCCTCTAATTAATTTTTATTTTATTTTCATAATTTTCAATAAGCTCTAACAAATCGTCATTCATTTTTATTTTCACAATCCAACAATCTATAATATAATAATCTCATATGTATATAAATGGTAAAATCTCATCTGAATAAAAATCTCATATCTATAATATAATAATCTCAAAAAATATACCTTTAGAGTTGCTATAGTTCTTTTCATATTTGAAAAGAAGAATAGATTTACTGTAACTTATAATATGGATAAAAACAATTTAGTTAATTTAATGTGGAGTAAATATAGATAATATTTATTAAATTTGAAAATGAAAAGGTATTTGGCTAATCCAATGCCAATGCAGACTTTTTGCAAACCAAAGCATTAATGCGGTGATTCTAAATTAAGCTGCATCATTAATCGAGATCGGTATACCACCAAGCAGAGGAAAACAAATAAATTAATTTTGTTCTCACAGTCGTTTTTTTTAGTTGAAATTTTTGTTTACTGAAAAACAAGTTAATTTCTGAAATCTGTTGGACCATATATAGAATTCTTAAGGTATTCTTAGAATATTCTATTACTTTATTATTACTTTTCATATGTTTTTTTATTAATATTTATTATTTTTTACTACTATTTAATATTTTATTTTTACTTTTCATTACTTTATTATTAGTACTATTCATAATTCTAAAACACTTCTCACTAGTCAAATGTAGTCTTAAATTGACTGTAATGCTCTAAACTTCAAAAGAATATCCATATTATATCCTGCCTTCGTAAAAATTAAAAGTTCAAAAAAAAAAACCCGAAAAAGAAGAAAAAGAAAGTAAAACTTCGTTCGGAAGTTGAGCTCATCTCAACTCATCTCAACTTATCATTACAACTTTTTCAAATCCTAATATAAAATATAATAAATAATTCAACTTTTTCAAATCTCAATATAATAATAATAATAAACAATAATATTCTAACAATATTTTATCATCACAACTCAACTCAACTCACTTCAACATCCAAACCCACCCTTAAATCTCTTTGTAATAAATTTCTCTAACCATTAAATTATTAATCACTCGTTAAGAAATTAAAAATTATGGCACCTACAAATATTCTAAATGAAACAAAAAAACTACATTCAATTCATTTTGTCAAAATGATAATTTAGATATCGACCGATTAAATGCATGATTGGTAGATATGTTATGAGATCAGGTACTAGCTAGCTAATAGTTATTCGAAATTAACTGCATGCATGGTGCAGGCTACTCAGCTAAAATGTGGTGGATTGGTGGTGGCATGCACATTTGACCACCGAATAGCAGACGCTTACTCGGCCAACATGTTTCTTGTTTCGTGGGCTGAGATGGCTCGTTCTAAACCAATCACTGTTATGCCATCTTTTCGTCGATCTCTACTCAACCCTCGACACCCCGGCTCGATTCATCCCTCCTTGGATGACATGTATATCCCCATAACCACATTGGCCCCACCCAAAGACCCGGAACCTGATGCAGACGATCTCATTAGCCGCATATACTACATTACTGCCGACCAACTCAACCGTCTCCAGTCACTAGCCAGCAGTACCAATGGTTGCAGGAGGACAAAATTACAGTGTTTTAGTGCATTCCTTTGGAAGATGATTGCCAAATGGGCTATTATTAAGAACATGGACAAAAAGGTAACCAAGTTGGGCATTATTGTCGATGGAAGGAGAAGATTAAGCGAAGGAGATAAACATAAGGCTTCACTCATGGGTTCTTACTTTGGAAATGTGCTGTCCATACCCTACGGTGCCAAGCAAGTGAGTGAGATTAACGACAAGCCGTTGGATTGGGTGGCAGATGAGGTTCATAAACTGTTGGAAGGTGCAGTGACAAAGGAACATTTTTTGGGGCTGATAGATTGGGTGGAGGTTCATCGTCCGGTGCCATGTTTGGCAAAGATATATTATAATGGGAGCGAAGATGGACCGGCTTTGGTGGTGTCATCCGGGCAACAGTTCCCAGTGTCTAAGGTGGACTTCGGGTGGGGAAACCCGGCTTTTGGGTCGTACCATTTTCCGTGGGAAGGGGATGCCGGATACGTGATGCCGATGCCGAGCCCCGCCGGAAACGGTGATTGGGTGGTGTACACGCACCTCTTTAAAGGACAGCTGGAGTTGATAGAGGCTGAGGCTGCTCAGGTCTTTAGACCCTTGACTTCTAATTATCTCGGCTTCGACTAGATCAATATTGCAGGGTAATTTTAGTGACAAGTTTTAAATGTATAACTCTTTTATAAAATAATGGATCCTATAGAAAAAAAAAATAACTTTTTCATAATAGAATCTATTTTTTATAAAATATTTGTGCGAAACTTATAATACTATATGTATAATTAATGTGGTGATGAATTTTATGAAATATTAACCGTACGTATGCCTCTTTATAAGTCATATATTGTGCTATATATATATATATAATATTTATTTATATAAATAGTACTACTACTACTACTAACGTTTAATATATCTTCAGTTTTGGCCATTTTCAATAGAAATATTTCAGATTCATAAAACATTAACAAGTATGATGCATGCAGGTTTATCAAGGTAGCTAGGTTATCTAGATCTTCCGAATGACGTTAATTTGCCACCTTATTATAAATGGCTGTACGTTCAAAGCAATTAATAATTAAGTTTTACGTTGATTTTATTTTTGCAATTAAATAGACTATAGACTATAGGCCGTTAGATTTATTTTTTCTTCTTAAATATTATATCCGCAAATTATAGGCTCAGTTTGAATTAAAAACACTATCAACTCATCTTATCTTATCATTATAACTTTATAAGTTTTCATGTAAAATACAATAAACAATAATTCAATCTTTTCAAATTCTAAAATAATAATAATATAGAAAAATAATATTCTAATAATATTTTATTTAATTTTTAACTTTCATATTAAAGACAATTTCTATCCTTAATTAAACAATGTTTTGCATGCATGCGATGAGATAGTCATTCTCAAGACCCTGAACTTGCACATATATATATATATATATATATATATATATATACACACACTAGAAGTAAATAAAAAAAGGATAAAAACCAACGCAATGTTCACCGCTACAACAAAGCCAAAAACCACTATTCTACAAGAACTACTTGACCTCTTTCCTAATTGCAAGATGGAAGCCAGAGATAAAAGAAGACTAACAGATAAAATTCTCAAAACAATCAGACGCAAGCTTCTTGTAATTGTAAGGTGTCAGAAGGCAGAGCAGAGTCTTTGGAGGCTCACCTCACAATGAGTATTTTGCAGGCCGGTCTTCACCCACATATAGACGCATGCAGCTGCAAAAAACTAAAAGAATAACGTCTCAAAGATGGTTATAGCGTTTCTGCAATGATCTTCTCCTTTTGTCTTCCATTGGAGAAGCTGGCATTCCAATCAAAATAGCCAGGATTAGTACTATTTAGCATTCCATCTGCCAAGAAGGGCAGCTGTACAAGAAAGAGATCGATGGGTGCTATCCCAGATGAATCTACTAAAACATAGCTAATGTAAGGCTAGTCATATTGAAAACTAAAAATAACAAATTAAGAAGAGGGACACAAAAATCTTAATTTTTACGAGATATGGCTTAAATGCGCGCAAACATTAACAAGTTAGATATTATATATAATTATATAGATATAGAAAATGCCCCCCCCCCCAAAAAAATTATAATCTCCATATGCTCTTTAAAATTTCAATATACTTAGAAATGCCTATCTTTTTATCTTATAGTCTCAAAATTTTGTTTAATTTCTATATATTATTTATTTTCAAGGATGTGACCTCTCTAAAATTCAGTTTAAGAGAAATAATAAGCTTATTAATATGGATTACAAAGTTTTTTGATATATAATATTGAGATTCGTAATATGCAATTCAAAGTGAAAATACAAGAAAAATTATTTAAAATCGATGATCTATATAAAAAATAGTTGAGAAATTTTATCATCTAGATTTCATTAAGCAAAATGATGTTAGTAGTTTTAAGATGTGTAAACTCTGCTTATTTCTGTAAATTTAAGATTCACATAAAAAAATTATTTTTTTAATAATAAACTCACTTTTTTTTTTCAAATGAAATACATAAAGGTTGAATACCGTATGACTTTACCTAATATTAATCTTTACATAATATCATACAATAAAAAGTTGACATCGTCAACACAATTGCTGATTCCACTGATATTATGGATCAGTACTCGTTATGTACCAGTACCTATGTGGCAAGTAAGCAGTACCATTGCTATTGAGAAAAACATTGCGTAAAGGAAAATTATAGTTGCCACCCAACCCCCAAAAAAATATCAAAATTTTGACCAAACTTATTTTATTTTTATGTTTTTCATATTTTAACTTTTTTTAATAAAATATGATTTTTATAACTATTCACTTTTTCTAAAAAAACTCAAAAGGTGAAAACTAATAAAAAAAAAAACATTTCGGTCAAGTTACATGAGAGAGATAAAAATGCCAATTATGCATTTGTTTTTATTAGAAATATTCAATATGAGTAAAAACCATCTCTAAATTATGAACCACACAAAGTCTCTTCCAAACTTTTGAAGAACAGAGGTACCAGTACTTCCAGTCAACTAATGAATGACTCGTCAAAAACCCGGACCCGTTACTCGAGGTAAACTCTATTTGAACCCCATCGCAATAGAGTTATAGACAGTGCCTCGATCGTCCTCTACCAAGACCCAGTCCAAAAGGCTAAACTCAACCAAGCAAACACCCCAAATGCTATAGGGCAACGTGCGCCCAGTTGTCTATCATTAAATACTGCGAGATGTATAATAGGCAGTAAAATATGAATAGAATCATCGTATAAAGCAAATCATCATATTATCACAAGCAGCATATGAGTAAGGATTTTTGACTAAATCATTTTCTTTTTTATCTCATATTATAAACTCTAATATCAATGATTATATTCAATAGTATTTTTACGAGTTCCAGATAAAATAACATATAATGAGAATCTTGAATCTTATTAGGCAGCAAACTCAAGAATTGAATGCACTTAAATGAAATGTAACATCCATAAGCAAATTAAGATTATTTATTTTACTAAAAATAAAATATTGTTTGGTTAAACTTACCAAAATCTCTTGTTTAAAAGGCTAATGTTTCTATAATATTAAAACATAATATTCTAATAATATTTTATTTAATTTTTAATTTTCATTTTAACTAATCTCATCTCAATTAGGATCTAACCTAAAAAATAAAAAAAATAATTAAAAAAAAAACTCAGTATCCAAACTCACCTAATCGGCAAAAGAGCAAAAACATAAGAGAACCGGATTTTATGAAAAAAACAGGAAAAAAGAGAGAGAGAAATTGATAAGAACATTGGTCATCCCTTACTTATTTTCAAATAAAAATCTATTTGAAAATAAATTTTATTTCAAAATTTTCATATCATATCCCATATCCTTTTTAAACATAACTGAAATACAAAACTTTTAAAATAATCATTACAACTTTCTCAAAATTTTAAATTTCAAATAAAATATAATTTATCTTTTTAAATTTAAAAACAAAAATAATATTATAAAATTATAATCTAAGTGTTTGATTTTAATTTTATAATATTTTTTATTTAACTCTTTCTCTCTTTCAATTATGTTTTATAAAATTTCATCTCATCTAACTCTCTCCAACATTATATAAATTTTCAAAGAAGGAAAAAATTAAAAATGTTCTAATATATATTAACATATTCTAGACCATATTATTTAACACTACAAATAATGTTAAAATATTGCATTAGTTCAAAGGCAGTCTAGCTCTTAATTTAAGAATGCAAACCAGATCATCTTAATTTACTTTAAAAGTTTTCATAACTCTTTTCAATATTATTAAAACAAAAACACTATAAGAAATAATAACAATGAAAAACATTAATTTATTTAGCATTTTCACACTTGGCTAAATAAAATAGTAATAATGACATATTATATTTTTAAATTATTAAAAAGTTATAATTTATTTCCTTATGAAAATTTTTAATTATACTAACCAACCTACTATTATTACTCTTAATAATTATAGTTGGATGTGCATGTTGTATATTTATTATTTCCAAAATTTATATATAATGTGTCAGTTTTGGAATTCAAAACTACAGTGGTAAATATTAAATAATTTAATCATATATTTTATAAAGTCTACTCCTTTATATTTAAAAAAAGATAATGATAGGGTTACTACCCTATTACTACTTATAGTTAATTTCAAGTTTTTTATTTTTTTATCATTTTCTTTGAAGTATTTTTTTAACATACTTAATCGAAAAAAATTTAAAAAATATATAATTTTATTAATAATCACTTCCTTAACCATTAAGTAAAATAAAAAATTAAAAAAAATTAAATATAAAAAGAGTAGTAAATGAGTAGTAGGAGAGTAGTAACCTATCATTTTCCTTTAAAAAAAATTAAATAAACTATAGTACATTAGAAATTATAGATCTACCTCAAATATTGTAATTAATTTCAGGTTAATTAATAAACTATTCAATTTATCAAGATATAAAAAAAATATTTAAGTTTATTTCTTAATAAATCATTAAACAAAAATCATTAATAAAAGGAAAAAATTAGATTTATACTTAAATGTAACAATTGAATTCAATATTTACATAATTCAAAATTAAATGAAATAAAACACAATAAAGACACAGCCGCTCCTATAAAAAAAATTAAATTAAATTAAATAAATAAATAAAAAAGAGCCGCGGCTTGGATTCGTCATGGCGGTTAACGGTGGCACTATAGGAGCTGATATTGGAAGGGGAGGAACGCCGGACGGAGGGGAAGAGAATGGGTGGGGCGGTGTTAGCCACGCTGGCGTGCGGCGGCGCACTGGAGGCGACGAAGAATCAGACGGGCCGCGGCTTTGATTCGCTTGTGGCGGTCAACGGCGGCACGAAAGGGGCTGATATTGGAAGAGAATGGACGTCGGTCGGAGAGGAAGAGAATGAGAGCGGCGGTGTCGAGCACGACGGCGTGCGGCGGCGCACCGTAGAAGATGAAGAAACGGACGGAGGAGAGGGGAGGAGGGCTTGCGCACAGGAGAACCAAGGGCAAAATGGGAAGAATTTCAATGGCAAAACTGAAATTTTGGAATAAAAGCAGGGGTAAAATTGGAAAAAAAATGTTGGACGAAAATACTATTCCTAACCTATTCACGCTTTATATATAAGTAGATATATATATATATATATATATATATATATATGATGACTTCATATATATATATATATATATATATATATAATATTGATTATAGTTGCTAACCTATGCAAAGGAAAAATTGAATAAAATACTATGCGAGGATATGGTAAATTAAGAAAGTCACAATCAGAACGGTTGAACCATTTTGACCCCATAAAATAACAATATTTTGTTATATTAAAAAAATACTGAAAATGGAATAAATTAATTTTGTAGAGAAATTAAATAACAAATAAAAGCGGAATTATGAGAATATGATAACACTCGTGAGGGTATTTGTCCCACAAGTTGGTGATGAACAAAGAGAATTGAGTATTTTAATTTTTGCACCAATGACCCCTATTTATAGGTCATCATGCTCCGGTTGGCAAATGGCACATCTATTGGTTAACCAATAGTAACCCAAATGTCACAACCTTAAGGAGTGACACATCCTATTGTGAAAGAGCACAACTATTGGTAAACCAATGGTAACCCAAAGGTCACAACCTTAAGAAGTGACACAACCTTTTTAACTAAATCAAAAGGTTGTGTCCATTGACAATTCCTTAAACATCACCCCTTATGGGAACCATCACCATGATAGAGAATATCATTCCAAGGGGTACACCATTTGGTGATCACACCCCTTATAATAACATCTCCCACTTGATCACACAAAACGGTGAGGATTCAGTTGAATATTTTACCTTGGTATCAATATAAGCTTTTCACTACTCAACTCTCATCTGCTATTCTTGCAGATCGGCGTCAAAGCATGACAAGCCTATACGTGCACACGTTTTTTGTTATTACCTTATCTGGCCGCACCATTTACCATATGTGCTCCCACTGATCACATATTAGGGGGTGACTTTATTTTACTAAAAAGAAAAATTTAGTGAACGACATCAATTCTCCGTAACTGGATCAATTGATCCATATTTTGTGATTGGATCAATTATTCATTCTCATGTCACAATTGATGGCTTCAGCCGAATACATAACACATGTATCGACCTGCGTTGAATTTTCGTTAAGTACTTCCTCTAGAGGCTATTCCTGAGGTTTTCCCTAATCATCTTATCAACGACTTTGCAAATGATTAACCATTTATTTGGGTAATCAAATCACACTTCACTAAAGCTTTAGTGAGTGTTACTGAATTTTCGTTATGTACTTACTCACCTCAGTCTTTCCTTAATCACCTTATCAGCGACTTTGCCATGATTAACCTTTTACTTGGTTAATCATCCTGCACTGAAATTTCGTCAAATACTCACCCTAAGGCTATTCTTGAGATTTTTCTTGATCACCTTATTAATGACTTTACAAATGACCGAAATTTTCATTTGGGTATTACCATAACTCCAATTTTCTAGTCGTCCCCAGAATTTGCTAAGTTATGCATGTCAACCATGAGATTGCTTCACCTAAGTTTCTCTCAATCCCATTCTAGTCACATGTTTTCTGAATTTCTCCAGAGGTAAACCTTTGGTCATCGGATCTGCTACAATTTAAGTCGAGGAAATAAAATTAACCTTGACCTCACCTCTTTCCACTATATATAAAATATAGTGATAATGCACATCAATATGTTTTCCCTTGGAACTCTGTGTTCCACTTTTTATCAAAGAAATGACAGACTGATTATCACAAAACACATTGATTGGTTCTGTGGATGTACCCAAATTCAAACTTTCAACAAAGCGTTTTATCCACACCTCATTACTCACTGCAGTACTACAAGCAATATACTCTGATTCCATAGTAGACTTAGCAACACAACCTTATTTCTTACTTAACCAATAAACTACTATTCCATCAAATAGAAATATATATCCTGTTATAGATTTTTTATCATCCACATCACTTCCAAGATCAGCATCACTATAGCCGATTAATTCTAGATCACTATTTCCAAAGCATAACTTCAAATTTTTAGTACCTTGTAAATATCTTAATATACGCTTCACTGTTTGCCAATGTTCTATACCTGGATTGAATTGAAATCTGCTTACCAATCCTACTGCATGACAAATATCTGGTCTGGTACTTGTCATTGCATACATGAGGCTTCGCACAGCTTGAGCATATGGAACTTTAAGCATTTCATTTATTTCTTTCTCATCTTTTGGGCACATACTTTTATTTAGTATGAGCTTTGCAAACAGGCGTACTTAAAGATTTACAATTTTCCATACCAAATATTTTAAGCACTTTTTCTAGATATTTTTCTTGATCTAAATACAATAGATTTGAATTTCTATCTCTAGAAATTCTTATACCAAGAACATAGGCAGTTTCACCCATGTCTTTCATTTCAAATTTAGATTTCAAGAATTATTTTGTTTCATGCATCATATCTAGACAATTACCTGCCAGTAATATATCATCAACATACAATGACGATAACATTAATTTATTATCATTTTTTCATATGTATACACAATGATCTAGTGGATTCATTTCATATCTCATTTCCAAAATGGGTTGGTGAAATTTCAAGTACCACTATCTTGAAGATTACTTAAGTCCATACAGTGACTTCCTCAATCTGTGGACTTTCTCTTTATGTTCTTTAATTCGGAATCCTTCTGGTTGAATCATAAATATATCCTCTTTTAATTCTCCATTGAGAAAAGTTATTTTTACATCTAACTGATGTAATTCTAAATTCATCCTAGCAACAATGGACATGATGATCTTTACAGATGTGAACTTCGCCACAGGCGAAAATGTATCCACAAAGTCTACACCTGGTTGTTGAGTATATCCATTGGCCACTAACATTGCTTTGTACCTTTCCAAACTACCATCAATTTTAAATTTTCTTTTGAGAACCCATTTACAGCCAATAACTTTTCTATCTCTTGAAAGATCTGTTAACTCCTAAACATTATTTTTGTTTATTGATTCTATATCATCTTTCATGGCCTCAAGCCATTTTTCTGAATCAATACTATTGACTGCCTCAGAAAAAATTTTAGGATCATTATCTAAATTTTACAAACTGCTATTTAGTGCATAATTATCTTGAAATAATATTAACAGTCTTCTGGATCTTTTTCTCCCACTGTCTCCAACATCAATACCTGAAAATTAATTTTCATCTAACTTTTTTTTATTTTTATTGTTCTGGATTTGAATAATATCAGAATTTTCATTGTCAAACTCTGTGGGGATTTGTTGATTCTCTAAATAATTTAATAAATCTATCTGATCAACAAGAGTAATAAAGTTCGTATTTTTCAAGAAAACGACATCCCTACTTTCTATCAATCATCTTTCAGAATGATAAAATCTGTAGTCATTTTCGTTTTCTACATATCCAATAAACCTGCATTCCCAGATTTTACTTTTTAATTTATCCCTTAGTGGCATTAGAATAAGCACTTGTGCCTTACAACCCCACACTTTTAGCTTACTTAAGTCCGATTTATGTCCCGTCCATAACTCGTAAGGTGTAAGAGGTTTCGCTTTAGTTTCAACTCTATTCAATATATATATAGCAGTCGATAATGTTTCACCCCAAAAATGTATTGGTAGATCAACATATGTCATCATTGATCGCACCATATCCAATAGAGTTCTATTTCTCCTTTTTGCAATGCCATTTTGTTGAGGTTTATATAGCATAATATAAATGTGTCTTATACCATTTAATTTGCAGAAATTATCTAAAGTTTCAAATTCTCCTACTCTATCACTATTCAAACTTTTAATGGGTCTACCCAACTGGGTTTCTACTTCTAATTTAAATTTTTTAAATTTCTCAATTGCTTCATATTTATGCTTGAGTAAGTAGATATGCTCATATCCTGAATAATCATTAGTGAAAGTAATAAAGTATTTCATTCCTCTATGGGTTTTTGTTTTAAAAGGTTTACAAACATCAGAATGTATAATTTCTAGTAAATCCATGGATTTCCAATTTTTTGGAAAATGTTTACTACTCATTTTTTCTTTGATACATGGTTCACATATATCAAAATTATCTGAGTTTATTTGTGGTATTAATCAACTTTTACACATTCTGATCATTTTATTTTTATTTATATGACCTAATCTTAAATGCCATAAATATGCACAATCTGTAGACACATTCAAATACTAAAAAATGGGTACTTTATTAATATCAACATTCAGTACATACATATTGTGATCTTTCACGCCTTTCACTGATATATTACCCTTACTTATTACAATGGTTCTAGACTTAAACTCAACTGAGTATCCTTTCTAATCTAGTACAAGCACTGATACTAAATTCCTACGAATACTAGGTACATATAGAACATCACTAAGTAAAATAACGGAACCATTCACTTTGAACTTACATGTACCTTGTCCCAAGACATCGCAGTATGTATTGTTGCTCATATACACTTTGTGCTCTACCGTTTGTTTATCTTTAAGTTTGACAAACATATCTTTAAGTTTGACAAACATATCTTTAAGTTTGACAAACATATCTTTGTTCCTACATATATGTTTTGTTGCTACAGAGTCAACCCATTATGAATCTGTCGCTAGTTCCACTAGCATTACTTCTGAGATTGTCATCACAATTTCCTTGTTTTCTTGTGCTTTTCCTTTGTTAGGACATTGTGATTTGTAATGATCATTCTTTCCACACTTAAAACAGTTTCCAGAAAATGGTTTATTCTGTTTCCTTTTTAACCATTTATTTTTCTTAAATTGTTTTGGTTTCATGTTATTCTATGTAGCCATCAATAAATTGGATGATTCACCATCTTTATTCCTTCTTTTCATCATTTCTCCTTCAAGTACTAAAAGTACTGGAAGCAATATCATTGTTACTTCATTTCCATTCTGTGTTAAAAAAGTAATAAAGTAATCTCAAGATGAAGGAAGACTATTTAACATGGTTGTAACTTGCATTTTGTCAGTGAGAGGATGATCGGCATCATGTAATTCTTTTGCCATTTACTCCATTTGAAGTACATGATCGCCAATATCATCATTCTCTTTCATACAAGTCCGGTTATACTTATCTAATAATAACTGTATATAAGTATCCGACCTTAAACCATACTTTGCTTCAACTGCATCTATTATTTCTTTAGCAGTTTCATAGTCTTCAAATAAAGGAATAATATGATCACTCATACAATGCAAAATTAAAACTTTTGCCCATGCATTGTGTTCTATCCATTTATCTTTATTTGAAACGCTGCTCTCACTTTCACTTTCATCATTTTCTACAATTTCTTCACATGGCTCTGGTGTTGTTAATGTATATAAGGTCTTTTTATGGGTTAGAAGAAAAGTTATATGCCTTTTTCAGGCCACAAAATTTCTTCCATTCAATTTTTCTATCCCTGAGGGATCAATACTTTCCTTTGGTGCCATGAATAATAAACTTTAAAAATTAATAAAAAAGAAGAATATAGAAATAATAAATGTGTACTATTTAAATACAATAGTTCAATTGTGAAAAAATTAAAACTATTGCAAACTTAATAGTAATAATAATCCTTGGATTTAATCCAAGATGGCAGCCTAGAAATTTTCCTATTATATTTTATATAAGGAGAATAACGAAAGTGACACCCCAATCGAGGATATTCATAACCTTTCCTTGATATTTCACCTTTTTCAAAGAATTTCTGGCGATAATTTCGACCAACAGGTGCTTGAAATTTGGAGCACAACGACTTTTGAACGGGCCAATTCGGGCTTGAAATGTCTTGAACGGCCCGATTTAGCAAATCTGCCACGAACCGGTTCAGGAAAACGAGTAAACCGGTTCAACCGATTCAAACCGGGTTCTGGAGAAAACCAGAAGTTGGCAGCTCGGTCAACGGCTTGGCTGGCAGCTCGGTCAACTGCTCGTTTGCGGCTCGGCTTAGGATTCGACTTGAATCTCCGCTCAGATAACGGTTTGGTGGCTCGGCTCGGCTCCAGAAATCTTTCTTCAGAATTGGGCAAAATCGTTTTATCCTCTCTTGGCTGAACGACACTATCGTTTAGTCCCCTAAAATTTTGAAGTTGATGACCGTTGGACGAAACGGTCTTGGGTTGTCTTCAACCTTGCGCTGGGGCATTCTAAAGACAGTGAAGCTCATGTCTTTACTTCCGTCTGTCCAGTTGGTGGCCGGCAACGAAGACTCCGACGTGCTCCTAAGGTCCACGAAGTCCGGCAGTGGGTAGGGGCTTCAGCAACCGGCCAAAACAGTGACAGTGTGTGCAAATGGGCTATTTAATTCACTATTTCTTTGTGTAAAATAATGCCAATAATTTTCTTCAAAATAATAACAATTCATAAGATTTTAAAGATTACTAGTGTACTCTAGACCCCCCACCGTGATCTAAAAAAGTTTCTCTCTCGGATTTTCAAGAAAACGAAGATGATTAAAATATGCAAGTGTGGTTGCCAAACCAAGTACTTGCCTATTTATCGTCTTCGTAATGTGCGATAAAATTCCCTGACATAATCTAGCTCTGATACCATTGTAGAGAAATTAAATAACAAATGGAAGCGGAATTATGAGAATATGGTGACACTCCCATGAGAGTATTTGTCCCACAAGTTGGTGATAAACAAAGGGAATTGAGTGTTTTAATTTGTGCACCAATGACCCCTATTTATAGGCCATCATGCACCAGTTAGCAAATGGTACATCCATTGGTTAACTAATGGTAACCCAAAGGTCACAATCTTAAGGAGTGACACATCCTATAGTGAAAGGGCACAACCATTGGTATGGTAACCCAAAGGTCACAACCTTAAGAAGTGACACAACATTTTGACTAAATTAAAAGGTTGTGTCTATTGACAATTCCTTAAACATCACCCCTTATGCGAACCATCACCATGTTAAAGAATATCATTTCAAGGGGTATACCATTTAGTGATCACGCCTCTTAGAATAACATCTCCCACTTGATTACACAAAACGGTGATGATTCAATTGAGTATTTTACCTTGGTACCAATATAAGTTTTCCACTACTCAACTCTCATATGCTATTCTTGCAGATCGGCGTCAGATTATGACAAGCCTCTACGTGCACACGTTTTTTGCCATTACCTTATCTGACCGCACCATTTACCATATGTGCTCCCACTGATCATATATTAGAGGTGACTTCAAATTTTTTTTTTAAATATTAACAATGCAGAACCCTCTTTTTTTTATCGATATCTCGGTATTGCGCAATGTAGAACTAATGTGCACGCACGCAAAAGAAAGGGCTTATTTATAATAAGTTATTTGCTCAAAAAATGACAAATTCTTACAAAAATAAATCAATTTTTATTGCACATAATTATTCTCGTTATAAAGATAAATGATATTTATAGCTTTAAAATGTATAAATTTTGCATACTCCTTTTAATAAAAATTGATAAATGTGAGACCTACTTATAAATTTATTTTTTAATGATAGATTCAATTTTTTTTAAAAAAACATACGTGAAATTTGCACATTTTAAAACTATAACCTTAGGGATTGGTTGCAAATAACTAATTTGAAATAATAGGACGTGATTAGTTATCCAGAATTAGGTGCGCATGTAGTACTACGTACGTATAATTCGGTGTATATGAGTTTACAAAGAATCTTTCTTTCTTTGAATTAGAGGAAGAAACTGGTGAAGTCAGTATTGATTTGTATCCAATAATTGAAGTTGTTGACACTACAACAAAATGTGTCTTTTGTAACAGAGGAAACTGTCACAAAAAAATGGCAAACCGTCACTAAACATATTTGGTGACGGTTTTAAACCGTCACCACGACCGTCACCTACAGTGCATCACAGAAAACATTTGGTGACGGTTTACTGTTCAACCGTCACAAAAAATATTTTTAGTGACGGTTGGAAGTGTTCCGTTCGGTACAACGTTTGAACGTTCCTTTTTTGTGACGGTTGAGAACTGTCACAGAAAATCACGTTCAGACGTAAAATCAAACGTTCGGACGTTAACCCGACCGATTGGCATTTGAATGAGAGAATTTGACGTTCGTTGATTATCGTTCGAACGTATCATATTTACGTTCAAATGTTAATGCGTCCGAACGTTAATTACAATAAACGTTCGAATATTTGTTCGAACGTAACGTAAATGTTCAAACGTAACGAGTTTAAAGTTCAGAAGTTATTTCGAATGTAAACGAAGGAGCGTTCGAATGCAAGTTCTTTGTTCGAACGTTAATCACTTTATCGTTCCAACGATTTGTTCCTTTTAGCGTGAGGACGTTCGAACGTAGAGTTTGACATTCGAACGATCCAATTGTATTTACGTTCGAACGTTTGTTAGAATGTGAACCAACGTTCGAACGATTTTTATTTACATTCGAACGTACAGATCAGAAATACTAATTTCATAAAATTTAAAAACATAATATCAATTGTATCATATTACATAATCTCAATTAACAAGTAACAATGTCTTATAAAAGCACAAAATTAGATATTAAAACTAGCCAGAAATACTGATAAAATTTATTTCTTCTTTTTCCCTCGCCCACTGCGATTCTGCTGCAACGACATAACACGCTCCATTTGCACCATCATCTCCCGTTGCATTTGCTCTTACACTTCTCTACGTATTATTTCCTCCTGGTCTCTCTGTTGGTCCTGCAAACGCGTCTCTAAATGAGACTGTCGTTCTAAGAGAGACTCTAACTCTTGCTGTCTCGATCTCATATACTCATTCTCACGCCGTGCAGCTTCTAAATCTGCCGTAAGATTATTAATTTGTGAAGCTGATGAGGTTGAGGAGGATGAACATCTATGCTTGATAGATCGTCCCAAACCTCTTGCCATACTAGACTGCGACCCGAGCACTTGCGTGAATATGTCTATGTCACTAGGAGAGGATTCCTTAGAAGCCGACTGCATCTCCATCATTTTTCTCTGCAATTTAAAAAGTAGTGATCATAAATAATTAGTAACGTATTAAAAGAAATAGAAATAAGAAATAAACTATTCAAATGTTATATAAATAATTTATTTAACAAAATTAACACTGCTTACATAATTATCTGCAGCGACAGGATCCATCCACTCACTATGTTCATTAGTGTGAGCAGCAGCATACACATGAATGAGGGAAAAATTTTCAGGATCATCACGTTTCTAACAAAGCGACATTAGCAATTTTAAAAAGATAATGTTAGTACTTATCAGAAAGAATATCAGGAAAATAAAAGAATTCTATAAATTTTTAATTACCATTTTTTCAGCAAGACGGTGGAATGACCTTGAACCGGCTCGATGGTGGACAGTCAGAGCGGATCTATTATGTGCATTTGTAGAACTCAAGTGCAACAAAATATATTAAAAATGTTAATTGTAATATGTATACATATAATGTATAGAACGAATATGAATGTAAATAATTAAAAGATATAAATGTAAAATACCTGATAATCTGGAGATGCGAAAAGATCACAACACTTTTTTCAATCATCTAACTTCATCTGCTGAAAAGGAGATTGCGCAGCCTCTTCCAATGTCTCAAACTTCTTGAAGTGGTCATGACATCGTCCTTTGTGACGTCAGAATAGTGTAGCCATCAATTCATTCACGGTTCTCAAATCCTCGCTACGGTCCAAGTCGAAGTCGAATTCATCCTAACAAGAGAATCAGGTCAAAAATATAATAGCATAATGCTTATAATATGATAGCATATACTACATTGTATAGTATGATTACATAATGCTTTAAATAAGAACATAATAATATAGTACATAAACTATACCATATATATAAATCAATAATATGTATTAAATTGTTACTTATAAAATTCTTTATTATATACTAACTTATAATATAATATATATACCACATTTTATATATCTATAACTATATACTACATTGTATAGTATGATAGCATAATACTTTAAATGAGAACATAATAATATAGTATATAAACTATACCATATATAGAAATCAATAATATATATTAAATTGTTACTTATTAAATTCTTTATTATATACTAACTTATAATATAATATATATACCACATTTTATATATCTATAACTATATACTACATTGTATATATATATAGACAATCAGAATGTGTATTTTAGACACGTATCTTGATGTCTGAAGATACGTACGGCCCACTTCATAGCCACAAACGCAACAAATGAAGGTACGCAACTACAACGTGATCACCAAGCTAGCTAGCTAGTCAGTCCTGTATTTTTTATTTTTCTTAAGACATAATTTATATTATACTTATAATTTGAATAATAATAATATTCTAACTAAATTAGTATGAATATATTATATATACTTACTCCATGTTATATGTTAAACTTCATATTATCTGTATATTCAATGTTTTTAATCTTTACTTAAAATTAAGATCATAAACTTATAATTTTCTTGTTAAACATATTCAATAAAAATTTAAAAACAATAATCACAATATTTTAAATCCATATCACAGAATATTCACAATATTCTCACAATAATATTTATACACATATTAATTCTACAATGAACACCATAAACTCACAAACTATTCACAAAATTCACAAACAATAATCACAATTATTTCAAGAGTAAGCATAAAATCACAACAACATGTATAAACATATTGCTAAACTTTAGAAATATAACAAGCACTCACAAATTCAAAAAAACCAATTAATCTAATTGTCAATAATATTATATAACATCCTAATATATAACATAAACATTTATAATATAATATATTATAGATAATATTTTGGAAATTAAATTGACAAACGTTCGAACGTAATAATAATTACGTTAGAACGTTATGTGTATATAAGGCCAAAACCGAACGTCGAAACGACATTACAGACCCATCGTCTACTCCGTTGCACGCCAACACGCCTCCGTCACTGCCGCCGTCAACTGCACCACAACCGTCACTAAAAGGTAGGCATTCATCTTTTATTCAAATAACATGTATTTTATTGAAATTTGGATTGAGTTTTGTTTAAAACCGGATAAGTGGTAGCCGGATTTTCAACTCCATTTTCCGGCCACCACGGCCAGCCATTGGCCGAATAGTCACCGTAGAAATGTTTCTTGAAGTGTATACTTCATTTCTACAGTGACATTTTCGCATTTAGAACCTTGTAGAGAAATTTTCGAGATTTCAATAATGGCTGAGTCGACTCAGCCATTCTGCGTCGTAACGTTCGAACGTACGACGTTTAAATTATAAAGCCGTTACGGCTTCTATGTTCGAACGTTCATTGTCTTACATTCGGACGTCATTTTCATCAATTTTATGTCTAAACGTTTAATGTATACGTCCAGACGTACTACTTTTTAAATATTATTAAACGATATACGTTCGAACGTGAGTATTTTACGTTTAATTATAACGTCCGAACGTAGTGATTTTTAACTTTATTCATGCTTCGACATTCAGACGTTCATATTTACGTTCGAACGTAAAAAAAATACGTTCGAACGTATAACATAAACGTTCGAACGTATATTTTTTACGTTCGAACGTAAATTTATTTACATTATTTTACGTGCGAACATATAAATAAACGTCCGAACGTTTTATCTTTAACGTTCGAACGTTTATTTTGCTATGTTCGAACGTTAATGCAGAGCAACTTAAAATTAACACAAAAAAATGCATTAGTGTAAATAATTTTTTTTCCTTCTCTATTTTCAGGATATGACTCTTCCACTGCATACTAGGAAACGAGGGAGGGAAGGAGCCACGTCGGACACTGCTCGTATCGGAGCTCTTACAGTTATGGTAGAGCGAGAGGTCTTGATTAATGAGTTTGACGAACTCTGTTGGCAGCAGACGAACTTGAGAGATGTTTTCGTCAGTAGAGGCTGGGGAAATTTCTGCACATTGAGGGGGAAGGTATACCCCTCAATGGTTCAGGAATTCTATATGGGGATGTGTGACATGCCTCAGGATGCATCCTCTCACACCGTGACTGTACGCGGTGTTTCCATTGAGGTATCACCAGAACCTCGAGGAGTTGAGACATTTGCACACTCAACACCCAATGAGGATGTAGGCACTTCTACATCATCTACTGGCCGCCCATTTGAGCAAGCATCAGCCAGAAATGCAGGCCAGTCAGAGGCTGAGGATACTGGAGTCGAGGCTCGGGATGATGACCGAGACGAGGATTTCTACATCCTCACCGGGAGGGACCGCATGCAGATTGAGCGGAAGAACGCCTTCAACTAGAACCATCTGCTGCATTTCTTCCGCATGTTGCACCTTATTGTTGCAATAAATGTCGATCCTGTGGCACATAAAATCACATTTAGTCGGCTTCGGGCACAATTTTTGATATGAGTGGCACGTGGAAATCTTATAGATTTGCTACTGCACATCTTTGAGAGGATCCGTTACGAGGCGAGTATCGTCTCCACGGATAATCTCCCATACGGTGTCCTAATCAACCGACTATTACTTGCATGGGGACTGCCGACCCAGCCAGAGGAGCGGATCAAAGATCAGATGAGACCCTTGACATGACCACTCATCGACGTAGTATTGGACAGGCGAGGGGACGTCAGCCACCCCTGTAGAGGATCTAGTTCCTTCGACGCAGCCTGAGCCATGTCATGTCGGGAGTAGTAGTCAGTATACGCCGAGTACATCTGCAGGACATGTGCGGCCTGCTTGGGTTGATGCGGTCATCTCATAGCTGACTGCGCATATTGATCATAAGATCGATCGATCGCTCGAGGCTATATCGGCGTCTATTGCCGAACTCACCCATCGTGTAACTATCCTCAACGACAAGGTTGATACCTTGACTGAGGAGATACGGAGTTCGACTTTTGCGGATAACGTTATCATCTGACTGTTGTTTACTACATTCTATCAAATTTTGTATTTTATTTTTAATATTTGTAAAGAAAAATATTATTGAATATTTCTATCGTTTTTTAATATCAATTTTTAATCTTCTTTGATGTTATATTTTCCAACTTTAATACTAAATCACTGCATTTCAAATATATATAAACATAAATATATATTTATACATTACAAATTGTGTATATATAAATATATACAATTCAATTTTTTAGACTTGTTCACAAATTATGCACAATAAAAACCACATAATTTTTAAATTAAAGTCATTTAATTTAAATTTACAATGAACGTTCGAACGTTATTACTTAACGTTCAAACATTGGCGCAAACATTTTACGTTCGAACATTTTACGTTCGAACGTAAACAGACATAACGTTCGAACGTATATGTGACGTTCGAACGTATATTTCCCATACGTTGGAACGTAAAAAAAATCCATCTATCTTTAGTGACGGTTTCAAGAAACTGTCACAGAAAATGCCTTTTAGTGACGGTTTAGGGACTGTCACAATTTCCCAACCGTCACTAAAAAGCAATTGTGTTGTAGTGATCAGCTACTCTAATCGTACAATTGCATCCGCTTGTCATTTTCACGTTTCAAACATTATGACGGATAATGATACATGATCAACTCTTTTTTTTTTAGGCAAATTAATTTCATTAAACAAGAAGGGTGATACATGAGGAGAGGGTGATATTCCCCAATAATCGCCCTAAAGCAATAAGAAACAGTGCAAAGTGGTGATACATGAGGAGGGGGTGGGGTTTATTTGGGACCAATTTCTTGGTCCTTACCCCTGTCCTACAACAGGACGCCATCTTATAGGAAGACGGAAATGTGTTCGCAAAAAAAAACAATGAAACTACTGTTGGAGATGGTAGTTCCTCTACTGGAAGCGGCGAAGGTGGCTGGTGCACTGTCACATATTGTCTGGAGTTGATTTTTGGAGAAGTCCACGATCCCTCTTACAAGATCACTGGTTAGGGAAAACAGTAATATAGGGTAGCAGCCGAAATCTAAGTCGAGTCGGCAACAACAGACCAACACAGGCGATGGCAGCACGTGTAGGACACTCACACCTGAGGAGGTGAACGAACGAGCAGATTTGAAGGACATGAGGCCTCTGAAGCTGGTGGGGTCACGCGTGGCCACCAAAGCCGCTTTGGTATGCGGCTGCGACTGAAAAACCCGCATGACTGTGGCTGCGCATATGTCAAACGTGCGGAGCAGAAGTGCATTTTTCTTCTGCGAGCATGAAGATCGGTGACCAGAGAGGCTGAACCGGCATTGAGTGTTGGTCGAAGGTGGCAGTAGATCGGGGAGAATCGACACTAAGGAGAGAAAACAAGAGAAAAAGTTAGGGAAGAAAGACAAACAACAAACCATATAAATTGAAAAGCCTCTGGGGCTGGCTAGGGGAGGAGGTGGTCGGAACCTAAGCTTCAAGCCCCCTCCACCCAGTGAAAACAAAGGGTCTGTAAACTTCATAGAGAAAGAGAAGTAGAAGAGAGAAACGAGAAAAAAATTAAAGCATCGTTTTGCTGAATGTTTACTTAGTTGATACATGATCAACTATTCTACATTTAACTACAACATATTAAGAAATTATTTATTTTTACTTTAATTCAAAATGATTGTCCTAGCAACAGTCTAAAGTACAAGAAAAAAAAATTACTTAATACTTAGTTGTAAACCAATTGTGATATAGTTATTATTTTATCATTTTCCTTGTACGACATCGTTTCTAACATCTCTCTATATATTTATGGTATATGTGAAAAATATACTAGCTAATTAATTATAAGTGTCGATTTGGAGGGTTGGTTTTTGGACGGTATTTTTAGTGCATGGCTGATCTATCATGACGATGATGATTCTGGTTGAGCGCCTAACAGCGACTAATTAACGACTTCAAAAACTGGCTTAGTTAAAAGGATACACCAACACCAATGATATCGAATGAAATATAATTAATGGTAATTATATATATATATATATATATATATATATATAAATATTAGCAGTGTTATTTGAAGGCGTTTATACCATATACTATTCAATGGCATAATTTGTTTTACAATTAAAATTTATATTTTAAAAATTATCTTTCAAATCAAATTATATCACGTAGATGGATATGGTGTACAGATTTTTAAATATACTTATTCTATATATATATATATAGTAGCATTAATTCATGGTAAATTAATGGAAAAATATGTTAATAATTTCATTTATTAATTGATAAAATCACTATATATATAGTTAATTAATGTTAGCAAAATATAAACAAAAAGAGTGCTCCTGAGAAAAAATAAACTAGCCAACCTTATAATATATGAGTAATGTTAAATATAATCTTAAAGTGTCCAAATATCACGCAGTTTCTTTGAAAAGAATGAGATTTACTGTTAAAAAAATAATTTTTTTTCGTGTAGATTTTAAATTTATCCATTTCTCCATAAAGAATGCATGAGATTTACACATTTTGTAACTGTGAATATCATTTGTCGTAATTGGGATTGATTTGGTTACACAAAATCAAATTATCTCATTTCATCTCATATAATTATTATAATTTTTTAAAATTTTCATACAAAATATAATAAATAATTTTAATTTTATAAAAATTTTAAAATAAAAAAATAATATTATAATAATATTTTATTCAATTTTTAATAAAAGGTATCCAAACCAGCCATATGTCTATCAAGAAATTGTATTAATTACATTCAATAACGATCTGATCAAGATTTTAATGGAGATTCTTATAACCAATCACAACATTACATATGTTTGTTAGAAAAATAAAAATAAAAATTTATAATACCCAATTTACCCTTTTTATGACAAAACTTGAATGGCAGCAGGTTTGACTTTTGAGGAGGCAGTTTTAAGTGCGTCCACGTCCTGGCGACTATGATAACATTTCGAGTCAATTGAAAGAAGAGTTGTTAAAAAGGATAGTCTAGACTCTAATCCAGAAAGTTGAAACATTTATGCAATAATTAAATGCATCATGTATTGCGGCTATAACATTTTTAGAATAAATATAGATAAAAGTTACAGCTGAGAGTAATCATTTTACAATTATTTTATGAGTAATTCTACATACAACCGTGAAGTACGTAACTGTCGCGTAATTGCTTTGAAAATGAGTGGGGTCCACTATTAAAAAATTAATTTTTTTCATGTGGATCCTATGTTTTATTCATTTTTTTCAAAGCGATTACGCGACGGTTACGCACTTCACGGTTGTAAGTATCTTTTCTCTTATTTTATACACATGAGACGATATCATATTGACCACATATCTCTCAAGTCTAAAAAAAAGAAATAGAGAACTAAAAGTAACCATATAATGAGTGTAAAGTATGCATTGCTACAGTAACTTCTCTCTAATTTAACAAATACTATATTGCACAAAGATACTAATTTATACTATATAACTAATAAAACAAAGTAATTCATAATAACATACATAGTAAATAAAACAAATAAGATAAATGAGTACTAAGTAAGAAATAGCATACTTAGTAAATAACTAATAATTAAATAATAGATTTAACATGAATTTAATTAAAATATACTAATACAAATTAATTAATAAGATATTATACAAAAGCTAATTCATGATAACATACTTAATAAATAAAACAAATAAGATAAAAAAGTACTAAATAAGAAATAGCATATTTACTAAATAACTCTGTTAATTAGTTTGTGTGTTGTATATATGTATATGTTGTTTGTTAGATTTTGTGTGATTTTACATGAATAACCTTAAACCCGTTTAGGAATTACTACAACACAATTGCTTTTTAGTGACGGTTGAGAAATTGTGACAGTCTCCAAACCGTCACTAAAAGGCCTTTTCTGTGGCGATTTCTGGAAACCGTCACTAAAGACAGATGAGATTTTTTTTACGTTCCAACGTATGAGAAATTTACGTTCGAACGTCACATATACGTTCGAACATTGTGGCTACTTACGTGCGAACGTGAAATATTTTGGCACCAACGTTCGAACGTGAAATGTTTTGCGCCAACGTTCGAATGTTAATTACTAACGTTCGAATATTAATTGTAAATTTAAATTAAATATGACTCTAATTTAAAATTTGTGTTTTTATAGTACATAATTTGTGAACAAGTCTAAAAAATTCACTTGTATATATTTATATATACATAATTTTTAATACATAAATATATATTAATGTTTATATATATTTGAAGTGCAGTGATTTAGTATTACAGTTGGAAAATATAAAATTAAAGAAGATTGAGAATTGAAATTAAAAAATGATAGAAATATTCGATAATATTTTTCTTTTCAAATATTAGAAGTAAAATACAAAATATGACAGAATTTAGTAAACAATACTCAGATGCTAGCGTTGTCCATGAAAGTCTAACTCCGTAACTCCTCAGTCAAGGTATCAACTTTTTCGTTGAGGATAGTTACACGATGGGTGAGCTCCGCGACAGACGCCGATATAGCCTCGAGCGATCGATCGATCTTATGATTGATATGCGCATTCAACTGTGAGATCACAACATCAACCCAAGCAGACCGCACATCTCCTGCAGATGTACTCGACATCTGCTGACTACTACTCCCCACATGACCTGGCGGCTGGCTCAGGCTGCGTCAGATGAACTAGATCCTCTATAGGGGTTGCTGACGTCCCCTCGCCTGTCCAATGCTACGTTTATGCGTGGTCTTGTCGAGGGGGCTCATATGATCTTTGACCCGCTCCTCTGGCTGGGTTGGCAATCCTCGTGCAAGTAATAGCCGACTGATCAGGACACCGTATGAAAGATTATCCATGGAGACGATGCTGGCCTCGTAACGGATCCTCTTAAAGATGTGCAGTGGCAAATCTATGGGATCTCCACGTGCCACTCGTATCAAAAACTGTGCCCAAAGCCGACTAAATGTGGTTTTATGTGCCACAGGATCCACGTTTGTTGCAACAATAAGGTGCAACATGCGGAAGAAACGTAGCAGATGGTTCTAGTTGAAGGAGTTCTTCCTCTCGATCTACATGCGGTCCCTCCCAGTGAGGATGTAGAAAGCCTTGTCTCGGTCATCATCCTGAGCCTCGAGGCCATTATCCTCAGCCTCTGACGAGTCTGCATATCTGGCTGATGCTAGCTCAAATGGGCGGCCAGTAGATGATGCAGAAGTGCCTACATTCTCACGGGGTATAGCGTGTACAAATGTCTCAACTCCTCGACGGATGCTGAGGTGCTCGGCAATAACATCTGATGAAATCTCAATGGAAACACCGCGTACAATCACTGTGTGAGAGGATGCGTTCTGAGGCATGTCACAAATCCCCATATAGACCTCCTGAACCATTGAGGGGTATACCTTCCCCCTCAATGTGCAGATATTTCTCCAGCCTCTACTAAAGAAAACATCTTGGTCTACTATAATAGTACGAGCCCTGATACGAGCAGTGTGCTGAGTGGCCTCTTCCCTCTCTCATTTCCTAGTATGCAGAGGATGAGCCATATCCTGAAAATAGAAAAAGAAAAAAAATTATTTACATTGATGCATTTTTTTGTTAATTTTAAACTGCTCTGCATTAACGTTTGAACATAGCGAAAGAAACGTTCGAACGTTAAGATAAAACGTTTGGACGTGTATCCCTTACGTTCGCACGTAAAACAATGTAAATAAATTTACGTTCGGACGTATATCTTTTACGTTCGCACATAAAACACATAGGTGCGAATGTATAACATACACGTTCGAACGTAACCAGTAAATAGATTTAAAAAACTTACGTTCGGACGTTTATGTTATACGTTCGAACGTATGTTTACATGCGAACGTAAAGGATTAACGTTCGAACGTTGAGACATAAATAAATTTAAAAAGTAGTACGTTCGGATGTTATAAGTAAACGTCCGAATGTAAATTTTACGAAGAAATAATGTCTGAATGCAAAACAATATACGTTCGAACGTAGAAACCTTAACGGCTATGTAATTGAAATGTCGTATGTTCGAACGTCTTGATGAAACGTTCGAACGTTACGATACAAAATGGCTGAGTCGACTCAATCATTATTGAAATCTCCAAAATCAATCTACAAGGTTCTAAATGCTAAAATGCCACCGATGAAATGAAGTATACACTTCAAGAAACTTTTCTACGGTAACTATTTGGCCAATGGCAAGCCGTGGTGGCCGGAAAATTGAGTTAAACATCCGGCCACCACTTGGCCTGTTTTAAACAAACCCAAACCCAAATATCAAATAAAATACATGTTATTTGATTAAAAAATAAATGCTTACCTTTTAGTGACGGTTGTGGCGGAGTTTGACGGCGGTGGCGACAGAGGAGTGGCGACATGCAAACGGGAACGAAGTTAGTAACGGTGAAAATGACGTTTCACCGTTCTGTTTTGGGCTTATATACACGAAACATTCGAACGAAATTCTTAATACGTTCGAACGTTTGTCGATTTATTTTCTAAAATATTGACTAAAATATATTATATTATTAATATATGTTATATATTATAATGTATACTATAACATATAACATACTATATATTATATTATAATATATATATAGTATATTATAGTATCAATATATACTGTTTATTAAAATATATAATGTATTCTGTAGTATATTATATATATACTGTACTATATATATATATATATAGTACAATATATATATCTAATATTACTTAATATTTATTATAATATAATATATAATATATTATATATATATGATCCATTATAAACTAATGAAAACAACATTAGAACCACAAGCTCTTATTACTAGTCCAAAACGATATACTTTATTTATTACAACTGGTACCCAAATTTCGATATAGGTGTACAAATTCTTAAATAGATTAATTGGAATCAAATTATTCTCTCTAATGAATGACAATTAGATTTATTTTACGTTTGAAATTGTGAGTGCCAGTTATATTTCTTCAAGTTTAGCAATATATTTATACATGTTGTTGTGATTTCAAGCTTACCCTTGAAATAATTGTGAGTATTGTTTGTGAATATTGTGAATAGTTTGTGAGTTTATGGTGTTCATTGATGATTTAATATGTGTAGAAATATTGTTGTGCGAATATTGTTATTGTTGTGATATGGATTTGAAATATTGTGATTATGATTTTTGAATTTTTATTGAATATGTTTAACAAGAAAATTACAAGTTTAGGATCTTAATTTAAGTAAAGATTAAAAACATTTAATATACAACTAATATGAGAATTAATATTTAACATTGAGTAAATATATATAATATATTCATACTAATTTAGTTAGAATATGATTATTATTCAAATTATAAGTATAGTATAAAACTTAATCTTAAAAACAAAGAAAAAAAAATTATATAACTTAACTATATATAAAGTATAATACTTTTTTCATAGAGAGGGAGATAAAAAACAAGACTGGCCATTGGATCAGTAAATAGCAAGGCAGTTTTAGTATGTATATATAGAGGACTGACTAGCTAGCTAGCTTGGTAATTACGTTGTAGTTGCGTAGTTGTTGCGTTTGTGGCTATGAAGTGGGCTATACGTATCTTCAAACATCGATATAGGTGTCTATTGAAAGTCATATATTTGAAACTTTTAAGTCATACAAATTATGACCCTCAGATGACTTGAAATTCTAAAAAATATTACTATATAGTATATATATAGTGTATATATATACTATATATAGTATAGTATTATATATATATATACTATACTATAGTTATAATACTATATATATATATATATATACTATATATATTATATAGTACTATATATATATATATATACTGTACGTTTGCACATCGGAGAGCGAATATCAAGTGAGCCAAAGCGAAGCTCATAGTGGGGCTTCCAAGATATAATGTAATTTGTGAGTGTTATTTAATCCGAGAAGCTTGCCGACAGTATGTAGGAGACTTTTGTTGGCCCTTCATAATTTCTTTGCCTACTCGTTAGACATATTGGACGCGTTGGTCTTGTTCAAAGCTAGATGTTTTTTTTTTTTTTTTTAAGTAATGTTACTGCAATTCTGGTAAACAGAATCTAATAATTTCCGAGTGGATTCACAACCAAGCCTAATTTCATCTCCCCTTCAACTTAATGCTCGGGGAAGATGACTAATGAAAACAAAACTCTTGAGTTATTTGGTATGGATGTTTAGATTCAAGGATGGAGTTTAAATACAGATTCACCTTAAAGGTATAAGTAATACTGCATGCAGTCGTGGAGTGTAAACGTTGTACAGTCACTTTGAAAAATAATAATATCTACTATTAAAAAATTAATTTTTTTCATGTGAATCTTATATATGTTTAATGTTTTTAAAATCATTGTGCGGCGTTTACACACTCGTGAATACAATTACCATATCTCTAAAGGTATTAACCACCTAAATATAATTTATTGAATGGGTTTGGGGAGTTAGGGTTATGGCTCAAACTAAAATTAAAAAGGAAAAAGCTAGGCTTATCATTAGGGCTCCATCTGTTTTTTTTTTTTAGTTGCTTTTTTTACTTCCTGAATATTAAGTATTTTTTTAATGATATAGTGAATTTTTTTAAAAATAAATATCTACAAATATTAAAAAAATCATGTAAAAAAAAAATGTGGAGACCCAGAGCTCCAGGTGAGCGTAGACCCACCCAATTAAAAAAGAGTTTTGCTAGATACAAGCGAGTTCGTGCACCATATAGCTTACCGATAATTTTTTTAATTTAAAAAATGAAAATTTTTTTTTGAGAGAATTGGTGCACGATATCATAAAAATTATTTTTATCTTTAATTCACATCATTTTATTAAATATATATATTATATATTAATATTGGTGTACGAATTGGTACACGAACTTACTTGCAATCAGATTTTTCCATTAAAAAATCACCTACGACCTCTTACCGTCTAGGCATCTATGTCCGGATATGGTACCACTAGCCACCTGATCTTTTCCCTCTACTTATTTTATGTGTTCCAATTTTCTTTGTGGTGGGTACCACTTAATTAAACCTGTCCTTTCAGTGTGATCACTTGGTCCTGCTTTGAAAGTGGCGACTCCAAATTATTTTTTGGCTTGGTCAAGTTCATAGCTGGCTCCAAATTTGAGCGTAGCTAGCTAGCTGATAATCAACCGCCTCCAAGTGGCGACTGGCGACTGCATGTATGTACATGTTTCTACAGATCTAAACAACGGCGGACCTACATACGTAGGGGCAGGGGCGCTGGCCCGCCAAAGTTAAAAAACGTACGTAGGGGCAGGCCCATGACCCGCCAAAGTTAAAAAAAAAAATGTATTAATTTTTTATGATTTAATAGGATTATATTATCATAATATATGTTGGTCCTCTTTCTAAAAAATTACATTAGTCCCCTCTACAAAATTATTTTAATCTTATAAATTATTTTGACTAAAAAATAGAATAAAAAATATTTTATTATAGTTTTAGTTTTGCTTGACCTCCTACAACAAAGTTATAGTTTCACCACTAGATCTAAAGATATTAGATCTGGGTTATTTGAAAACTTCAGGAGAAAAATGAGCAATATTGCATTATTGGATAATGTGTTAAAAGGGATATCACAGCTTATAACAAAACATATATATATATATATATAAAATAAAAAAATAAATAAAAAACCATTGCATCATATGGTGTTGCTCTGCTATCTTTAAAATTTTCTTATTATTTACTTTGATTGAGGGAGATTGACAACGTTGCATATTGAAAGGAACTCTAGCTCATCAAGTACAACTGGCAGCTCGCAACTCTCAAGCTGCCCAATTGTCAGCTTGATCAGCTGCTGGAGTACTAGTACAGTACTACTCAAGCATGAAACGCTATTTAAAGAAGAGGAGAATTGAAGGAACGCTCCAAATAATTACTCAAGATATATGGCTTTTAAGGTTTCTTTTGCCCTTGTATTGATCATCGCATCGATCATCTTTGCTAGAGATGTTGCCTCCCGAGAAATCGCGGTTGTTCTTGATCATCAACACGGTGAGTATATATATATATATATTGATTTTCACTATTGATTTTTATATATTCAAGTAAGCAAACTGTTGATCTTGTGCCTGCATGCTCCTCGATCGTATTAATTGTCGCGACCTCTTGTTTTCTTCAAAACAAAAGCAATTAAAATTTGAAGAACCATTATTAATATATACCTGATTTTATTTCCTTCAAATTGTATACATGTAATTTGAATCTCGTCTCATTGCAGAACAAAAGATCAGTACTCATGTAAAGCATGGCAGTATTCATACCCTGTCTAGTTTAATAAATCCAACGCCGCACTGCTCCCCTTCGGGTGCTCCGTGGAACCGAGGCCGTGGCCGTGTTCCAGCGCATGGCCCCCCGTCCAGATGCACGGTCAACAAACGCCCTCGGCCCCCTGGACGGGACGGGCATCCTTAAAGCCTTGGGACAGAAATCCTTCATATATTATAGCTTATGTATATATATTTTCATCAATTAATGTCATTAAGGCGCGCACCAAGTGTACGGATCTATATGAAATATATCATGTAGTTTTCATGTCTCCTTAATTTGTTATCAAGTACCGATGATTAGCGATCAATGTTATATTTATAATAAAACTTAGTAATTTGTATGATGAATATCCATATATATATATATATATATATATATATACTGATGAGAGTTTTAGCTAAAACGGCTTCTATAAATTTATGTGTTTTAATAACTAATTGGTAATTATATACAGAAATATTGAAAAGTGAACAGAAATACAGTAACAACGTACGTGGCACAAACACATGACTAATACATTTCGACATCCCAGCTTTGCACCTTCACCTTTTTCCCTTGGCTCACAGGCCTTACGCTTATCTTAACCAATTAGCCAACATGATGAGTTATCCTAGAATTCTGCCAACAGAAAATTCTTCAAAAATATATCTTTTGATCTTTATCTCTTGGGTATATGTTGTAATTAATAAATCTCATATTTATCTCTTTTTATGTTTATTTTTTGTTATGTACTGATACAAAAGTTACATTTGTTAATATTTAAGTGACATCATGACTACGTACAATGAATAAAAGGCATGAATAAAATTTATTCGATCCTAAGATTGTATTTGAATGAAACCTAGCTAGCTATATTCAAAATATACCAGCCTCCATCATAATTTCTCCTGCGTTTATATATATTCCAAAGAACCATACAAGTGAATGTAATCAAGTGAATGTCGAGATTTATAATGTACGTCCGGAATTTCAATTATCAAAACCTGTCCAAAATTAATAGCATACAAGTGCCTTTGTATTTGTGCAAAACAAATACATGACTAAGATTTTGTGGACGCTATAAAAAGTCATAACATACGGATTTTCGAATTTTATGAAAAGTTGTCAGATTTTGTGGCCGCTATTAAACGAAGAGAGTTGTTGCATTTATGGAGTGTTAATAATTTTAGCAGTATGTATTTGGGGTTGCCAAATTTTGTTCGGAGATCTAAAGCCCGAAGGTATTAACACAAGGGTGTGGACCAAATTGCAGAACTGGAAAGAAAAACTATTTTCTTAAGGGGTAGAGAAATTCTTATAAAAGTAGTGGCCTTATTCATACCCACCTACTCTCTGAGCTGTTTTAAATTACCCTCGACTTTGTGCCAGGAACTTGAGATGATGATGGTGAGGTTTTGGTGGGGGCAAATGAGTAATGAGAGGAAAATCCATTGGTTAAGTTGGAAGAAATTATGTGTGTCAAAGTTTAGAGGTGGAATGGGGTTTCAGAATTTACACATGTTTAATATGTCTCTATTGGCTAAGCGAGAGTTGAGGTTATTACAAAATGAAAATTCACTGATGCAAAGAATTTTCAAGGCCAAATATTACCCTAACTGTACTTTTTTCCAAGCTTCTTTAGTCCCTATTCCATCCTATGCTTGGAGGGGCATTTGTTAGGCAAGGATATAGCTTTTGGAAGGATGTAGATGGCAAGTTGGTAATGGAGATACAATGAAGATTTGGAAGGACCCTTGGTTACCTGGCCCAGACTCTTATAGTCTGTTTTAGATGGTAGAAATGAGGAAGTTGTTGATGAAGAACAGACATTTGACAGTTTAATTGATGCTACTACTAAAACATAGAATGCACAGTTGGTTAGAGCTCTCTTTAATCCAAATACTGCAGTGGAGATCCTCATGATCCGATTGTTACCAAATTAGGTTTTGGATAGATCGATTTGGTATAAGGAAGCAAATGTCAAATTTTCTGTCAATAGTGCTTATAAGCTGATTTAGAACTCAGTGGTCAGATGTGATGGGAAAACCTCTTTGTAGATGCATGATAGGACTCTTTGGAGGAGGATATGGCACATGAAAGTTCCCAGGAAGATTAAAAATTTTGCAGGGAAGGCTTGCAAGGATATATTGCCAACTCTCACTAATCTCAGGAGGAGAAAGGTTGTTGTGGAGACTCAAAGTGGTTTCTGCCATGTCTATGAAGAAGACATTAGCCATGCTATGCTCACTTGTTCTTCTAACGATAGTTTGTGGTAGAAATTTCTTCCTATGCTACAAAATTTTCAATCCTCTTTGCCTTTTATTGATACTGTAAGAATGGTTATGCTGCAAGGAAGTGAAGCTGAGTTAACTATGTTTTTTATTCTGTGTTGAAGTTTATGGTATAGGCGAAATCAGTTGCAGATGGAACATAATTTGATACAACCTATTCAAGTGGCTGAACATGATTTATGATCACTTTGCAAAGCTTTCAATGATGAGCAAACAACAACAACAAGGGATATGTATAAGTTTTCTAAATGGCAAGCTCTACCATATGGGTATCTCAAAGTAAATGTAGATGGTGCAGTGTTTACTGATTTGAGGAAAGCTGGAGTTGGGATAGTCCTACGGGATATGAGTATAGGAATTGCGATGGCTGGAAGCAAGAATGAAGAGGAAGTGGATGAGGCAACCACTATTGAATCCATTGTTGTGTTGAGAAGACTTCAGCTATGTCTCCCACTTGGTATACCGAAGTTAATCATTGAATGCGATTGTCTTTGTGGTTTAGGAGCTGCAGTCAACAAATGAGTCATTTGCAAGTGCTGGTAACTTGATCAATCAAGCTAAGAATTTAATGAGGTGCTTCCAGGAAGTTCGAGTTCAACATGTTAACAGGATAGGGAATGTGGTAGCTCACTCTCTAGCTAGATATGCATGGAATGTTGGTGGTATTAATGTCTAGTGGGAGCAGATCCCTTCTTTTGTTAGTCATGCACTATGGTTTGATATCAATTGATGTATTATTGCTATTTTTTTAATAAAGTTCCGTTTTATCAAAAAAAAAAAAATTGGCTTTTAGCACAAAAAAATTGCAAAATCTTTCCACAACCATGCACGGAGAAGCCCAAAGTCCGTCAAGTTTACATAAAATCCCAAAATTTGTCCAGACTATGTACATATAATTAACCCAAATCTGTCCAAAAGCAGAACATACAAGCTCTATCAAGAGCACAAAATCTGTCCAGACCTAATATTGTCACAAAAAAATTGCAAAATCTGTCCAAAACCATAATAAGCACAAAATCTGTCAACTTTTCATAAAATTCCAAAATATGTCCAGAATCTCAACATATAACCCAAATTTGAATTTATTACAAGCTAAAACATTTGCAAAACAACTGTCCAAAAGCAGCCATGTGCTACGTCAAAAAGCTCCATTACCGAAAATATACGTCATTCACCGTGGGATAAATAAAAAAAAAAAAAAAAAATCAATGAAGTCATGGAGAATGGAACAAATATCCTAAAAACTCTGGATTAAACATCGACCTTCTGTTTGCACATAGGGTCCAACTTTTGATATTTTTTGTCAGTTGTATTTTCATTATTTATACATAAAAAACAATAGAGCACAAAAAATTAAGTTATTAGATTAAAACAAATAAAACACAAAATGATATTTTCATGCTACTATACCTCATTGAATGACAGTTCTTCTTAGCATGTTCATCATTCTTAGCATGACTCTAAAAGACCACTACTAGAAGAGGAAATCAAACTCACTGTGTATGGTCAAATCAATAACCTATAATTTAGCCTCGAGATAATGCCGAAAATCAAGGTAAGAGATAAAACCAATAAGAGATAGGATAAGTTGATTATAATTTCTAAAAAGAAAGAGACTCATACTCCTAAAAGGAAAGTGACTCAGACTTCTAAAAGGAAAAAGGCTTCACAAGACAAGTTGGACACAATCACTCAAAGGAAATAGACTTCTATATAAGGAGCAGGTCTCCCACAAATCTGACAAGCTCTCTACACAAAATATCTCCACAGAAGCTCCTTACGCCCAAACTCCACCACATATAGCGATGTATGCCATGCACGTTACGTGCTCTTGCACGGCCAGGTTCACTTGCACGGCCCCTTCAAGCATCACCGTGCATGGTAGACTTGCTGTCCACCACCTCCTGTGTGGCACAGCACAATCTCGCCAGGAATCAAAACAGAGCCGACGGGGTTTCCCCATCGATATCTCACTGCCAAGAACCCAGCAACTAGCGGGAGATCACCCATTAGCTACCTAGGGGCTGTTAAGACTGATAGCTGCAGGCAACTTCACCCACCAGCAACTCGCTAGACAGCAACAACCACGGACCTTTGTCACCAGCATAGTGGTCCTCTACCACCGCTAGCCACCACCCATATAGCAGGAGCTCCCTGTCGCCGGCAAGATGGTCCTCGACCACGGAAGCAATTCACGCTAGGATCAGTGTAGGCAAAGGACTCATGCTGTGCAAGATCAACAAAAACTAGGCATTCGTGCACCGGTAAAATCGCCACTAGCCACCACCTGAGTTGCTGAAAATTTCTATCGTCAGAAAGGAAGTCACCACCCACAAGGTACTGCTCGTCGACTGTCCCTCGACGTTCTGCCCAATGTGCACCAACTTGCTCAGTGTTGACCATCGCTCGCACCATTTTCTGTCACTAGTGCGAGGAGATCTAGCTTGTTCATGATGGAATGGAGTCACCATTGACGATGATTGGAGTACCGGGAAGAGCCACACCAAGATGGTTTAAGCTTGCAGACTACCAGTAGGAATGGTGTCACCATCGACAGGCATCTAGAATACCAAGAAGAGCCACAAGTGGCTACGTTTGGGTATTGTATTATTACTTTTCACCTACTTTTCTACTATTCATTATTTTTCACATACTTTTTACTACTATTCAATATTCTATTATTATTTTATTATTATTTTTTCACTACTATTCACAAACATTCTTAACACTTCTCAAGTATTCTCACTACCCAAACCTAGCCAGATGGCCTTGAGCTGGCAGACCACCAGCAGTTGCCACCTGTCCAGCCATCTTTTTCTGCCACCGACAAGAAGGAACCTGAGCACAGAAGTTTTCCCTGCAGAGATTCTTGCCGCTAGGAGCACAAAACCATACAAGGAAGACATCGCCAACCGATTACGAACTAGTAAGGCCCCCAACGACCTTCACCTAACTCGCTAGTGCACTCTATCATTATCATGGCTATTCTAAACAACGGACACTCCACCTGCTACAAACCTTCTCGCCATAGTGGTGGGCAACAAGCAAACCACAGGGGTTGAAAGCCAACGGGCAAACCACTCGCAGGTTGTATTCTTGCAAGCACCCACATTCCCACCATAAGAAGCAACAAAGACTAATGGCGATCATTTATGCCACCGGCGAGCTTCTATAGAGGTGCGAAACAACACCAATAATCTGAGCATTCCCATGGTCCTCCCCACACTAGTGGCGGATAACGACCTCACTGAGAACGTAGCACCTCTAGCGAGCAACGAGCATGCTGTGCGTTCAGGTTTCAAGCCAAGGCGACCAAGGTTCCATGCCATGAAGCTCCTCGCCACCCCATGGCGACCAAGGTTTCACACCACGGAAGCTCCCTGCCACCCTCATTGACCTTCAACACACTAGACCATGAAGAATTTCCTTGCCCATGGAGAACTTCCTCGCCCTCAAGTGCTCCTCGCCCACAACCGAGTGAAGCCACCAGTGCCAACCATTCTGACAGTCAGTGTTTTTTGTCATGTACTCCATAGAAATGAACAGCTTCCAATAAAAAAAATGGAAAACAGGGGCAAAAATTGCTTTGGTTTGTTTCTCTCAAACTTGCTATTTGAATTTCATTTTTTTACTAATAAATTTGGTTTTTGGAGATTTTCCCCACCAAAACTCCTCGAGGTTCCAAGAGAATCCGAATTGCTACACACTCGAGAAATATATTTCTCGAGAAATCGCCCACGCAAAGCCCTTCCCAAGCGCCGCACAGGCATCTTAATATATTTGCATCATAATAGACCGCTTGGTATCGTGGGCCTTCATCAATGCCAAAGCATGGCTATGCACGGGTATCGCTCGTATATCACCAACCTTCATAACACTCTAGGGGAATGACTTAGATTTACAAATCTAAAACTTGTAATTTATATTACACCAACTTATTTCGTTTTTGGTAAAATCCTCTTAGGGTGGTCGAACTCAACCTCCCGCCACAACAGTGCGGTCGAGTATCCCCCTAAACACCAATGACGAGTCCAAAAACTCGCAGTGCCCACGAGAAAGAGCGAGGAGGTCAAAAGGCCCCGCGACCCTTAAACACCATGACGAGTAAAAAAAGTCGCAATGCCCCAAGAAAAAAGGTGCGGAGATCAAAAGACAATGCAATTCTTAAACACCAATGGCGAGTCAAAAGACTTGAGGTGCCCATGAAAAATGGCATGAAGGTCAAGAGACCATGTGACCCTTTAACACCAATAATAAGTCCAAAGACTCGAAATGCCCATGGAAAAGGGAAAGGTCAAGGACCGCTCGACCCTGCTCATCTCTAGTCGAGGGTCAACAAGCGATACAAGTTATCAGACTGACAGATCTCCCTCGTGACGAGCCAACAGGAGGGAAAGGTCAAAGATCACCCGATCTCCGATGCGCCTAACAGGCGGGAAACTCTCTCGACTGCCCAACCTCTCTCACATGGACAACAATATATGCATAACATCTTCTCCAGCAAACACCAAGTGTTTATGCTCGCGCCACAACCACCATCTGTGAGCTACCTTCGAGAAAGAACCACTGAGCTCCACAACCGCATCACGCAGATTTCTTTCTGGAACGAGTCGACGGACTCGACAACTGCCTAATGTGGACCCATGGATTCAACTAGCTTAATGACCACTTAAGCGCAGGTTACTACCAACAAACAACAAAACGAGAACAACAACAACAATTTACACCAAGGAGATAAAAAATTCACTACTACCAACAAAAGTAAAAACATTCACAAAAATACACATAAAAAATAAATTATGGAAATATGCACTCATCGCCGACAATAAACAATCTCTCATGGCAAACATCTACACAAATAAACAAACTCAAAATCAAGCTTCACACTCACACCGATTGGGGTCGAGTACATCTCTCGCCAAAATTGAGCTCCGAGCTCGCCCTGATAGGGTCGAGTACATCTCCAACCAAAATCAAGCTATGCGCTTGCCCCTAATGTAGTCGAGTACATCTTCCACCAAAATCAAGCTCCGTGCTCGGCCCTAACGCGATCCAATACATCTCTCGCCCAAGCAGAGCTCCGTGCTCACACCTAAGGTAGTCAAGTACATCTCTCGCATATCTCTCCCAGCTGAGCTCCTGACCACTTAGCACAAAACAAAGAGAAAACCAAGGACCAAATAGGAAATTGGTGTCCAATTTTCAAAGTTTATTCTGCAAATTATTGACTTGAAGATTCTCAAGGCCTTCTAATCTAGTAAATCGTCCTTAAGAATTGCGAGCATCTATAGGGATCAAATCAGCAGTATATAATTTAGCCTCAAGATAAGTTCAAAAATAAGCTAAGAGATAAAGCCAAAAAGAGATAGTACAAGTTGACTCAGATTTCTTAAAGGAATGAGACTCATACTCCTAAGAGGAACGAGGCTCAGACTTCTAAAAGGAAAAGGTTTCGCAAGACAAGTTGGATTAAATCACTCCAAGAAACTAGGTCTCTATATAAGGAGTAGGTCCCCCACAAATCTATGTTTCTTTCGGCCTCAAGAAATGGACAGCAGATAAACAAGCATTCAACTTGATGAGTATGATCTGCTCGTGATCTTTTTTCTGATCTACTGATCATCATCTATGGAAAGAGTACTACTACATACATAAATCGATCGACTGTGACCATTTTAATTCATGTGTGGCCTCTTTGGATCGCACAAGACTTTTGTAATTGATCAATTAATACGGTCTCCTCCACATTCATGTAGAAACAACAAATTTGGAAGTGCTTCAGAAAAGCCGAGAGCCTGACGCGTGTGAAGACTGAACTCCCTGGGCTTTGCCATTTCTTGCTTCAATTCATGCAAGAAGGGCTACTGCAGTTTCGTGCAGTGGAGTTGATTTTGAGCTTCTGGCACTCCGGCGGTATACGTCTAAAGCCTGATTTTGCTAGTACGGTGCAAGAAACGCTCCAAGAAACAAGAAACTCTTCAAGAAACGCTCTAACTACGTGAGTGATTGGGCTCTACATGGCTGCCACTGAAGGCCATCAGGCCATTTCGGTGGCTGCTCCTCGCCTCAGATCCTTTGCAGACATGGTCCTGGAGACTCCTCAGCCCATTAATGAAGTCATGGTACCCTTCCGCTCTCACAAAATTGTTGATGGAGAGGTCTGTATTGTCTTCTCTAAAGATGAAGTGGACCGCTCGGCTATACCTTTTCAATACTCACTAGTATTGAAATTCCTTCGACAAAGACCCTCTCTTGATTCCATAAGAGCATTCATCAGAGCTAGATGGGGTCTATCGAACCAACCGATTGTTTCATCCATGAGTAAGCCGCGGAACGTATTCGTGAGACTGGCGGTGGAGGAAGATTTTGTTAAGGCATTCGCTCGTGAGAATTGTAAAATCAATGGAGTACCGTATAAAGTATTCCATTGGAGTACTAAATTCCAAGAAAATCAAGAACCTGTCTGTGTGCCGGTGTGGATCACGCTGCTAGGTCTTCCACCAAACTATTATCACGAGTCTTTCCTTCGCAGCATTATGGCTCCAATTGGAAGATTTCTAAAGCGAGACAATCCCACTCGATGCGCTACTCATACAGACGGCACAAGACTCTGTTTAGAGATGGATATTTCTAAAGAGCCTATTCAGGCTTTGTGGATTGGTACCCCCCGAAATCCTCAAAGTCTTTATCAAATTATTGAGTTTGAGACATTGCCGGCATACTGTTCAAAGTGTCATGTTCAAGGCCATAATTCCAAGACTTGTAAAGGTGAAGGCAAGAAACGGAATGTGAAGCTGAAGGAACCAAAAGAGAAGGCAACGATGGAACAGGCCTGGGTTATCAAGGAAACCAAGCGTGGGAGCCTTATTCATAAGGGTGAGTCTAGCAAGGTGTAGGAGAGGCCGTTGAATGAGGAGGAATTTATTCCACATGAGCAGGTATTGGAGAGTTCGGAAACGGACTGAATGAATGGTGTTGAAGGCAGAGGAATGGAAGCAATTCCAACACTAGAGCAGGAAGAGGCTGCTCATGACAGAGAGCTTGGTTCCACAACTCAGTTGCTTACTAGGGGTAGTCTAGTTATTGACCAGGTTGGGCATGGTATATCAATGGATGCAAAACTGGCTATTACCGAGGTGGTGGTTCTTGAGGAGGGGAAGTCGGTGGCACCTGAGTCATTAGAAGGAAATGATGGTTTGCATTTGGCTATAGTCCAAGAAGAGTTGGCAATGGGTCTTATTTTTGATATGGTAGGTTTGCAAACTAGGGGCATGCTTGCACCCATTATGGAGGATATACATACGGAAGCCCATGATCGACGGACGCTAGATGAGGTCTCTACCTAGGAAGGATATGATCCAGTTTGTAAGGAGATTGGGCGTACGAATTATTGCTCAGATGGTCACACTTGTTCAGATTCGGATTCGGAAGGGGCTTTAGAACACTTAGCTAAAGACAATCTTGTAACCTCGGATTCAGATTCTCATTTGAACAAGAAATGGAAAGGGAAAGGTATTAAGTTAAGAGGTTCTTCCAGGGTCGTAAATAAGCCCGCCCGGCTTAATTTATGAAGTCATCTTTCTTGTATTGGAATGCTAGGGGGATAGGAACGTCAAGAAAGCGTCTTAAAAAATTGGCATCAAAATTTCTTCCTAAAATTCTTGTTATTGCTGAGCCAATGGTAAGTAATTCCCGTTTAGATTTGTGGTGTGATTGTTTGCGTTTTGATTGTTGTTGCTCTAATGTTGATGACGGAGGTAAGTTATGGATGTTTAGGGTTCAGGAATTAAATCTTGTTGTTCAGTTTATGGGTGATCAATTCTTGACAGTTCGTATTGATAATCCTAATGTTGTCCGATTTACATTTGTATATGCGAAATGCTCCTATTTGGAGCGTAGAAGACTGTGCGATGCTTTGATGGCGGCTAATATTCACCAGTTACCATGGATGGTGATGGGAGATTTTAATATTATCAGGAATGATTCGGAGCGCAGAGGGGGCCGGCCAAGACTAGCTTTGGTTATGGAGGAGTTTAATGATTGGGTGGGTGCTTGTGGTCTACTTGATATGCCTTTTTGTGGGAATTCATTGTCCTGGTGTAATGGTCCCTCGGGAAGATCTAGGCAATGGGCGAGGCTTGATCGCTGCTTTCTTAATACAGCAGCTCTTGATATTTTTCCGGCTGCTAAATTGGAATATTTGGCACGTACTTCTTCTGATCATGCACCGTTGTCGATTTCGTTAGAGAATTCGTTTGTTATTTATGGTTATCCTTCTTTTAAATTTCAGTAAATGTGGGTATCTCATGCCCAATTTTTTTACTGTGTTTTGAACTCGTGGAATGGGGATGTTGTTGGATGCTCAAGTTTATATGTGCTTATGAATAAACTTAAAAGACTCAGAATTGCATTGAGAGAGTGGAACATGCACATTTTTGGGAGGACGGAAATCCATATAGCAGTGCTTGAGGCTCAAATAAAAGGTTTGGAGGCCAGGCTGCAATTTGAATACATAAAAGATGTAGAGGATGATCTTGTGGTTTCACAATTGGAGCTTTCAGTTTGGTTGGATAGGGAAGAAAAACGTTTAGCCCAACAAGCTAAACAAGGTTAGATTCAGAAGGGCGAAACAACCTCTACGTTATTCCGTGCGGTCAGTCATTGTAATCATAAAGTGGTGAAAGAGATGAAACTTGCAGACGGTACTATTCTTTCCTCACCAGAGCAGATCCATGACGGGGCTATTTCTTATTTCTCGCAATTCCTAGAGGTTGGTTCTTGCTGTGAAGAGCTGATCCTGGGGGTTTGGTCCAACCGATTATTTCACGGGGTGAAAATGACTTTCTTTCTCATACTCCTTCATCCCAAGAAGTTTATGATGCTCTTTGCTCCATTCCAGAAGATAGTAGTCCGGGTCCTGATGGGTTTGGATCAGGATTCTATCAATCTTGTTGGCACATAGTGGGCAATGAGGTTGTTGATGCGGTGTCAGAGTTTTTTCGAGGTAAAAATCTTCCGAGGTTTTTCAATGCTACTTTCTTGGTTTTAATTCCGAAAGTGGATAATCCAACGAGTTTTGATAAGTTTAAGCCGATTAGCCTGTGTAACGTGTTTTACAAAATGTGCACTAAAATTATGGTTAATCGCCTCTCCCCCATGTTGGCAAAAATTATTTCCCTTGAACAAGGAGCTTTTCTTCTGGGTCGAAGCATCTTTGAGAATATTAGTGTTACACAAGAAATGATCCATTCTATTAACAAACCGGCACATGGTGGAAATGTAGTTTTGAAGATTGACATGGCTAAGGCATATGATAGTGTGGACTGGTCTTTTCTTTTACATGTTCTTAAAGCCTTCGGGTTTTTAGAATTTTTTTGCATGTTGATTCAATAATGTATCACTAATCCTTGGTTCTCTGTGGTCATGAACGGGGTACCCAAAGGTTTTTTCAAAGGAGGTCGAGGGTTGAGGTAAGGTTACCCTATCTCTCCTTATTTATTTATTATTGTTGAGCAAATTTTTACAAGGATGATAAAAAAGCATGTGGAAATGGGTAAGATCACTCCGTTTTATCATCCAAAAGGTACCCCCATTATTTCTCATTTATTCTATGCAGATGATATGGTGCTATTTTGTAATGGGGGCAAAACTTCATTAAAACTATTTCTGATGTGTTGAAGACGTACGAACAATGGTTGAGGCAAGTAGTTAGCAAAAACAAGTCCTCTATATTTTTCTCTTCGCAGGTTCCTATCTCTAGACGCCGGGCTCGTCTTCGCTTCACGGGTTTTACGGAAGGGACTTTCCCCTTTAAATATTTGGGAGTTCCTATTATTTTAGGAAGACTGAAAATAGCTCATTTTGATGACTTGATTGCTAAAGTTCAATTCAGATTGGAGGGATAGCAAGCTAGAATGTTATCCAGTGGGGCGCGTCTGATTCTCATTAAACATGTGCTTCAAAGTATACCCGTTCATAGCCTTTCTATCTTAAGGACGCCTAAAGCTGTTCTTGAGAAACTTCAAAGAATCATCAGTACCTTTTTCTGGGGTGTAAAAGATAGAAAAACTAAGAAAAAATGGCGTTCTTGGGTGGATATTTGTAAGCCTGTCTCGGAAGGTAAGATGGGTATTCGGAGTCTTCAAGATGTGCAAACATCTCTACATATGAAGTTAGCTTGGACTCTAATGCAAGGTACATCTCTTTGGTCTAATTTTTTTCATGCTAAGTATGTTGGTGATAGACATATTTCTATGGTGGATCCTAAGAAAATGTCTATTTTTTGGAAGATGATCTTACAAAGTATTCCTTTAGTGCAAACTAATTCTAAATGGAGAGTTCGGGAGGGTAAGCTTCTTTTTTGGCATGATAAGTGGGCTGATGATGCCCCTCTTTGCGATAATATTCAGATTTTGGGTATGCCAAATCTAAAGTTGGAAGATTGTAAAATTGGGCTGGGTTGGAATATGGAGATTTTTGCTCGGTTGGTTGGGCATCAAAAAGCTGAAGATATTATTTTACAGCTGGGTAGGGTTAAACATGGGAACGATATATTGATATGGCTACCTAATGATGACGGAAATTTCTCTACTAAGAGTGCTTGGAATTGTATTCGTTTGAGGGTTCCAGATTTCCCTTGGGCAAGATGGGTTTGGCATTCTGCTCTTCCAAAAAAAATTTCAATCACTATGTGGAAGGCCATACATGATTGTCTTCTTGTGGATGACAGAATTTGCAGAATTGGTATTTCTATTGTTTCCCGTTGTGATTGTTGTTCCAGATATACTTATGAAGATCTTAATCATATTCTTGTGGGAGTAGATTTTTCTGAAAAAATTTGGCGTATCTGTTCGGTGGTTCTTGGAATTCCTTAGGTGGAAGGTTGCTCATGGAGACAGAGGGTGGAGTGTTGGTATAGGCAGGCTAAGAATTCTAATCGCCCTGGTCAACTGTTGGGACCTCTTCTGGCGATCATTACTTGGCAGCTATGGGGGCGTCGCGGTAAGGTCCGGATGGAAGGAGTAATGGAATCAGTCCAACAGGTTTGGTGTTCCATAAAATATTGGGTTTCTTGGATTGCAGTTAAACTAAATAATGTTAATTTGCTCAATCGGCGTGATGAAGGTTTTTTAAAATGTTTTAATATGCCTTTAAATGTCATGAGGAATGAGATTGTCATCTCGGTCAAGTGGAAGCAGCCTAAGCAAGGTTGGGTCAAGCTGAATGTTGATGGTTGTTCTCTAGGTAATCCGAGCCCTTCAGGTGCGAGAGGAATTATTCGAGATGAAAAAGGTAATCTGGTTTGTGGGTTTGCAATAGCATTAGGGCATCATTCGAACAATTATGCAGAGCTGATGAGTTTACTTCATGGGCTTCGACATATTGGCTTGATGAGTTTTTTATTTTTGGAGATTGAACTAGATTCCATGTTAGTGCTAAACTGGTTGAAGAATCAGAGATGTGGCTTGTGGTACATGGAAGATTATTGGGATGAAATTCAGAGTCGACTAGCTGGGATTAATGTTTCATTTGTTCACTTTTATAGAGAATGTAACTTGGTTGCGGATGGCTTAGCTAAAATGGGTGCTAATGGTCTTACGGGATCATGGTTTTCTCTTCCTAAGTTGCCTCCTTCTGTTAGAGGGAACATTAGGCTGGATAGAGGGGGCCTCCCTTACATACGGAAAACCCGAAGTAGTTGATAGAAAGCTATGTGCGCTGATCTTACGAGAGGTATGCCTTTTTTTGCATTTGATCATTTCATTTCTTACTCTATGTTCGTGTAGATTTTGTCTTATAGGTTGTTCAATTGTAGTTTTTTTTTTAGGCATTTGTATAGCGATTGAGCTTATTTGGTTTTTCGAGGCTTGGGTTTTGGTTTTATTATAATATTTGTAGCCCCCAAGCCTCGGGTTGTAACCACGGTTTTCCTCTGCCACAAGTGAGGGGTTGATTAATAAAGTTTGGGACAGAGTCACAAATGGACATGTGACCTTTGGCTCTTCTAAAAAAAAAAACAAAAAAAAAGGGTCCCCCACAAATATGACAAGCTCTTTATACAAAATATCTCCATAGAAGCTCACTACACCCAAACGTCACCACAAATAGCAACTCCAAATGATCTCCCCTAAATTTTTCCATTGTATTGTGAGATGTGTTAGCCATTAGAGATTCTAAAATCACTCATTATAGTGGATTTTGGCCTCAAACAACCCTTGGACGTAGGCTTTTATGCCGAATTATGTAAATCTATGTGTCTCTTTATATTTATTTTTATTTAGTTTATTTATTATATACATATTTTATGGATGAATGCGAAGAATACCGTATCGAAGTCCAAGTCATTTCGTGAGCTGAGGATGATTCTTTTTTCCCTTCCGGTCTGTTATACAAATTAAGGCATTAATAGACTACATCTTCCACATTCACTATATCCACTGCATTGTCTACATTGACTACATCTTCAACATTCACATCACATTATTCTTACACAATGTGATGAAGCAAAATAAGCAGATAAAGCAAAATAAAGGATTCAACGGCATGTGGCGGTCCGGTTGCAGCTGGACGTAAGGGTGTGCATCCGGACCTGATTTTTTTCCGTTCCGGTTAAAAATCCAGAAATCCAAATGATCCGGGCGGATACAAAATTATTATATCTGCCCGGATCGGTTACGGATCTGGTATTTAACCGGTGTTTTATCCATAACCGGCTTTAACGTTAAAACTTAAAACGTATAACCAGTAGTATTTAACCCATACGTTTCCCCTTTCCCCGTTTGGGTCGTCGGTCTCATAGCAGACGCTCTCTCTCTCTCTCTCTCTCTCTCTCTCTCTCTCTCTCTCTCCCTCTCTCTCCCCAACGAAACCCAAGCATCCTTCATCAAATCCATCGTCGCTGGTGACTAGCAGTGGTCGTCGTCTATTAACGTCACTTTCTTCTCTCTACTCGGTCGTCTCTCTCTCTCTCTCTCTCTCTCTAAGTTTGTATTTGTAGATTTGAGATTCTGTATTTGTAGATCTGCTTTTTGGGTTTGCTTATTTTTAAAATCTTCCAACAAAAATGTTTCTGTAGATCTGAGTTCTTGTGCTTGTAGATCTAAGTTTCTGTCGGCTTATCTATGTTTTTCTTTTTTCTTTTTCTTTTTTTTTTCCTTCCTTTGGGTTTGGATTTGTATCTATGCATGTTTTGTTTTTTCTAGTGAAATATTTTTTTTGTTTATTTACAAATTTTGTATCCTAGAACGAGAAGACAAGATCTGATTTTGCAAAGAAGACCCAAAAGCCTCTTCTCGCAAAGAGTCTTTTGTGAAGACTTCCAACCCTGTCATTCTCTGGCAAGTTTGTATGCACTTCAAATTTCTGCATGTTCTTGGTGTTTGGTTTCTGGGAGAGTTCATTTTTGTAGATATGGATTGATTAGATCTGTGACCATTAATGGGGTTGATCAAAGTTGAGTTATTGATATAGGGATTTTTTAAGGGGATTATTTCTTTGAGAATTGAAGGTGTTGGTCTAGTTTGGATAATGATTGTTATTAGTTCGAGGTTTTAGTGGTAGGTTTTAGGATTGATTCATAATCAGATTTAAGGGTAATAGTTGATGCAGATTCAGAAATGAATTCTTGGTGATTTTGAGGAAAGTGTGTAATATTTCATGGTTTTGGGAGTTCAACAATTTTTGTACCAAAATATGGTGAGAGTTTCTGGTTAGTAGGTGTTGGACTACCTTGTACTTGATGGTGTTATGTTGTGATATAGTTAAGGATTCAAACTTTGTGTTGATCTTAAGGAATTAGTAGTGTTTGAAAATTTGGTATGATACTTGTAATTAGAGATTGAAATTTTGGTAGTGCGGATTTAAGATATAATTCTTGTTGATTTTGAGGGAATATGTCTGGATGATGGAAATACTTAATGATGTATAACTTTGGAAGTGACTAATAGATTACCAATTTGTAGAATTCAAGGAAGGTTTGGAAATTATAGCATAGGAGCTGATTGAGGTTAGCAGTTTATTGTGGGAAGATAATAATCTTTGGGTTATGCTGAGTGTTGTATTAATGTTTTTGTGGAAATTGAGATTTTGGATTACTTGGCTGCCCTAGGAGTAATAGACGTGGTGTGTCTTCGAGAGACTAATGCGAGCATAATGGAATCGCCTATAGGAGTAGACTTGGGAGTGTATTACTCATGCTTGTTGGAAGTTGTTGGCATGGTCTTGTAGCCTGCATTAGCATGATGTTTGACCTTACAAATTTCGAGGACGAAATTTTATTTAAGGGGGGAGAATGTAACACCCCGTATTTTTAGTGTATTTTTACTGAAGAAATTATTTTTATGGATTCAAAAATTTATTCTCTTATTTTAAAATTATTGGATTTTTAATTGGGTTATTTTTATGATTTTTAGTTTACGAAAATTATTTTTGAAGTGCTTTCTTTAAATTAATTATTGTTATGTGTTTAAATTTCTTCTCGAATTAAATTAACTTATTATCGGGTTTAATTATTTATTTTCATGTTAATCACTGTGTTTGAAATATTTTATTTCACTAGCTGTTTTAAAATCGTTTCCGTTGGATCATTTTCGTGACCCAAGTTATGAGGATTGGACCTCATTTCTTTCCCTACATTTTTATTTTCCTCTTTTCTTTTCCTTTTCTTTTTCTTCTTCTTCCCTCCCTTCCCGCGCGACGTCCCTCTCTCTCTCTCTCGCCGTGCATTTCGTCTCTCCCCCAGCCCGCTGCCGTGCGCCGACGGTGGTCGACAACGCCCGACTCCTCCGTTCCCCCTACCGCCAACAACCACCCCCCTCCAATTTCAGCTCCTCCGGCGCCACCAGTAGCCCCACGCACGGCTTGAAGCCGTGGCGTTCATTTCTCCGCTACGCCGCCGTCGCACCACCATTGGCCACTATCTTCTCACCACATCATCCTCGACCCCTTAGCAACCCATTGGACCCAACCCCACCTCCGATCCGTCACTGATGAAGCACATCCAACTCCATTTTCGTTTTAGGTATTTTTGGCCTTAAAACACCCATTTCGCCGCCACCCACGGCCAACCGCCACCACCACTAGCTTCACCAACCTCCCTAGGCCCTACTCTATCAAATTTGGGTCTTCGTTTGTCACCATTGAAAAGTGGTATTTGTGACCCACGGCCACAGTGTATTTTACACTGTGGTGTTGCTCCGACGTCATCTCTTGCAACTTCGTGATCCTTTGGAAATTGTTATATTGCACTGTAAGTATTTCTCTAAAGAACTTTCATAATTTAAATGTATTTTTGCACTAACTCATTTCACTGTATTTGTTTGACATGCCGGACTGAGTCCGAGGAGTTCGGGGGTCGGATGGATTTGTGATTGGAGTTGTTTGGTTGGTTTGGTTGAATTGGTTATTGGTTGTTGATGGTTATGGATCAATGTTGGTATATGTACATTACATTATTTCATGCATGTTCATGTTTGTAAAGGAAACTGGGTTTTCGTGTATTGCATTCATGTGCATGTGTGATTTGGAAAATTATGATTTCATATGTGAGAAATGATTTGAATATGTTGAAGTGTTTGGATTGATTGATTTGAGAAAAATGGAAAGAGACTGTATGGATGGTGGTAAGCAGGGACGGTGGTAGAGTCCCGCCTGCGATTCCCGCCTACGGTGCATACAGTAGGGATGGTGGTTGTGTCCCGCCTGTGATTCCCGCCTACGGTGCATGCAGTAGGGATGGTGGTAAGTAGGGACGGTGGTAGAGTCCCGCCTGTGATTCCCGCCTACAGTGCTCTGTTATGTATCCATTGTGTGGAAAGAAACTGTAGGGATGGTGGTAAGCAAGGACGGTGGTAAGCAGGGACGGTGGTAGAATCCTGTCTGTGATTCCCGCCTACGGTGCACGCGGTAGGGATGGTGATAAGCAGGGATGGTGGTATAGTCCCGCCTGTGAGTCCCGCCTACAGTGTCCGATAAATGGTTGGGTTTTGTGTAAAACATTTTCTGGGGAAAATGTTTTACGGATAATTGGGCCAAATGGGATTTTGGCGTGTGTTGGAAATAATCATTTTCGGGAAAAATGATGTTTTGAGAAAAATGCATATTTCTTTATATGCATGCATGTTGGTTGCATTAATGCATTTTTATTACGTGGTTATTTGGGTTGTACTTACCTGCGGTACCATTTTGTGGTAACGCAGATTTTGATGCAGATGAGGAGGATGAGGGCGAGTTTGAGGAGACGGCTCCGCCCGAGGAGTGATCTGGGATCACTTACTTGGTTATTTGATTTTACTGTATTGTATTTTAATTTTGGATGACTGTATAACTACTTTTAAACCTTACTGATGTTTAAATTGTATTTAAATTCTGGTACTTAGCTGACTAATCCGCTGCGTTATTATTTTTGTACACCGTTGCATGTACACACACTGGCACTTCGTTGGGATGCGTGACCGTACTGTCACCATTATGGCGTCTCGATCCCCGTGTTTTTATATAAGTGGGTTTGGGGGCGCCATAAATAACATGTTATAAAATCCGGATATTGGTCCAAATTTGGATGAAAAAGCCTTTTGAAAAGTGTTAAAAAGTTTTTTTTTAAAAAAAATTTAAAAGTGGTAAAAACATATTGTTTTTTAAAAACAAAAACTCAGGAAAAAAATATATAAAATCCGGATATCCGGGTCTAAATCCGGATATCCGCCCGGGTTTCAATCTGGTTTACCCAGACAGATAACTGCCCACTTTTTAAAATTTGGATTCGAATCCAAATCTGTCTAGATATCCGAATCCGGATCCGAATACACAACCCTAACTGGGCGGTCATGGTGGGTTCTCAGCACTAGAGGACGGAAGGGAAAAGATGCTTTGAAGGTAGCAAAATTTAGGATGTGTTTGGATGTTGAAGTGAGTTGAGTTAAGTTGAATTGAGATGAAAAAATATTGTTAAAATATTATTTTTTAATATTATTATTATTTTAAGATTTGAAAAAGTTGAATTGTTTATTATATTTTGTATTGAAATTTAAAAAAATTGTAATGATGAATTGAGATAGAGTTTGATATCCATACTCACCCTAGTAGGTTCTGCTTCGCCCGTGTAGGAATCCGACCTGTCTCATCTCTTTAATTGACGTGGTGTGTTTTTATTGGTGGGTGTTAAATGGCCTTCCACACCCGTCCGTTCTGGAGCTGATCAACAGGTACCGGAAAATGGAAGCCTTCGCGTCCGACAAGTACGAGGTGCGTACGTACGGAATCTCAAATTCACCTACGAAAACACGTATCCAACGGCATCAGATAAGTCTTTTATATATATATATAAAAAAAAAAAAAAGTTCTACTAATAATAAAAAAAATTTTTAATATTATTTTTTAGATAGAGTCTATTTTTTTACAAAAATTAATCTATTTAAAATTTATACAGACATTTCTCCTTCCGCATTCTCCGGATAGAAAAGTTATGTTACGTACGTACGGGCTGTGTGACCGAGTACGCCTTCTATTCATTCGGTGACTGAAGCTGAGAAAATCAGGTCACGATAAGATGTCATGGAGTTATATCATGCATGCATTAATATTCATTCTTCATGATATTTTAATTATTAACTATATATCATGAATACGAGGCATTATTTGTGTATAAATAAGATTTAAAAAAATAAATATTAATATAAATAATTTTATATTCGATAACTAATTAGTTTATCTTAACTGATTAGTCAAACGGTTATCCTAAAATTCCGCCAACAGAAATTTTTCAAAAACACGTGATCCTTATCTGAAAACATGACCGTAAACAAATTTCCTTCCTCTTCTCTGTATAAATGCTGACCTAGCAGCTGTCTGCTCTTTGACGTTGTAACCATTGGTTTTGTGTATTTTTCCTTTAGTTATTATTATTGCTGTTTATGATCATGGCTAAAGCTGTATCGACCTTGTCATATGTCTTCTTTCTGCTGCTCTTTTTGTTTGCTAAGATTATTAATGGTTCCGAGTCGAATGAAGAAGTTGAAGTGTACGAGTTGAAGAGGGGAGATTTTTCTGTGAAGCTCACCAACTATGGTGCAACTGTGATCTCTGTCATTCTCCCTGATAAAAACGGTTCGTTTCTTTCCCCTCGATCTTTTATGTTTTGAGTGAAAACATCATGATTTTTGTTTCCATGTATATAAATCCGTTTTATTTTCTTTGATTAGGGAAACTAGATGATGTCGTTCTTGGATACGATTCAGTAAAGGAGTACAAGGTGCGATTCCTCAGATTCCAGCTTTCTCTTATTTTTCCCCTTTAATTCCTTCCTTAGATCATTTGAAATCATGTTCATGTCCTTTCAAGTTTCTTGTGTATATATATATATATTTTGGTAGCTGCCTTAATACTGAATTTCTGTCTGACATTCGTAGAATGATACAACCCACTTCGGAGCCATTGTTGGACGAGTTGCTAACAGAATTGGAGGTGCTGAATTCATTTTGAATGGAACCAAATATAAATTAGTTGCTAATGATGGAAACAACACACTCCACGGTATATTCAATCTCTAATATATGTGTGTGTATATATATATATATATATATAGTTTGTACTTCGATTTGGGAATCTGAATTATTTATAAATATTGGAATAAGTAGTTGTGCTGTTTAATATCAGGTGGCCCAAAGGGATTTGGTGATGTTATATGGACTGTAAAGAGTTACAGCAAAGATAGTCATATAACATTCCACTATGACAGTTTTGATGGTGAGGAAGGTATAGTCTCTCTCTCTCTCTCTCTCTCTCCTTTCTTTTTTTATTAAATGCAGTTTTGATGTTCATTGCTTGTATTTATTGCTTCTTTTAACTTTTTAGGGAAAAAAAACATGATCTATATATATATATATATATATATCTATATATATATATATATCGTGAAGTGAATAAAAAGCATATCGTTGTTTTGCTTGTAAAATCGACGCGAAATTGTTTTGAAACATGAATGATACTCATCATTGCCAGGGATAATGTGTCATGAATTTATGCAGGCTTTCCTGGAAATGTTTCTGTCTCAGCAACATATATGTTCATTGATGCAAACAAATTAGTCCTAAAGATGGAAGCTAAGGCTCTCAACAAGGCTACACCGGTGAATTTAGCACAGCATACTTACTGGAATCTGGGTGGCCACACAAGTGGGGACATCTTATCCCACAATCTCCAGCTTTTTGGGTCACATATCACTCCAGTCAATAACCAACTCATCCCCACCGGTGAAATCCTCTCTGTCAAAGGAACAGCATATGATTTTCTCGAACCCAGACCGATTGGTAGCAGGTTCAAAGAGTTACCCAATGGATACGACATAAACTATGTGCTAGATGCTGCAAGTCCCTTTCACTTGAGGAAGGTAGCAGTTGTGCAGGAAAGTGTTTCGGGCAGGAAACTGGAGTTGTGGACAAGTGCACCTGGTGTGCAGTTTTATACGAGTAACATGCTGCACGATGAGAAGGGGAAAGGTGGTTTCATTTATAAGCAATATGCCGGTCTTTGCTTGGAAACACAGGGATTCCCTGATTCTGTGAATCATCCAAATTTCCCTTCACAGATTGTAAATCCCGGAGAGACCTATAAGCATATCATGGTTTACAGATTCACAGCTAATTAGAGGAATTTTTTGGGCAAAAAGTTCAAGGGTAAAGTATATAGTGCGAATATTCATGAACTTTGGTTATTCATTGTCCAATAAGAAAAAGGTTATAATGATGTTTAGAAATAAGTTTTTTTTTTTTTTTAATTTCCCTCACAGGACGTATATAACTTATAAAAGTGTTGTTTATTTTGCTTTCGGGGAAAGCAAGAAGACATTGAACACGATGCATGGCTCTCTTCGCGCCATTTTATTTCGATCGTTCTTCGTATATATGTTAAGCCGTTTGAACAATATCTTTTGATAGCCATTTAGAATTGCTGATCGATGTCTATATATAGAGCAATCAGTTTGTCTATAGATGAGCAAGCAATAAATTAGTAGCTGATTGTTTAGCAAAACTGACTCTACGTACAACATGAGGATCATGGGGAGCAATGCTGGATTGAAGATGGACCTTTTGAGATTCAAAGTCTTGCAACACATGATATAGCTTCTATTTCTTGAGTTCAATTTAATGAAATGAGTATGTCTTTTATATCAAAAAAAAAAAAAAAAGAACTGCTGATCAATGTGGTTGGCAACCAAAACAACCAAGAACAAGGCCGAGCGATAGGGTATTTTCATGCATGGATTTCATGTCAATCTATATAAGAAAATACTCTAGCTACAAAGAGATTATATAAAAACAATCATACAAATTGACATTAGTACTTGATGTGATTTGTTAAATTATAAAAATTTTTATATTGTAACCGTTACTACAAGAAAAAATGACTTTTGTGACCAATTTATTACAACCAAAAGACTATTCATAACTAATTTTAGTTGCAAATAGTCATTTCGCTGGAATGAACTGGTCGCAAATAACTAATTTTCTTATAGTGCGCGTGTTTCACTAGCAATTATCCACTAAGTCAATTTGTTTATAAAGTTAAAAGGTAACAAATATGGATAACGCTAATTTAAAGTGTTTTACATAATCGCTGGTAAAAATGTTTTACCTTGTAGTGCACATATTATATACATGATACAAATCAAATTATACCATGTAAATAATATATGGTACAGAAGTTTTATAATAGCAATACTCATGATTACCGAAATATTCAAAAGATGAAAAGATAATATAGTTTGAATTTTAAACATTTAAGAATATTTGAAAATTCAAACTAATTAAGTTTGAGTTTATCCTGGGAGAGACTTGACTGAGAGATATCCGTGATAGTTGTAGAGTTTGAATTGATCTCTATGTGAGGAATAGTCTCAACAAAAACATATGTAGGCGAGTAAAAATCAACTGAATTGTGATTTAACCTTTTGAAATTAAAACTATATTATAAATTGAAATTTATTATATATATATATCACATTCCATTATTAATCTTAAATCTATGAGTAGATATTTTTCTTTTAACTTCCGAATATTTGTTTTAAAAAAAAATCCAAAAATGATAAAATAGCCACATTTTATAGATTTGAATGAAACTATGGAAGGTGTAGTTAATAAATTGGAAACTGCTAGAGCCACCGAGAGGTGTCACGAGAGTTCCACCGATAAGTGTATTTTGTATCTTTTTATTTTTTGTGTTTTTTTAAGCATTTTCTAAATCACTTTAATCATTTAAAAAAAGAGCAATGCTAGGTACAGTCTCCATTTGGGGACTGCAATGCAAGTCTAGGCTATTTTAATTTTAAAATTTTTTAAAATTACAAAACTATCCTTCCTAAAATGATGTTTTTTCTCATTTAATAAAGCCTGCACATACAGTCCCTACTTGGGAACTGCAAATAGAATTTCTCTTAAAAAAAATCGTATACTTATTAAAAAATACTTTCTTAACCAATAAATAAAAAAAAAATTAAATGGATATAATTTATCAAGACAATTCATCGGTGGCTTAAGCATTTTCCTAATAAATTTGTCTCCCAAACAACTATGAAATACAAACGGAAGCCGAAACCGACTTCTGTGTACCACCAGCTTACGTATTTGACACCAAGTTTACTAAGGAAAATGACATAGCTACCGACAGTTGGGTCCCGAAAGAAGTCACCGATTTATTTTATTTTATTTTTTACATAGTGATTAAAAAGTTTTTTTTAATAATGTTGTGAATTTTTTTAAAATGTTGAAGGCTATAAAAAAAACATATGAAAAAAATTAAAAAAAAGAAAAAGAAAAAAGAGCCAAATGACTAGAATATTAACATTGGCTTCATTAAAGTTATCTCCAAAATTTAGCTAAACTTACATATTTTCCATAAATTCAAAATCATACAAGCCATAACGCCACATTGGATTAGTTAAAATAATAATATAATATTAATTTTTTAATAATATTATTTTAAATTTTTTTTCCTACACTAACCATATGTTAATTAATAATTACTAAATATTACTTAAATTATTGTTTTCCAATTAATTTTTTTCCTCAACCTAATTATTCAACAAACACATTTTAGAATAAAACATGAGAAATATTAAAGTAGTTGGGTGTAATATCTTAGAATAAAATATTACTTTTGAAGATGAATAGTATATATTCAAATACAAACAAACACATAGAAAATATTGTACCTCATAGTTGAAGCCACTAGTATTTGATTACTCCAATGCAAATAATTCTATCTCTATTTCTTCAAATTTTGAAGTTGAATTGACATTTGACTAAGCCAATACCAATACTCTAACGGGAGAATTTATTAGATTATAGTCTCGATGGGTGTATCACTTACTCTTGGTTTAATTAGGCTTTGTGGATTTACTAACTGTGATTTTGATGGGTTACCATTTGATTATCAAAGACTAGCCATACATAGTGGTGATGTGTGCCTAGCACTTTTGAGAATCTAGATTACGTTTTTTCTTTTCTTTTTTTAAAGCAAGTAGTTTTATATAGTTATCAGCATAAAAACAGAGAGTATCTAGATTACGTTTTCAACCAGCAGAAAACCAAAATACATGCATATAGAGTATTAATTATTTCCATTCTAAGATTTGATTGGAATCATCGATGGAGCAAGTTGTCAAGACCTTTTCATATCTACAATTAGCACCACCAAGCTTAGAATAAAGCTCATGGTGACTGAATTGTTTCAACCTCCGACTATTACATTTTGCAAAAACTGATGCCCAAATCACACTGTCTTGTCGTTCTGTACGTGATAGTCACTTTGGAATTAACGGTGGATGACTGACTGTCTAGGAGTGGATGATGCTCTTATCCCAGAACCAAAACCTGTTAAAAGAGACTTGAGCCCTGTATTATCCTTAGCCTAGCTGTAGATCATCACTCATCTTACATACATGAATAGAATTCATTATAAAAATCAGAGGCTAATCAGGGTCAAACGTAAGTTCAGGACTCCATGAGATAGTATGGCTCCAATACCCAGTTGCCAAGTACTATTCAGCTTCACTTTCTGTATATAAAACCAGAAGCCGTAAGTTTGTTCACTAATGGATCGCAACTTCAAACAGATTCCAGAGAAATCATACAAGCCTATCCTGTGTCCAAATCGTAAAAATAGGTGAGAGTTTCCACTATCTTGCACATACACAAATGATGTGATCACCATGCATTACAGAAGCAGTACAAGATTTACCGAAATCCCAACAAAATATAAAAACAAAAGAAAGAAATGAAGAAAATTGTCTATATGACTGACTACAAAAGAAGCTGTTTTCAATGAGCAGTGTGACTTGCAGTGGTTGTCTTCTTAAAATCGATCTTGTCGACCTTAACCTCTCCATCAATGAGTTCGTACACATAGACCACGACGCGTAGGCCATCAATATCCATGAGGACAAAACTAGGGTTAACATCATAGGTGATGCTGCTGTAGGCACCCGTTGCAGACCCTGGGTTTATCACGACACCTCCCTCATGTTTATAAGCCGTGAATTGATGCGTGTGACCTGTTACAAGGATATCTACATCCAGCTGCCTCTGGAGCATGGCTAGCGAATCTAGGTCACCCCAAGGAATAACCTTCAGATAAATCAAAATAATTACGTCATCACAACTAGCTTAACTACAAATACTTCAAGGAATAATCATATACGTTCATAGCAAACTCTTGACTCAGGGCCCTTTTGCATCTCTACAAAGTTTTATTTACCAATTTTCAAGGCAGGTCTGTTTAGGCGTTTCATAGTCATTCTACCTAACCACTCATAGTTTAGGAAATGACAAGGTTTTACATGCATTTTAGATGGCCCCATCATCATGGAAGCAGATCCCTCAACAACAGAAGAACGGAAGTGAGAATGAAAATGGAACAAGAAACAAACCCTAATAATTAAACTAACTACCCACAGTGTCATTTAGACCTTTTTTTTTTTTAATTTCATTTCAAATTTTCATAAAAACTAAATTATAATATTTATATACATAGGGAGGCAGGCAGGTTTCTACAAGCAGATTTTTCCCTGAACCCGCCACCCCCGCCCACATTTACTTAAAAAAAAAGTAATAAACCAACCACCTGTGGACAATGGGCCCCCATTACATTTTAACTTTAGGACTATATTTTACAGCATAATACCAAATGCTACTTTTCAGAATAACACAGCAAAAGTCTGTTTTTTATTGGCACCAGGTTTCCAGGGCAAAGTATCGACTAATCCCGGGGGTGCACTTTTGGGTGCGCAGGCCCTCAACAAGAAGTTCCCGCAAGTGCTCCTCGGGTAATTTAAAGGGAAGTCCCTAGTCTTATAGCCTCAAAGAGTGTGAATGCGAAGTTTCAAACCCAAGACATCCAATTTATATGGCTCGCCCCGAAACCAACATGCCACCCCTTGGGATACATTCACCAAAAGTTTATTCATGAAAATTTCATTTAGCCTAATCCATTATTCCTGGCCGGTTTACCAAATGCTACCTTATTCTTTACAACAGATTGTGAATTTCAACCAATGGGCAAGAGAATTTTGCCTCGGTGCAGAAAGAAGAAAACAAATTGAAAACGAAAACAGATTTAAAATGCATCATGCAGTGATTGAAAATTTCAGGAATCTAACCATCATGGAAGTGCAATTTTTTTCATTCTAGACCTCAGCACATCTTTTTTTTTTTTTTTATGATAAGTATAGACCTCAGCACATCTAATCAATATCCATATATTACAACCAAGATCAGCTTTGAAACAACCATGGTAGTACCGCAACGAGGTCACCAGTATAAGCTCTGTTTTCTTGCATACAATATAAACTCAAAAACATTTACTATTATTTTTCCACAAACAATTTTCCAAGGCTGACCAGAACAAATGATGTCAGGCTTATAATTTCTATCACTTTTACCCATCATCATAAGCATCCTCATGTTGAATCGACGGTCCCTTAAACTTAATTTTCCTTATACCTAAGTTGATTTAAAGATTCAAAGATGGGAAGTAATATCTCGTAAAATTAACAGAAAAAAAACAATAACTTGCACCTCTTTATAAGAAAAACGAAATTAGATTATGCTTTAAGGTCAAGAATGATTGAAAGCAATAAAGAAATGCATATCAATTATCTGAATTATCATCATTCTTTGAGACAATGAAGAAAGAAAGAATTTATAAAACAATATAGAGGCAAAGGGAACCAAACCTGATGACCATGACAAAGTCCCAGCTTAAACTGGCCAATGGTTAGTGTTTTGGTCTCTGGATAGCGTGTTTCTTCATCATATTCACCTCTGGTAATATGCAAGTCAGGACAAAGAGTCTTCAAGTAGTCATGAACTTCCTGGAAGTATCAGTGGAAAATTACAAGGAAGTTCCTAATTATTCATTATCAGGAATTAATAAGTATTGCCAAAATGAACTAAACGATCACATTCACTATAGTTATGTAGTTTGGAAAAACTAGTCGGGAAACATGCACAAATACTTAAAAGTGTACGGGACAGTAAGACTAAATATGTAATGAATGGCATAAGATACACAACAGAAGCAAAAACTTAGTTTAAGTAATAAATGTTAGAGACAATCTACAAATCAGGTGCAAAAAATCATTGTTTAGTCAACGATAATCATAAGGGCAAAAACAAATTACATATGCTCGGAAAAAAAAATTTCAGCATAAATCAGAATCACAAAGCAACCATAATAAATTATTCAATAAGTAAAATCAAGAGGAAAAAAAATTATGCCATGTCAAATGGCAAATCCTGATTAATCACCTTTAGGAACAGAATTCCTATTTCAGATGGTTGATCACCTATCAATCACAGATGGGGGACTACAAGCATGTATGACACACCCACAAACAGAGCACATATGGAAGGAATCTGAATCCCCAATAAAGAAAACGAAGCAACAAGTTATACTTCAAAATATAAAGCTCCAAAAGTTGAACCCCATAGCAAACTCTTTCCAGACATTTCAATCAGTTTAACCAAAGTGTTATTAATATAATTAGGAAAAATTATATTTGCCAGATGACACGTGCAACACCAGAATCACATAATAGCTACTGATTGTAAACTCTTTAGAAGCACAAACAAGGTTGTCTAGTTAAATATAAAATCACCAATTTTATTCTGAATTTCATCTTTGGAAATTTGGACCAAAGAAGAACTTCCAACTGTTGAAGAACTATGAAAAGAAAATTAAAAAAGAGAGAGGGCTTCATGCCAAAATGTGCAAAAAAACTTGTAAACAAAAAAGAATAATAGAACTCAAGGGATAAAATCTAAAGTGAGAGTAATATACTGTGGGAGTAATATGCTAATCCATTTGGGGAAATTGCCACAGCCTGGCAGGAACCAACTTTTGCAAATAGCAAAATTGGCACCATGTTACAAGAAAAACTGGGCATCTCTACTAAGACTGTTTTTTAATTTGCAAGGTCCAAAACATAATCTAACTGTTGGCGTCTTTTAGAACAATACGTACAGGAAAAATGTTAATACTTGATATGTCTTTTACAAAGAGATCTAATGGTGAACTGCTTTAAAGTAAAGAAAACGTCAATTCGTTTAGAGGGAAAAAAAACATCATATATCACAGAATCGAGGTGAATACAGACTTTATTTGCAAAGATGAGGTTCACAGCCATTTGTTAAATAGAGATATTTGGGTAAGTGCAAAGAAGAAATTTCAAATTTCATTTCTCCATACCCATAAGCGATTCGTTAACAGAGTTTCTGAACCTTTCATGGGAGATTGAATCAGCCATTTTGTTTTCTGTAACATTTTAGCAAAATCCAATACCGCAATAGTAAAGTATCACCCACACCTCCCATCATTTGAAGCCATCCCCACCTATCTAGAGCTGCCCTTACATTAAACTACTGTTGACAAAACAAATAAAGACACATCTAAGCGCAAACAATAACGAAAAGCAAGCAGACAGAACCGTAAGTGAAGATCCAAAGAGTGACTATACTACTTCTAAAACAAATAAAAACTCCCACCAAGCATACCCAGAATACGTCTTACAAATTAAGAAAATGCTGCAAAGGATTCAACGACCTATAATTCTATAGAAATTCTTGCCATCTTTTGGCTCCTGAGAAAATATAAAAAGAAAACAAAAATTATTTTGAGCCTAATCGTCCGTCTAATTCCGGTTTCTAAACATGCAGAAGCATAAAAGAGAAGGAAAGGGAAAAAAATCAATTAATTATATAAGCCTCGATTGTGCTCACCCATTGTTTTCCAGGTCCCAGTTAACAAAGAGGACTACAATAAAATAACAAAACCCGGAAGACAATTCTTTTTCTTCCCCCACCCCAAAAATTTTCTGAGGAACCAAACAGAAAGAACGACCCAGTCAAACTAACTCAGGAACCCATTATAATAAATAATAAAACAAGCCCAGAAAACCATTAGATGGATCAAAGGCATGAATTCAAACCTTGATACAAAGATTTCCAGTGCAAATGATATGCTGGATCTTGCCAGGGACAAGCATGGACTTGAACTTTGCAGGCAGATCAGGTGCCCTGTGGGGTACATGTAAATCCCCCAAGGCCAACACCAGAACCATCCTCAAAAAGCCACTTCGGAAATCTGCAAAAGACAGAGAAGTTTAATCATCCTCGAACATATAATTTAATGCCTGATTACCTAAAAAATTTACCCCAAAAAGAAAACAGTCCTCGATCAGATACGAAACTAAAATTATTAGAATGGATCAAATACTTAAACTGAACTAGTTAAAGATCGAAGGAGCAAGAGATCGTTACCGGGGGATTGACTGATTTGAAGAAACTGGCATGGAAATTAAAATACAAGTCCTTCGGTATATTAAAGGACAATCAAAACGGCAACTTGTTCCAGTGCACCGGAATGGGGCGTGTTGGGTCGGGTATGTTCTGTGATATCCGGGTCAAAGGCCTCGTTTTGATGGGTCTAGTTTGGAACCATATCCTAACTTTCATGACTCACCGCATCGATCCGCTAATATTTTAATTTTTAATCCTCTCTTTCTTCTTAATTACAATTTTCATCCACGCTATTTTTTTTTTCTTTTTGTATGGAAACATACTCATTTAATTAATAAATCAAAGTTACAACTTTGACTTATCAATATATAAAAAAAATTTACGCTATTTATTCTACTTTGCGTTCCAAAGCCATAATATTTTAATTTATATCCTAAATTATTAGAATTGTGTGACGTGTCTAATTTTATTTTCATCTAAATAAAAAAAGAAATAATATTTATAATTTTAGAATGTGCAAGTCTCATGTACTCTATTTAAGAAAGTAGTTAAATTTAAAATTCACATAAAAAATTATTTTTTAATAATAAACTCTACTTTTTTTTAAAAAATATATCCGAGACTTGCACGATCTAAAGTTGTATATAGGGTTACTCTTCTAACTACAGCAATGAAAGGAGTGTTCGGAAATGTGCATTCTATAATTTCTATGTAAATGTGCATCCTTCTCCAAGTGCACCTTCCACCATGATCAGTGCCTCACCTGAACTACCAATTCCTTCTCCCCCACCTGTCTAGAAGCCCACTCACTCACTAATAACCAGGTCCCAGACCAACTCTCTCAAGCCCAAAACCTTTCCAAACCGCTAAAACTTATTATTCAACTCAACATCTATTACGTGCTTTGTACAACATGTTATCCCCACTGAACCAACATCATTTCCACAAGCAGTAAAGTCTACTGACTAGCAGTAAGCTATGCGAGAGGAGTTTGAGGCACTTCATATCAATGACATCTGGCCTTAGTCCTTGACCCTTTAATTTAAATATCATAAAAATAAATAAATAGGTTTGCAAGTTTAAAAGGAATATTAGAGGTCTATAGACAGGTTTAAAGCTAGATTAGTAGCTAAAGAATTCCAACAACTGGATGGTTTGGTTATGCTTAAACTTTTAATTCTGTTATCAAACCAGGCACCATAAGAGTTATTATTGCTCTTGTTTTTCACTTCAACTTGCCTCTTAGATAGTTGTATGTATCAAATGCCTCTTTTGCATGGAAGGCTAGAAGAATGGGTGTTCATGGAACAACTAGCTGGATTTGTCGATTCTCACCACCCTAGCTACTCATACTTGTAGGCTTTACAAGGCTATCTATGGCCTTAGACAGGTCCCACGAGTATGGTTTTTACAAATTGTCCCAAGCTCTAATTGGTCTTGACATTGAGGAATCTCGGATTGACTACTCTCTATTTTCTTTTCATCATTTAGATGTTCATCTTTTTGTGTTGATCTATGTAGATGATATCATTATTAATGGAACTCACGTCTCCTTAATTTCTAGTCTCATTACTCATTTGAGGAAGGACTTTGTCTTGAAGGATCTCGGTCCACTGCATCACTTCTTGGGCATCAAAGTTCATTGAAATTAAAATGTCCTACACCTTTCACGATCCAAGTATATTACATATGTCCTTCACAAGGCCAAAATGGCAGATGCCAAGACTTATCCTACACCATTATCATCCAGCATTAAGTTGCCTTAGTTAATTGATGATCATTTTGAAGACATTACCACTTACTGATAGATAGTACTCTTTACAATATTGTATGCTTAAATGACTAGGAATAACATTCACAGTGAATAAACTATGTCAATTTATTTATGCCCCAAGCATAGCTCATTGGTCTAGAGCCAAGAGAATGCCATGGCCATTACGCTATCTCAAAGGCACACTTCCCCATGGGCTACAATTTGGTAAAGATTCACTTCATTTGAATGTGTTTTGTGATTGAAACAAGCGAGATCCATTTATGACCATCGATCAACAATAGGCTATAGTGTCTTTCTTAGCGCCTATCTTATCTCTTGTTGCGCCAAAAAACAACCAGTTGAGTCCAAATCTAGTACTGAACCTGAGTATCTAGCAATGGAATTTGTAACCTCTGCATTATTTTGGGTCTGTATGCTCCTCAAGGAGCTTCACATCCAACGCAAGGAATGTCCTACGCTTTGGCATGACAACTTGTTGGGTACATTGACCTTAGCAACTAATCCCATGTTTTATGTTCGATTCTAAGCATGTAGTGGTGGGCTACGTTTCAGCTCAGGTTTATTTCTAAGCATGTACTAAAGACAATATGGCAGACCAAGAAATGTAATTACTACCGAGAAAGACACAGTATCATGTTGTGGCGTGTCGGTCAATCTGGATCACAAAAAGCATAAAGATCAATTGTAGAATTGGAACTGAAATGAAGACCAAAATCAACCGTGCCTTTCACATGTCTGAGTATACATTTGACCATTTTAAAATGAGTTTCAGTAGGAGAGTGCATAAATTGAGAGACAAAGTTAATACTATAGGAAAGATCATGTTGAGTGAGGGTAAGATATTGGAGAGCACTGACGAGACTGTGATAATAAGCTGGGTCAGAAAAAGGTGCGGTTGAGGTAAGGCCTTTGGTCTTAGCCATCATGGGAGTGCCCATGGCCTTACAGTCGGTCATTTGGGCACGTTCTAAAATGTCAAGAGCATATTTATTTGTTGCCAAGGTAAGGCCATCAGAGGTCTGGGGCCTAGGCGATCTGAATACCCAAAAAATAGTGGAGATGACTCAGATCTTTCACGGAAAATTGACTGCTAAGGGTCAAAATAAACTCATGAAGAAAATTAGTGGATGAGCTAATGAGTAAAATATCATCAACATACAGGAGTAATATAAGACAACCACGAGATAAACGAAAAACAAATACAGAGAAATCAGCAGTGCTACAACTAAACCATAGGCAAGTGAAAAGCTAATGAACTTATCAATCCATGCACGTGGTGCTTGTTTTAAACCATACAAAGCTTTATTTAATTTACAAACATGAGAAGAATGAATTTGGTAGATAAAACTTGGAGGTTGGTCCATGTAGACGGATTCATGGAGGTCATTGTGGAGAAAAGCATTCTTAACATCTAGCTGGCGAATGTCCCATCGATTGATCAGGGCAATAGGGATAACAATCCGGATAGTGCTCGGTCGGATCACCAGGGAGAAAGTTTCATGGTAGTTAATACCATCTATTTGGTGAAAGCCTTTAGCTACTAAACAAGCCTTCAATCGATCAAAACTTCCACATGCATTGAGTTTGGTTTTACAAACTCATTTGCAACCAATAACAGCCATGGAGGAATCACGGGGAACAAGAGTCCATGTATCATTATCATACAAAGCTTTCAGCTCATTAAGCATGGCTTGGGACCAACCGGGGTGATTGAGGGCAAAGCGGATGGTTTTGGGCTCCTTGGGTATGGTAGAGATATCATGGAAGTTGGCATATTTTGGATTGAGTTTGTGAATACCGACCTTGGAATGGGTAATCATGATGTGTTCGTTGGATCTAGGGGAGGTTAGAGAAGTCGAATTAGATGGGAGTGTAGGAGGAATAGGGCTATCGGGATTGTGTAAGGTGGTGAGACGAGGGTCTGGGCTAGGGGTGGGAGAGGTGAGGGTAGTAATGGGTGGAGGTTGTGCTGAGGGGGGTGTAATCCAGATCTCAAAGATGATCAGAGTCAGGTCAGAGAGTGGAGGCAGGTGGAGATTCCCAAGTTATTTATAAGGAAAAGTAAATTCTTCAAAGACAACATGACGAGAAATGTAAGTAAGACAAGTGGGAGGGTGGTAGCATTTGTACCCACGATGCCGATCACTATAGCCTAAAAAGACACATGGTAAGGTTTTGGAATCAAATTTATTTTTCTTTGCATCCCAAGTGTAGGGATAGCATTTGGAGCCAAAAACAAGTAAAGAACGATAATCAGAAAAATTTCAATAAATAATTGAAAAAGGCTATTGTAAATCAAGAGTAGTAATGGGAAGTCGATTAATTAAAAAGATAGCAATGATAAAGACTTCAACCCAAAAATGTTTTGGAACACCATTGTGGAAAAACTTCATCATACCAAGTTCATGGATGGTGCAATGAAGACGTTCTACAGCGCCATTTTGTTCAGGGGTATGGGACAAGAAAACTGATGAATAATACCTTGTTTTAAATGAGAGGTAAACTGAGTGTTAGCAAATTCACCACCCCCATCGGTTTGGAAATTTTTTATTTTTTTATTCAATTGTCATTCAACATAGTTTTCAAAAATTAAAAAGGCCAAAAAAAAATTAGATTTTTTGTAGAGCAGAATAAACCACATTAATTTAGAAAAATCATCAACTAGGCATGCATAATAATGAAATTTGCCAACAGAAATAACAGGGGCAGAACCCCACAAGTCACAATAAATTTTATCAAATATAGTTGAATTAAACTAGAAGAGGGTAAAAAGGACATTAACTCAATTTGCCTAACTGGCAAATTTCACACATAGACTGAGTTTTATTAGAACTAGAAATTTGAATGAGTCATTTGGATTTGAGTACTTGAATAGCAGAAGCCTGAGGATGTCCCAAATGCCTATGCCACACTTCCTCAAAGGTAGTCTGGAAACGAGTGGAGAAGTGTGTTTCATAAGGGGCAGATAAAGTGTAAAGATTACTCTTCTGTCGTACACTCATCAAGATACAGCTGATCTCTTATTCCTTAACAAAAAAACCGACACCATAAAATTCACAGTTATAGGAATAATCATTAGTAAGTTTTCCAATAAATAAAAGATTTTTTGCAAGTGTCGGTACTAAAACTACATCACGTAATTTAATTCTAGTAGTACCATTATCTATGTAAGTATCATCAACATGTGTAATAGCGTGAGAGCTACCATCACCGATAATTACAACATCAATACCAAAATAGCGACGTAAATTCTTAAACATACCTGGATTACCTGTCATATGGGCAGATGCTCTAGTGTCTGTAATCCATTCGTTACCAGGAGAAACATTTTTCAATGTCATAGAAGCTTGTGCTTGAGGAATATCATTAGACTCGAAAGAGTGGTTAAATATGTTCTAGCAATTAAGAGCATCGTGGCCCTTTTTACCACAGATTTGACAGATATCTGGTGAGTCACGGGCTTTTATCTGTGATGGGCCGATCCGTGGGCTCACACGTAGAAGAGGGAGCCCTTGTACTATTCTCTTGGGCTGAATGGCTTACAGGGTGAAACCCTCGGCCATGAGAGGAGAAACTGTGTTGCTGTGATCGGCCACCACGATGGTAGGCCTAGGAGGCTGGTGCACCAATCCGCTGTCCATAGAGAGCAAATGAAGAGTTAGACAATGAATCATGAAGAGATGTTCGAATCTCATACTCTTGGAGGAGTGGGATAATCTCAACGTAGGATGGCATGGGGGGCTTGAGCATCGATGTGGTGAAGGGCTCATATCTAGCACCGAGGTTGTTCAGCAAGGAGAACACCTTCATCTTATCAGCAACTGGTCGTCCAATTAAAGCCAATTTGTCGCACAAGTCCTTGAAGGTGTGTAGATGATTTGCAAGGGGGTCGTGGGTTCCTTCCTTAGGTATGTTAACTGTTAAGTGAGATGTAACTCTTGCTCCTGAGAGTCGTGAGCATACGCCGCCTTGAGTGCCACCCAGACCTGGTGGGCGGAGTCTAAGCCCACAGTGAGGCCAAGAGCCTCTTCCGAGAGGGTGCCAATGATCCACCTCCCATAGTAGTATGCCACTGGAGGTAATCTGATGTTGGTTCTGTTTTACGTAGGCCCGATGCTCCATCGAGAGTCGTTTCAAATTCGAGAGGCAGAGTCCTCATGTAGAAAATGTTCCAGTAGATCTTGGCTCTCGGCCAAGGATAGGATTTGCTCATGCTAGAAGGGGTAGTAGTTGTTGTTGAGTCGTAAGGTAACCCACGTTTAAAGCTATGGTGGCCATGGAGGAAGACTCTATTCACTCACAAGAGTTCCGATACCATAAAGACAATATGCACAGAAAGTATTTGTAAAACAATCTCAGTAACCGTGAGTGTTCTTAGAGTCTTCTAGTTGTTATTGTATATGAGGTACATTATTACAAGGCGTATATTGCCGTTAGATACAATGGTTCATACAGTCATATGCACATTGGGTCAAAAAGGAAGGTCCTAGCCGTTGCATGTGATGGGGTTTCCATTTGGATGTTTGAGAGAATTTTCTGTTGTAGCCGTTGCATGTGTTTCACTTGGTAAATGCTCTGATTTTGTTGATTTGTCTGTTGATTGATGAATGTTGTTAATATGTACAATTTGCTAACATCTTTCCCAAAGGCCTGTCTACTGCTCGATTTCAGTTACTCAAAACCAAGCTTCAAGTCACTGTACTGCCCCTCAGCTTGAAGGGGTTGTTAGCACACCAACTCAACTCACGCCAGGAACCTCAGTTGAAGACTCCCAGTTCAAGTCAGCAATCTTAGTTGAAGGCTCCCAGCAACAGCAAACATCCTGTGTTGAAGTGTCGAGTGATAAGCATTCAACCAAAGTGAGGATTTTTTGAAGCATTTGGTTAAAGTTTGGTTAAAACTTAACCAAATTACTCACCTTTTGATGAGCTAGATGGGAATGCTCAATCTAAAGATGGTTAGCCAAACGAAGAATTTCATTTTACATGTATAATATAACTTTGAAAAAGTTCATTCGAAACCAAACGTTATTGTTAAATGAGTTTTCATTAGGTAAATGAAAACTGCTAGCTACTACATTCAATTAAAGAGAACAACTTGTAGTTCTTTCATGGTTACATGCAAGGTTAAATACTTTGATAAGATATGTAGGTGGATTAACAGGTACTTAACTTGATCTTATTCTGTTTCCTTTTGCTCCGAGACAAAGAAAACCAAATGCATATATTATTTTTACCTGCAATTTGAATGCATGGCTAACAAATTCAGGCAACGAGTAAGAAAAGTTTTGCCCCCATTGAACACCAACAATTGAAGTATCGTACAGCTTTAGTAACATGGCTTCTATATAAAACCGACAGAGAAACCACTGTTTTAAGGGGAGGGCTTCCATTTACTGGGAAACCAAGCCGCCTGATAGGATTTTTCTCCCATAATCTTCCAACAATGAAAATAAAAGCCAATCAAGGTGAAAAAGAAAATGCAGGGAAATTTACATTATGGGAATGCAACAAATTAGCAATGCATTGGAACACTGAAGATATAGGACACATGACACCAGCCAATTGGAAGCAAAATTATCATTTCATGCATGTTAGAAAAAAACAGCAGTCCCCAAGCTAGTAAGGTAACATCATTTCTATAAACTAGTTAAGTTTCATGACAGTGTAGGTGAGATCGAGCATGGAAAAGCAAGACATGTCGATAATGACATTGCTATTGAGTGCTTGGCAGAGATGAAAATTAGGAGGACAATCTCTCTTACTCAAAAGATTCTATCTTAGATACTCGGCCACAAAAGAAGCTCATAAAATGTCCTCATTGAACTACCAACTAAAGAGCGCCCAAAAATAAATGGATTTACATTAAGGAAGTCGGTTGGAAAATCTGCTCCTGCTCATCGTCCCCGCGGGGATTTCAAAACTGGGGATTGTATATGTGATGATGGCAGCAGGGATCCTCTGGGGCTCATATTTAGAGGTGAAAGGTGACTCTTTCTCAGAGGGGACTTTGGCAAAGGACTAGAAGTAGGGCTGTTTGCGTATTTGGCAACTGGGAGCTGTTCTAGGATAGCTAAAACCTCTGACATTTGTGGACGGAGTTTGGCCTCACTAATACACTGAGATGCAATGACAGCAGTTGCATAAGCTGCTTTCTGAGGGTACTGGCCCTCCAACTTGGTGTCCATAATCCGAAATAACTTTCTCCTATCACCCAAATAGGGTTTTGCCCAATCCACCAGATTCTGATCCACACCAACTTTTGTTTTATCGATAGCACGTCTTCCAGACAGCAGCTCCAGTAGCACAACCCCAAAGCTGTAGACATCGCACTTTGCAGTTAGCCGACCTGATCACAGAGAAGGATTATTTAGGGTACAGTATCAAGAAGGTGGTGCTATGACATTCCCAAGTAATGAAGTAGGTACATTTCTTTCTTTAAAAGAATACATATTGTAAAGTAGAGTAATCTCAGAAAATTGACGTAACCACCAGATTTTTGCCATGGAGCTATTAAGGTCATCATTATTATGGGAAATCATATAATAAGCTTGGTGAAGAGAGAGTGCAGTTATTATATGCAACACTATTAATAGCTTTTATACCATAAAAGCTTGTTGTAGTGCTCCAGCGATTATTTTCGAGAATCAAAACTAGAAACAGCTAGTCATTCACTAGCAACAGGTTTTTGTAGGAAGAGGAGTGGTAGTTTAAACTCTGTAGTGGGATGGATTTAGGGTTTGTGTGTGTTTATAATACATATGTAGAAAATACAATCACAATAAAGGAACTTTAAGATGCAGCACTCAATTTTCCAGTCGACTTGCATGTTAATCATGCACAAGACCTGTAGAGTTTCGAGCACAAGACAAGTTCTATTGCAAATTCTGATCGACATCTATGTGGAATTACAATTCTTTGATTAGTAATGGACAGCATTGGCCGCTTAGACAGTAACCAGTCATACAGAAACTAGGGTCCAACTGCTTTAAGCATGCTACAATATAGTTAAGAAAAAGGCATAAAGAGCAGACCTGTGGCCATGTATTCAGGAGCAGCATAGCCTCGAGTACCCATGACTTGAGTGGAAACATGAGTATGATCACCAGTGGGGCCTGCTTTTGCAAGACCAAAGTCTGAAAGTTTTGCATTGAATTCCTGCATAGATAAAAAAGGAATTAGAAATGCAACAAAACTTGGAATGATAAGAAAATTATGGCAGCTAGTGATACAAGTGGGTCAAGCATAAATGATGTATGTAAATTTGAATTTCCATAAACCGAGTTAAATGAAAGGAATGAAACTTTGATCATTTCTCATCTTTCTTCACTTCCTCTTTTTCCACCATTTTTTCCGTAATATTTAACAAGATCTCACACCCATGTGATCTTAAGCCGACTGTTACCACACCAAAATACTACCGTTTTTAATCAACATACTGAATCGAGTAGAATATTAGAAGCCTTGAAATCACGGTAGATGACTTGTTGTTCAGAGTCATGCAGGAAGGAGAGCCCACGAGCAGTATCTATGGCAACTTTGATCCTAATTGTCCAAGAAAGAGGTCGGGCACCCCCTGAAATAATGCAGGTAAGATGTTATCAATACAAGGTACATATTTCTTGCATCTAATTTTTTTCCCTTTTCTGGTTTGGTGTTTCTCATATATACTTCCTTTGTACTAAGGAAATACCCTTTCCCTGATTATTAATAGATATTAACTTATTTATTAACAAACGTACATATAACTTGTAGGGTAAAAACCAGTAATTCAATGATTACAAACAATTTCTTGGTAGGATATTAGCGAATTTAATGATGGAATACAAGCATAGTATATCATGCTGGATAAAACATGCTTTAAAAATTATCTTGACCGGAAGTGTTGATGTACTTCTAAATAGGTGATTCTCCAAACTTCCTTTGTGCATATACTCGTACACCAAAAGCCGATTATTCCCTTCCAGGCAGTATCCAATAAGTTTGACAAGATTTGGATGATGAAGTTGACCAAGATGTTCCACTTCAGACTGCAACCAACAGAAATTAATAGATGGACCAAGGCAAATATATAAACAGAAGGAGTATTCAGTTGAAACAAAGTCCTACCAACCACTCCTTATGGCCTTGGAAACCTTCAGGTTTGAGCTTCTTGACAGCAACAACCATTCCACTTCCAGGCCTTCCAGCACTAAGGGTATGCTCATCAATCCATCCCTTGTAAACATAACCAAATCCTCCTTCCCCCAGGAGATTGTCAGGACGGAAGTTTTGAGTAGCATTCTTAAGCTCATTATATGTGAAGGCTTTCAAATTTGGGGATGCCAATATGTCACCTTCAGATCTTGGAGTAGGAAGAGTTCCAGATTTATACTTTTCACCATGTGCTGGGACTGATGGGCTCAAAGGAACAAAAGAACGGCTGCTTCTACTGGTAACTTTTGTGACTCCTGAAAGGGAAGGGTAGTCTGATGATTTGTGACACTAAAAAGTAGGCACCAATAGAAAATAGAGTGCATATAAGCACCACACCAATTTACAGAAAGAAAACACAATCAGAAGCCCAGCAATGGTTATAATTACTTCCGAAAGCATGATTCATTTGATTAGGAACTGTAGTGTAAAACAAAAAGCACAAGTTCTAGTCTGATACAAACACATGCACACATTATTTACCACTTTCTATAACAAACAGAGCACTTCCACTTTCTAATGATTGGCTGTCAGCTTTTGAACATAAACCCCAATTAATAGGTGACATCAGTGTTACAGACCATATTCAACATACCCTCAGACAAAGATGCATAACATGCCAATGAAGGGGGGATCCAAGATCCAAATATTTATAGGAAATAATCAACTCTTAAAAGATTATACACTCAAATATTTCTGAAGTTCAGTTTATTAATGCAAATGCAGTGAATAATCTTCTATTCTTAGAGTGCCTCTTTGTTTCACTCATCAATGTTGTTTAAAGTTCGGTTATGATGAAGACAACTTATCATCATATGATGTTTCACTCATAAAAAATATTCATAAAACTAATGATGGAATGTGAGATAGAGAATCAAATTATCATGTAGAACCCTTGCCATTTGGTCATATTTCCACTTTACAAATATAAACTTCTAATCAGCTTCGTATAACAGTACTAAAATGGGACCAATATCACTAAAATTCACTATATTTATCCCCTGGATGTTTACAGCCGATGTTGATCTGAGGTAACTCAGATCTTATGTTTATTTTTCTTGTGCTTGTGCTTTTACAGGACAAGTCTTAGAACCAAAATTAATCATCCATCCCCAATTTAAAGACACAGACACATCTAACTTTCAAATATCTGGAGTTCTGTTTTAAATGTTAGGTCTAAAGAAATTCTGGTGAAGTAGTACACATCTTACCTTAATGATATGCTAAATCTAAACATCACCTACAAGAACAGTAAAGTTCAGATGGAAATTGTAGTAAACAAGGAATCTGCTAGTCAATTTGCTAGAAGCTTGTTACATACAAGAGATCAATATTTTTTTATATGTAAACAAGAGACCAATTATAGTATGACCCATGCATCTCAAGACTATCGCCATATTTTTATTTGACAGGAGAGCTTGTATTTTAGTGTGTCCATTAAGACATTTAATGGCTCTTTGAAGCAAAGATTGAATGATATCCCAAGTTCTGTTTAAGTAACCTTTAATATAGATCTAAATGGATGCCTAAACCAAGTTTTCAATACAAAATACAAGCATCCCTAGATAATATGTCCCTCTAACTAGACATCAAACCTGAGAACCACCTCCACACTCCTGCTTGATCATCACTTGGTTCAAATTGTTGAGTGGATTGAAAGCACTACAAACTTGGCAAAGTTGGTTTTTGTTTCAATATATGTCAGGTGCATAAACTAAGCCATAATTTCTGAAACCGACCCTCATGGCTTTCCATTTTGATCTCTTCAGTATCCTGCTAAAGTAGCTTGTTCAAATTATTGAGTAGATTGAAAGTATTACAAACCTGACAAATCTGGTCATGTTTCAATAAGTGTCAGGTGTACAAACTAGGCCATAATTACTGAAACCGACCCTCATGGCTTTCCATTGATCTCTTAGTATTATGCTAATGTAGGTTCTCCAATGGGACAACTTGATAGAGACCTTTCAATCAATGTATAGGAAAAAGAAAAAAGGTTGCAACAAGCTGATCCCTCAAACTTGCACTTGACATGAACATTTTACGTATTAGGTTGATGTTTATACTTGTTTACTTATCAAAAAAAGATACAAAGGTTAATGTTTATACTTCATAGGATAAGATTCTGTGATGTATGTATTCCAATCAGCCTTCTCTTGGGTTCTAAAAGACAGTATGCCCATTGGGTCCAATCATAAAATAAAACAGTGATTCTGGAATTGTGCTCAGCAAGATTCCTAATAATCTATCACACAAGCAGCTTACCATTGTTTTCTTGAGCATTCAGTTTCTTTGCAAATCCAATGTATGGTGAAAGTAGTAGGGTTGGAATTGAAGTCAATAATTATGTTTCACCACTATATCAAGTTGCAATAGTCAACATGCATGTCCAATGCCAGTTTTATCCCAAGTATGTCATTTCAAATTTTGTGGGTTCTCACACTAATTAAGTTCCCTTTTAAAAATTTCCATCCATCAAAACTTACCATTTTCAAAAAGAAATTAATGTTTCCCATGCTAAAATGTCATTCTAACTCACAAAACAAATCAAGTAGCCAACTTTTAATTCCTTGCCTCTTGGCTCGTGCCCTTAATTTAGAAGTTAGTACTGTAGCAGTCATCAATGCCTTCCCCCACACCTTCTCCCCCTCGTCCCCTTCTTCGGCCTCCTAAAGAATTTGTAAGAACCGTCCTTGGTCCTCTAAACTTCTGAAAATAAAAAACACTCCAAGTCCTCTCCAGATCTGAAACATTTATCTAAGTTTTTTTCCTAAAACCTGGAAGTTTAGTCCCGATGTTAATCTTTATACATATATGACCTTTCTTAAGACCTCAAAATGCTGCCCCAAGCATGGATGGGATTTGAAATGTCCTTTTTTTTTTTCAAATGTAAAACAATTTTACTTTGTTTTTCTGTTGGTTGTGGTGTTTATATAGAATTGGGAATTTGTATTAAACCATTTTTACATAGCTGGTTTAGTTTGCTTCTAGATTAGTTGTATGAATTTATAAGTTCTCAACGTCTTCTGATCATCCCAAACCATCAATCAAATTTCTGTATTTGCCCCATAGGCTTGTAGTAGAACAATGACTAGCACCATTCTGGACTATAAGCTGAAAGACAGTAACCTATTTCATTTAAGAACCACCATTGGAGTTGCTACTGCCACCTCACTACTATTGCCATCATGCTGTGCAGGCTATGTTGCTGCAGTGGTTACAATGAACCCCTATTCTTAAGGACATGTTTGGGTATAAGAATTTCTTTAAAAAAAAATAATTCTCTTAAATTTTTCTTATTCTCTATCTAAACATCTTTACACCAAAACAATCAATAAAACAGCATTCATCAAAACATTTTAACTCGATTACCATAATCGACTTGACATAGCAATGTGTTATTTGAATTAGTGGAAGTAATGGATGATCCTAATGCAGTAAGTAGGAAGGAACATAAGGTTAACGAAGCTGAAGACATTGAATCACTAGCAAGGCTAAGGAGCTTGCAACTGGTGTTATATGGGGGATAGCTGATATTATCCTTGAAAGTGATTCATTGAGGGTGGTAACAGAGATCAACTCACAGATATTAGACTTGTCACTGCAGGGCAATGGCGTGGAGGAGATCCGATCAATGCTTAAAATATTCAAGAGTTCTAAGGTGAGCCATATTGGAAGAATTGGAAATGAGCCTGCACATAAGTCAGTTTTATATGCATGGTACATGAAGGATATGATAGTATGGTCAGACTCTTGTCCATTTATCTTTCATAATGTAACGATCAACTTAGCTATAATTTTTTCCATAGGAATGAAGTATTTTACTATATAAAATGGAATAATGTTAGGCAGAGGGGTGTGGAATACACTGTTCACCTTCCAACTAATGGCAGTCCTACACTTTGCACCCTAAACTACAAAGACTGACACACAGTGACACCTTAAACTCTCAAGCTACCAAACAATTGCGATGTGCGTCATCTTTTACAATCCAACTAGAAACTATTGAGATTGTATCACACCACCTATTTTTTTTTACCCATCTTAACGGTCAAAATTAAACAATGTCTTATTTGACAATCAGTGGTAGTTGAAGAGTGCAATGTGTCAGACCAACTAGTACAAAATGCAAAGTATAAAGCCCTTGTTAGTTTGAGGGTGGAAAGTATATTTTCCTGTCTATCTATCTATATACATACATATATATATCTAGAGAGAGAGAGAGGATTTAGATCAGAACTTCATTATTTCCTAAATAAGAACAATTACTTATTCAATCGATTAAGATTATGGCTAACTAGACTAGGCTGACAATTGAAGAAAGCACTGGTGAATGTGTGCCCTACGGCAATTCTCAAGCATCGCATAGACTTTGATGAATCATAAAGAGTGTGAAGGTTGCAATGATTTGAACAACTCCAAGCATCAGATGTGACATGATACATTTAATTAATTTTTTTAACACCAATTGGTCTTTAACATTAAACTCTTCTGAGCATCACTGGCTATATAATATAATTATTATTCATATCCATGCTAGAGAATTTGGATCGACATCCTCACCAAACTTGAAAAAATAAGATTAGTCCCAGCATATAATACATAAGAAGATAAAAATGAATCTACCAAGAAGTGTCAATATTTGCTACATGCAACAAATGCATCCATGAAAGCACATAAAAAAGGCAAGAATCGTTTGTTGCAATTAATAGAAAAAGCACATAAAAAATTTACCCGTTTGAGTGTTATATGGAATAAAAAAAACTAGTTTTTCTTTTAAGTTGGTTACAACATTAAAAACCATAATAGCAATCGAGAGAAAGCACAAACAAAATGTACAGTAAAAATCCTTTAAACGCTTTGCCACACAATTTTGAGATGCAAACGCCAAGGGGCCCAAAATGACAACCAAGGGCATAATCAGCAGAACCTCAACCACTCAATGAAACTCACACTCGTGACCGCCGGAATGAACATTAGAAAGCTATATCCAGCAAACTTCAGATACAGAGCATGGGAAGCTCAATACTATGAGAGACTGTCTATTCCAGGAACATAGACGCTTTCTTAGAAACCCATTAAAGGTTCTGCTTAAAACCTAACATAGACCAGATAAAACTAAGCATTGAAGTAATCAGATACAGGGCATAATCAAACCACAGCTTTACATTTTGCTATGACTCGGCCATAAAGAAAAGGTCGAAACAAATCGACAGAAATTTAAATAAATAAATAAAGGTACAAACTTAAACACAGCCAACCCCAACAAACCAAAGAAAGCAACCCACTTGTAAGACCAATTAAACGATTTAACGAACCCCATTCTGCTCTACATTCCTGAAAAACAGGATTGAACCAAAAGCAAAACAATAACCACAACAAAACAGATGTGTATACGGATTGGCAAGAAGCTTCTAATTCCCAGACTAATACGAAACTCAATAAACATAGCATATAGATCATTTACTTGCATGTAATGGAATAAAGACGAAGAAGGCACAGAAACATAACCGGAAGTTGCCTGAGAGCTCGGAGAGTTATCGACCATGGAACGACGTTCCAAGCAATTGCCCATAGACACACGCACAGACACACTTGTCAAAACCAGACCCAAAAAAGAAAAACTGCATACAGTACGGTATCCGATTTTCTATATAGAAATCTCAGAACCCAAAGACTCCCTCTCCAACTTTCATTTTTTTTTAGTACTTTTATGTCTCTTTCTCTGGCTTCTTGTTCCTCCCCAGAGCTTCCAGAGAAGAACATGAAGACAGAGAAAAACCAGGTCTTTTTATTAGATTCGAGTGGGAAAACAAACACGGATTACCAGATAGCGACGCTGAGAGGGCAATGAAAACAGCAAAAACTCAATAACATAAAATAAAGTGAAAACAGACACTAGAGAGAGAGAGAGAGAGAGAAGCGACAAGAGGCCAACGTGTTGGGACCGGGACGTGCTCAGATAGCGGGGAGCACCTCCCGAGTCCCGATACATCATTGACCTCGATGCCCTCATACCATGACCCGTAAGTATCGTCAGAATTGTATTTTCACCTACGGGTGCCCCGACCAAGTATGACGTATTCGATAACTCTGCAATGCCGTCCTCGTTTTCAATTTTCCGTTAGTGGCTGATGTTATCCTCACAGTTCACACGACGGTTGTGCTCCTTCGTCACCGTCCAATTATAAAAGAGAGAATTAGATTTTCCAGCGGGTTGGCAGAAAGAAGCAGCGGCGCACACGGACCAATTAGAAACTTTAACACTCGTTTGGTTAAACGGAAAAATTTTAATTTGATATATAATATTTTCATTTTAAAAAATAAGAAAAAATGTTGAATAAAAATATTATAAATTTAAAATATTATTAGAATATAATATTTAATATAATTTTTATTTTAAAATTTTAAAAAAATTGAATTATTTTTTGTATTTTGTCTAAAAATTTTAAAAAATTATAATAATTAAATAATGATTAAATATAAAATTTAAAAATAGAAATTTAAAAATTAAAAAATATTTATATTTAAATAATATTTAAACGTTGAAATGATATAAAATAGAATGAGATTATTTGTAAAACCAAACGGAGGCTTAATCTTTATTACCAAGAATGGTACCTGAACGATATTAATTTCTTGCCAAAAAAAAAAAAAAAAATCTATTTCATGCGTACCTTCAAATAAAAAATAAAACTAACATTAATATTTTCACAATTTTTTATTTATATGGTATTAAAACCTAATACAGATTGATAAACACACCTACGAGAGCTCAAATTTTATGTTAAATGTTGGAGATGATGCAAGAGAAGACATGAAAGTGTTGACTTTTGGCCAACTTGAGCAACACGTGTTCCATAAAATAAATAAATAAATAACAGAGTTAGGCTAGGTTTGGATACACAAACATTCTTATCTTATCTCATTTCATCATTATAATTTTTTTAAATTTCTATACAAAAAATATAATAAAAAATTTAACTTTTTCAAATTTCAAAATAAAAATAATAATACTAAAAAATTATATCTAACAATATTTTATTCAATTACTATTCAAAATATTTCATCTCATCTCATCTGAACTGTTTGAAATTGGGTCCAAGGTGTCCATTTTTAATAACCTAATTTGGATACTCTCAGAATATCTTACTAATATTTATTATTACTTTTCACCTATTTTTTATTATTATTTATTACTATTTAATATTTTATTATTATTTTAATATTATTTTATTATTATTATTCACAGAATACATGAGGATACCTCAAATAATACATTTGCTCAGAAAAATGCAATTTAAGTCAAAGCAAATGCATATATGTTTCAACAAAGATTATCCTTCATAATATAAATAGTATTGTTTCAATTGTTTATTTTGGCTTATAAAAAAAAAATTCAAAGTTACCCCACAAATGGAATTAAATGGGGTTATAATTACTCCTTGAAAACAATACATCTTATAATAAAAAGCCTACCTAATGGGCCTACTCCCCCATTCTACTTAAACTATGGGCAGATGATTTCTATTGTACATGGAAGGAGAACCTGACGTCAATGCACCCACATTTACAAGAATGCATGATGCCAAGATGAGGTCAATAAATACAAGTTCTTTTTAATATATGTGAAAAATATTATTATTTTTTCTAGATCATTTGACGCCGCGTCACATTTCAACCATTTAAGTTACAACTATTTAAAATATGTCATGCTTGTAAATATGATTGAAGATAACTATAAGAAAATTATTTATTTATAACCAGTTATTCCTAACAACAATGATTATTTACTGTCAAAATGAGTATATTTTTATCACAAATAATCGTTATCATCGCAAATAACTCATCACAAATACTTATTTTTCTTTTATATATATATGTTGTGGATGAGTAGATCATGCATGGGTAGTTCAAGGTGATTCAAATCTAGTTGTTCAATCAATAAACAACAACAAGCAAGCTTCAGATTGGACTATGTAAAATATCATCAAAGACATCAGGCATCTTCTTGGCAACTTCGAAACATGGAAAGTTGTAAAAATACATCGAGACAAAAATCGATGCACGCATAATTTGGCGCAATGGGTAGCTTCAACGCAGGCCTATGGAAACATCCCACTTTTATTAATTCCTCCTTGCACGTTAGCTTTTCATAGTGGTAAATACCTCCCTTAAAGTAGATATGTTTGTAAATAAAGAGTATAGACTCAATGTTATGGTTTTCCTTTATATATAAAGAAAAAGCTTGTTTATTAAAAAAAAAAAAAGAGATCATGCATGGGTTTACTCAGTTGGATTTAATACAACAACTTGAAGAGGTTGTTCATGTGAGAATAAATTAGCAGGCGGAAGAAGGTCAACTGCACTTGATGTTGCGTTTAAAATGGTGAGATAGTTTTACGGCCTGGTGGATGTACTACTAATCCCACAAGTCAAAGAAGAGGTTAGTATTCATGCATTGGAGTTGCCTGTTTCAACGACGACTATACTTTTTCAGTTCTCTTTAGGTTTCTTCAGGGGAATTGATTAAAGAAAAGGTCCAAATGCTGCTTTTAGTTTTAGATATGATGGAAGTGGATTTGGTCAAAAGAAAGGAAGCTGGGGACAAGAATTTCTTGAAAGCAAATCCAAAGTGCATGCAGAGCGAGCGTGCGAGCTAACTCATTCTTGACTTTTTCATATTATTTTTATGGTTGTGATCATGTCTACTCATGTCTAGTAGGAAGTGACTACTCAGCCGTATTAAATGGGCTTCAAAGCATTAAGCTAGCTGAAGACAATGGCCTAAGGTGCCTGTATGTATCTCTGTGTAGGATTGTAAATAAGTAAACTTACTTGCCAAGAAGTTCGAGATCGATTCAATTAAATTTGAATTTGACTTATATCATTCATTGAATGGGTTGTTTATGAATATAAAATCATGATCGAATATTAAAAGATATATACAACTAGTTAAAAGTCTACTCGACTCATATAAATTTGTATAAACTGTCAAATAATTTCATATTTATTATTGCTGTGAGAGGAGTTATCCCTTGGGTCAGACCAGGAAAATGGTTCATGCTCTAGCCCAAGGATAAGGCCCCAAGAGAAAGAATGGTTAGGTAGATTACACTGACAGAAGGGTAGCAGGAGGGACTGTAACGCCCCGACCCCAGGGGTCCGGAGAGTTAACTCATGTCACTTAAAAATCATTTTTCTTCCACGTAGTACATACTCTAATTTTTCTCTAATTACACAAAATACCCATATATTTACATCACTTACTCCAGAATAACCATTCTAAGACAATACAAAGTCTTAATATAAACATTAATCTCCCAAACAAACACATCATCAGAACACAACAAGCTTACTGAATAAAAATCATCAATACACATATAAACCTTCTATACTTAAACCATCATTCTTAACTCTTCTCACCCATGCTCCATATCCTTGATCCTCAACTGAAACATTCAAATCATCTCAAAATGATGTTGGAGATAAGGGGTGAGTTATCAACAACTCAGTAAGCAGAGAACATATATTAGTATGTAAACATGAGCCTTTTCAGAAAGTTCAGTATGCAGAAACAAAAACATTTTATTTTTATATGCATATCTCATAAAAACGTGTTATCAGAAAATCAGAGCGACTTTTCAATCTTTTCATACTCAAAATCAACAATTCATATTTAAGAATCCATTTCATATTCAAAAACGCTTTGGCATAACATAACTGAACATCTTCATCTTATCATATCATATCATATCATATACTATGTTTAACCCCTGTGGTAGGGTTGTGCTATCCCCAGTGGCCAAATCAGGCAATATCATGTGGTGAACTTCCTCTTTTTCAATCTCAGAGCCCCGAGTGTGCACACAGGAAAGAACACGTAAAAATACCACTTTGTTTCCAAAGTGGGTGCACTCATATCATATCATGGTGGTACCAACCATATCATGTGAACAATATCATCATATCAGAACCATATTCAGAATAGATAAGTATGCCAAAGTTTTATCATATCCATATCATATCAAAACACGTGTGAAATATATTCATATCATTTCTATTTGATCAAAAACAGATCTAAATCATTTCATATCACATGCATAACAATTTCAATGATATCATATTCGCTCTTTTGCATATTTCATAAACATGTCAAATATTGCTCATGTCTACACATTTCATGTCAAAAATATTTCTTTTATCTTTCATACGTATCTCATGAGGGAATGCAAAACATATACTGAGGTTGTTTTTTACTTTTTCTTTTTAAAACAACATGCACATTTTTACAAACCAACTTCAGTTCATTTCTTTTTATGCAAATCTAGCATAGGAACCCCGCTTACCTGGACGACTTAACTTTTCCAAAATTTTTCTCAAAACTGTCGAGCCGACTATAGATCGTCACCTATAAAAATAATGACATAATTTCCGTAAGTTTCCAATCAATCACGCATTTCGATATTTAAGCCTAAACTAAAAAAAATAACCTATTTTAATTCCTCAAAACTTTAAACCCTCGTAATTCCAAAAATATGTCATCACTTTCTAAAATCATCAATATCCGCCATCCAATCAACCTCGTTACTCCTCAGACTCAGTTCGGCAAAATCAATCAGCAATTAAATACAGTGTAATGTGCTAGTGTAAAAATACATTAAATGCACGAGAATTCTTAGGAAAATACTTACAGTACTATATAATAATTTTTGGAGGATCACGGAGGCGCAAGAAGTGGAAAAACAGCGGCAGAACAGTGCAAAATACACTGTGGCCGTGGGTCACAGATACCCACTTTTCAACGGGTGCAAACGAAGACCAGAGATTGATAGGGTAGGGTCTAGGGATGTCGGTGAAGCTAGTGGTGGTGATGGTTGACCGTGGGTGGCGACGTAAAGGGTGGTTTAAAGCCAAAAATACCCAAAACGGAAATGGAGTTGGATGTGCTTCACTGGTGACAGATCGGAGGTGGGGTTGGGTCCAATGGGTTGCTTGGAGGTCGAGGATAATGTGGTGAAGAAATGGCGGCCAATGGTGGTGCGACGGCGGCGCGTTAGCACAAGAGGTGCCGCGGCTTGGTGGTGCGCGTGGAGGCTAACGGCGGCGCAAGGGAGGCTGAGATTGGAGGGGGAAGGTCACCGGTGGGTGGGGGAGCTGCTGGGCTGGGCGGTGCAGGTCATGGCGGTGCGGCGGCGGTGGGCTGGGCTGACGAAGAACGACGCACGAGAGAGAGGGAGGGCTGGGTTGCGGGAGGAGAAAGAGACCAGCGGAGAAAAGAAGGAAGAAAGAAAGAAAGGAAAAGAAGAAAAAGAAAAGAGGAAAGAAAAAATATAGGGAAATAAATGAGATCCAATCCTCACATCTTGGGTCACAAAAATGATCAAACGGAAGCGATTTTAAAATAGCAAGTGAAATAAAATAATTCAAAAGTAATGATTAAAATGAAAATAATTAATTAAACCCAACAATAAGTTAATTTAATTTGAGAAGAAATTTAAACGCATAACAATAATTAATTTAGAGAAAACATTTCAAAAATAATTTTTGTAAACTAAAAATCATAAAAATAACCCAACTAAAAATCCAATAATTTTAAAACAAGAGAATAAATTTCTGAATAATTAAAAATAATCTCTCATTAAAAATACACTAAAATACGGGGTGTTACATCCTCCCCCCTAAAAAAAAATTCGTCCTCGAAATTTGTAAGGTCAAACATCACGCTAAAGCAGAATACCATATACAACCCAAAACACGCTCGAAAAGAGCATACCATCAACAACTCCCAACAAGTATGAGTAATGCACTCCCAAGTCTACTCCTATAGGCGATTCCTTTATGCTCGCATTAGTCTCCCAATAGCACCCCACATCTAGTTCTCTTAGGATAGCCACAGAATCCCAAAATCTTCATTTTCATAAAACATTATTACTACAATAGTCCGTAATTTCCGATGATTATTATCTTCCCACAATAAACTGTTAACCTCAATTAGCTCTTATGCTATAACTTCCAAACCTTCCTTGTATTCAACAAATTGGTAACCTAGTAGTCACTCCCAAAGTTAAACATCAATAACATAATTGGTACAACTGAGTGATTAAACTCTAACTACAAGTATCGTCTCAAGAATTCAAGTCATTGCTAATTCCTCAAAATCAGCACAAAATTTGAACTTCTAATTACAACCAAAATATTATGCTCCTGTTGTGCCCTTTGATAATTCGCCACATGCATAAAATTTATGTCCTCATAAAAACAACACCATCGACCACAAGATGGCTCCATAACTACTAACTAGAAAACTCTTACCACATTTTGGTAGAAAAAAAATGCTTGATCTCCCAAAACCATGAATTATTACACTATTAACTCAAAATCACCAAGAATGCCCTCCTGAATCTACACCAACTATCATCCTTAAATTTGGTATGGATCAAATCTCAAAACCTGCCATTATAACCCCGAACTAATAACAATCATTATCCAAACTAGATCAATACCTTCAATCCCCAAAGAATTAATCTCCTTGAAAATCCCTATATCTATAACTCAACTCTGATCAACCCCCTTTTTTAATGGTCACATACTAATCAGTCTCCAAAATAAATCAAGCTAGTACACCAAGCCTGGAGAATTAAAAACTTAAATCTTATTTCAATTCAGTCATTCAAATCTGTAATTCTAAAACCTTAAATTATACTAGAATCATTTTCCAAAATCTGTAAGATCGATAAACTTATATCCAATAATAAAACCATCGACTCCCGAAGCTTTCAAAATCTAAAATATTAAATGATAACAATCATTTCCTAAAGTCTGCAAAACCTTAAACTTTTGGTGAAATTCTCGTAAATCTACCCTTAAAAGTTTGTTGAACTTACAACTTCCTATTCTAAAGGCTCATGCCAAATCTCCACGAAATCAAAAACCTCAATTATCCTACTCCCCAAAGAGTTCATCCGAACCAAACTGTTCCCTTCATGCCTCAAGATTATAAAAGCAAACCAAGTCGATAAAAGTTCAAGCCTACTACACTAAATATTTATACCTAACACTAGCATTCTCAGTCGTACCATCTTCCTGTCATAACTTAATCCTTAACCCACTTTTCAACTTCGAACTAAACGAACAAAATAAAATAAACTTAATAATTAAAATACATAATTTCATTTCAAATAAAAATAAAATCTAATAAAATGAAATAAATTCAATTTAAAAAAAAATAAAAATAATAATAATTTCAAATTAAACCTTTAAACTTTTCTGGTACTACACATATGGTTTTACCCATTCTTAGCCATAACTTTAATCAACTCATATAGTCATTCCTATCATCTAGTATTGTAAACCAGATATCGCTCTAAACTCCCGTACATCTTTAGAATCTAAACCACAAAAATCCAAACCTTAAATCTTATAAAGATTATCTCTTATAGTCCACAAAGTAAGCTTATTGGATCTAAAATCACTAAACCTCAAAATCTCAACACTCAATCATAAAGTCTGCAAAATTTAAAACCTTAAATATCTACAAAATCAGTTCTTATTCTTTACAAATCTACACCTCAAATCTGAAGTTTCTTCCTAAACCTACGGATATCCAAACTTAAATGTTTTTAGTCTGCAGAACCTCAAACCTGAAATATTCCCATAATCATGGCTTAGTTCTCAAATTTCTATATATATATCAATTATGAAATTACATCCTAAACCGAATCGATATCCAAAACCTCATATGTTATAGTCTGTAGAACCTTAAACTTATCATACAATTGAACTTATGTGCACCTTCAAAATATAAACATTACATCTTATAAAAGATCCTTACCTATAGTCAACAAAGTACGCCTACCTGATCTAAAACTTCAAGTGTAAAGAAAGTCATTTATTAAAATCTAAAGCCTTAGTTCTCTTCAAAATCTTCTTTTTAAAACCCACACCATCTAAGACCTCAAACATCCTAGAATATATTCCAAAATGTTGCCGGATTCTAAAACTTAAAAAAAAAACAAATAAAATCATCTCTTATAATCTTCAAATTTCCATACCTCCAATCCGAGTTAACTTCCTAGCCCATAGATATTCAAAACCTCAGATTTCGTATGCCATCCAACATGAGTATGCAAAAACTCAAACCGAATATCTTTAAAATCATGTCCTAGTGCTTTCAAAATTTTAAAACCATATCATCAATCATCTTATTATAGTATGCAAACCTCAAACCTGGCTTTCGCTCAAACTTATGTAAACATTGAAATCCAAATTCCAAGTCATATCCTATAGCCTTCAAAATAAACCAATCAAATCTAAAACCTTAAATTCCTAAAATCTCAATCCATAAAGTCTGCAGAATCTCAAACCTGAAATTTCCCCCATAATCATCTAGGTTGTAGTCCTCAAATTTCTATACCCCAAGTATGAAATTACTCCTTAAACCAACAGATATCCAAAACCTCATGTTATAGTCTGCAGAATCTCAAACCTGTACTCTGATACCAACTGTAACGCCCCGACCCCGGGGGTTCGGAAAGTTAACTCATGTCACTTAAAAATCATTTTTCTTCCACGTAGTACATACTCTAATTTTTCTCTAATTACACAAAATACCCATATATTTACATCACTTACTCCAGAATAATCATTCTAAGACAATACAAAGTCTTAATATAAACATCAATCTCCCAAACAAACACATCATCAGAACACAACAAGCTTATTGAATAAAAATCTTCAATACCCATATAAACCTTCTATGCTTAAACTATCATTCTTAACTCTTCTCACCCATGCTCCATATCCTTTATCCTCAACTGAAACATTCAAATCATCTGAAAAAGATGGTGGAGATAAGGGGTGAGTTATCAACAACTCAGTAAGCAGAGAACATATATTAGTATGTAAACATGAGCCTTTTCAGAAAGTTCAGTATGCAGAAACAAAAACATTTTATTTTTATATGAAGATCTCATAAAAACGTGTTATCAGAAAATCAGAGCGACTTTTCAATCTTTTCATACTCAAAATCAACAATTCATATTTAAGAATCCATTTCATATTCAAAAACGCTTTGGCATAACATAACTGAACATCTTCATCTTATTATATCATATCATATACCATGTTTAACCCCCGTGGTAGGCTTGTGCTATCCTCGGTGGCCAAACCAGGCAATATCATGTGGTGAATTTCCCCTTTTTCAATCTCGGAGCCCCGAGTGTGCACACAGGAAAGAACACGTAAAAAGACCACTTTGTTTCCAAAGTGGGTGCACTCATATCATATCATGGTGGTACCAACCATATCACGTGAACAATATCATCATATCAGAACCATATTCAGAACAAATAAGTATGCTAAAGTTTTATCATATCCATATCATATCAAAACACGTGTGAAACATATTCATATCATTTCTATTTGATAAAAAACAGATCTAAATCATTTCATATCACATGCATAACAATTTCAATGATATCATATTCGCTCTTTTGCTTATTTCAGAAACATGTCAAATATTGCTCAGGTCTACACATTTCATGTCAAAAATATTTCTTTTATCTTTCATACGTATCTCATGAGGGAATGCAAAACATATACTGAGGTTGTTTTTCACTTTTTCTTTTTAAAACAACATGCACATTTTTACAAACCAACCTCAGTTCATTTCTTTTTATGCAAATCTAGCATAGGAACCCCGCTTACCTTGACGACTTAACTTTTCCAAAATTTTCTTAAAAAATGTCGAGCCGGCTATAGATCGTCACTTATAAAAATAATGACGTAATTTTCGTAAGTTTCCAATCAATCACGTATTTCGATATTTAAGTCTAAACTTAAAAAAATAACCTATTTTAATTCTTCAAAACTTTAAACCCTCATAATTCCAAAAATATGTCATCACTTTCTAAAATCATCAATATCCGCCACAACCCACGTCATACACAAAACACCAATATTTAAACCCGAACAGCCAACAAATCTCATGGTCTAAACCAATCATACTAACAACTCTATCACCCAATCCAATCAACCCCGTTACTCCTCCGACTCAGTTCGGCAAAACCAATCAGCAATTAAATACAGTGTAATGTGCTAGTGAAAAAATACATTAAATGCACGAGAATTCTTAAGAAAATACTTACAGTACTATATAATAATTTTTGGAGGATCACGGAGGCGCAAGAAGTGGAAAAACAGCTGCAGAACAGTGCAAAATACACTGTGGCCGTGGGTCACAGATACCCACTTTTCAACGGGTGCAAACGAAAACCAAAGATTGATAGGGTAGGGTCTAGGGATGTCGGTGAAGCTAGTGGTCGTGATGGTTGGCCGTGGGTGGCGGCGTAAAGGGTGGTTTAAGGTCAAAAATACCCAAAACGAAAATGGAGTTGGATGTGCTTCACCGGTGATGGATCGGAGGTGGGGTTGGGTCCAATGGGTTGCTTGGAGGTCGAGGATGATGTGGTGAAGAAATGGCGGCCAATGGTGGTGCAACGGCGGCGTGCGAGCACAAGAGGTGCCGCGGCTTGGTGGTGCGCGTGGAGGCTAACGGCGTTGCAACGGAGGCTGAGATTGGAGGGGGAAGGTCGTTGGTGGGTGGGGGAGCTGCTGGGCTGGGCGGTGCAGGTCACGGCGGCGCGGCGGCGGTGGGCAGGGCTGACGAAGAACGACGCACGGGAGAGAGGGAGGGCTGGGTCGCGCAGGAGGAGAAAGAGACCAGCGGAGAAAAGAAGGAAGAAAGAAAGGAAAAGAAGAAAAAGAAAAAAAAGAAAAGAGGAAAGAAAAAATACAGGGAAAGAAATGAGATCCAATCCTCACATCTTGGGTCACAAAAATGATCAAACGGAAGCGATTTTAAAATAGCAAGTGAAATAAAATAATTCAAACGTAATGATTAAAATGAAAATAATTAATTAAACCCAACAATAAGTTAATTTAATTTGAGAAGAAATTTAAACGCATAACAATAATTAATTTAGAGAAAACATTTCAAAAATAATTTTTGTAAACTAAAAATCATAAAAATAACCCAACTAAAAATCCAATAATTTTAAAACGAGAGAATAAATTTCTGAATAATTAAAAATAATCTCATTAAAAATACACTAAAATACTGGGTGTTACAGGGACAGTCTAACACCCACACTGGCCGACAGGCAGAGATATCCTCTGATGCTGAATCTCGGCACCTAGATGTGTCAGAGAGGTGGGATGTCTGGCTGAGGCCACACCTCATTAATGAGACGGAGAAAGCCATGAAGAGCAGCAACGCCACAGTTAATGCGTCTTGGGGCTTAGTATGCCATAGCGTGAATTAATCCTGGTGTCAAGAACAGTCGCCATCAGACTTGAGTGATCTACAGCGCGATAGGTGAACGGCAGGGACACCCAATCCCATACGGAGTGACACGCCCACTACCATGAAGGTCAGCCAGCCGGGTATAAATAACCTCCTCCTGCAACCAGTGAAGGGGTTGACATTGATATACATTCTTATTATCATTCTCCTTAAGATATTCTCTCTTGATATTCCCTCTTCATCTACCTCACTGAAACTGACTTGAGCATCGGAGGTACCACGGACTCCAAACTCACCATTCCTCATCTTAGCAGGAACCAGTCCCGAGCCCCAATAGTGTGGAGTTGCCAAGGCCGCGAAACACGACATCATGAACAATTGCGTTCCTCTTATGATTTTATAATTTTATGACAATATTTATAAAAAAATCAAAATTTATTTCTTCAAATATGTAGAATATTAAAAAATCATGTTTCAAGAATTATGCATGTTGCATGAAATAAGATGGAATAATGATAAATAAACTATTAGTGAATATAAGTTGTAACTCAACTCAATGTTTGAATATGAATCTTGATGTTCTCTATTGCATTGCACCCTTTGAAAGTGGGGGAGATTGTCTACCTAATTTTGGCTAAGAGCTAAAGTCAGCTAATGTTTCTCCATCTAATAATGATACAAAAAGGGGAGATTATCAACATAGTCTGTCCCCATGCATATATACATTCTTATTGTGAGATCCTCAAGGCAGTACTAAATCTACTAGAGGGGCGGCTAAGGGTGTAGTCCAAGGCCTTGGCCATGAGAAGGTCCCTAGCTAACAGCGCAATATGTTGAAGATCCCAAGATGCAAAATAATAATAATAAGTTTAGATCAGCACAAAAGATATTGAATTTCTTGCATAAAATAAAATCACTTTTATAAAATGGTAAAAGCTGGCGAATATAAGAAAAGGAGTTATGCTACTTGGAAATAAAGTTTTTCTAAGATTAAAAAAAAAAAAACTGTGTAAGTTTTATTAAAGAAAAAAAAGTGCAAAATTATTGTCTATACAAATTGCAATAAACGTTATAATAAAAAGGGTCACAAGAAAGGGTTAAAAAAAATAGTGCTAAATGTATAAGTCTTAAATATTATATACCATTCATTATTTTTTTTTCTCGCAATTTAAATCCAATCACAATAGTTTTTCTAGCTTCTCTTCTATTTTACATCACCCATAAATATATTTTCTCTCTTTTTTTTTTCTAAATTAATCATATTATTTGTTATGATTTGAGTTTATCGTGGCACAAAGTTTGGAGTACTACACAACATCAAATCTCCAAGTTATACTTTTATGAAATTTCAATCTAATTTTATTTTAATGCAATTATTCTTAAAAAGAATAGAATGTTAAATACAAATCTCAAATATACAAGCCGTGCATAGTCATTTTGTAAAAAAGTAGACCACATGCATGTTGGGGAAATCAACACAACGGAATGAATAAAAGGGAAAAAAAGAGAGCACACGCACACAAATAGTGACACCAAGAATTTAACGTGGTTCGGCAACTGTCTACATCCACAAAAAAGAGCATCACTAATAAATACTGGAACACAAAAAAATATTACAGAGGAGGAGGATCACACTCCACTCAACTCAACTCTCCTTTTTTCTCTTAGAGCTCTCTTGGCTCTCTCTCTTTTCTCTTCTTCCTTGGTGTATCTGAGGCTCTCCCTGGGAGCCTCAATTTATAGGTGAACATATTATTTCCTCACTTGTATGAATGCATTCAATTTGTAACTGCAAATGCAGATATCTGCTGAGCAGTCATTGTGGACTGCTTGGCATGGACTTCAACAATTCTCCCTCTCCATGCCCATTTACCTAGATGCTATCCATTCCAGCTATGTCTTTGCATAGCTTAAGCTTCTCACTTGTAACCACCTTCGTCAGCATATTCGCTAGATTCTCGTTCGTATGGATCTTCATAAGCTTCAATAACTATTGTTCCATCGCTTCGTGTATCCAATGATAGTGGATATAAATATGCTTGGTGCAGGAATGACACATTGAATTCTTGCTCAAGTCTAGAGCACTTTGACTATCACAATGTACCTTGAAGTCTTCTTGACTAACCCCAAGTTCTTGGAGAAAATGCTTCATCCACAACATCTATTTCCCAGCTTCTGTTTCGGCAATGTACTCTGTCTCTGTTGTAGATAAAACAACATACTTATACAATTTAGACTACCAAGAGACAGTTCCTCCTGCAAAGGTGAAGAGAAATCTCGAAGTAGATTTCTTGTTATCCAGATATCTTGTCATATTTGAATCAGTATAGCCTTCCAAAACTAATTTAGCTCCCCCAAAACACAAGCACATATTCGATGTACCTTTCAGGTACCTGAGAATCCACTTGACTACTTTCCAATGATCATTTCCTGGATTTGAAAGAAATCTGCTCACCATGCCTACAACATGAACAATATCTGGTCTAGTACAAACTATTGCATACATCAGGCTTCCTATTGCTGAAGAGTATGAGACTGCTTCCATCTCTTCAATCTCTTTCTTTGAAGAAGGACATGAGTTCTTGCTCAACTTGAAGTGGTTAGCTAGTGGAGTATTGACTGGCTTTGCATCTCCTATGTTGAAACGCTTGATTATCCGTTCAACATATTTTTGTTGTGATAGCCACAACCTTTTGGCTTTCCTATCACGAACAATCTTCATGCCCAAAATTTTTTATGCTGGGCCTAAGTCCTTCATGTCAAAGGACTTGGATAGTTCATTCTTTAATTTGTTAATCATGGACCTATCATCACCAATGATTAACATATCATCAACGTAAAAAATGAGTATGACAAAGTTGTACTCCTGGAATCTTCGAATATAGACAAACTGATCTGCAGCAAGTCTCTTGTATCTATGGCTCATCATGAATGAGTCGAACTTCTTATACCATTGTCTCGGTGCTTGCTTGAGGCCAGAGACTTCTCTTTAGCATGCAAACCAAGTGATATTTCTCTGGAGTTTCAAACCCTTCTGGTTGCTTCATATAGATTTCCTTCTCCAAATCTCCATGGAGAAAGGTTGTCTTCACATCCATCTGTTCGAGTTCCAAAATCAAGCTAGCTACCAATTTGAGTATGACTCGGATTGACATCATCTTCACCACCAGAGAAAATATCCCATCCTGCTTCTGCTGGAATCCTTTGACAACAATCTGGCTTTGTGCTTTATCAGCTTTCATTGACCATCTTTCTTCAACTTGAACACCCATTTGTTCTTTAGGGTTTTCTTTCCTTCAGGAAGTTTCACCAACTCATAGGTCTGATTTTTATGCAAAGAACTCATCTCTTATTGCATTTCCTACACCCATAGGCTTCTATCAGCATGAGTTTGAACTTCCTGGAAGCTCTTCGGCTCCCCCTCATCAGTAAGCAGAATATAGTCTGATTTTGTATATCTCCTTGACGAAATCAATAGGCGGCCTATTGCCAATCTTTTTGGTTGAGTTTCATCAACTAAAGGAGGATCACCATCTAACTCTTGTGGTGGTACACCAGCTTCTGGTGAAGAGGGTTTTTGCTCCCCCTGCTTGACACCTTGAGCTTCTTCTTCTGCTTTTGGATCTAGATCCTGCATATCCTCATTATCTGTGACAAACTGTAATAGTGCATGATTTTGAGTATAGGAATTAAGCTCTCTTGATGTTGAGGAAGCTTCAGTTCCTATGTGCTGGTTTTCATGGAACACAACATCCCTACTTTTGACAATTCTCTTTGTCATTGGATCCCATAACTTGTATCCGAATTCTTCATCTCCATATCCAACAAAGATACATAGAGTTGACTTGATATCGAGCTTCTATCTCAACTCCTTGGATACATGTGCAAAGGCTTTGCACCCAAACACTCTCAGGTGAGAGTAAAAGACATCTTTTCGAGACCAAACTTTCTCAGTAACTTCAAATTCCAATGGCGCAGAAGTTGATCTGTTGATCAGGTAACAGGCAGCACGAACAGTTTCACCCCAGAATAACTTTGGTAACTTGACCATACTGAGCATGCATCTTGTTCTTTCCATGATGGTCCAGTTCATTCTTTCAGCTACACCATTGTGCTAAGGGGTATATGGGACCGTCTTCTCATGTTGAATATCGCGATCAGCGCAGTATGCAACGAACCTTTTGGAAATATATTCTCCTCCATTGTCTGTTTGCAGGCACTTCAACTTCTTTCCCATCTCTCTTTCCACTAGGGTGTGAAAACTCTTGAAGTACTTGAAGACCTAATCCTTTGATTTCAAAACATATACCCAAACCTTTTGTGAAGCATCATCAATGAATATCACGAAATATCTGTTACCTCCCAATGACTCTTCTTCCATGGGACCACATACATCAGAGTGTACCAAACTCAACAACTCTTATATTCTCTTCGTAGATGAATTAAACGAGACTCTGCGTTGTTTGCCAAACAAACAATACTCACAAGGGTTTAACACTGTTCCTTCAGCAACTTTGATGAGTGTCTTCTTCACAAGTGTATCCAACCCTTTCTCACCCATGTATCCGAGTCTCTTGTGCCACAGATTCGGTGATGCCTCGCCTTCCACTGCGTTGAGGCTATCAGAACTGATCTTTACAAGAGTTTTGTACAACGTACCGCAAATATGTCCTCGAGCGACAACCATGGCACCTTGTGACAGCTTCTAAGTGCCTTTGCTGAAGTAGCTGTCATAGCCCTATCAATCAAGAGTTGTTCTAGAAATCAGGTTGAGCCGAAGGTCAGGAATGTGTCGAACATCCTTCAACACCATGGTGTAACCAATGTTGGTTTTTATTTACACTTCGCCAACTCTCACGATCTTCGAGGAACTGGCATTCCCCATCCTTACCGTACCAAAGTCTCCTGCTTTGTACGTAGTGAAAACTTCACTATGGGAAGTAGGGTGGTATGATGCTGCTGTGTCTACCCCCCCTCAACATCGTGGCTTGTAACGTGCCGACACGTCTCGTCACTGGTGGAGAGTATTGCCACATCTCCAAAAAGAGTGACAAGAATTTCGTCATTTTCTTTTTTCAACTTACTGCTTTGACCTTGCTTCCTTAAAAATTTGAGGCAATTTTTCCTCATTTGGCCTTCTTTGCCACAATGGTAACACTTCATGTTACTCATCTGCTGGTTCCTACTACCGCTGGACGTTCCACGTGGTTGAGACTTCCCTCTGTTTCTACCTCCATTTCTCTCTTTATCATTACCTTGAGGCCTTTCTCTACTCTCAGTGACAAGGACATGAGATTGCTTCATGTTCGTCTCTTTTCGTCTGGCCTCCTCATTGAACAAGGCATCCTTAACCATCGTCATGATAAGTTTACCATCTGGAGTAGAGTTACTTAGGGAGACCACCAGCGTCTCCCAACTGTTTGGTAATGAACTGAAAAGTAGCAGGGCTTGTTTTTCATCGCCAAGATTCAACTTGACGGACTTGAGTTGGTTAACTAGGTTTTGAAACTCGTTAATGTGCTCGACAACAGAGGTGTCACTCTTCAACTTCAAGTTAACAAGCCGTCTCATCAAGTGTGGCTTATTTCGAGCAGCCTTAGCTTGATACATATCCTCAAACTTTTTCCAGAGGTTATATGCATTTGTCTCTTGGGCCACGTGGTGAAAGACACTATGGTCTATCCATTACCTGATCTGACCGATGTCTTCTTATGCATATTTTTTCACACTTGTTCCGTAAATTCATTTGGCTTATTCCCTTCATTTTTCAAGGGGTCAGACAGATCTTTACAGTTCAAGAGATTCTTCATCCTAGGTCTCCAAAGACTTTAGTTTGAGACAGTCAGCTTTATCATGGCGCCTGATGCTGAATCCTCCATGGATTTAGACTGATTCTAAGTACAAAATGCAAGTATAGGATCTTCGAGGTGGAATATCGCAAAACGAACAATACCGTTGTGTCTGGAACACCTGATTTTGTTAGAAACAAGTCTTGTTTCGTCAAAATCAGCCTCAGATAGCACAAGGATGACCAAAAGAACCAAAAACATGAAATCTATCGCGCGTGCAGGGCGTGGGGTGCGAAAAACGTGTAGGTGCGTGTGCGTCACGTGCCAAAACCTCTCTGGAGCGCGTGGGCGCGTGTGTCTCACACGCTCGACTCTCCCTAGGCGCGTGTAGAGTGTGCCGAGAGTGGGCTTACTCTCCGATCTTCAGGCAGTGCGTGGAGGTGCGTGCAACGTCCGTTCGGCCTCTGGTTTTCTCGACTTTTCTTGTCTCGCTAGGACGAAGACAGTGGTATGTTCAGAATTGTAAACTAAGCAACGCACTAAAAACGAGTTTTCTATATAAACTCCTTCCAACGAGAGCTCTAATACCACTTGTTGGGGAAATCAACACAGCAGAATGAATAAAAACAGAAATAAAAGAGCACACCCATGCACACAGTAACACCAAGAATTTAATGTGATTTGGCAACTACCTATGTGCACAAAAAAGAGTTTTATTAATAAATAGTGGAACGCAAGAAAATATTATACAGGAGGAGGATCACACTCCACTCAATTCAACTCTCCTTTTTCCTCTCCTGGCTCTCTCTCTTTTCTCTTCTTCCTTGGTGTATCTGAGGCTCTCGCTGAGAGCCTCAATTTATAGGTGAACATACCATCTCCTCACCTATATGAATGCATTCAATTAATTTGCATTCAATTTGTAATTGCAAATGCAGTTATATGCTGAGCAACCATTGTGGACTACTTGGCATGGACTTCAACAATGCAGTGATTTACAATCAAATAACTTTGGCTCTATAAAGACTTGATCAACGATGACCGTAAATGGAATTGCACAGGAGGTATTCGTGAAAAAGGCTCACACACTGTGAGAGTCCATTGAAAGTCTTTGATCAATATATTTACAATGCTCGGGACATTTACAGAGTGTAGTAAACACTACAAAGAGAGATTTTTGGGATACATAGGAAGAAAATATGAGGCTTAGTGTGCAATTGCCATATTTGCATTTTGTAGCCGCTGGGCATTTGTGGATGGTTGCTGGTTGTAGAGTTGCCATATATGAATTTTCCTAGCCGTGGACAGGTTTAATTCCTTGCGTATCTTTAATAGACCGAAGCTAGGTAAGTACTGTTCTAACTATCATTTTATTATTTAATTTTCTTCCAAAGCTTACACGGAAGTCGAGCTTGAGAACCAGCTTGCCGACCAACCCAATTTCCAAAAGCAAAGATTAATATTTCTCTAGTTGAAATTTCGCTTTATGGTTTTCAGTCTTATGGATGTAGAATCCGCTCTTCAAATGAGAAATATAATAATACCCTCTTGTTGCATGAAAATTAGTGATATATATATATATATATATATATATATATATTGCACTCGATTCAAACCATGTACTTTTGACACTATATCTCTTAATTATTAGTTCCACTAAAAAGAAAAAAAGGATTATTGTCTTAATATATTGTTGAAAATAGAGGGAGAAAAGAGTTAAAAGAAACAAGACTTTGGTAAAACTTAATTTCATCTTGTCATGATGATATATCTAGATTTCAAGGAAACATGCACGCACATGCATGTTATAATAAGCTGATCTTTACAATCCAATTATTGACAGCATGGAGCTGCAATCTTTGATGAATTTCTAATCTTTCAAAAACATTTATATAACATCTAGTTTGGATTATAGATTGTTCGAGCAATTCACGTAATGGTGGTTGACAGCTTCTTGCCAATTGATTCTCAATATGTATTGACCTCGTGGCTAAACCTCTACCATTAAATTTGACAGTAATCAAATGATCTCGCCCTACAAAATTCTTGTTCCATCTCTACATACAGCTCTAAGAAAGATGTGTTTGTGATGATCACTGGAAATAAATATAAGAAAAAAATTAATTTGTGATGATCGACATGTCATGACAAGTTACGAACAACTCCTTGCATTTTATTTATTTATTTTAAAAAGTAAAAAATAAAGCGACTCATCCCCTAATTGCATGCATCTATATATAATGATTGAGTACACTTATGATTATCAGATTCCAAATAAATGGTCAATATCAGCCCACAATGTACCATTTTTTAATTGAAATACTGTGGACTTAGCCCGCCGTCCCATTGTAAGCATTTGAAACACAATATTAAATTTAGAAGAAGAAAAAATTGCAATATATAAGTGTTGGCCAAATCCCATATTTTCTGGATATTTTGTGGTTTCACTCATGTTTTAGTTCAAAACGCCGATCCTGATCTTATTAACTAACTCTTGATTATAATCATGTACTATATATATATATATATATATATATATATATATATATATATATATATATAGTACTACTGGAACATAATTAATGTGTTACATAATGACTGATCTGATAATTAATTATTTGGAATATATACTAATTGATCATTATCAATAAATTATATTTTCAGTTCTGTTTTTTTTTTCTCCCTGATTTGGACGTTTGCTTAATCAAATTGTACTTTTCTCTTGGGATATATGGCAATAATTTCTTACTGCATGCATTTAAAGGCTGTACTGGTCAAGGACACAAGAACAGTGATTTTGGTAATAATTATGTGGAGCGAGCTAGCTAGTTAATGGAGGTCGGTTGATGAACAAGTACATTAATAATGTTCAATTGATCATGAATTGCATGATGCGTAGTTAATCTCATCATCATCATCATCAAGTACTCAGCTTTGTCTGCTTTCTATCTGTCAACTACTTTCGAAGGCCAATATTGTCGGGTGCATCTGCATATAATTACTACATACGATCATAAATACGAATGATATATCAATGGTTTCGATCGGCTTCTATATATGTATATGCATTTTTTTTTGGTCTAGGCAAGTAAATTCATAAATAAATTAAGTGATTATATGATTCTAGATTTAATTATAGGATGAGAATTCATTTAAAAACAAATGCAATACAAGTAAAATAAAAAAAATAGAGATTCCGAATAAAAAATTGACTCCCGCCCATTTCTCATTAAGAAGAAGTCGCTTGAAGCGGTTTTAGCATATATAGTTTGATAAGTAGACTGTAAGTTTGTGACTTAAAGTCGCAGTGAATTAATGTGTGATACATTCTGTTTGTCTGGATTGTATGCCTGCGACTAATATATGTATATGCATATTAATTATATATTTCTTTGATCTTGTTTGCATAATTATTTAGTTATCTTTAGCCATTAGAAAATATGGTTTAGAAAATTGATTGTTTTATATGAATACAAGCAGCTAGCAGCTGCTAGAGCAAAGCTTATAAATCTATTACAGTAGAAGGTTCAATTATTATTAATTTCTCTTGTTTCCAATTTAACTTGATTATGGGTACGTACGTAAGTCCGTCTGTGATAATTTAACCTAGCTAGCTACAGACAGATCAGAAAATTAAAAATCAGCTGGAGCAATGTGAATGCTGGAGTTCTTTATAATTTATTACTCTTTAGCAGGACTTCGCTGCAAAGAGGTTAATCGTTCGATGATGATGATGATCAGTTTCGTGATCTTTTTGAGGAGACTAGGAGTACTACTACAAAAGAGAAAGCTGGGAACGGCAGGCAGGCCAATCGATCTGTGGGCATAAGCTGGGAACTCCCTAGCTAATTACATACTTATTCGAACGTACTACTACTGCATAAGTAAATTCCTAATAATCGCAGCTTGGGCAGTGTCACTACTTTCCAATAGCCCAGACAGTCGCTCACTCAGATCGTCAACCTCTCTATGCAAGCTTCTGATATAGTTGCATGTCTCCTGTAACACATTGGCTGCTGAAACCTGCACATGATCATCATAATGCACAATGCTTAATTAATTTTTATTTATATGTATATAAGAATCAATTGATCATGCAATAAACATATTGGAAAAAAACTTTAAGCTACCTAAACCTACGTCTCTTTATTCAATTGATATATCTTCTAGTGCATGCAGCGCCCTATATATGTAAAACAATTTAAGTTGCTCGATATTAAGCATGCCCAAATCAATTTTATCCCCTTATTTTTGTTAAGGATCCGGCGTGCTGATCAATATGGAGACCAAATCCAAATTCTGGGTAAAATCTAACAAGTATACGAAGAAATTCATAAATCTAACTCATCTCATAAAACCGGTTATATAAGAGATGATTGTTTATTTCTTATAAATATGTCCAAGACCTTGACCACAGACAATGTGAGATTATTTCTCAACAGTATAGTACCTGCATTGTAACATGATATGTGTAATATTTCCTCTATATATATAGTTAACTAGCTTGAAATTTAACCTAAGGAATATGAAGAAAGAAATTGAGAATGATGAAAATATGTCATGTGTACCTTGTCAGAGCGCCTTTCACGAATCTCAGGAAGAAGCTGTTGCAACTTTGAAACAAGATCATTGATTTGATCATCAGTGATCGGCCTGGAGCCACCTGATTGCCTCGATCGAGACCTTCTGCTTGACATGTTGATTAATAATGCAGTACTACGACAAAAAGGTGAATGAATAATTGAGATCGAGGAAGTTCTTAAGAATTAAGAGGTACTGAGAAACGATCGAAACTCAATCTGGAGGCAAATAAGAAGGAATTTATAAATGTGTATATATCAGCAAAACAAAACGTAGTAGAACTTCGAAGACAAATGATATCAGAACAATTTCTAGAGACAAGTTATGGCAATAGAGATAATGGAGCTTTGAAGCTGATGAAGTAGAGAGAGAGAGAGAGAGATGTGCACAAGAACACAAGTAGTGGGTGTCGGGGAGTGGGGAAGACAATTGCATGGGAGAAAGAAGTGGGCTGAAGCTCTATTTAAATGGGGTTTTGGAGAGAGAGAGAGAGAGAGAGAGAGAGAGAGTCCAGAGTCCAATATAAGATCATGAAACTGAACTTGGGAAAACACAGTGGGAAGACAGTATGGCAGATCTCTAGAAACTTGATTCTTTCTGTTTGTGTGTGTATATGTGTCAGTCTCCACAAAGCAATATCATGTTGTTTTCTTATTCCTATCAATCTTAAATTGCTTTTCTTGCAAAGCATCAAACTTGAATTGATTAAGCTTTTTAATTAATTTGTACGTTAACTATGTGTATATATATATATATATATATATATATATATATATATATATAGTGCCTCTCGATCTAATTATATAAGGACTAGCCAGAGCTAGAGATATTACCTGATCATGATGAGTTGTTGAATTATTTTGACCAGTCAAGCCTAGATAGCTAACACCCCCATGTTCTACCTTAAGCTAGATGCAAAGATTTACCACGTGGCCTCATAAGGTCCAAACGTTACACGGCCTACTCGATCGATCATCTTGTTTTTTAATTTTTAATTTTATTTAATAATAAGTTCCACGAGGTTACTGGCCTGCTAACGCTAAAATCGAAAATCTAATGTTTCACATTCATGATTATTTTTTGAAGTATCACATGAAATTCTGAGCCTGCATTGGGTGCTAGCTAGATTTTTATTTTTATTTTTAATTATAATCCACTTAATTATTCTCAAGCTTCAATGATGGATATATTCAAGATGGAAATATCTAACTAGGTATACTAATTATTAAAACGAGTTAATTTAGAACAAATTAAGGTTATAATTCCATGAATAATATCAATATTACTTTTTAAAATTCTATAGTCTAAAAATGTATATATATGCACCTGGTACTAGTATTTTGGATCGTATCAACATAGTTTGAGTGCAAATCAATCATTGTGAATACACTTCAATCATGAGGCATTAAAGACTTACCTAAGTTGAAGGAAAAATTGGATATATCGAATTGTTTCAGTTTTCTGTTTTAGATGTCCATGATCTTAATTGCAAATTCCTTTGATTATACACCAGAATAAGAATGAATGGTTACTAATTCAGAATTGCGGAAAAGAACAAAGATTGGACGGCCTAGGTCAAAATTCAGGTGACACTACAAGAAAACTGCTTATTTGTAGCTAATTAATTCCAGCGAAATGACTATTTACTACTAAAATGAGTCTGTTTTAGTCACAAATACTCTTTTCACCACAATTAAATGGCCACAAAAGCCCGTTTTCCTTGGAGTGCGAAGTAAATCCTAGGACCCTAGTCCATAGTCTTACCACATGAACCTTGAACAATTTTGATACTTATAAGTTTTATCCATGACAATGGCATTAAAGACCAAGGCAAATTATTTGTATGTACAATCCTAGCTATAGGGTGTGCAAAGCCCATACACTTTTTTTTTTAAAAAAAAATAGGCAAATCATGAAAAAAGATGGCATCCCCACCCTTGTCCCTGTCGTTTCTCGCCGCTGTTAAGGAGCCGTCAACGGTTACCCTCATCACGCTGGTAAGCCTTGCTGCCCTTGTTTGTGGTCTCTCTCTCTCTCTCTCTCTCTCTCTCTCTCCCTAGCCCAAGATATAATTTTCCTTCACTATGCACAGAGTATCAACACCATAGTCGGTGGGTTTTGTTGTCGCCCTTGGTTCCCATAAATGATGCTAGTAAGTGCCTCTCTATGGTCTCTGTTCGAGTCTCCCACATTCCTTCTCTCCATTCCATTTTTCTATTTAACATGTTCTTTCTCTCTAACCTCTCAAGTCCTCACTTCCACAAATACACACCTCTCTATTTGTCTTGAATTGTAATGGGCAAAAGGCACTGGAAACCTCTCACCGCAAAGTTAATTTCTCCCTTCTGCTTGTTCAGTTTGAGTTGCACTATTGCTTGACATCCCTAAATTCAAAAATTAAATATTAGTGTTGTTGCTAGTTCACAGGGTAGTAGTTATGTCCCTGGACGGTGTTGCTTCACTCTCTAATTTCACAGGCCACCACACGAGATTAGGTATAGAACCCAAAGTATTAGGCCCATTTTGCACTGTTATATGTGTGCTATGAATGATTGGTGATTGCTAGAATATTTAATGAATTATGTTTGAATGGTAAAGCCTATAGGGTTTCTTGTTGGGTTGCTATTTTGGGAGTCTCTTGGTTGTGTGAGGTGGATAGAGGAATTTATGAGGAGGTTGTTTGGGTTAATGTTGGCTGTTTGTGGTTATTTAGGTTGATGTTGGCAATTTGAGGTTGACATGTGAGGCTATTTGGGGTTGATATGTGTGGCTGTTGTGTTGGACATGTTGTGATTGTGGGCTATGTGTGTTTGATTGAAATGCTGAGAGTAAGTGGGGCTTAGTTGATTGTTCGATACATCGGTTTTTGGGCTGTTTATGAACTTAACTAGTTATGGGCTTGTACTATTCTATCGTTAGGATGGTGGAATTTTTGTTAGTTAGGTTTAAGCGCTGGTGTGGATTATTAACATATAAACAAATATTTTTTTGATTTAGGTTATTGTGGCATCACTAGAATACGACCTTAAAACGTAGAGAATACACTACGAGAGTCACGCAAGCGGCGCTCCTATGCTAGATTTTGCCTAAATAGACTAAGTTTAATTTTATGAAAAACGTGCATATTTTGTAATGAAACATTTGAAAACAACATCGGTTATTTTTCGACATAACTCATTATATCTGAATAAAAAAAGAAAGACATTTTCTGTTAAGACTAGTGTAGACATGAGCATTTTTGGTACTTTGTTTTTCAACTATATAATAAGAGCAAATATGAAATCCGAAAGTTTTATACGTGATGATATGAATGTGATTTGTATTTGTTCAGTACTCTATTATGATATGAAATGTTGCATCTGAAAACCTCTTGCATGACATTCTATTTCTCTTTTAGTTCCATTCCAACCTTACCACGTACTACAAGAAAACTGCTTATTTGCTGTCAATTATTTCCTGCGAAAATGATTATTTCCTGCTAAAATGAGTCTGTTTTTGTCCCAAATGGTCATTCTCGTCGCAAATAATCTGTCTCAAATGTCCTTTTTTTTTGTAGCGTGCGGGTGTAAAACTGTGGTCTCTGTTATTTTGTTGGTACCAACATCTCTGATGTTTAGTACACCCACTTTGGAAACAAAGTGCTTTTCTGTCTAGACTTTTCTTTATGCACACTCGGATAGCACAACCCTACCATGAGGGTTAAACATGTAATATATTTTGATATGATGATGCTCATTTATGTTATGTCAAATGACTTATATATATATATATTTCGAAACTGTCGCTTTGATATTTTGATAATATGATTTGTTTTGCATTCTATAACTGGCTCATGTTTACATACTGGTATATGTTCATTGCTTACTACTTGTTGATAACTCATCTACTTACATTCAATATTGCAGATGATTTTGATGGTTCAGCCGTGAGTCAAGAATAGGAAGCGTGGACAAGACTAATTAGGCATAGTAGATTAAGTACCAAAGGGTACTAAAGATTGTTTGATTAAGTACCAAATGGCATAGTAGATTGGATTTTCGTTGAGTTGATATTTTGGATGTTGATACTTTTATTTGAGACTTTGGAGCTGTTGATTTATTTTGTCAGAATGTTCCCTTGATGTCCTTGTAGAGGAACATGCATGTTTGGTTAGAAAAAATGTGATTATGCTTTATGGAGTCTTTGGAGTATATTTATGTATAGTTAGATGATGTTTTTGAAGTGACAGAAAGTAACTTCCTGATCCTCCAAGTACGGGATGTTACATACATTGTATGCAAATATATATAGTTGATCTAAGTTCTCCAAAATGGGAGATAATCCCTTTCTAGAGTTTGCAGCTTTATAGTGAAACAATTCACCCAATGATTAGATTTCTTGGTTATTGTATGTTCGTTAACTAATTTGCAACAACCACTACAACAAAGAAGACTTTTTGGGACGATTTTGCTTTGGAATGAAATGAAAATTGTCCTAAAAAGTGAGATTTAGGGACAAATTTCAGATTTTGTGCAAAAAAATGATGGAAGAACACAACCGTTCGAACACGTTTAAACGGTATAGTTAGGGATGAAATATTTTGTCCCTAATAATGAAACCGTTCGAATGTAATGTTTTAACGTTTGGACGGTTAAATTTAATCGTAATTTAACCGTCCGAACTTACATTTTGGCGCGTTAAGTAAAATTATTGTAGCGGGAAATTGCTTTACCGTTCGAACGTACAATTTTTACCTTTAGAATGATGAATCAGCACTGTTCGAACGTAAATTTTGGAGCGTTAAGTAAAATTATTATATCGGGAAATTACTCCACCATTCGAACGTACAATTTTCACTATTCAAATGATGAATCAGCACTGTTCGAACGTACATTTTAGCGCGTTAATTAAAATTATTATAACGGGAAAATGCTCTATCATTCGAACGTACAATATTCACCGTTTGAATGATGAATTAGCACTGTTCGAACGTTATTTGTAGGGTTCGAACAATGATCATATGTTTTTGTTTAGAGAATTATATTATAAGAAATTTATTAATTAAATAATACGAATAATATAAATCAATAATTAGTTTAGAAAATGTAAAATAATACTAATTCATAATTAAATACTGAATTTACAAAACACTAAATATTGTCCATTCTAAAAATAAAGAAAATAAATAAATAAAATATAGAAAGTATTAAGACCCCAACTCTTTGCATACTTTCTCGACTGTAGCTAAGCGTTCCTCTATCTATGTCAGTCGAATACTGATGGTGAGTTGCAGACATGGCATCAAGCTTTATACATAACTCAGAGATGCTAGCAGTAATCTCTATATGAAACTCAGACACAACAGAATGAACCTCCATACGCATTGCATCGATCACCACTAATGTCTGTCCGCTGATCGCTGCACGCACGATCTCAGCCATCGCCTCAAGAGTAGCGCTATGTACTGATGCCTCGACCTGTCTAGATGTCTCAGCGTCCACTACTCTATGATCTCCTGGCTATGCATCTCTATGAGGATGAACCCGGTCTGGAACATGTCCACGAAGACGCAGTCTCAAGTGTCCCGTGCTGTGTGAGAGGGTGGTGCTATTGATCGATCCCATCGGCTCCCGTTTACGCTCGGCAACATCAGGCACGACATCGACAAATAGCAGAAATCGAGTGATCAGGTTCCCGAATGGCAGAATATCCGTCGAAATGTACCGGGACTCTGATCGAATCATATCGAATATATACCCCCACCAGGTCGATAGGAATACTACGAGCGACCTGTATCATAAATTTCGTCCGATCAATGCCAAGCTCTGTCTTATGCTGTCGAGGGTCAATATTGTTGGCGATTATTAAATTCAGGATCTTGAAGAAAGAAGATAGATCTGCCTGTTTGATGCTCTTCGTCCCGTCATATGGGGGAGCATCTGGACCAACAACCAAATCCAATCCCTCACCTCATGATCAGCAAGGGTATCGACCTCATCTGTATAAACTGGTGTCTTCAGCTATCTCCTCCTCAGCTGAAGGATCAAATTCTCTAGGCACCACGTTCGGATATACATCTGGCAGCCTAGGAATATCGAGATGCTCAGCAAGTCCATCCCGTGAAAATACAACTGGAACTCTTAGAACAGAGATCCTGTATGCCCCTCCGTCATTTGGGCTGGTACTACCGAGCTCTCTATAGAACTCAAAAACAATGTCAATATAGGAAACGGTCTCCCATGATTCCTCCTGCTCATCTAAGATAGGTCCTCAACCACGATCGCTGAAGACTGATGGCAGGGAATGAACCTCCCAGACAAGACTCTGGAAGTTAGAAAGCTTCACTTGTCGCTCTAGTGAAACAGTACTCTCCCTGCCTGGACTGATACTAGTTTCAGTTGTATTGCATCGCTTACATTTCACCTTAGAAGAAGACATTTTAATCAATCTGAAATTTACAATTAAAGAGCTTATCAATACAATATTAACGATAAAAATATAATAAATGACTAATCACTAAATTACATACGAATAATAATTTAATAAAGTGAGACATTGTGAACAACAAAATTTTATAAAAATAATATCACATTATTTAATATTAATTAGATTAATATTAATAGAAATTAAATATTTAACAAAATGTGATAAATTTTATATTAATTTAATTATAATATAATATATATTCTCGTTAAGATTTAATAGAACTACAATATGGAATAAAAATAACGATTCACTAATATTACTAAATTTAATTATACCGTTTGAATGCCTAAAATAGTGCTCGAACGGTATGTAAACCTGTTTGGCTTGTATAGTTCGAACGTATAAAACAATGGTCGAATGGGGTACTGTTTGAACATCTAAAACAATGTTCGAACAGTTAATTAATAAACTTGTTTAGTTCGTGCCATTCGAACGGTATGCGAATGGAACTCAGCAACGACGCTGAGTCGACTCAGCCATTGAGATCCATGGAATCGAAGGATTCCATGGATTTTTCAACAAAGTAATACAAAGAGACTTAAATAAACCTTCATACAATGGATTTAAACAAATCTACGGTGAGTATTCATAGATAAATTGATTTATCCTAATTTAAACAAATAATCCATCAAAAACCTAAATTTAAACGGTAAAATGGTTAGAAAATAGCATACTGGTGCTTAGAGGAAGAGGCTTCGACTGGGTACTATTTGCGGCGGCGGCGGCTTTAAACGGCGGAGATGGACATTTATGTTGGAGAAAACGACGTTTTGTGAGTGGTTCGGTGTCCGTGAAAATGACCATCCGCGACAACTTATATATGCAAGACCGTTCGAACGGTTAAATACGTTCGAACGGTTTACGTCAATTCATTTAAATACTATACTAATATATTAACATATTATATTTTAGTTATAGTTTAATTAGATGACACTATATATGATAATATATATATGTTATCTATAGTCTAATATATTAACATATTATATTTTAATTATAGTCTAATCTGATGACACTATATATGCTAGTACTATAGATGACACTATATATGATACTATATATATGTTACATATAGTCTAATATATTAACGTAATATATTTTAGTTATAGTCCAATTAGATGACACTATATATGATACTATATATATGTTATCTATAGTTTAATATATTAATATATTATATTTTAGTTATAGTCCAATTAGATGACACTATATATGCTAGTACTATAGATGAGACAATATGTTGATACTATGGAGAGGTTTGGATTCAAAATCCAGCTCAACTCATTATTACAACTTTTTCAAAATCTCACACAAAATATAATAAACAATTTCACTTTTTCAAATCTCAAAACAACTTTCTCAAATTCCCACACCAAATATAATAAATAATTCAAATTTTATTCTACTATTCACAAACCATCTCAACCCATCTCTGAATCAAAACCTCTCTATATATATGTTACTTATAATTTAATTAGTATGATATTATATATTCATATATACTTTACTATAATATAATATATAATATGCTCGATTATATATTATAATACGATATTACTATGTTACTAAACTATAGTATCATCTAATATGTCTATATATATTTGTTGTTATTTTATTTAAAGGTATAGTGTAAAAAAAATTTATTAATTAACACTTATCAAACCGTTCGAACTGCTAATAATAAGAGTTCGAACGGTTAATACCAGAGCAGGAATGCATCCATTACCGTTCGAACCTACTATTTATACGTTCGAATGTGAGAATTTAGGAAGGAAATTTTTGCCACTTCATAGTTTCACGTTCGAATGGTTAGTAAATAACCGTTCGAATAGGAAATGTTATGCAAATACACGACAGAACCTCACAATCTCCCTCTCCTCCCACAATCCACTCTCAGTCTCTTACGAACCAGAGCCCCTTCGCGAACCAGCGCCATTCTCCCTCAATTTAGCCCCCAAACTCAAAAGAGTTTTCATCTCACTCAATTATTCTCGGATTAATTCATTATTTTTACTATTTTTTGGGGAGCTCCTTTGCATTGGGTACACGGTATATAGTCTAATCTCCTTGCCTTTTCATCTCCCAAAATCCAGGTATGCTTTTTATATTTTCATTTTGGTTTCAATATGATATTTTGCAATGTTGAAAATTTGTATGCTCTTGATATTGTTGTTTATGTTGTTGTGAGTTCATGATTAATGGGGTTTTCCGTTGTTGAAGAGGACTAAAATCCAGAATGAACCCGTTCGAATGGTTTAGGCTTATCGTTCGAATGAGTATGTTATGTTTGAACATAGCTTAGCACTGTTTGAACAGAAACTATACATCAATGTATTTACAATTAGAAATTAGAATATATAAAGATAGTTGTCAATAATGATTATTTAAAAATAGTTTAAAAATACTTAAACTAAATAAAAATACAAATACTTAATACTAAATCTTTAAATTAAAATACAAATAGTTAAAATTTATCAATACTTAAATAGTTAATTCTAAATTTAATAAAATGAAGGAAGGAACGATGATATTTTGTCACATCCTGCTGACTCCCAGGTGTGGAAGGAATTTGATCAAGAACACCCATGGTTTACTAAGAATCGCGTAATGTGCGACTTGTGTTGGTAATAGATGGATTTAATCCGTTTGGAAACATAAATACTAGTCATAGTATTTGGCCAGTTGTACTTATGCCGTATAATCTACCACCGTAGAAGTGTATGAAAGATCCATATTTCATGATGAGTTTGCGCATTCCAGGTCTGAGATCACCGGAAAATGATATAGACATACACTTACAGCAATTGATTGCAGAATTAGATTTGTGGGAGAATGGGGTTGTCACATTTGATTCATCCATAGACAAGTGTTCAAGATGCATGTTGTGGTGTTATGGACAATAAATGATTTTTCTGCTTATGAAAACTTGTCAGGTTGGAGTACTAAGGGGAAAATGGCATATCCAACTTGTAACAAACTTATCAAATCTGAATGGCTTACATACGGGAGGAAATTATGTTTCATGGGTCATCGTTGATTTTTACCTGGTGACCATAGATGGAGTGGAAATTCTAGAATGTTTGATAGAACTGTTGAATGGGGCCAACCTCCACCATATTTTTCTGGCGAATATGTACTTGCACAATTTATAGATGTTGGTTGTAATGAATTTGGTAAAAAAAAATGAAAGAGAAAACAAGTTACGAATGAGTTGAATTGGATAAAGAAGAGTATATTTTTCGAACTCCCGTACTGGTTGAAGTTAGAATTGCGGCATAGTCTTGATGTTATACATATTGATAAAAATATCTGCTAATCCGTATTAGGAACATTGATGTCAATTGAAGGACAAACAAATGATACATTAAACTCACGGAAGGATTTGAGGCGGTTAAGATTAAGACGGAAAATGCAATTGCAAGAAAGTGGTTCGTTTGTCTACATGCCGATTGGGTGGTATACATTATCAAGGAACGAAATGGTTACATTTTGTGAGTGACTAATGAAGATTAAATTACTGGACGGTTATGTCTCGAATCTAACAAGGTGTATGAGAACAAATGATTGGAAAATAACTGGATTAAAAAGTAATGATTGTCATGTCTTCTTACAGCGTATCTTGCCTATTGGTATCCGTGGGTATTTGACGAGAGATGTGCGCGTGGCTTTGACTGAGTTTGGTGCATTTTTTAAAGACTTATGTGCTACGACGTTGAATGTAGAAGCTTTTGATCGAATGAAACAGGAAATTGCCATAATATTGTGTAAGTTAGAAAGTATTTACCAACCATAATTTTTCGACGTTATGGCTCACCTGGCCGTTCATTTGCCACGTGAGGCTCGACTTGTAGGACCAGTTCAATATAGATGGATGTATCTCATTGAAAGATTTCTTGGAAAGTTGAAATGTACAGTGGGTAATAAGGCCCGCCCAGAAGGATCAATTGTAGAAGTATATATTGACGATGAGTGGCATACCTTCTGTTCCAAATATTTCCACGGAGTTGACACTCGGTTTGATCAGCCAAAAAGAAACTTTAACATTGATCGAGCAAGACAACGGAATGTGTTTTCTGTGTTTTCCCAACAAGTAGGTCCAATTGGTGCAGTGTGTGGTTATGACTTGTGTGGAAGAGAGTTCGAGAAAACTCAGTGGTACGTGCTGAACAATTGCCCTGAGATAGAGAACCATTTGAAGTAAGTTATAACTTTTTCTTAATTTAAATTCGCTCATTTACTTTAAAAAAATTCTAAGAATATAAAAGATTTATGGTAATCATCAATTTCAGTGATCATATTAATGTGCTCAAGGAACTGGGAGTAAATGATATAAATTAGAAACAAGAAGAGAAGTTCCCGAGATGGTTTGAAGAACGGGTAATGACATTACATATGCTTTACTCAATAACCAATGAAAAAATATTGATTTAGATTTTGATATAATATATGTTTTACTCAATATGTAGGATGTACAAATGCATGCAAATAATCCAAATGATATATTGGATGAACTGTATGCATTAGCCCGTGGCCCATCGAGACGTGCTGCTCGATATTCTGTATGTATTTCTCGGAAAAGTAGGTATCACACAATGGATCGAGATTGTTAAAGGAAAAGAAAAAATAGTGGTGTCCTAGACAAAGGAAGTCATGATGGAGAAAACATTGATTTCTATGGGGTTATTGTCAATATAATTGGAATGAAATATTTGGGAGAGCTTGCGGTGTATCTATTTAAGTGTGATTGGTAGGATTTGAGCAATCCTCGAACTTGAGTCCGTGATGGTGAATATTTTTTTAGCGTTAATACATCAAAAAAATGGTATGAAGATGATCATTTTATTTTGGCATATTAAGCATCTCAAGTATTCTACTTAGATGACCCGGGGTTAGGAAATCAATGGCGAGTAGTACAAAAATATTCTCCAAAAAATATATATGATGTTATCCCTCAAGCGGAAGGACAAGATGAAGAAGAAGATGACCCATCTACTCAAGAAGCATACCAAGAGAGTCAACCTGCCTTAAATTTGTTTGTGAATTTGAGCCAGTATGAGATGATTTCATTAAATAGAGTAGATATTGAGGCTAAAATTGTTGATGCAACAATTGAGGAAAATGTTGAATCATCTGAAGTATCTACAAATGATGAGAGCGAATTGTCAAATGAAACTGATACAGATTATGATTGACCAATTATGTGTTAATATTACACTTGATGACAAATATTTTATTTATTGAATGTATCAGTAGTTTGAAATTATGCCACCAAAGAGGAAGGAAGTTCGCAATCCTTCTCCACCTGTTTCTTGCTCTCTTTCAGACTCACCATTAGAGATTGACTATACAGAACAAGGTAAAAATCTAATACTCATAAAAGTTATTAATTAAGGTCCTATAATTGACATATAATAGAGATTTATTACAATGTTATATTTTATAGACTCTACAGTACAATCTCGTCAAGGTCGAGGCACCACTAGAAGGGTGATGTTGGAAAAATATCGTAAGGTGGGTAAGATCAAGGTTAACATTCCTGACGAACATACCGAAGGTAAGGACAACTAGCAGCTTGGCTTGCATCGCATGTGGGTGCTCTTACATGAACTTATGCACCTTTGGCAACGACTTCATGGAAGAAAGTCTCCCAAGAAGTTAAAGAGCTTATCATAAAGCGTTATTTGGTTATGTTTAAAACATTGATTTAGTAGAATAAATTTCTATATTTTACTTAAATTTAGAATATTATAAATGATAATATGTTTGTAACTATTTTTTTAAAGATAATTTTGAATTAAATTTTGGTCGGAGAGAGGAGCGTAAGACTGTGGAAGAGCTTATGGGTAATACGTTTTGCAAATATAAGGTGAGGTGTCATGAGCATTATAATAAGTTTGAGAAGAAGAAAGATGCACGCCAACATCCTTTTCAGGATGTTCGACCTTCTGAGTGGAAAAAACTTTGTAACATGTTTGAGGATCCATCATATCAGATATAATTAAATTTAATTATTTTACTTGTCCTATTTGTCATTTCGCTTCATAATATTTTCAATTTCTTTGCAGGAGCGAAATTCTATAAACAAAACAAATAAATCAAATTGAAGATTAATCATCATACAGGCTCAAGATCTTTCCATCGCCTCTCTAAGAAATTGGTATTGCTATTTTTTTTATTTGATACAGTTAATTATTTGGATGAATCATAATGACTTTATATCTTAACACATTTATTGTAGCAAGATTCAGATACCAATTATGATCTTACAAAATTATATGCTGCATCGTATATTGATCGTAATGGTTGTCCTATGTGCTGAATCTGCGTCAGATCAAAATTCCTCAACAAGTGATATTGATATTTTTACACAAGTCTTGGGTCAACGTTCAGGATATTTGAAGGGTTTGGGTAGCTGTGTAAAGCCTTCTCCCTCTTCCTCTTCTTCCGGGTTTGCATCTTTGACTTCTATAGTGCTAGAGAATGCGAATTCCAGAATCGAAGAATTGACTACAAGGCAGCATGAATTAGAGGCTCAATTGGCAAAAGAAGCAGACATGGATATGCGTCTCAAACAACATGAAGAACAACAAGAAGAGTTTAGAAGACAGATGCAACTCCAAATGCAGCAGCTTATGCAATAGTACAGGCCTCCAAGCAACTGATGGTTTTTTGCGTACAGATTTTGGGATTATTTATTTATGTACAAACAATGCCAGTCTCGCGATTATTTATTTAGTTCGCACTTATTATAAAACTTTTGTGAGTATTAAACAGTTTCTAATGTATTTTTTCAAATATTATGAATGTCTATTTGGTTTTTTATTATTGAGTTTAAATAAAATAGTTATCGTTCGAACGACTACATAACGTTCAAACAATCACATAATGTTCGAACACCATTTATTTTCGTAGCGTTCGAACGTTCACATAATATTCGAATGCCATTTATTTTTGTAGTATTTGAACTTAACTTCTACCATTTGAACGCTTATACCATTCGATCTGCCCCTTTAACGTTCTAATGGAAAGCTAAATTTATACCGCTCGAATGTGTGTATAATTTATTTTTGTTTGAACGTATTTTGCAATCGTTCAAACAATTAATCCTGTTCGAACGTAAAATTGTAACCGTTCGAATGATATTCTGGGATGAATTTCAACCATGACAAAAGAAATTCCCGTCCGAACGGTTTCCTTCAAATTCATCCCAAAAGATATTTTTTTAGACGAAATGGTGATTTTCGTTCCAATATATCTTTTGGGACAGTGTTGTTGGAACGAGCTCGGGACGAATTTTTTTCGTGACTATAATTTGGGACGAAAAATTTTGTCACTAAAGAGCCTTTCTGTTGTAGTGAACATGGCTGAAAATGCGTAGGGCAAATATTGTAGGTTTTGCTTAATCTGAGTTATAAGAAATAATACTTCATTAATTGACAAGTGCATGGCTACGTATATAAGAGTACTGTGCACATGATTCTTAATTGTTTTCTAATGTTTGTGCCGACCTGTTAATTATGTGCAGTATGCATATTATATTAAAATCATAATATATATATATATATATATATATATATATTCCCTCCTTTGAGGTAAGAGATAGCTAGCTAGCGCACGTACCCCATTTGGAATCCTATGTTTCTTAGCTATAATTTACTAATATATATAGGATATTAATTAACTAATTAAAATAAGTTGGAAGCTGGTAACCACAAGCCACGCAAGTTAACATGGAATTTACAACCTATAATATTCTTGTACGTGATTGACCTAATTTTAAATCAAGAGTAAGTAGTACTTCTGATATTTTTCCAGATCAGACGCCCCGGCCGGGCACCGAACATGATCATTATCTATAAATAAGTGCACTTTTGGCCTTTCAATGGCCGGAAGATCAGTACTGCATGGGAATCTCATTAAATATATGTATTTGAAGCTTAAATTAGGTCGAAGACAGCTCGAATTATAAGCCAGAAAATTAAAATAAAAGTGGTCCCCTAGCTTACTATAAGTACTGATCTAGCTATCAACTGCATGCATTGGCAATTAGATTTTAACACATTACAAAAAAACTGTTTATTTGTGATCAGTTATTTCTTGTGAAAATGATTATTTCATACTAAAATGAGTTTGTTTCTATCACAAATAGTTATTCTCGTCATAAATAATCCGTCACAAATGCTCATTTTTCTTTTAATGACATGAGAAACTTCAAATTAATTAGTCAGTTCCATTTTTTAAGGCAAAATACATGTAGAAAATCCAATCACCTATATATATGCAGTTGCTTCTAATAAGTATTATAAATGGATTCATTTAAAGAATGGTTTTTTTTTTCCCTTTACAATACTTGATCAGTACCACTATTAATGGGCAAAAATAGAACAATGTACAATATCTTAATTGACAATAGGGATCCCTTTTGTGCATGTCAATTGCATGCACAAACAAAATCTTTCTGAGGCAGATCAGTTTCAATCAACTCTCTCTCTCTCTCTCTCTCTCTAACAATCATCATGTATTAATCATATAATATTTTACAACAACTTATAACCAATGTACGTCATAGTGTCATTTCATCAAAAAGTCGTAAAAGAGATATTATATATTGTGTATTATTACTGATGATCTCCTGTTTTTGTTGTTGTATATGTGTTTAAACATAGAAGGGATCTTTATCCCACGAATCTTTGACTCGATCTCCACTTATAACAGATCGAAGCTAGCTAGCCCTACATTCTTCAACAGGAAAAAAGTTGAAAAGAAAAGGAAAGAGAGATGTGATCTTGAGTATCACATCCTAGTAAAATAGCGTACATGATTGAAGTAGTTATATATCATCCTAAAGAAAAGAAAATCTAATCCCCAGTTTTCGTGGTAACTTATGACTTACTACCAAAAAAAAAAAAAAAAAAAGTTTATTTGTGGCCAAGTATTTCTTACGAAAATGATTATTTTCTATTAAAATGAATTTATTTTCATCATAAATAGTCATTCTTGTAGTAAATAATTAGTCATAAATGCTTTTTTTTTTTTATAGCAACCCCAAAAAGAAAAGTCCGCATAATATTGAAAACAAAAAACAGATCGTTGAAGAAATTCCAAGATTTAAAAAAATAAAAAAATATATATATCTAGCTCAATTAATCTAGAATTTCTTTTCTCTTGAGCATGCTTGATATGAATAAGAAGGCAAAATAGACCATCGATTGCTACAAAGCCTAGAAGTAAATAATTACAAGATCGAAGACCCTTTTTTAAATAAATAAATGAATAAAGCAGATCGACCTTGATCCATTTGCCATTGTTTTATGAAGCTACCAAATGTTCTCATGTGGCTTTGCAGAAACTCCTGAAAGTTTCCTGAGATACTTCACATGATGATCGAGTATTGATAGGCAAATCTCTGGCTCTTAAGCTCAAAGAAGCACTAATTAAACAGCCAGTCGTTTGAAGGAGGGAGGCAGAAACAAATTAATAATATATATAATTAAATGGAACAACAGACAGTAATGCAGATATATATGCTTGATTATTCTAGCTCATGATCTGATATATGTTGATCACGAATATATAGATTGGTCATGAGGGTTTTAAACCATGCAGTAGTACTGACGGATCGAGTAGTAATTAAGTAGTAGTAGTTGTACGTTGCGCATGCAGAGCAGCAGCGTGCATCTCGGGGCACATGAACTTTGGATCGGATGGACAGCGAGGACTGTGCTCAATGTCACGAGGAAACCCTATTTGTTTATTTTTATTTGAAATCAAGTGGGGGCTGTTTCTTCAGAACTAGAGCTTGGAATGGGTAGAGTTTGTAACTTTTGAGAGTCCTCCAAGAAAGATACACAGTGATCTTCATAACTCATGCTTGCTTTCTGTACTTTAAAATCAATATATTATAATAACCCAAAGTACTATATATCTTCGTGTTTAATTTCATGCATTCTTTATTTAATCGTCGAATCTCCGTATATATATATATATATATATATATATATTCATACACACACACATATACACACCTACGTCGTCGGTACTGAAGGATGAGAGCTTAGATAATAGAAAGGATAGCTTTACAAAAAAGGCTAACGGACGGTCAAAGTTAACTGACGAAGCACCGACCATGCAAGTTGTGTAGATATATGTAGGGTATTGATCAAACGAAGATCGACAGGACCAATTATCGTAACTCATGACGTAATGTACGTAGGGTATATTTTTATATAAGAACGAGAGATCGATATATATCATTGATCAGAATGATCAATGATTTGCATTTAAAATAGTTCTTAATTAGAGCATATACTTAATTGGTAAGCCTCTCTCTCTCTCTCTCTCTCTCTAGTTGATCCTCAACATCCAGCTTTTTATGACAGCATCATAACTTCTTCCTTCATGTTTACATTTTATTTGAACAAACACCATTACATTAACGTAACTGATCTCCACCATAGATATATCGGTGATCATGGTGTAAATGGAGCTAGCTAGCTCGGTAGGTGTAAGTCTGTAGTTATGCTCGAACAAGAACAGCTAGCAGTTTGTAGCTATATAGCTAGGCGATAGAGTTTCCATGTGTTTGCATTCATAACAAGAGGTGAATTAGAACAAGAGGTGAGTTAAAATGATTTTAGATGAGTTACATAAAATATTATTAGAATATTATTTTAATGTTAGAATATTATTTTAATATTATTATTATTTTAGGATTTGAAAAAGTTGAATTGTTTATTATATTTTATGTGGAAATTTGAAAAATTAGTTAGAATGATGAGATGAAATGAGTTGATGTGAGTTTCGAATCCAAAGGGGAATTTAAAAGAGTTGGATTAGGTTCCCTAAAAATCTTGTCAAAATTGTATGGCCTAAACTAAGGAATCACTGTTTGCAGAAATTGTTGAGATTGAGAAAAATGCAAACAGAGAGAGAACTTTGAGAAAAACTCTGAGATTAGAGTTTCTTTATAAAAATTGAATACATCTTCTGAAGCCCAAAAGCTGGGCTAAGGAAAAAGAGACAAAATTACAACTATGACCAAATAATAAAATATGGAATAAAATAAGTATCATGACGAGAAAATCTTGCTGAAAATCTAGAATAAAACTGTTCTTCAAAATAAACATTACTATAAAAGAAAAATAACCAAAAGTGAATAAATAACTAAAACTGGCAATACAGAGGGAAAAACAGATGATTTTGGGCTCGAAACAGGGACCACCAGGCATAGCTAGTGATAACGACGTGCACGCCAAATAGTGTTTTCTGAATTGGGATCATATGTGCGATTCGGATACCCCTAGCCAAAATTATGGCTAAAATACTGGTACATGCGCAATATCGCTCTCATTTTCTCGCCAACCGAGGAATGTCGTTCCTCACGCAGCCAATGCATCTTTTCTCACTGGTTTTGGGTTGATCTACTTTCTCGAGGTAGTCCAATGCTATTAACATCAGATCATCTGCCAGCTCAATATCATCATACTTGGATCCCCCTCATCAAATACCACAACTAGAGGTGAAACAAAAACCGATGAACCGGTAAACCGGATTGAACCGGTGGATTTGGTCCGGTACTGGGTTTGGTTCGGTTTGGTACTAGCTTCATTTTTCTAAAAATCGATTAAAATCGGTCCAGTTTTAGTTTTCTTTTTTCTAACACCGGATCGAACTGGTTCATATATATATTTTAATTTTTTATATTCTATAAAATATTTTTTATATGTTTTTTTATATTATATATAATTATATATAAAATAAATTTGTATTATATGATAAATTACTAATTACTATAATATTAAATTTTAAAATCCTATATAGTATATTATAAAATCCTATTATAATATACTATATTATATTATATATTATAATATATCACTATAGTCTATAATATAATTATAATATATATTATAATATACTACAATATATTATCACTATATTATATATACTATATAATAAACCAGAAAAACCAAACCTAACCGGACTGGAACCGGTAAAACTGGAAGTACTGGTTTAGGAGTGTGACTGGTGCGGTATCGGTTTTTCAAATCTCAAAACCAGTATATACCAATTTAGTTCTAAAATATGTCCAAAACCGGACCAAACCGGATCATTTATACCCCTATCCACAACTAACATTCATTACTTTCCTAATTTGTGATGAATTAGGGTGCATGGTGTGAGAAAAAAATAAAAAAAAGACAACACAACTAGAATATCATATGGGGCTAATATATACGACTAGATTATGAAAGAGATTAATTAGGAGGTTGAAATCGTGGTTAAAGAAGTTGAGAGTAGTTTAGGGGTCAAATCAGCAGCCTAAAAGTTAGTCGAAAGTCAAGTTAAGAGATATTGCTAAGAAGAGATAAGGAAAAACAATCAGTCTCCAAAAAAGAAAACTCTTCACAAGACAAGTTAGATTCAATCATTTCAAGAAAATAGATCTCTGTATAAGGATCAGGTCCTCGATATAAAGTCGAAAGTCAAGCTAAGAGATATGGCTAAGAAGAGAAGGAAAAACAATCAGACTCCAAAAAAGAAAATACTTCACAAGACAAATTGGACTCAATCACTTCAAGAAAATAGACCTCTATATAAGGAGCAGGTCCTCACAAATCTAACAAGATCTCTCCACAGAAGCTCCCTATGTACAATCTTCACTACATATAGTGACTCCAAAGGATCTCCACTAAATTTCTCTATTGTATTAAGAGATAAGTGAGTCATGAGAGATTGTAAAATTACCAATCATAGTGGATTTCGCCCTGAAACAGCCAGTGAACGTAGGCATTATGTCGAACCACGTAAATTCATGTGTCTATATTTATTTAATTTTATTCGCTTATTTATTATTTATCATATGGATGAACGTGAAGAGCACCGTATCGAAACATGAATTACCATCGTGAGCTGAAGATGATTTTCTCCTCCCTTCCCGCCTGTTGTGCAAATTAATGTATTAATAGTTGGCACCTCGGGATCGACTAATCTTCTACACTAGAATTGGGAAAATGATATTTTTCGACTCACGAGATCTTCTCTAGAGAATATCATATAAGTTCCCCAACCTTGCACCTATTATTTTATTTTCGTCAATGCTGTTAGAACAGATTAGGGACCAATTTTTAAAATTTATTCTGCAGATTATTGATTTGAAGATTCTCAATGCCTTCTTGTTGATGAAATCGACCTTAAGAATCACGGGCATCTGTAGGGGTCAAATCAGTAGCATAAACGTTAGCCTCGAAATAAAGCCGAAAGTCTAACTAAGAGATAAGACTAAGAAGAAATAAGAAAAGACACTCAGACACCTAAAAGGAAAATGCTTCACAAAGCAAGTTGGACTCAATCACTTTAAGAAAATAGACCTCTATATAAGGAGCAAGTCCCTCACAAATCTCACAAGATCTCTCCACAGAAGCTCCCTACGTACAACCTTCACTACATATAGCAACTCTAAAGAATCTCCACTAAATTCCTCTATTATATTGAGCGATTAGTGAGCCATGAGAGATTGTAAAATCACCAATCATAGTGAATTTCACCCCAAAGAACTAGTGGACGTAGGAATTATGCCGAATCACGTAAATCCATGTGTCTTTATTTATTTACTTTTATTCGCTTATTAATTATTTATCATATGGATGAACGCGAAGAGCACCATATCAAAACACGAATCATGGTCATGAGCCGAAGATGATTATTTCCTCCCTTCAAATTTGTTGTGCAAATTAAGACATTGACAAGTAGCAGCTAGCTAGCTCATGGAAAAATATCTATAGGTGCTATATAAGTTGTCAAACTCATTATTTATGGCATGCAATAGAATATATTGACAGTTAGCGAATAAGGATGTCAAGAATCGCTATAATTATATAATATAAATGGGATAATATCAGGCACTTTTTTTTTTTTAAGAAGAGCCGGTAGCCACACACATAGCGGCCCCATCTCAAGTTTATTAATATGCCCTCACTTATGGCGGATGAAAACCGTGGTAACATCATTACACTTGGGGGCTTACAGGATAAAACGCTATGAACTAACTCAAAACCAAGTGTCAAAATAAGCCAAAACCAAAACAAATTCTAACAAGCCTAAGCCAAACGCAACTTACCAACGTGAATGCAAATCAGCATAGATATAGCTTATTCTGAAGACCTAAGACCTCAAAAAGGGCAAACCTAATCTATCCACCTGTAAAATACCTTTGAGCTTCCACGGAACATCATCAAAATTTCTCCACGTACCAGACTGATGATTCGAAGCCATACGAGCAAGAAAATCAGCTCCTGAATTTCCTTCTCTATAAACATGGTTGGTCTTGACTTGCAAACCCGACAAGACCTCTTGGATTTCATCCCAATAGTCTTCAAGATACCATATGCCACATCTCCTTTTTGCCAACCAGTTAACAAGAAGTAAAGAGTCAAGCTCAATCTCAATTCTTTGCAAACCCACCTCCTTGCAGTGTTTCAACCCATAATAAAGAGCTAATAGTTCCGCTATATTATTAGAGCCATGAGCCAACTCCTTAGCAAAAGCCAACCTCAAATAGCCCTGATCATCCCGAATAAGGCCCCCCGCCCCCATGCACCCTAGATTGCCGAACGAACTCCCATCAACATTCTACTTAAACCACCCCCTATTTGGCTTACACCACTTTACCAAACAAACTGGCTTACGTAAAGGAGCTTTAGCGGGAATTGAGAAGGCCTCCAATATTCTATCATCACTATTATCCAAGTTTTTACTCACCCTCAAACGTAATCCTACCCATGCAATTGCCACTTTGATCGCACTCCACAACGACTGCACAAAACCATGTTTCCCTTCCATACGAGCCTTACATCGTCACACCTAAAGAGACCACGTTAAAACAATGGGAATCAAACCAAGCAGAGTACCGTTTTGGGATGAATGTGAGGCTTGTCGAAACTAAAGCTTCATAGTATTCTTCCAAGGCCTGGATGGGTCATAAGGCATCCCCAAACTCAAAGATGCCTTGCGCCAAATTTCCACTGCTAAAGTACCTGTGGCTAGGACATAATCCTGGTTTTTCAGACAACCCCGTACACAACATTCACATAATTTAGGAACCACTGGAATGCCTAGCTCTTTAATACACGCATCCACACTTAGGCAAAAATTAAAATCTTTCCACATTATAACTGAATACTTCTTTGGTAGTGCAGAATGCCAAATCCAACAAGCCCATTTTGTTTTTAGGGCCCTAACATGAATACATTCTCAAGCCAACTTCGAGGAAAAAATATCAAGCAACATGACAACAAATTAACTATAACTTTACTTCCAAATATTAGAATTGTCCACAACCAACTAGCATATAGTTCTGGACATGTTTTAAGTTAGTTTTACAATGACTAAACTTCTACCCGATGAGTTGCACTTGAGGGCGACTTCTTTACAATTCGAGAAGATCTACTGATGCAGAAGCATTTAATCATCATGTTTAACATATATATAGGTCTTCATGACTCATGAGTACTTACATGCATTACTAATGATGACGATAGAATATATATATATGTACGTTATCAGAGAATTAGTTCATCAAGGATATACACATAAAAAGTTTGTTGGAAATTGGAATTTGACTTAATTAATTGAAGCAATATCGCACGTGCATGCACATGACACTATAAGTGTTTTTCGTTTTATGGGTTTTAACTTTTAAGACAACGACATTAATTTCAACATATATATATATATATATATATATATATATATAATATATTAATGAATATGTTAATTAACCTTAATTTCAAAGCTTGACGAAGGGGCGCATCATGAGTAATATTATATATCTAATATTATTTGAATTAACTAGAGAGATAATGTAATTTGAATTATAATTAATTACCTCACACCCAAAACTTTTATTTTTATTTTTTGGGTATTTTTATTAATATCTGTTAATTGAACTGCATGCATGGGAAAATTAGTTCCGATCGAGCTAGCTAGGGGGCATCACACTACAACAAATTTGAGATTTTAGGACGAAATTATTTAGGGACGAAAAAATTTTCATCCCTAAAAGTCATTTTTTGGGACGAAATTTAAATTTCGCCCCAAAAAATCGATGAATTTAGAAAATCGTTCGAACGTCAAAATAACCGTTCGAACAATATTTTCTGTGACGAATTAAATCGTCTCAAAAAATTTTTACCGTTCGAACATAAAAAAATACGTTCGAACAGTAAAATTTGGCGGATAATTACTTTATTATGGCGGGAAAAGTTCAAAAACGTTCGAATGATAATTTTTTGTGTTCGAACGGAAAATATTTGGTGGCAAATCCTGGCGGGAATGTTTCTAAACCGTTCGAACGGAATATATTTAGTTAGAACATATTCAAGCACCACATTTATACATTCGAAAGTATAATATTAATCTCGGTACGAAACTCCAAAAATAAAAAATATCTATCATATATACAAATTCATTAATTAATTTTATGTAATTAATTTTAAAATATTTTAATGATTTCTTTTACGTTAAATAAATTTTTTAGTTAAATAAATATTATCAACTACATATATATTAATCAACCAAATAAAGTAAATTATCAAAATGCCATATATATTGTTCATAATTATAACAAAAGAAAATATAAATAAAAGATAAAAACTACTGTGATGCGAGGTCTCTACACACATCCTCGACTGCAGCTAATTGTGTCTCTACCTGTGTCAGTCGAGTACTAACTGTAACCTGAGTTGCATTATTGGCATTAATCGCTGTACGTAACTCATTAACCTCTGTACGTAACCCAGAGACGGTAGCCATAATCTCTGTACGCAACTCAGACACGGCAGTATGCACTGCATCAATCACTGCTGATGTGTGTACGCCGATCTCAGCACGCAATATGTCAGCCATCTCCTCGCGAATATGTGTGCGTGATGCCTCAGCCTGTGTAGATGTCTCACCAGCCGATACTCCAGTATCTCCCGGCTGCGCATCTCTCTGAATCTCAGCCCTGTCAGGAACAGCCCCACGAAAACGAAATCTAGAGTGTCCCGTGCTCCGTGATAGGGTGGTGCTGTTGATCGGTGCCATCGGAAATCGGGAACGCTCGGCAGGTTCGGACACAACCCCGGCATGTAGCAAAAATTGAGTGATGAGGATCCCAAACGGCAGTATATCTGTCGTAATGAACCGTGCCTCTGATCGGATCCTCTCAAATATATAACCAACGAGGTCGATCGGGATGCCACGAGCGACCCGTATCATAAATCTCGCTCGATCCATGCCGACCTCGGTCTTGTGCTGCCGTGGGTCAATATTGTTGGCAATGATCAAATTCATAATCTTGAAGAAAGAAGATAAATCTGCCTGCCTGATACTCTTGGAGCCATCGTACACTGGAGCATCTGGACCAACAATCAAATCTCTGACCTCGTGATCAGCAAGTGTATCGATCTCATCTGTGTAATCTGGTCCCTCGTCCTGAGACATAGCTGCATCACCTGAAGGACCAGACTCTCTAGGCAGCAGGTTTGGATAGGCATCAAGAAGCCTAGGAATACCCAGATATGCAGCGAGTCCGTCCGCTGAAAATATAACAGGAGCTCCTCGGACACAGATCCTATATGCCCCTCCATCGTCTGGGCTGGCAGCACCGAGCTCTTTATAGAACTCAGTAACGATCTCAATGAAGGAAACGAGCTCCATTCCTTCTTCTCGCTGATCTAAGATTGGTGCCCAACCACGATCATTGAATACTGATAGGAGAGAATGACCCTCCCATATAAGAGCGACAAAATCAGACAGTTTTACCTGTCGCTCAAGTAAAACTGTCCGCTCTCGAACTGTTTGGATGGAAGGTTCTCCTAATCTACCACGTTTACGGCCCCGATAAGACATTATTATGATCCTGAAATTTTAAAAATAAAATATACATTCAAGATTAGTGATAATTAAAATCTAATTACGACTAAAAGATTTACAATATTATATACTAATAGCAATTTAATAAATTAATTGATAGAACATATAATCAATTAAACGATGATTACAATTTAATAAGCTAATAAAATGTAAATGGATTGAATTTAACAATTAGCGTTCGAACGTCTAATTATATGGTCGAACGGACAATTAATGACGTTCAAACGTTTTAAACTTGTTCGAACGTACAGGTTTACTCGTTCGAACGGACTGGTTAATACAGTTCGAACGGACTGGTTAATACCGTTCGAACGGGAAACAGACCTAACTCGTCCATGGCTGAGTCAACTCAGCGGCCATGAAAACACTCAAAAAATAATCGATTCCGTGGTTTCTTCGACTAAAAACAAAGTACTCTTCATTTCTAAACATCCTACGATAGATTTATGATGTTCTACGGTAATTATTGATGAAAAAATCTAATTTAAAAAAAAAAACAAATAAAACCATAAAATTATCAAATAAACGGTAAAATGGGTTTAAAAATACATACCTTTGATTGGGAGGAAAAGTGATTGACGTATGTGCTGATCACGACGGCAGACGGCGGTGAATGTAGTGCGTTCAAACGTTTTCTCGCTTTTTCAAACGGTGGGGACGGCGGCGTGAGAGAAATCGCTGCCCGCGATAACTTATACGTGCATAATCGTTCGAACGTTAATATTTAAAGTTCGAACGTTAATATAAAACCGTTCGACCGTTACTATTATACGTTCGAACTGAAGTTTTGTAAGTGTATTAAAAATTGTATTAAATGTATACTATATTTATATTCCTATAAATTATTATAATATATATACTATTATAGTAGATTATATATACTGTAATATATATGTAATATTATAATATATTATAATATATATTATGATAGTAGAATACTTTAAATGAAAACATAATAACTTATATATATTTTTTTATAGTATAATAGTAATATATCATAATATTTTACTATCAAAGTGTTATATATGAGATTGTAATATATATATAGTACCATATGATAGCATATGGTACTATATGGTATGAGTTTATACTTAACTAACATATGTCATATTATATATTCCATTATACTTTACCTACTAAAGTTATATATGATATTATACAGCATATATATATAGAGTATAGCTTACTAATATACTATTATCTTATAAATTTCTATATACTTTATTATGTGACCTTTGTATATTTGAGGCTATATATATGTGAGTATATATTACTAATACATATGATGTTAATAATATATATGATAGTATACATCACTATATATATGATAATATATATTATATATTTAGTATAGATTACTATATATATGATAGTATATATTACATTATATATGATAGTATATATAACTAATACATATGATGTTATAGTACTTTTCATTTAATGATGAAAAAAGTTATATTTAAACATAAAGGATATATGTTCGAATGGTACTCGTAAACCGTTCGAACACATATGTTACGTTTGAACGTATAAAAAACATTCGAACGGATTATTGCAATGGCGGGAAAAAATCCCGCCAATTAAAGACAGCTGGATTACCGTTCGAACGTAATTTTTATACGTTCGAACGTGAAAATTAGGAGGGAATTTTCTCCCGCTTAATATTGTCGCGTTCGAACGGTTAGTAAATAACCGTTCGAACATGAAATGTTCTGCAAAAACACGACAGAACCTCACAATATTCATTTCGTTCCTTCCTCCTGCGCCGTCGCCCGCTGCATATCAGAGGTATTCTTTCTCAAATTAGTCCCTAAGTTCAAAAATATTTTTATCTCACTATATTATTCTCGGATTACTACTTGTAGGACAGTTTGTGATTATTCTCGGATTATTCTCGGATTATTCTCGAAGTATTCCATTTTCATCTTCAAAAATTCAGGTATTCCTTTTAAAATAGAAATGTATGATTTGAACTTAATATTTTGCAATGTTAGAAAGTTGTATGCTTTGAGATTGTTGTTTGTGTTTGTTAGAGTTTGTCATTAATGGAGTTTTCGGCGTTGTTGAAGACGACTGGAATCTGGAATGAATACGTTCGAACGGGTTAGGATTACCGTTCGAACTTTCTCATTTTGTTCGAACATGGGTTATCTTCGTTCGAACGGGTAATGACATTACATCAATAACATATACAGAATACAAATAGTTTGGGATAGTTTGTAAATTATATGTACTACTAAATCACAAATAATTAGGATCAACTACCATTTAAATAGTTAATTCTAAATAAATAAAATTAATATTCAAATTAAAATACTACTAAATCTTTAAATTAAAATAGAAATAGTTAAGATTTAATAATATTTAAATACTTAATTATAAATTAATAAAATTAATATTCAAATTAAAATACTATTAAATCTTTATTATAAAATACTTAATTATAAACAGGTAAAACTAATATTTATATTAAAATCTGGAATAAATCTAATATTGTTCTATAAATAATATGTTGTTATTGTTTGACATATATTAGCATATTTTGTATTGTTTGTTCATCAAAATAAACCTTAGACCCGTTCGAGAGTTATCAATCCAGATAAATGCTTGATTGATAACTCTTGAATTGTCCAGAGTGGACAGTTTGGGATTGTAAGATCATTCTCGCAAACTATAGAACTATATCTGTTGTCGTCCAACATTATGATTTTGGTAGATTCATCCATTGTTCTTTGGATATGCAGTTTCGGTGATGGTGCAACGACGTGTTAATCGTCAGTGCACACAACCAAACGAGCATATTTGGAGAACTATGGGGAGATGCTGCCGAAATTTTGTTGGACGTGACAGATAATAGATTATAGGTTGGCGACTATGATCTTACAATCCCGAACGGGATAGGACCAACTACCCGGTGAAAGGTGGCATACTCATTAATTGGTACATGATACATAGTTGTTTGCTGATGCATTATAATATTGTTTGTAATGAATATAGTCGGCATGGATAAGAGTTGGATGAGAGTTAGCGATCGATTGGGTCAGAATTACAATGTATATGCTGAAGGTGTTAAGAAGTTCTTGGAGTTTGCATTGGGTACATGTGATAGTGATGGGCGTATCAGATGCCCATGCAGAGAATGCAGGAATTTGCGTTCTCATAAGATAGACTTGGTGAGAGAGCATCTGTTTGTCAAAGGTATTGATAAGGGTTATACTGATTGGGTCTTACACGGCGAACCATATCCAACTTCATTTGAGGCTATGCATGTGGAAGAAGAGATCGATGAAGATGTATAACCAGAGATTGTTGGAGATGATTACGATGAGGATATGGAGGAAATGTTAGGTGACATCGGTGCGGGAATGTTTATGGATGAAGGTGACACGGACACATCAAGCTCAAATGATGGGGGCCATAACACTTTTGCACGCTTGTGGAATGATTCACAGCGTGAGCTATATCCAGGATGCAGAAGACATAGTAAGTTGTCGTTTACCGTAAGATTGCTTCACATAAAATCAATGTGTCGATTATCTATTAAGGCAGTCAATATGTTACTTGAGCTGTTTAAAGAGGCACTGCCGAAGGACAATACTTTACCTCGTAACTTCTATGAAGCAAAAAAGTTGAAACGAGGACTCGGATTTGATTACAACGTAATACATGCATGTAAGAATGACTGCATATTATTTTGGGTAGAGAATGAGCAGTTGAACGAGTGTCCTATATGCCACGAGTCAAGATGGACATCGGACAAGGCAAATGTTCCGCAAAAGGTCGTACGCCACTTTCCATTGATACCTAGATTACAACGATTATTTATGTCACGCGCAACGGCTGTAGATATGACATGGCACTCATCAAACAGAGTAAGGAACGATAATATTTTGTCACATCCTGCTGACTCCCAGGTGTGGAAGGAATTTGATCAGGAACACCCATGGTTTGCTGAAGAACCGCGTAACGTAAGACTTGGGTTGGCAACAGATGGATTTAATCCTTTCGGGAACATGAGTACTAGTCATAGTACTTGGCCAGTTATACTTATGCCGTATAATCTACCACCGTGGAAGTGTATGAAAGATCCATATTTCATGATGAGCTTGCTCATCCCAGGTCCGAGGTCACCGGGAAATTATATAGACATACACTTACAGCCATTGATTGCAGAATTGAAAGATTTGTGGGAGAATGGGGTTGTCACATTTGATTCGTCAACAGGCAAGTCGTTCAAGATGTATGCTGCGGTGTTGTGGACAATAAATGATTTTCCAGCTTATGGGAATTTGTCAGGTTGGAGTACTAAGGGAAAATGGCATGTCCAACTTGTAACAAATATACCAAATCTGAATGGCTTACGTACGGGAGGAAATTATGTTTCATGGGTCATCGTCGATTTTTACCTAGTGACCATAGATGGCGTGGAAATTCTAGAATGTTTGATGGAACTGTTGAATGGGGCCAACCTCCACCATATTTGTCTGGCGAAGATGTACTTGCACAATTTATAGATGTTGGTTGTAATGAATTTGGTAAAAAACAACGAAAGAGAAAACGAGCTACGAATGAATTAAATTGGACAAAGAAGAGTATATTTTTCGAACTCCCGTACTGGTCGAAGTTAAAATTGCGACATAGCCTTGATGTTATGCATATTGAAAAAAATATTTGCGAATCCGTATTGGGAACATTGATGTCAATTGAAGGAAAAACAAAGGATACAATAAACTCAAGGAAGGATTTGAAGCGGTTGGGAATAAGACGGGAAATGCAGTTGCAAGAAAATGGTTCGTCTGTCTACATGCCGATTGGGTGGTATACATTGTCAAGGAATGAAAGGGTTACATTTTGTGAGTGGCTAATGAAGATCAAATTACCGGACGGTTATGCCTCGAATCTAACAAGGTGTGTGAGAACAAATGATTGGAAAATAACTGGATTAAAAAGTCATGATTGTCATGTTTTCTTACAGCGTATCTTGCCTATTGGTATCCGTGGGTACTTGACCAGAGATGTGCGCGTGGCTTTGACTGAGTTGGGTGCATTTTTTAAAGACTTATGTGCTAGGACGTTGAATGTAGAAGCTTTGGATCGAATGGAACGAGAAATTGTCATAATATTGTGTAAGCTAGAAAGTATTTATCTACCGTCATTCTTCGATGTCATGGTTCACCTAGCCGTTCATTTGCCACGTGAGGCTCGGCTTGCAGGACCAGTTCAATATAGATGGATGTATCCCATTGAACGATTTCTTGGAAAGTTGAAACGTACAGTGGGTAACAAGGCCCATCCAGAAGGATCAATTGCAGAAGCATATATTGACGATGAGTGGCATACCTTCTGTTCCAAATATTTCCACGGAGTTGACACTCGGTTTGATCGCCAGAAAGAAACTTTGACGTTGACCGAGCAAGACAACGGAATATATTTTCTGTATTTTCCCAACAAGTTCGTCCAATTGGTGCAGTGCGTGGTTATGACTTGTGTGGAAGAGAGTTCGAGAAAGCTCAGTGGTACGTGCTGAACAATTGCCCTGAGATAGAGAACTACTTGAAGTAAGTTATAACTTAATCTTAATTTAAATTGCCTCATTACTTTTAAAAAAATACAAAATATAAAATATTTGTGGTAATCATCAATTTCAGTGATCATATTAACGTGCTCAAGGAACTAGGAGTAAATGATATAAATCAGAAACATGAAGAGGAGTTCCCGAGATGGTTTGAAGAACAGGTAATGAAATTACATATGCGTTACTCAATAACAAATGAAAAAAATATTAATTTCAACTTTGATATAGTATATGCTTTACTCAATATGTAGGTTGTACAAATGCAAGTGAATAATCCAAATGATATATCTGATGAACTCTATGCATTGGCGCGTGGCCCATCGAGACGCGCTGCTCGATATTCTGCATGTATTTCTCGAGGAAGTAGGTATCACACACTGGATCGAGATTGTTATAGGAAAACCCAAAATAGTGGTGTCCTAGTCGAAGGAAGTCATGATGAAGAAAATATTGATTTCTATGGGGTTATTGTCGATATAATTGGAATGAAATATTTGGGAGAGCTTGCGATGTATCTGTTTAAGTGTGATTGGTGGGATTTAAGCAATCCTCGTACTGGAGTCCGTGATGATGAATATTCTTTGAGTGTTAATACATCAAAAAAATGGTATGAAGATGATCCTTTTATTTTGGCTTCTCAAGCATCTCAAGTATTCTACTTAGATGACCCGAAGTTAGGAAATCAATGGCGAGTAGTTCAAAAATATTCTCCAAGAAATATATATGATGTTATCCCTCAGGCGGAAGGACAAGATGAAGAAGAAGATGACTTTTCTACTCAAGAAGCATACCAAGAGAGTCAACCCGCCTTAAATTTGTTTGTGGATTTGAGCCAGTATGAGATGATTCCATTAAATAGAGAAGATATTGAGGCTGAAATTGTTGATGCAACAGTTGAGGAAAATGTTGAATCATCTGAAGTATCTACAGATGATGAGAGCGAATTGTCAAATGAAACTGATACAGATTCTGATTGACCAATTATGTGTTAACATTACACTTGATGACAAATATTTTACTTATTGAATGTATCAGTAGTTTGAAATTATGCCGCCAAAGAGGAAGGAAGTTCGCAACCCATCTCCACCTGTTCCTAGATCTCCTTCAGACTCACCATTAGAGATTGATTCTACAGAACAAGGTAAAAATCTAATACTCATAAAAGTTATTAATTAAGGTCCTATAATAGAGATATAAATGAAATTGATTACAATGTTATATTTTATAGAATCTACAGTACAATCTCGTCAAGGTCGAGGCACCACTAGAGGGGTGACGTTGGAAAAATATCGGAAGGTGGGTAAGATCAAGGTTAACATTCCTGACGAACATACTGGGGGTGAAGGACAACCAGCAGCTTGGCTTGCATCGCATGTGGGTGCTCTTACACGAACTTACGCACCTTTGGCAACGACTTCATGGAAGAAAGTCCCCCAAGATGTTAAAGAGCTTATCAAGAAGCGTTGTTTGGTAACTACTAAAACATTGATTTAGTAGAATAAATTTCTATATTTTACTTGAATTTAGAATATTATAAATGATAATGTGTTTGTGACTATTTTTTTAAGGATGATTTCGAATTAAATTTTGGTCGGAGAGAGGAGCGTAAGACTGTGGAAGAGCTTATGGGTAATGCATTCCGCAAATATAAGGCGAGGTGTCATGAGCATTATAATAAGTTTGAGAAGAAGGAATATGCACGCCAACATCCTTTCCAGGATGTCCGACCTTCTGAGTGGGAAAAACTTTGTGACATGTTTGAGGATCCATCATATCAGGTATAATGAAATTTAATTATTTTACTTGTCCTATCTGTCATTTCGCTTCATAATATTTTCAATTTCTTTGCAGGAGCGAAGTTCTATAAACAAAACAAATAGATCAAAATTGAAGATTAATCATCATGCAGGCTCAAGATCTTTCCATCGCCTTTCTAAGAAATTGGTATTGCATGCTATTTTTTGTATTGGATATAGTTAATTATTTGGATGAATCATAATGACTTTATATCTTAATACATTTATTGTAGCAAGATTCAGATACTAATTATGATTTGACAAAATTATATGCTGCATCGCACACTGATCGTAATGGAGAGTGGACTCATCCTGATGCCCGTGAAAATTATGTAAGTTTTATAACCTGTTTTAATTAAATATATTAGAATATTTATGACGATATTAATTCTTTATCTTATATATGGCTAGGATAAAATGGTTGCCCTACGTGCTGAATCTGCGTCAGATCAAAATTCCTCAACAAGTGATATTGAGATTTTTACACAAGTCCTGGGTCAACGTTCAGGATATTTGAGGGGTTTGGGTCGTTGTGTAAAGCCTGGTCCCTCTTCCTCTTCTTCTGGGAATGCATATATGACTTCTATAGCGCTAGAGAATGCGAATTCCAGAATCGAAGAATTGACTGCAAGACAGCATGAGTTAGAGGCTCAATTGGCAAAACAAGTAGATATGGAGATGCGCCTCAAACAACATGAAGAACAACAAGAAGAGTTCAGAAGACAGATGCAACTTCAAATGCAGCAGCTTATGCAACAGTACAGGCCTCCAAGCAACTGATAGATTTTGGGATTATCTATTTATGTACGAACAATGCTCGTCTCGACTGTTATTTATTTAGTTTGCGCTTATTATAACACTTTTGTGAGTGTTAAACAGTGTGAATGTCTATTTGGTTTTCTATTATTGATTTAAATTAAAGAGATTTCGTTCGAACGAACATAAAACATTCGAACTCGATGTAATGAAATAGCGTTCGAACGTAAACATAATGTTCGAACGAAATTTATGTTCGTAGAGTTCGAACGATCACACAACGTTCGAACGTAAATAATTTCAGTCGTGTTCGAACATAGCCTATACCGTTCGAACCCATATACCATTCGACCTGACCATTTAACGTTCGAACACAAAGACAATTCATAACGTTCGAACGAATTCATGTTTGTTCGAACATATTTCAAAATCGTTCAAACACGTCACTACTGTTCGAACTTAAAATTTTTTCCGTTCGAACTATTTTCTGGGACGAATTTAAACCGTGACAAAAAAAAAGTTTTCGTTCGAACGTGTTCGAACGGTTTCCTTCAATTTCGTCCCAAAAGAAATTTTTTGGGACGAAATTGTGATTTTCGTCCCAAAATACCTTTTGGCACAGTGATATTGGAACGACTTTGGGACGAAAAAATTTCGTCCCAAAAATTTTTTCGGGATGAAATTGGGGTCTTTTGGGACAAAAATTTTCGTCCCAAAAGACCCTTTCTGTTGTAGTGTCAATTATGACCAACACGAACCTGCATGCATATTTAACTACTTAATCTCTTACTATGATTTCACACACGCGCGCGTATTTATTTATTTATTTATAGGTTCTGACCTTGTAAGTACGTACTTGTATCATTGCATGTGATCGATATTAATTGGTTCTGTATATGAGGCGCCAGAGCTGGTATCTGATCTTCACAGCCTAGTTATGTGATTGGCTATCCTGAATCTTGTATTAATTCAAATAAACTTCGATCGCTTAATTAGTCTGAAAACATTAACCAAGTGGAATGACACATACGAGGAAACAAAGTACAATCTTGCCTAGTTTTTTATAGGCACAAGTGGCTTCTAATGAATCAAATCATCAAAAATAAAATAATGTTCTTGTGTATCAAATATATTATGGTTCTTTATTAATATTACTGGCTTAAGCAGATGTTTTTTCCATTAAAATTTGTGGCAAGTTGCATTTCGATCCTACCTAAAAAAAAAAAGTGCATGTAGGACAGTATGCTCTCTGGCAATACAATGACATGATTGGTTTACTCGAATCTCATTTTCATATTCATTAGAGTTAATGACAGTCTTCCCTCGAGTCTCTCTCACACGCATATATATTCCCACAAGAAACATGTTTTCAATAAGTTAATTTACTGCCATATGATGTGATGGATGAGATCAAGTGCTATAGTCGTGAAGAGATTTCACAAAATAACTTACAAACTAATATGACTTCATGTGATATGTTAAATTTATTTTAAAATAAAAAGTAATTTTACAATCTGACGTACTAAATCAAGTCACGTTTGTTTGTGGCCTAAACATTTCTCATGATGGAATAAACGAGAATGAAATATGTGTAATTAATACACAATATTATATATATATGTTTTTTTGTTCTATCTCAAAGTTTTTGATAGTTAAAAAAAGTAATTTATGGATTGGTCAAGTAGTCTTAAATGTGGTTAGATTGGCCACTAAATCACCGTCAACCATTTACACTATGGGGCCTTCATTTTTATTGGACTTCCGAGGAGACCCATTATCGAGACAAATGGGTGTCGATAATGGTAGAGTGACTGCTTAATAATATGGGTCATTCTATCACTCTTAGTCCAATCCCACATATTTGATCCCTGTGTGCATCTCATGTGCTTAGATAGAAAAAGAAGGAGAAATGAAGAAGAAAATCTGTGTAAAATAAATTTAAATGTGGAAAATGATGAGGTAACACTATAATTATAACTGTACATATAGCGGAAAGTATTTAAAATAATCATAATGCTCAAAATACAAATAAAGTAACAAGAAAAACAAAATTAAAATTTGAGCAAAATATAAAATATTGATTCAACTTTACTTAAAAATCACATGCACTCGAATTATATATTGGGGGGGGGGGGGGGGGGTGTGACCTTCTTAAGAAGGGTTGGGCAACTTTTTTTTTAGAGGGCAAATAAGTTTTATTGATAAAATTCTCGAAAAGAGATTGAATACAACCAGGAGTTTCCTCAATGTCAATGTTGACATTTGAAATAGCCAAAGCACTCTTGCCTAGAGCATGAGCTACATTGTTGGCTTCTCTTTTGATATGTTTCACATGTCATCTATCAAACTTAGAAAGCATGTTTTTTACATCAGAAATAAGCATTCCTTTGATATCCCAACTATCTTATGATCCATTGATTGCCTTGAAAACAAGTAATGCATCCCCTTCAAGAAAAATCCTAGCTCGAGACCAAAGATAAATAGCAGCATAGGATTCTGCTAGTAATGGATCTGGATATAAGGATCTATTCACCCTTATTGTAGCTAAAACTTGTCCTTCCCAATCTCTTACAATAGCTCCAATTTCAATCCTGCATTTGTGTTTGCCAATTGCAGCATCCCAATTAATCTTAACAGCATCCCTTGCAGGTGCCTCCCATACACAACAACCTGATGGAAAAGTAGCATTCTGAGTAGATGCCTTCTATTTTAAAGTTTTGAGGTCCTGCAATCTTTGAGAAGTCTATTTTAGCGGAATGTTTGGATGAGTAAAATCCTTTTGTAACATAAACTCATTCCTCCTTTTCCATAGTCTCTGTGCAACAACAGGCAAATTCCACCAATACCTCTTTGTCCAGAGTTTTAAACATTGAGAGCATGGTGTCTTTAAAGCTCTGGTTTACAATTCTATACTTCTGTAATTACTTAAGAGTATTGGCTCCATACATCCCTTGCTGACACACATGTCCACAATGCATGCTCGATGGTCTCTTGGCCTTCATCACAAATAGGGCACATTGGGTTTTCCACCACATTTATCTGAACAACATGAGTTTGATAGGTAAACCATCATGACAATCTTTCCAAAGGAACAATTTTCAACATTAGGAACTGCTAACCCCCACAACATGACCCATTTTTCCTCCTAGTAATAATTGCTAGATGATTGGCCCTTATCCCTATCTGCTAATTCCCCTTGTAAATGACAAACATTTTTTATAGTAAATAATCCATTTTTTATGCATCTCCACATCAGCTTGTCAGCACTGCCATAAGAACTAATTGGAATCTTGCTTATAATATCAGCTTTATCACTTGAGAAAGCTTCCTTAATCAACTACTTATTCCATTGTCTTGTCTCTTGCTCTATCAGTATAGTAACCTTGTCATCTTCTTGTAGCATCTTGAAACTATTTTGGATCTTGAAAGATGAGGGTTGGGGGACCCATTTATTAGATCATATCTTGATAGATTCTCTATTCTCCGCTCTCCAAATTAAGCCTTCTTCAAAAAGAAGTTTAGCAGCCATGAAGCTTCTCCATAAGAAGGAAGGATTCCTTCCCAACTTTGCATGTTGGAAGGCACCTCCAGGGTAATACATTAGAGAAAATACTTGAGCAACAGGTGAATGAGGAGACTACACCAGTCTCCAGCATTGTTTGGCTAGCATAGCCAAGTTAAAATTCTAGTCTCGGAATCCAAGACCCCCCCCCCCCCAGATTTTCTTTTTCCCATTTGATTCCAAGAGATCCAGTGAATCCTCTTTTCTTTGTCTTTCTGGCCCCACCAATATCATTACATTAGTCTAGTACTCTCTAACAATATTGACTTTGGGATTTTGAAAACCCCGTACAATAAGTGGTGATTGCTTGAATCTCTGACATTAAGAGAATTTCCTTGCCAGATTGGGAAAGAAACTTCATCTTCCAGTTGTTGATTCTTGTTCTGACTTTATCCAAGATGCTGCTGAAAGAATCTGCTCAATATCTGCCCACCATTGCTGGTAATCCAAGGTATTTCTCATAGGATTGTGTTGATCTAATCCCAACAATTATTGTGAGATATCCTTTGTTTCTTCTTTAGTGTTTTGACTGAAGAAAATTGATGTTCTCCTTATTTAATCTCTGACCTGATGCCAATTCATAGTTCTCCAGTAAAGTTAGCAATCTGCTCAATTCCAATTAATTTGCTCTACAGAAGAGGAGGATGTTATCTACAGAAAAGAGATGGTTGATGTGGAGCTGTCCTCGAGCCAAAAGTACTCCAATAATTTGACCTGCAACTTCAGCTTGAATAAATAGATTACTAAGGGCTTCAGAACAAAGTATGAAAAGATAGGGTGAAATTGGCTCACCCTATCTAATACCTCTGAAGGGTTTAAACTTCCTGAGGGCTTCCATTGATGAGAAAAGAGTAGGATATTATTGATACACATCTCATAATAAACTCAGCCCATCTACTAACAAACCCCATTTTCTTCATGATAACTTCCAAATAAGGCAACTCAATCCTCTTATAGGCTTTGCTCATGTCTAGCTTTAAAGCAATAAAACCATCCCTCCTATGTAATTGGCATTTCATAGTATGCATTGACTTAAATGCAACAATTACATTATCTGATATTAGTCTTCCAGGAACAGAAGTACTTTGTGTAGAGGAGATGAGAGTATGAAGAATGGATTTCAACCTATTTGCTAATACTTTGGCTATAATCTTGTATTGCACATTTCAAAGGCTGATAGGCCTAAATTTTGATACTTTGGTTGGTTTTATGACCTTGGGAATCAAGGCAATGAATGTATCATTTAGGTCAATGGCCCAAGAATATGTTCTGAAGGTTGTAGTTACTGCTGCACACACCCATTTCCTTACCATTTCCCAACGATTCTGAAAGAAATCAGTTAGGAAGCCATCAAGCCCAGGTGAGCTTAAGCCTCCTCAATCTTTGTATTAGTAATATCTTGAGTCAGTCTTGTGTTCATTTCCTCAGCGTCAGTAGGCCTTAATGACTGTAAGCACTCATCAATCTCTGTAGGTTGTGAGGTGGTGAATAAGTCTTGGAAGAATACTTGAAACATGTCACTAATGTCCTTGTGTGTGTTGGTAGTATTCCTTCCCCATCCGTAATGCTCTTGGTAAAGTTGGTCTTCCTTCTTTGGTTAGCACATATGTGAAAACATTTGGTGTTCCTATCCCCTTCCTTAAGTCATCTTTACTTTGCCCTTTGCTTCCATTTAAATTTCCTTTTTAAGAAGGCCATCCACTTCCTTATTTAGATTACTGATTTGCACCATGTGATCACCCTCATTGGTCTCCTATAACTCTTTGAGTTGAGAGAGGTTAGTGTTAATGAGCTCTTTTTTATTCATAAAGGCCACTTTACTCCAACTTTTGAGAGATTCTTTGCAACTATTTAATCCTTTAGAAGTTTCTGTAAGATTTGTTAAGGGAGAGGAACCATGAGTCCATGCATTCCTAACTACATCATTACAGTCTTCCCTTCTAGCCCAATTAGCTTCATATCTAAATGGTTTCTTCCTCCTCCTATCTTGATTCATCATATTGACTAGTTCAAAGAGGTTTGGGCAATGGTCAGAGGTTTGTGCAGCAAGTGTGTTAACTCTATGCATATTGAATAGATTGTGCCATTTTGAGTTTCCTAGAGCACGATTTAGTCTTTATTTGGTAAAATCATTTCCTTCTCGATTGTTGCTCCATGTGTATTTTGGACATTGAAAACCCAAGTCACTAAGATCGCACTCAAGCACTTGTCGGAAATCTTCCATCTATTTGTATGGTTTTAGTGCAACTCCAAATTTTTCATTCTAACTAAGGATCTCATTAAAGTCACCCATGCAAAGCCAAACCAAGTTCTCAGAGGGCTTTAGTGCTTTCAATAGCCTCCAACTTTCAACCCTTTTTGGTGTCAATGGACTGGCATAAAAGCCTGTTAAAATCCATTTGTTGCCTATGTCTGATTGGTTAATCTTGATAGAAATGTGACTCTGTGTATAAGAATCTAATTCCACATCCATCTCGTCCTTCTAAAAGAAAGCTAACCCTCCACTTCTTCCTATACTATCCACAACAAAGCTCTTGTTAAAATCCAATTGATTTTTATTTTTTCTGTTTTCCATTTATTACACTTAGTTTCAATAAAGAAAATAAAGTGTGGGCTCTTAGTGGTCACCAAAAGATAAAGATCTTGAATTGTTCAAGGGTTCCCAAGCTCTCTACAGTTCCAATTGATACAAATCATTGCTATTGGTGGGGCTGCAACATAACCTCCACCAATGGATCCTGAGTTTTGCTCCTTGTAGTGATGAGCTTATTCTTTTGCTTCTTAGCAGATTGTGCAGTCTGAACCTCCTCCACAACTACTTAGTGCTATCTTTTTTTACTGAACACTTTTTTACTCGGAGTAAGTGCATGTTTAGTCAAAGACATTTCTTTGGCCCTTCTATTTCAACTAGACTTCTTTGGTGCCACATTAGCACAATTATTAGTGGATATAGCTTTTCCCTTAGTGTTAACTATATTGCTAACATCATTGCATTATCAATTAGTGTGGATATAGTAGAATGAGCTATTAAATGGGATTTGAAATCCATACTGGCAAGGGAATCTTTATGTGTTGAGTTATCCACTTGTTTAGGCTCACTGGTTGCAAGACTATCCTTAGAAAACAAATTGCATTTTAAGGTCAATTCTCCACTATGGTTATCTCCTCTTTTAAACTCTCATTTCTTCCATAATTTTTTTTTTTGACCTTCCATAGGATAGTTGTTAGTATCGTCATAATCTTCAGAAATATGCATTAATTTGCTTGGAATGTGCCTCAAACTGCAGCCCATGTTCCCTTTTACCTAATTTGGTGCCACTGTTATCATCTCTGTTTGGTGATTGCTACTGTCAGGCTTGTGGTGGTGCACCTCCTGGACTATCTCCATATCTTTTTTATCCAAATGAATTGAATTTAACAGGCTATGCTCTGAACCAAGGGCCATACTGCTGCTGTGAAGATTCAACCAATTGTTTGTCTTTGTGTTGCTTATGACAATTACCTCCAATGTGCTTCAACACTCCACAATTGAAACAAAAGTCCTGCAATCTTCATACTTGAAGGCAATCTAATGCAGTTTTCCACCAATGTTTAACCATCTCCATTGTGCAAGGGGTTTGGTTATATCAATGACAATTCACTCTAAGAAATATGCTCCATCCCAAGCCTTCTATATTGACATCTACCTTTAGGACCTAACTAATGGCAGATCCAAATTGTACTCCAACTTCTTTTGACATACTTGCTAATGGTAGATTATGGAATTGGAGCAAAAAATGTTCTTGAGAGAAAGAGAATTCACTTGGCGCAGTGTTGGCTTCAAAATCCTGGACAAGAGATTTATCAAAAGACCAGGGCCTTCCAAGCATGATCTTTTCTTTTTCAACCACCTTTTGAAATTCTATTAAGAACCAATTCTCTCCTATCTCTTTGAATGTGATCTAACCTTCGTTTCCACACTTGAGACATTGTGGACCTAAAGCCTCTTTGTTTACCCCTTTGTCAAATATGATAATTTCCTTTGCCAAAAACACGGCTTCCATCTGACTCCTGATTCATGAATAACATTTTCTAATAATTTGATCACTTGTTCCTTATCCTATGTAAGGTTGAAATCTTCCTAGAGTTTTGACAGTTCTTCATCAGCCATACCACCACTCTACAGATAAACTCTGAGAGACTAGTAATCTTTTTCGAGGCATAGAAACTCAAACCTTTCTCTTCAAAGAAGAGAATGATTTTTTTTAAGTGTTGGGTAAATTGAGTTGTGGCTTAAAAAATACAGTCATTTTTAAATTTTATTTATTATTTTATTGTATAGTTTTTGCTTTGTTATATATCTACTATTATGAGAAAGAGTAATTCTACATACAACCGTGAAGTGCGTAACCGCCGCGTAATCGCTTTGAAAAAGAGCGGGGTCCACTATTAAAAAATTAATTTTTTTTCATATAGATCCCATGTTTTATTCATTTTTTTCAAAGCGATTACGCGGCGGTTACGCAATTCACGGTTGTAAGTATCTTTTCTCTATGAGAAATAAGATGTTTGTGAATATCTTTTATTTTTCTTTCATTATGAGTATGGCTGTAAATAAACCAGTCTATTCGATAGCCCGCTCGGTGCTCGCTCGGTTAAACTCGAATCAAACTTGATTTATGAAAAAAAAGTTTGCCCGTGAAAGCAGACACCCGCTCGATTAGTAAATTACACATTCCTCACAAAACTAAGCTTGACTCGGCTAAGGCTCGTTAAGGCCCACTCGTTTATGCCTAAGTCAACTCGTTGGCTCGACTCAATTAAAAATCATTCATATATTGATAAATATATACATGTGTATATATATATATATATATATATGTATTAGCTAATAATATAAGCATAGTACTTTTATAATTAAATATATAATATGTAACATAATTACTTATGTCTATCTATTGAATATACTTCATAGGTATAGTTTATAATTTGTACAATAATTAGTCGATAAGATTTAATAATTTCATATACTAGCATGTGCGAATCATATATGAAATAGATATATGTTATCATATTATGTGTATGTATTAATAATTTATGTACACATATAATATATTGTTATTATGGATAAATATCAACTAGTTAAATATTAATTATTTATAAATTTTTAAAATCTTATAATTCAATAGAGTTTCTACTTGTTAGTTGTACAAATTATTAATTATAAAATTTTAATAAAAAATAAATAAATAATTCAAGCTCGATCTCGAGTTTGGAATTTAGTTTACCAAATCGAGCTCGAACAAAGAATAAATAAAAATCTTAAGCTCGGGTTCGAGTATTTTGAGTTGAGCCGAGCTCAGCAAGTCAAAGACCAGCTCGACTCGACTCGATTAAAGCCCAGTAAAACGAATCATGTTATGCTAAGTTGACCCGTCAACACGAATTACTATATATATATATATATATATATAAATCGAGTTTGGATTAGGGTGTGATTGACTCAGTTATTGATTCGTGTCAAATTAGGCACATCTAATATAACTCTAACTCAGACTTGATTGCGCCAAATTTTAATCCAATCGAGACGGAGTCGGAATGGGAAATAATAATAATAATAATAATAATAATAATAATAAATTCAGAGTTTTAGAGTAAAATCACATCTTAGAGCATGCTTGCAAAACTTGCCCGATCGCGTGTTTTTTATGGTGAGGTTTTGCCATTTGTATCCCTTCTAGTATTAATGTAGTAGATGTAACATTAAAAACTTAAATATATATATATATATATATATATTTTATATATATACAAGTATATATATACGTACGTATGCATGCATGTATGTGTATAAATAATGGCTTGTTACTACTTATGGGATTGAGTGCGGGCAGTACTGTGCAATTAGCATTTGCGGATATATATGCCTAAAATCTTGGGATTCCAATATTAATTAAGGCTATTAAAATAAATGACACTTTCCACCCCTTTTTAAAAGTAGGTACGTATTCTTAAACTCAAAAGAGGCATATTTAACCCAATTTTCATTCGTTATTCGTTAATATATATACATTAAGTGTGTGGGGGGCGGGGGTTGTAAAAAATGCTATGAGGAAGTACAAGAAGGGTAGAAACCATCTAAGGTCCTAGTGTATATATATAGAGAGTTTTTCTTATCTGCCACTATTAATTAATACCCCACACTCTATAAAAAAAATCTCTACATTTTATAAGAAACATCTCCATACCCTATGAGGGGGCGAGGGAATTAAAAATGCTATGAGGAACAGTACAAGAAAGGGTAGAAACCATCTCTACGGTTCAAAAGGTCCTAGTGTCTATATATATAAAAAAATTATTCTCATTAGTTACTATTTAGTATCCCACACCCCACACTATAAAAAAAATATTTACACTTTATGAAAAATATCCCCTTACCCTTTGATAAGGTGTGGGGGAATTAAAAATGCTATTAGGAACAGTACAAGAAAGGGTAGAAACCGTCTCTACGGTTCAAAAGGTTCTAGCGTCTATATATATAGAAAAATTATTCTCATCAGCCAGTATTTACTACTCCACACCCAACATTTTATAAAAAAAATCTCTACACTTTATGAAAAACATCCTCACACCTTATAAAAAAAAAATTTCACATTATGTATGTGATGTGTGATGCGAACAATAGCTTATATGTAGCAAAACTCATATAAATATATATATATATATAGTTGTGACTTGTGTAAAGTGACGTCGTAAATTAATATATTATATGTATATCAATTTTTTCTCTTATATATCAAAATAATAATATAATGCGCTTTCATATATAGATCCCTTGTTCCACCAAACACTTTGATCTAGTGCTGCGGCTTTTCTGTTCAGAGATGCATGCATGCTTTTCTCTTTACAAAATGGTCATTTGATTCCCTTCAAACTATATATATATATATATATATATATATATATATATATATATATATCATTTTCCTAGTAATTTGTAGACTCCATTAAGATCTAAGAATCTTGTCAAATTTATCATCTTTTTTATTTTTTAATTTATCTAACGACGACGTACGTTCAGATCTTAACAAAAAGTACTTACTGGTACTAAATTAATTAGCAAAATATATATTTTAAATTGGAAGTAATGCGAGAGTTTTGTTTATAATTTTGTGATTTTAATTTTACAAGAGAATAAAAAAAATGCTGTCGATTGGTGATTCAGAGAAAGTGTAGGTAAAGAGTTTGGGTTCTCAGATTACTCAGTGATATTGGAGACATAATCGATCATATATATATATATATATATATATATATATACCAGCCAGTCAGCTACAGCTAGCATTCGATAGTACTGTTGATCATTAATTTTGTTGTTTAGTTATAAGTTTTTCATTAGCAATTAAATTAAATAATGATTTTAATAATTAGCTTAAATAATCATGGTTGTGGTGATCATTATTTTCTACTGCCAAATATTGCCTGATCGATCCACCTTTTTTTTTTCTTGGAATCTTCTTAATTTTTAAAAGAACTATAATATTATAATTTATAAAGCTTGGGCTTTTAATTAATTTGGCTAACTATTGTTACCAGCGTGTATATAATAACATATATATATATAGGAATTTACTATGTATCAGTTACTATTTACTATCACATCTTATATTTATAATATATTTATAATATTTTTTTAGAATCTGAGAATATTTTTTATATGATGTAGAGTGTGTGATAGTTCATTATGATTTATGAGAAGAATTATATATATATATATATAATATAATATAGCTGGTTTCCAAGAACATAATTATAAGTGGATTCAAGCATGTTAAGTCTATTCAGTTTTGCACTTGTGCTTGATATCTCACGACTCTTCTTTTCTTTCCACCTTTAAAAAAATATTGGCACACACCTGTCCAGTTAGTACTAATTATTGATCATGAATAGACCCCTCTCTCTCTCTATATATATATTTATTTATTGATGAGATTATGGAAAATGAGTTCATGAGGTGACTTTGCCACGAGCATTAATTAAAGTGCAACTGCTAGCTACAGCTAGAAGGCCAGACTACAATCAAGCCATGTGTTACATTTAGTAAATAGAGTAATGCTACTATGCTATTTATTTTGTCACCTTTAAGGCTTTGTAAAAAAGTGTAGAACCGATCCGGACGATAAATTCGACCCGACCTGTCTGAAAAACCCGGTTCGAACTAATTTGCGGGTTGAATCTATTAAATGTCAACACGATTCTACTATTTCTTTCCTTTCACACGATTCTTTTTCATCTTATTCTTTTTCGTTTATTCACAATCCTAAAACCAACCATCACCAATCAGGAGCAAAATCCCGACAATGCAAGCAATCAAGACAACCAAGGGTCCAAAATTACCTACTTATCTAAAACCATAAATAATTAATTGCACTCTTCTAGTTGAAAATTTAAATTTGAACTCTTTGAAGCCTGAGAAAATAATTGATTTACCATTCAAGATTTCAATTTCTTTTCCTTTTCCTGATTTCCTCAACAACCAAACAGATGTCGGAAAATTAAAATGTCTTGCTATCACAACTCAACTCGCCGAGATAATTCTCAAACGAACTCTCATTTCCTTCGTATTAGAATCCACAATGCCAGCCGAAGAAAACGTCTTTTCAATTTCATCGCTCACTTTCGCTTTTGGATCAGAGATATTGACGCCGTACAAAGATTCAACAGTGACACCCGAGTTTCGGTCTCGGACTTGGCTCTCTAATTCCGACTTTGATCATACATACCCTTTTGGCTTTATTCTGAACTTTTTCTTCTTTCTTTCTTAACTCCATTTAAGAGGGTTTAAGCTTCTCTAATGGAGGTTAATGAATCTTGATTAGTCTCCCGCCCTAATCACCATAACAAGAAAGATTGTGTGTGGTTTTTTTTATTGAATTTTCTGTCACTCTTTTTCAATGAATGAACACCTAGCCTGTAGTTCGTTAGCACGAGGTGACAGTCACGAATGGTTGCTTCAGACTTTGAGAAGAAATGGGTTGACCCAACTTAGGTCAGGTCGGGTTGTATTATTCTTGGAAATGAAACGGGTCGAGTTAGGTCTGCAGGCCTAGTCACCTTGACATGATATAGCTTACCAAAAAAATTTAAAATATAAATGTTAAAAAGTAAAAAAAAAAAATTAGAATTTTAATTTTCATATTTTTAAATACTATTTATTTTGAATATATATTTTTAAAATATTTTTAATAAACCACGTCAAGTGACAAATAAGTTATATAAATTAGAGATATAATAATATTACTACACCTAACTAATTCTTTAAATTTTAAAAAGCATAGAAACCATAAACTAATTAATATTATGTGCTTTAAGTAAAGAAATTAAATTCTTGAAATGTAATTAATAGCTGGCAACTAATGAGAAAGATTGATTATACATCAAGTGAGCCTACAATATTTATTAACAGTATTTATTGTTATCTGTCTCTCCCATATGAGCTTCTCATGCCAAAATAAAATAAAAAATTGAGAGATTTTTTCCAATAATTGAGAGAATCTCACTCAATAATGCAGTTAATGACTTCTGGTAGTCTTAAATGATGTTGAAATTATATACAGGGACTGGCTACCATCCATTGACTTCTCTCTTTTTTTTGGGTAATTGGGAATTACTTTGTTTTTTGCTGAATGGCATTACTGCTGTGGTCTACAAATAATTTTATCCTAGTTTTTTGGCATTTGTGCGTACCAAATATTTAATCACAGCCCCTACCCTCAAGAAAAATAATTAAGCAAATATATTTATTAAAAAATATTTTTGATTACCTAAAATAGTTTAAAATTCTCAAAATTCTTTAAAAGAAAATTATAAAACTTTTTTAAATTCCATCTAAAGTTAGGTATGAATTCATTTATCTTTCGTCACCACTTTGTGGAAAATCGTTAGGTATGAATGAGAAAAATGATGCAAATTTCTTACTTTATTTAAATTGAAAAGTTTAATATATATATATATATATATATGACCAATTCTCAAATTTGAATTAAATCTATAAGAGAAATGATATATACAAGTCTCCAATGCACAAATTTCGTACAAGCTCATTATAAAAAAATAGATTCCACTGTAAAAAAAATGTCAAAAACTCAATTTTTTTATGGGACCATATTTTTACAAAAGACTTGTACATAGAATTATTCATGCACATAAATTTACATATACATGCACCCAAATAATTATATATTTGACCCCCCCAAAATTAAATTTATGGTTCTGCTACTATTATTAGCTAGCAAACTATGATCTATAACTACATGCATGATATAACAGTAGCCCTAAATCAAATTAATAGTTCACATGAACATGCATAGCGAACATATATAATTACTTCGCATTAATGGTGTAACTAACGTAGAAAAGAAACATGAAGAGGAATTTGCCTCGTGATTTGAACATACGGTATTACTGTAAAAATATCTTATAATACAAATTTCATACCACGAAACTCTACTTTTTTTCTATCTAATATTAATATAACTATAGTAATAATATTTATTGATGTAGGTTGTATCAAAATATGGTGAAAATTCATAAAAAATCTCACCAGAACTGTATGCTCTGGCACGTGGTCCGTCCAGGCGGGTCATCCAATACTCAGGATGTTCGGTGTGTGGACAAAGATTTCACACAACTGACAGAGAAAAATATATGAAAACTCAAAATTGTGGGGTCGTAGTCGAAGGAAGTCATGGGGATGATAACATTAACTTCTACATAATTATGGAAGATATCATAATGTTAAAGTATGTGGGGGGGGGGGGGGGGATATATGGTCTAGTTGTTTAAATGTAATTGGTGGGATGTCTCAAATCCTAGGTTGGGAGTGCGTAATGATGAATATTTTGTGAGTGTCAATACATTTCGCACATAGTATGAGGATGATCCTTTCTTTTTTGCTTGCCAAGCGAATCAAGTTTTTTATTTAGATGATATGGAGTACGAGAACTCATGGCAGGTAGTGGAGAAGTTTGCACATGAAGAAATTGATAGTTCAGCAAATGAAGAAGCATATCAAGAAAACAAATCAGACATCAATCTATTTGTTGATCTAAGCCAATATGATATGGTCTCCTTTGCGTAGAGAAGATATTCAATCCAAAGTAATTGAGGGTGAAATGTCGGAAGGAAATGAATCAACTGAAGTGTCTAGTGAGGACGAGGGCGACTAGTTCAGCAAAACTGATAGTGAATGAATTTCAAACAAATATTTGTATAAGTATCATTCTTATAAATATCTATAACGTTTGTTCAAATAATAATTTATTACAATTTCAAACAGATATGCCACCTAAACGCAAAGCAAAACGTGCGCTATCCCCATCCATTATCAACTCTTCGTGTGGTTCACCTGCTATCAATAGTGGACCAACATCACTAGATCCAGAACAAGATATTTTATCAAATTAAATATCACATTTATTGCTCAATTTGAGTAATATATATATATATATATATATATATATCTATAAAATAAAATAATTTAATTAAAATATATGTTTTAATTACTGTATATATAGCTGTTGTAAGCCAGCGCCGAGATTGAGGCACTACGAGGGTTGTCTGCATAGAGAAAGTAAGGAAAAATGTGTAAAATTAAAGTTAATATTCCTGATGCTTACACCGGTGGCTCCAAAGATTCGACAACTTGGCTTGCTTCTTATGTTGGTACACTTACTCGCACGTATGCTCCGATGGATACATCCTCCTAAGCTAAAGTTTCTCAAGATGTGAAAGACCACATAAAAAATCGTTGTCTGGTAATAAGCTACATCCCGAGAAATTAAGTATAAGATATTAATTTAAAGTTACTTTGTATTTATGCTAATTGTTTATAATTTTTAAAAGAACAAGTTTGAACTTAATTTTTGCCGATGAGAGGATCGACTAACGGTTGAGGAACTGATGTCGAACACATTTCGGAGGTACAAAGGTCGATGTCATGCACACTATCAGAAATTCAGTACTACAACAGAGGCGCACCAAAATTCATTCCAAGCAATACCACCAAACAAATGAGAGAATTTTTGTGATATGTTTGAAGATCCTGCTTATCAAGTTATTTCGCTGCTATTTTTTTTAAAGTATATGATAAATATATTAAACATATTGACATAATATTTTTTTAAGCAACAGAGTACTGTGAACAAAGCAAATAGATCAAATTTAACGATACACCTTCATGTGGGTTCTCGATCTTTTCATCATTTGTCTAAAAGAATTGTAAGTTATTCTAGTCCCTTATAAATATTAAACTATAATACACTTTTCTAATTTAAGTTCTAAAATAGATTTTCCTTTTGCAAGAAGAAGAAAGTCCTGCTAACTATGATCTAACCCAATTGTATGCTAAAGTACATAAAAATCGTGATGGTGTTTGGACCAATCCCAAAGCAGAGGCAAATTATGTAAGTTTAAATTTCTTTAATTCTATTGTCTAATAATATTTTTGTTACTTATACTAATTTGAATTATTTTGTTTTTTGTAAGACAAGATAATATCTCTTAAGGAAACTACTGCGGATCCATCTGATGAATCATTTGTCAACAATGCTCAGATCCTTTCTCAAGTTCTTGGATCATGTTCTGGATATTTGAGGGGGTTAAGACGCTGCATGAAGCTATCCTCAACATCATCATCATCTTCTCAAGCCAGATCGAATGACGACAAGACTAAGGAATTGGAGGAAGCAACACTTGAGATAGAACAATTGAGGTCAAAGGAAAAAGAGTTGTTGACCCGATTAGATCAAACAATGGATCTTGAGGCAAGATTAGAAGAGAACATGTAAAAGAGACTGGGGATGGAGGTACAAAAAGTTGTGTTTGAACAGTTACAGTCAATAATGTCTCAAAACTCTATGTCACCACCACAATCTTAAAATTTATTTATTTTTTAATCGTCTTTCTATTATGATGTTTCAAAATATTTGAACAATTATGATGTTTGAATTACAATTTGTGTAATATTAGTATGATATTTTTCATTAAATTTTGTTCTGTATGATTAGTACCATTCGAATTGTAACTAACCAGTTCGTACGGTAAATTACAATTTACAAATCCATTCAAACAAAAACAGACACATTCGAACAAAAACTAACACATTCGAACGATAACCGAGAAATGTAGTCCGTACATCCGTTCGAACAATAAAATATTTGTTCAAACAACATTAATATGCAAAACCCCGTTCGAACGAAAATAATTTAAAAAATAAACAGTCTGTTCGAACGGATATAATTTATGTTCGAACATAAGTCATTTGAAAAATTTATTAGTTCGAACGCATAAAATCAGTTCGAACATTCCATCCATTCGAACATGATCAAATATGGTCATTTCTTCGAATGAAAATTTCTTATTGTTCGAACGGTAAGTGTCGGTTCGAAATGATAGGATGCCATTCGAACGTATTTTTGAGACAAAAAAATGGTCATCTTAAAAAAATCGACCCGTTAGAACAGGTTCGACTGGTTTCATCCAATTTCGTCCCAAAAATCTTTTTTTCAGATGAAAATAAAAACTAGAGATAGGCTTTTGAGACAAAAATCAAGAATCATGTTTGTCTTAAAAATCATTTCGTCCCTAAAAATCAAAAATCAATTGTCGTCTCCAAAAACCTTTTGAGACAGGTTTTTCGAGACAAAATAAAGACAAAATTTTTTTGTCTCACAAAATATTTTGGGACGAAAATTGCATTTTTTGAGACAATTTTTTTATCTCAAAAAATCTAATCTCTTGTAGTGATCTGACCTATGTACTGGCAAAAAGAAAAAGAAAAAGAAAGGCCAATATATATATATATATATATATATATATATGAAAAAACTGATCACTTAGAAATGATCTTTTTACACACACACACACACACATATATATATATATAAAGGAATTGAAGAGATTCATGCATCATGTTTTCCAATTTCACTGATTTTTACCAGCAAAATGCCATATATATTTATTTATTACCAAGGCCCCTAAAGAGAAAAAAAGACCTACCCTACGAATGAAGAATCCAGTTGCTGCAATATTAATTTGGAGATGAGAGAGAGAGAGAGATTGAGAGAGATGCAAAAGGCTTTTATTCTTGATGGTAGTCTTTTTTTTTATTCCATATATATTCGCCTTGATGAAGCCATGATTTCTTTCGCTATCATGACTTTATAACATTATTACAATGCATGTACGTAGTTACGATGTATATATAATACATACATTGAGAGCTTTAGAGTACTAAAAGGTCGCTGGATCGAACAATATCTTTGGTATTAGTGTGATTCCTAGCTAGCTAGCTAGCTAGCTACATCACTAACACGAACATCATGAATCATTAAGCACAAGATTATTCCTTGTGTCGGAATTGGTTCAAGAGATCAAGAGAGAAAAGGAAGTGTATATATATATATATATATATGAATGGGTCAGTATTAAACAGTCACCCACCACATATAACATATATGTAATAGCTAGGTAACATCATATATCACTTTTTCACATGATATGGTTAGTTTCCCAGCCCTAAATTAATTAAGAAGATATATAGAGACTAAATTTACAATATTCATGATTAGCATTTGATCAGTTCATCTATTAATTACATGATGCAATTTTTCGGGGTTTTTTTTTTATTTTTTTTAATTTTTATATTGATTTTGGGCGTGTCAATAAACAGTACTACTATTACAAATAGAATTTTTTTTCTTTATAATTTTGTGTCCCGGCCCATCTCTTGTTGTGGCAGTGCAATGTCATTTCTGATCTCGTGCAGAATTGAACAAAGCAAACTACAAGAAATCTTGGTCATGATCATGATGACTAGCTAGCATGCACATGATCATGATAGAGTGCAACTTATATTCGTTAGTGTAAGCTGGTTAAGTACCAATCATATATAACGCCACAAAGATGTAGAACAAAAAGACGAAGAGATTATATATATATATATATATATATATATATATATGAATGAAAAGAAGAGATCATCAAGAAGACGACACACGTCCCACCCACTAAAATTAAGGAAAACCACCCGTTTTGTGCTTTTTTTAATTGGATGAATTAAAGGGCTACGTACGATGCGAATATTGTTGTATTGCTGCTTCAAATATAATATTAATGACTAAGAGTCTGATGGCATGATGACATAGATATATATCAGATTCTCTAAATAAAAAATTTGGATTCAAAAACCCCCCATCCCGTTGTATAAAAAAAATACAATATCAATGGATTAATAACTAATAAGAGGATCGATCTCTATTAATGAGATCACCATTAATTCTAAAAATTCTTTAGGCAAGGAAATTTTGGAACTGAAATGGTGAAAAATAATCCACATGCAGGAAAATATACAAATATATACATATTATATATATATATATATATATATATATATATATATACACGCACACACACTGGCTTTTGTTCTTTAACTCTAAATCAGATAATCAGGAAACATGCAGTTTCATTTTGAGGAAGCCCCCTCCACCTGTGATGCCATTTACACATAATTGACTAGTTGCACATATTTGCAGAAACATATTATATATATATAACCTTTTATATTTTCAAGGCCCAAAGTTCACTACGTACTCTCCAACTTTCGAATAATAATAACTGTTAATGCATTTGGGGGGGGGGGGGGGGGGGGGGAGAGAGAGAGAGAGAGAGAGGCCTTTTCCTTTTTTGTTCGCAATTTTTTTTTTTCTCCCTAGCTTTAGCAACATTGCTTGATCAGCAGTACTTGCACACAAATCAAAGGAGGCTTTTTCATTCTTAATTAATGACTTTTGGTTTGTTTGTTGCACATTTCGTAATTAATATCATATATATATATATTCTACATCATGAAATTAAAGCAAAGTAAGTCAGTATGATCATGACAAGCAATAACAATGTCTTCACAAATGTATCTTTAGATTATAATACCAATAAAAACCCTCTGATCACGCTGATTCCACGTCTTCTTCCCTATCTCTTTCCAATCAGTGACGAATATGATCACAAAGGTATATATATTTAATATCCATTAGTTTATATTGGCATTTGCTTTTGAGGGAAAAAATAAATGTAAGAAAAATAAAACTGCCCAATCAGGGAAACCCAATATGCAGTATTAATTATAAGTCGTACATTAAACATATACAATTCTTGAAGAACAGTAACAGACGAGAACAGTACTGCACTCTTGCCTTTCCAGCTTGCATGCTGTGGTACAATTTTTTATTATGGTGTTTGGATGCTAGACCAGGAATTGGAAGGAAAAGACAAGTTTGAATCTCTCTCTATCTCTCTCTCTATATATATGTATATATAATCTTCGTATACCTTCATGATGGACAATGCAAAATAAATATTATATATAGCCACGAAAAATATTGATATCTGCAAGAAGACAAAATGGGATATAAATGACAAAACGAAATTAATAAACAACGCCCTCAAACTAAAATAAAGGAATATATATATATATATATATATATATATATATGTGTGTGTGTGTACGTATATATGTATGTATATAAACCACGATACTCTTTCTCTCTCTCTCTCTCCAACGAATATAAACGGAGCCAAAAGAGAGTGGGAGTACTGAGAATTTGAGGGAAAGAGAACAATCGGTCGTGTTGTGATTCATAGAGAGAGGACCGGAGAGCAACACGGAGGAGGAAGAGGAGGAGAACTAACATTTTCTATCCAAGTCGTAAGTCTCTTTCTCTCTCTTTCCTCGGAAGTTTTTTTTTTTTTTTTTTTTTTGTAATATAAAGATTTTGAACTTTTTCGGGTGTTTATCATTTGCACAATCTCTTGCGGACAAACGGGAAAGGAATTTATGGGTTATTAGCAAATGGAAATTCTAAATGGATCTGGTTTTTTGAGTTTATCTACGCGAGGTGAATTCAAAAGTCAGCATGCTTACATATTTTTATAAATTGAATATAGCGTTTTCTAAGTACATGCAGCTAGCTAGCTTGGCATGTAATTGATTATGAATTTTTTCTACTTTTGTTTTTTTAAATTTCCATTTAGGTATATATTAGCCTAGGATCTGACATGGGTAATTCTCATTTCCAGAGCTGGATTATTCTATATCTATGTTAGACTTTTGTTTACCTTAAATTCTGAATGTTTTGCTTTTTCTAGATCATTCACACTTCGATAGGAATATATATGTTTCCGATTTTGAATACATTGCATGCATGCGGTTTTTATAATGCCAAATTTAGATTGATCGAGATGATTCACAGGGTTAAGTGCATGCATCTTCTTCTTCTCTGGCCTCCTTGTGTAATAATTGGAAGCTGTCAAGACTGATATAGATTGCTCAAGAGTTCGTGCCATTTGATTATTTTCGTGTGATATTTTCTAGTTTTATTGCTGAATATTCTTCTTCTTCATCCACATTAATGGATACACATGGTTTGTTGATTTGCTTCAAAAATAACATATATATCTTGCGTGTGGGTACTGTTTTTGTGTGTACAGTAAATAAGGAATATGATTTATCTCCCCTTCTATTGACTGATTTAGTGACATTAATTTGATTTTGATTTTGAAGAAAGAATTAGGCTCTATTTTGGTACGTTGATCGGATTGGAAGTTTTCAGCAACATGTTGGAGGGTCCATCCTATCTCGTGTCAAGGGACTTGCCTAGCTCGTGTGAGCAAGAGAGCAAGTGGATTTATAATGTTTTTCGTGTGATTGAGCTCTCAAACAGTAAGCATCGATTGCAAGATCATGGAGGAATTCCCCTCAGAAAGTCATGCAAGGTTCAAGATGCTCTTGATCAAGGATCAAGACAATTAGTAAAGGATTTTCCTAATATCTTTGTTATGCAGACAAACCAACCAGATGATCATGATCATGACCAAAACCACACAGGGGGTCGTTCAGATACAAGTTCTCTTATCCACCAACTTGGTCGGGATGTCACAATCAACTGTCTTCTTCGTTGCTCTAGATCTGATTATGGTTCAATCGCCTCAGTGAATCAAAACTTTCGATCTCTAATTCGGAGTGGGGAGCTATATAGACTGAGGCGGGAAATGGGTATTGTAGAGAATTGGGTTTACTTTTCTTGCAAACTCCTTGAATGGAAGGCATTTGATCCAATTCACCGTCGTTGGATGAATCTACCTCAAATGCCTAACAATGATTGCTTCATGTGTGCCGACAAGGAGTCTTTGGCTGTTGGTACCGAACTTCTTGTCTTTGGAAAGGAGATAACGTCCCATGTTATCTATAGATACGACATTTTGACAAACACATGGTCATCCGGCATGAGGATGAATACCCCAAGGTGCTTGTTCGGTTCTGCCAGTCTTGGGGAAGTCGCAATTCTAGCTGGAGGTTGTGACCCACTTGGCAATATTCTAAATTCAGCTGAGCTTTATAATTCAGAAACAGGAACATGGGTGACTCTTCCAAGCATGAATAAAGCAAGAAAAATGTGTTCTGGGGTATTTATGTACAACAAATTTTATGTTATTGGTGGAATGGGAGTGGGAACCTCAAAATCTCTTACATGTGGGGAGGTTTATGACATGACAACAAGAACATGGACAGTGATACCTGACATGTTTCCTGGGTGTAGTGGAGGGGTTGGGTTGACTGAGGCACCTGCTGCTGTGGCTGAGGCGCCTCCTCTAGTTGCTGTTGTAAATAATGTTCTGTATGCAGCAGATTATGCTCAAAAGGAGGTGAGGAGATACGAAGAAGATAGAAACTTGTGGGTTTCGATTGGGAGATTGCCCGACCAGGCTGTCTCGATGAATGGTTGGGGATTAGCATTTAGGGCTTGTGGAGATAGGTTAATTGTAATTGGTGGGCCTAGGGCTTTAGGAGGAGGGATCATTGAGCTTAACTCTTGGATCCCTGATGAAGGCCCACCACAATGGGAGCTGTTGGCCCAAAAGCGCTCAGGTAGTTTTGTGTATAATTGCACCGTGATGGGCTGCTGAGGTATCTGTGTTAGCTGTGTGGAGTCGTCCTTTGAGGATGGATGCAGGAATTTACAGTCTTCGCTTTTAAATTAAGGAGAAGGGATTCCAGTTCGTTGCATGCATGCTAATCTCGACGCTCCTTTCTTATGGAGAAAATATGATCAGATTTCTATTTATAAAGAGTCATGGAAACTTTCTAAAAATGAGGCCTGGAGGCTTAGTACTTCCTGTTTTTTTTTTTTTTTTTTTTTTTTTATAATTTCTTCACTACTTTCACTTTGTGTTTTAGCATCGTACGTGAGAGCTTTTCAAAGATTGGCATCATCATCATGTAGAGCAGACAAGCATGAATAATCTAATGTCTTGGTACATGTTTTAGGTTGTGATTACTATTTGCATAAACTTTATTAATGCATTCGAAGTTGATATGATGAAAATATGACTACTAGATCGAGCTGATCATACACAAGCCACCATCTCTTTTTCTTTCTTTTTCTCTTTCAAGGATTTGGGGGAGTGCGGTTACGGTTGTTCTAGGTAAGAGAAAATAGAAACACCCATGGGGCTAATAATAGAACCGCATGGCACACAATTAGAAACACCCATGGAAGCCCTCTCGCCCAGATCAGATCCCTCACACCCCCCTCCTCCTCTCGTCCAGATCCCTCACCCCTCTCCTCTCACCCATCGATGCCGTTGCAAATTCCCTCACACCTCTCTTCTCTCCCATTGACAGCAACTTTGTGGCGATCTAATGACATATATAGACTGTGGTGGTCCACCAGAGGACTTAGTGCAGCTGATGAAAGACCAATTGGAAGCGCAAAACTTAGAAGCAATAGAATCACCTGGACCCGTCATGTAATATTTAGTTCAAGAAATATGCAAAACTAGCAGAAAAATAATCAATAGTCTGATAGATCCCATTACTTATATTTGCCGAATCAATAAATGAGAAATACCCAAGAAATTAAACAATAGTTATAAATTTGATTCTTTCTCTGTATCAACCCTTCCATCCAGTACGATACAGACCAATATACAAGTTTTGGATGAAAACAACAAAAACAAAAGAAAGAGCTATCAGCTAGTGGACAGTACTGTAATTAATGGAATTCAAAACATAAACGGATCGAGTTGTTGAGATAGCCAGAAAGATCATCGAACATGAAATTATTCCTGCAGGAAATAAACCAAAACAAAATTAACCAAATAATGCAGCAAGACCATGCATTAAATCTACAACATTGAAAATAATCTTTGTAAAAGTTAGTTCGATCGTGGAGCGAGGGAGTAGTATTGTAAGAATCCAAAATACGAATCCAAAATACTAAAGAATCCAAAAAACACGTATGTACGTAATTGGACTTGTCATGGCTAAGAGTGAGGCAGGGAGACTTGGACGATGATGATCTTGATTTACAAGACACGTACGATTGCTTTTCCGTAACTCAACGTCCACAGCCGCTCTCGTCGACGACTTTTTCCTTGGATATCATGGAAAGCGCCGGCCTCCAATTCTTGGCAAGCGCAGTTTTCGAACGTCCTGCAGTAGTCAGTCTCTTGCGCCTTGAAGAAGAAGGCACCGTCTGCGACATAGTTTTGGTGGACCACTGTGATGATGAAGAGGACAACTGTAGTAGGGGTGTACACCGATGGTTTCGGCACAAAACCGAGACCCCACCAACATCTGCCATGAGAGCTCAGTAAATGCCGAAACCGCTCGATTGGGGAGAGAAAACCGATATTATCGATCTCGCGGTGCGGTTTGGTTCTTCGGTCTGCCGTCGGCGTCTCTGTGAAGGAGGAGGGATGCCGCGTCCATTGTCGAGTAAGAGTAGAAGCTTAGCGTTTAGGTTTGCAGTGGAAGGAGAAGACAAGGGAGGAAGAAGAAGAGGGAGGGGGGGGGGTGGGTTTAATGAAACCTAATTCAAAATGGCGTCGTTTGGTTTAAAGACAAACGACGCCATTCTATTTGTTTTTTTTTTTTTAAGTTTCACTTTTAAAAACGACGTCGTTTCACTCATTTAAGTGAAACGGCGCCGTTTAATATACATATATTCAAAAAAAAGAAAGAGTCGGCCGGTTTAGCAGTTTCTCAGGGGCTCAAACCGGCGCAGAACCGCCGACGTCGATTTTCCCTCAAATCCTCTCGCCCGCCGACCGGTTCTTCACTGGTTTCGGCCGATTCTTGAATCCGGCGGCCGGTCTGGGTTGGAGACGGTCGGTCTGGCCTGTTCCTGTACAGCCCTAGACGGTAGGACGACGATGAGTGGTGGCTGCATCGGACTAGCTGGCTGGACGACGGACTGGCTGCGTCGAACTGGTAGTGGTCGTCTGGTGGTGGTGGCAACACAACTCATCAGGTAGGAGAGGTAGAGGGAAGGGGAAAAACTAGGGGTGTAGTGGGTCTAGTTTGGTCCGGTTTTGGATAAATTTTAGGACCGAATTGGTATACACCGATTTTGCATTTTAAAAAACCGATACCGCACCAGTTATCCTCTTAAACCAATACTTCTAGGTTTACCAGTACCGGTTTGGTTTTTCGATCTTAATTAAGTGCCAATTTGTCATAAGAAATTTGTTATAAAAAAACTACTATAAAAAAATATGTTGTATAAAAAAAATTTGTTGTAAAATAAATCTGTTGTAAAAAGAATCTGTTGTATAAAAAAATCTGTTGTATAAAAAAATCTGCTATAAATAAAACTATTATAAAAACAAAAAATGAAAATATGCAATAAAATAAAATCTGCTATAAAATAAAACTAGCTATAAAAAATTTGCTATAAAATAAAACAAGTCCAAAAATCCATATTACAAATTTGAAATTTATAAGTCCATATTAGAAGCTATCACACAAGTCCAGATTACATGTACATATATATAAAAGGTGAAGCTTTCACTTCTTTTCCTTTTACTGAAACAAGGATGGTTTCTAAAGGAGGATGGCTAGTTTTAATAACGGTCCTGCCTTCTTCTTTAGTAAAACTCGTTTTCAAAACATTCAAACTCTTTTTCAAATCATCCTTCTTCGACGCATGATGATCCTCAAGAAAATCAAAGAATAAGATGTGCTTGTTAATGGCGACCATCTTTTCTTTCCATTTTCTCCAAATCTTTTGTTTCTCAAGAAGTGAATAAATCGCATGATAAGATTTTCTCTTATCACGGTTTTCCTTAGATTTAAAATCATGAAGCAGGGAAACCATATCAATAGAATCCAAATCAAGTGCTTTATCCAGAACCATTAATTGGTGGTGGATTGGAGCAACCATATCAGAAGCTGTTGGAGACAACAAATCAGCATCATCTCTTTGTGCTTCTTCCTTTATGGGTTTCGGCTCGACATCTTCTTTGGTTGAGTAAAAAGCTGAGGTTACTTGGGATTTAGTTGAAATTCCTTTCAATTTAAGATCCTTTAGATCTGGAACAGGGGGAGCTTCACTTTTGTGAAATTCCCTGATAAGGATCGGACGTACAGGATTTTCTTGATCCTTCAAGTATCTATTGAGATTAGCATCTCTAAGACCTTGGCCCGAACTGAATAAAGATCTAGATCCAGCGAAAGAATTTCTTCTTTCATTAGAATTAGAAGGTCCAAAGGATATCTTTACAGTACCATCGAGATACTGTTGGATATAACTGAGGTCTTGATCCTTAGTAAGAATTTCTTTTGGAGGTAGTTCTTCCTTAAGAATCCATTCTTTTGGGAGATTTATGTCTTTCCAAATGAGCATCTTAGGTGTTCTGATGTTAGCATTTGAAGTAGAACCGTACATCAGAAGGGTTTCATTTTTTCGAGACTTGATCTTAGCCTTCGGTTCAAGGCTAGTACTCATGACTCGATAATAGAATCGATAAACTAAAGCCATAGGTCTGCTACCTTCAACCATGTCGAAGCCAGAGGTCTGGACATTTAATGTTAAAGCAGACAAAACATGTTTATCAAACAAATCCAGGGTTAAGTCTGGATAACAATCAAAATGAACAGGTCCCTCCATGAGAGAAGTCTGAACTACTCCAAGGACACTGTCTTCAAACTTATTGAATCTTCCGTCTCGAAGACAAAGAAGAATAGAAGCATCAATGCCTTTCCTAATTAAAGGACGGATGGCAATTTGAACAGAAGCAATATGCATGAATTTAAAACCTTTTTGGCGAAATGGTTTTATTGGTTTTTCTTGAAATAAAAGAAATTGTTCATGCATGTTTGAAATAGGAAAAATTTGTTCTACGGTTCTCACCTTGAACTCACTTTTAAAACTTGAGAAAAAAGAACGATGATATAAAGAATCAATCTTAATCTTTGGCATATGCCATTGATCTTGACTGACTAAATCATTTTTTGAGATATCACAATCTTCTTCGTTTAATATATCAGGAGGCAAAGCCGACCTGGAACTAACTGATGAGTTGGATCTATATATCTTACTCATCTTGGTAACATCTAAGACGAGACTCTTGGGTCCTTCCTAACTCTAGGTCTTGTGCTTACCCTAGCTGCAGTACTCACACATACCAGAGGGCCACAACATCAAAGCAAACTACCACTGTTTTTTACTCCTACACGCCTTCAAACGCCTACCTTGGCTAACATGGCGATACACAGTGCCCCTGTGGCCTGACAGAATGATATATACGGCTATGGTGGTGTACAACAGGACAACCGACACTTAACTTAGAAATAGAAAGAGACAGAGTGTCCCCAGAGATTATCAAGAAAAGCAAGATATAGAGATAGAAATCAACAATTAATATCCAGAACCGAAAATGGCTCTGATACAAGAAAATAGCGGAATCAAGTGAAGATAGAAGAAAATGAAGGAGTCAGAGGTATCAATGGATGCTCAAAGATAAACATGAACAGATATGTGGAGGCTCAGCCTTCTAATGCATGAAATATTCAAAATCAGAGTATAATAAACCAAAACTTTCAAATATTATTAAATGAAAGTAATTACAGGTAAATATAAACTTACAATCTTAAGGACTCAAAGGAAAATAAGGTTGTAAGGTGAAACAGGGAATATATGATTGATCTGGTCCAAAGTGGCTTTCAGGACCTTTCCATAGAAAGACCTGAGCTTGCCAGAATTTATTCGAAAGGACCTACTCCCATTGGTCTTACGAAGAACTGGTATTCTAGACCCACACCACTTGATTTGCAGTTTGAGGAAAGAGGTTTCCAATCTCAATTCTCAGTATCTGCCGACCAAATGTATGAATGGAATATTGATGGATTCTCCGAACAAGAAATCCTCAATACTGTCCAGCGTATGTCTATAGTTGCTAATGTTTATGTCAACAACAATCTTGGCCAAACTGAGATAGTTAATATCCTGACCAACGGATTTTCAGGGATGCTTCGTGCTTGGTGGGATAAACACCTCACTGAAGAAGCTAGGGGAAGTATACGTTCTGCAGTCAAAAAGACTGAAGAAGGTTTACTCGTATTTGACCAAAACAGAGGACAAGGTGAATCTAATGCGGTCAATACCCTGATATTTACCATGATTAAACATTTTGTTGGAACTCCATCCAACATTACCAATCACGTCTCTGATTATCTGAACAACCTGAGATGCAATAAGATGTCTGATTACCTCTGGTATAAAGACGTCTTTATGTCCAGAGTTATGCTTCGAGATGACTCTAATATGCCTTATTAGAAAGAGAAATTCATTGATGGATTGCCTTGCTTGTTCGCCATTAAGGTTAAGGATTCACTTACTAGTATCTCGGGTTCACTGAATTATAATGATTACACTTATGGTGACATCATAAGTATAATTCAGAAACTTGATATTAGTATGTGTAATGATCAACGAATGCTTGCTCAACAGATGAAAGATAGAAAGAAAGCCAAATATGAAATGGGAAACTTTTGTGAACAATTTGGCCTTCCTCCTATTGCTCCATCTAGGCAGCATAAGAAAAGTTTAAAACCTCGTGGGAATCACAGGAGAATACTCCACGATGAGTTTTATAAAAAACCAGTTTCAAGAAAGAAACCATTTTCCTTCCTAACTCTAGGTCTTGTGCTTACCCTAGCTGCAATACTCACACATACCGGAGGGCCACAACATCAAAGTAAACTACCACTGTTTTTTACTCCTACATGCCTTCAAACGCCTACCCTGGCTAACACGGCGATACACGGAGCTCCTGTGGCCTGACAAAATGATGTATACGGCTGCGGTGGTGTACAACAGGACAACCGACACTTAACTTAGAAATAGGACGAGACAGAGTGTCCCCGAAGATTATCAAGAAAAGCAAGATATAGAGATAGAAATCAACAATTAATATCTAGAACCGAAAATGGCTCAGATACCAGAAAACAGCGGAATCAAGTGAAGATAGAAGAAAATGAAGGAGTCAGAGGTATCAATGGATGCTCAAAGATAAACATGAACATATATGTGGATGCTCAGCCTTCCAATGCATGAAATGTTCAAAATCAGAGTATAATAAACCAAAACTTTCAAATATTATTAAATAAAAGTAATTACAGGTAAATATAAACTTACAATCGTAAGGACTCAAAGGAAAAATGGTTGTAAGGTGAAATAGGGAATATAGGAAGCAGTTCTTGCTGAAGGCTCTTTTTGTTCTGCCAAATGAATTCTACCTCCAATGAAAACTGAAGAGCCCTTTTATAGATTAAGGAAGCTCTTTTACAAATAGTGCAATCCCATAAATCACGGGAAAGTAAAGTAAAAGTGAATAGTGAATAGTGACTTTTTGTTACTATTTAGCTGTGCTGGAGCCAATCGTCGAAAGTAGTTTTGTCTTCTTCCTTCGAAAGTGAAATATTCTTTCTACACCGAAAGCATTTCTGTTTTCAACGTGCTGAAAGTAGAACTGGAATCTCCTTTCCGCCCCAAAAATTTGAAGATGTCAGGATGATAGCTGAAAAGGTGCGCTGGATCCTCTGTCGAGAGTCTCTTCAACGCGGGAATATGTCGGTCATGAGTTAATCATCTCCCAGTGAGGGGGATAATCTTGGGAATCATGTCCGAAAACATTACTGTAAGGGTCTGAGTCTGATGAAGCCTCTGATCTTTCAGTAGTAGAATCTTCACTGTTATTGTCATCCTCAATGGATTTCTTTAACAAGAGAAGTAAATCTTTCTTCGATAGCTGGTCTATTGGTGACTTGGCCTTCGAAGAAGTTGAATCTTGAGAATTATTAGAATCTTTCTTCTTTGCTGAAGCTTTTTTCTTTTGCTTAGAAGAAGAACTCTGTGAACTTGAAGTCTGTTCGTTACCTGTGATGGTAGGATAAGGTACTAAGGCTTGGATAGGAGAAGGAGAAGGAGAAGGGAAGTCCTCCTTGCTCTTCAGATTTGGCAATACAAGTGGAAAATCTGATGAAACTCTGGAGACAATTTCGTCTGTATGACCAAATTTTTTCCACCATTTGATGAAGTATTGGCGGACCAATAAATCATTGTTTTTCTCATATTGCCACCTACAAATCTAAGGAGTTTTGTATCTGGCACAAAAGAAAATAAGGGAGGGGAGTTTGGCATCTCGTCCTTTTACCTTATTTGAAATAGCAAAATGTTTGATGGCTTTGTGAAGGTCATCGGGAAATATTTCAGGTATGGGGCCATAGTAATTCCACCATTTCTGAAACCACAAAGGGAAATTAGGTTTGCACTTTCGGTCAAAGGTGAAAAACCAAGAGTGCTGGAGATCTGGGGTTTGATATAGAGGAAATTTTTACCAGGATTGAATATAATCATAATAATTATATTCCAATCATAAACCTTGATAAGGAAAACCGTGATAAGAGAAAATCTTATCATGCGATTTATTCACTTCCTGAGAAACAGAAGATTCAGAGAAAATGGAAAGAAAAGATGGTCGCCATTAACAAGCACATCTTATTCTTTGATTTTCTTGAGGATCATTATGCGTCGAAGAAGAATGATTCGAAAAAGCGTTTTACAAAATCCTGCTTCAACTGGTTTAAAAATGATTGAAAAACCTTTGATTATCTTACCAGAGAGTAGACCAAAGATTGTTTTCAAACCGGTCGATAGAACTCTTGATAAGATTGATCAAATGCTTGCGGAGAGTAAGCAAGAAAAACTCTCTGTCAGTGTTTTAAACAAGGACAGCAAAGGGGTTATCTTGGATGATTCATTTTCTGTAAACACCTTGGATGATGAAGACACTTTGTCTGATAATTCCTTAGTACAGAAAATTGATCTGGTCCAAAGTGGCTTTCAAGACCTTTCCATAGAAAGACCTGAGCTTGCCAGAATTTATTCGAAAGGACCTACTCCCATTGGTCTTACGAAGAACTGGTATTCTAGACCCACACCACCTGATTTGCAGTTTGAGGAAAGAGGTTTCCAATCTCAATTCTCAGTATCTGCCGACCAAATGTATGAATGGAATATTGATGTATTCTCCGAGCAAGAAATCATCAATACTGTCCAACGTATGTCTATGGTTGCTAATGCTTATGTCAACAACAATCTTGGCCAATCTGAGATAGTTGACATCCTGACCAACGGATTTTCAGGGATGCTTCGTGCTTGGTGGGATAAACACCTCACTGAAGAAGCTAGGGGAACGATTCATGCATATTGCTTCTGTTCAAATTGCTATTCGTCCTTTAATTAGGAAAGGAATTGATACTTCTGTTCTTCTTTGTCTTCGAGATGGAAGATTCAATAAATTTGAAGACAGTGTCCTTGGAGTAGTTCAGACTTCTCTTATGGAAGAACCTGTTCATTTTGATTGTTATCCAGACTTAACACTGGATTTGTTTGATAAACATGTTTTATCTACTTTAACTTTGAATGTCCCGACTTCTGGCTTCGACATGGTTGAAGGTAGCAGACCTATGGCTTTAGTTTACCGATTCTATTATTGAGTCATGAGTACTAGCCTTGAACCAAATGCTAAGATCAAGTCTCGGAAAAATGAGACCCTTCTGATGTATGGTTCTACTTCGAATGCTAACATCAGAACTCCTAAGATGCTCTTTTGGAAAGACATTAATCTTCCAAAAGAATGGATTCTTAAGGAAGAACTTCTTCCAAAGGAAATTCTTACTAAGGATCAAGACCTTAGTTATATCCAACAGTATCTTGATGGTACTGTAAAGATATCCTTTGGATCTTCTAGTTCTAATAAAAGAAGAAATTCTTTTGCTGGATCTAGATCATCTTTCAGTTCGGACCAAGGTCTTGGAGATGCTAATCTCAACAGATACGTGAAGGATCAAGAAAATCATGTACGTCCGATCCTTATCAGGGAACTTCACAAAAGTGAAATTCCCTCTATTATTCCAGATCTGAAGGATCTTAAATTGAAAGGAATTTCAACTGAGTCCAAGGTGACCTCAACCTTTTACTCAACCAAAGAAGATGTCGAGCCCAATTCCATAAAGGAAGAAGTACAAAGGAATGATACGGATTCGTTATCTCCAACAGTTTCTAATATGGTTGCTCCAATCCACCACCAATTAATGGTTCTGGATAAAGCACTTGACTTATATTCTATTGATATGGTTTCTCTACTTGACTGAAGAAGGTTTACCCGTATTTGACCAAAACAGAGGACAAGGTGAATCTGATGCGGTCAATACCCTGATATTTACCATGATTAAACATTTTGTTGGAACTCCATCCAACATTACCAATCACATCTCTGATTATCTGAACAACCTGAGATGCAATAAGATGTCTTATTACCGCTGATATAAAGACGTCTTTATGTCCAGAGTTATGCTTCGAGATGACTCTAATATGCCTTATTGAAAAGAGAAATTCATTGATGGATTGCCTCGCTTGTTCGCCATTAAGGTTAAGGATTCACTTACTAGTATCTCGGGTTCACTGAATTATAATGATTACACTTATGGTGACATCATAAGTATAATTCAGAAACTTGGTATTAGTATGTGTAATGATCAACGAATGCTTGCTCAACAGATGAAAGATAGAAAGAGAGCCAAATATGAAATGGGAAACTTTTTTGAACAATTTGGCCTTCCTCCTATTGCTCCATCTAGGCAGCATAAGAAAAGTTTAAAACCTCATGGGAATCACAGGAGAATACTCCACGATGAATTTTATAAAAAACCAGCTTCAAAACCAGTTTCAAGAAAGAAACCATTTCAAAAAAGGTTTCCAAAAGATCCTACTAAAGGAACTTGTTACACTTGTGGCAAAACTGGACAGATAAAAAAGAAGCTTAATGAGCTACAGATCAATGCTGTTGATCAAGAAGAACTGTTTCGACTCCTCGAAAATAGATCTCCTATATCTTCAAACAAGGATGAACTAAGTTCTGATGATTCAGAGTATCATTCAGACTCAGATTGTCCTAGCTCACCAAATGTTAAGTTTGGTTGTAATGATTCCTGTTGTAAACCTGAGAAGAAAATAGTCAATGTTTGGGATCAGGAAAGCAACAAAGATAAATTTTTAACCAAAGAGGAAGAACATGAAAATATGCTCTTATCTCTTATTTCACAACTTGAAAATCCTGAGCTGAAAGAGAGATATCTCAAACAGCTTAAGAAGATCATGACTCGTAAAAAGTCATCTTCAGGGAAGATTTCTTTTCAAGAAACTTTGGGACGTTTTCAAAAACAAAACCCAAATAAATTTCAACAAAAGATTTGCAACATGAGATTTCTTCAGTTAAAAAAGAAATTTCTGAACTCAGAGAAGAGGGGAAAACCCTCAAAACCGAGAATGCGTCTATTTGTCAAGACTTAAATTCTTTTAAAGATCAATAATGAGTTTGATCAAAATCCTTCTGGCAATAAGACAGATGATTCAGACCATGCTGAGACCATGTTGAATCCTCTAATCCTAATAAGGGTATTTGTTTGTTTCACCATTCTATTCCACAGAAATGGTTCTGTTTGGTTAAGATTATTGTTGCTTATGAATACAAATTCTCTGCTATTACTTTGATTGACTCAGGTGATAACTTGAACTGTATCCGAGAAGGATTAGTTCCTACTCAGAACTTTGAAAATTCCAAGGGGAATTTATTCTCAGCAAACGGATCTAAGATGAAGATTCGTTATGAGCTAAATGCTGCTCATATTTGATAGGACAATGTTTGTTTTAAGATCCCTTCTGTGTTAGTTAAGAACTTAACCCATGATGTCATCTTAGGGATGCCGTTTCTTAACATGATTTACCCTTTCCTTTCAGATGCCCATGGGATCACTACTGACCCCTTTGGACAGAAAGTAAGGTTTAAGTTTGCTTCTAAGTTTGAACGTGATTGTGCTAGAAAATCATTGTCTTTACATTTTGCAAAAAGAAAACATCTTGATTTTCTAAAACAAGAAATTAAGTTTAAACAAGTTTCCGAAAATTTGAATGATCCTTTGATCCAATCAAAGATCGCAAATTTTCAAAAAGTTTTAATTTCTGATGTATGTTCACAACTTCCCAATGCATTTTGGCATAGGAAGAAACATCAAGTTTCTTTACCATATGTTTTTGGTTTTACTGAAAAAAATATTCCAACCAAATCAAGACATATTCAAATGAATAGAAAAACTTTGGAATTTTGCAAAACTGAGATTCGGGATCTTCTTCGCAAAAAAATCATTAGGCGTAGTAAGTCACCCTGGTCCTGTACTGCATTTTATGTTCAGAAAAAGACTGAGATTGAGCGAGGGACACCCCATTTAGTCATCAATTACAAACCATTGAATGAAGTCCTAGAATGGATTAGGTACCCTATTCCCAACAAACAAGACTTGATTCAAAGGTTAGAAGGTGCAGTTGTGTATTCAAAGTTTGACCTTAAGTCTGGATTCTGGCAAATCCAAATTAGGAAGTCAGACCGTTACAAAACTGGATTCCCCACCCCTCTGGGACACTATGAGTGAAATGTAATGCCATTTGGGCTCAAGAACGCTCATAGTGAATTACAAAATATCATGAATGACATCTTTTCGCCATTCACTCTATTCACCATCGTCTACATAGATGATGTTCTCGTATTCTCCAAATCTATTGATGAACACTGGAAACACCTTTACACGTTCCACGATATCATCAAAAGAAATGGACTTGTTCTCTCTGAAAACAAGATCAAACTATTTCAAACCAAGATTAGATTCCTTGGTTATGATATTTCTGAAGGCAAAATCAGGCCCATCCAACGGGTTATCGAATTTGCTGACAAATTTCCTAATATAATTCTGGATAAGAACCAACTTCAAAGATTCCTTGGTTCTTTAAATTACATCTCTGATTTCTACAAGGATATGAGAAAACAGTGTCGCCCCTTGTTCGTGAGACTAAAATCAAATCCTTCTCCTTGGACTGAGGTTCACACTAAACTGGTCCAGAAAATCAAGACACATGTCAAAACTCTTCCGTGTCTTGGTATTCCTATTCTAAATAGCTTCAAGATTGTCGAAACTGACGCCAGTGACATAGGCTATGGCGGCATCTTGAAACAAATTGTTTCACCAGGTTCTCCTGAACAAATTATTCGTTTCCATTCCGGAACCTGGAACCATGCACAACATAATTATAGTACTATTAAAAAAGAAATACTATCTGTTGTTTTGTGCATTTCAAAGTTTCAATCAGATCTACTTAACCAAAAATTTCTTCTAAGAGCTGATTGTAGATCTGTAAAATATGTTTTAAAGAAAGATGTTCAAAACATTGCATCAAAGCAGATTTTTGCACGATGGCAAGCTGTTTTAAGTGTTTTTGATTTTGACATTGAATACATCAAAGGGTCGGATAACTCCATCCATGATTTTCTTCCTCGTGAATTTCTTGCAGAGAAAATTGAGTAAAAAGAAGAAACCAGGTGGACCAGCGAACTCCCCCTCTATTTCAAACTTGCTAGTGCCTCCTGCACCAGCAACTATTTCCACCATGGCTTCCTCCCCACTGGAGATAGTCAATAGATTTACCAGTCTTGGGCAAGCCCCCAGACTTATCACCCTTGCTTCATTTGCTTCAACATTGGCTACACCCTTTGACCCATTTGCTAATCCCTTAGCACTGACAGGGTCGCGACCAATGAACAAATTTATCAGTGCCAACAAGGCACAATATTTCAAAAAATCGTGGTTTGAAAATTTGTTTTACATTGAGAAATCAATAAAAACAAATCCATTCCAGATCGCGGTGGACTACTTCCCCCAAGATTTTCACTGGATTCTCGACAATCCAGCTAAGGATCTCAAATTCTACCTTGGAATCTTGGTTAAGACCGGTTCCATTACCATTAAACCTATCTTTTGTAAGATTGATCCTTGGATTGATCCTTCCAAGATCATCTTCCACAGTTGTTACCTTGTTTCAGTTTTGACGGAAGAAGACTGGGCAACCCACCCTTCTACTCCCAAAACCTTGATCCAGGAAACATATATATATATATATATATATATATATATATATATATAGTGTATACATACTAAATATATACATACTATATACATATAGTATACTATAATATATATAAATATGAACTATATATAGTATATTATACTATGATATTAATACTTGATATATATATATATATATATAATATTAGTAATACTATTGGTATATAGTAATACTATTGGTAAATGGTAATACTATACTCATACTATATGTTAGTGATAATATAGTATTATTACTAATACTATAGTGATAACATATATGCTACAAATATATATAATATAGTTATAGTGATATATATATATATATTTTTTCCGATGGAAAGAAGCCTTTCATTCAAAGGATATTAGCATTACAATTGTCTCTTTGCCGGAGCAATTACATCAGGGAAAGAACCCCATCATAGGCTAATATCACTAACATGACATGCATGCCTTGCAAGCTTATGTGCTACCTCATTACAAGTTCTCATAGCAAATCTAACTTCACACACTTGGAAGCAGTTCATAAGCTCCATAGTATCTTTGATCACATTACCCACCAAAGTCATCGAGGGTTCTGGCTTTTGCAATTCCTGTACTAAGGTTAAGGCATCACTTTCTATAATAAGGTGTTTGATACCCAAATGAACTGTCAGCTGTAGACCCCTAAAAATTGCAAGCATTTCAATGCTTGTTGCATCCCTGACTGTTGGTTCCTTCTTGCTGGCTGCAATAAGAACCTCTCCCTTACAATCTCTTAAAACAGCCCCAATTCCAGCACTATGTTGATTTTGGAAGATAGCCCCATCTACATTTAATTTGAAGACTCCTGGAGGGGGAAACTCCCATCTGCAATGGTGTCTCACATTCTTCAGTGGTTGGCCACGGGTTGCCTTATAGACATGCTGGACAACCAGGGCATGAGGATAGCTATAGTGATATTAATACTATATACAGTTATAGTGATTTAGTATAACTATATTACACTATTAGTATTAGTATAAATATTAGTATTAGTTATAGTTATTAGTTTAACTATATATTAGTATTTGTTATAGTGATTTTAATTTAGTATAACTATATAATAGTATTAGTATAATTATATCACTGATAGTATTAGTATACTAATACTAATAGTATTAGTATTACTGTATCACTATAGTATCATATAGTGATATAATATTAGCTATACTAATACTATAGTGATTTATATAGTAATTTATAGATAGACTTAAAGTGGATTACTAATAGTATTAGTATTACGGCATAAAATGTAATTAATATACTAATGTATATTAGTATTACAAATGTATTTATCAAAATGAATATGTTGAGAATTTCTTAGGCCATAAAATGTAATTAATATATCTATATATATACTTTATATTTAAAACATATGATCAAACAAATGTTCATGTTTAAGATTTAAATTTTATGTTATAAATTATAATATAACATTATTTCATATATAATTATATATATTATATAATATTATATATAATATTAAAATTAATTATATATATATATATACGAACCGGTTTGATATGGTCCGGTCCGATGCAGGAAAACCAGAAACCGGAACCTAACCAGTTTTGGCCGATTTTTAAATTGGAGGAACCAGTCCCGAACCGAACCAACAGGTCTGGGCCAATTTTCCAGTTCTCAAATTTATTTTTACAGCCTAGGAAAAACATTTAGTTTCATAGGGTTTTTAATTTAGGTAGAAATCCCATGAGGTGAACTTCATAGTGTTAACTTATAAAATGCTGAGATGTCACCTTCTTATTGGATATTATTAAAGGGCTAAAACTAGCTTGTACCGTTTCAAAGCGTTTGTATTATTTGTATTCTGTTTTTAACACACCTCAACCCTCACATGTGGATCAAAGTATTTCTCAATAAGTGGGCTTGACATGTAGAATATTTAATTAAATGAGGTAAGTATAGAGTCAGGGTTCGAACTCATGATCTTTGCTCTAATACTATGTGAAATCACCACTTGTCCCAAAAGTTTAAGTTGATGAGAATATGTAAACTTAGTTATTTGTATTATATTCTTAATAAACCTTAGTGTGATCGCTTTGATGAAAAGTATGCTTAATTATCAATTCCTAGTTCGATTATCAGTTTATGCTGCTATCACTTGGAGATTTTTCAATTTTGCTTCCTTGAAGAACTCTTCAATACAAGGAAATAAAGAGATGACCGAATTTCTGATCTATTCTTCACAATTTTGTGGCAACACAAAAATATATAGGTTGAGTAATATCACATACTAATATTTGGGATCTAATTATGCACAAAGGGTTGTTTCCAAAAGCCACAAATAAAAACTTATCCTAGTAACAATGTTTTAGCCCCATGACTAGACTAGAATCATCAAATGCACGAAATTAACTTTGAATGTGAATGATGTATACATATATACATGTCGAGGCTTCTACACTGAGAACTGGGGGGGGGGGGGGGGGGTGGGGGGTGGTAGCATTTTTCAAGCTGAGAATTATTTTACTTTACCACAGCTACACCTCAGGCTAAGACGCTAGCTTGTGTAAATGGTACACTAGCTTCTGCAAAATCCTAATGATATGTCTCTTAGATCCAAATGTTGTCCAAATGATTCTATTATGGTTCCATCTTAGTTAGGAGTGAATTCGGTCCGGTCTGGTCCAGTCGACTCATAAGAATTTTTTGAGACCGGATTCAACCCCTTCAGTCCAAGATTTTCCTACCCTAAATCGAACCGAACACTCCTTGGGACCGAACCGGACCGGTCGGTCGGTCCGGCCCAGTACCAAATGGGCCAATTCTAATATCTTATGTTTTTCAACCCAACAGTGAAAATTCTAGTCAGTTTTTGCCCCACTAACATTTTATCCAATTTTAAGCCAAAAATACCAAAAAATAACTTGGAAGAAAAATAAAAATAATCATAAAAGGTAAATTGTCTATATACAATAAATTTGAATAAAAGGTTTTACTACAAAAAAAATTTTAAAAAAAATTGTCTATATCCATCCAAACAAGGTTATCAATCATAGTAATAAAATTTTAAAAAATAGAGATAAATAAATTTTAAAAAATCCCTAATCAATAATCATCCATATTTCAAACTCCGAATAAAAAAAAAAGAAAAAAAAAAAAAAAGAGTTAAGGCAACTAGCCATAACACAAACTCCAAATCCCTAACTCCAAGTTCACAACTCCAAGAAATCAAATAAAAGGAAAAAAAAAAAAGTTAAAAAACCAAAAAAAAGTAAAGTAAATGACACATAAAAATTATTACAATTTACAATCCATACATCTAGACTTCTAGCTATAACCCACTTACTAATAAAGTGATATTACAAATTACAAATGACTGAATAATAATAATAATAATAATAATAATAAGGCCGAATACTACTTTGTAAGGATGGATCACCAAACACTACTTGATCTCCTCGCAGCTTTCAGGCAATAATTTAAAATCACGTACACATGAAGTGATCATGCCATGTGGATCAAATAATTAATAAAGCAGTATTCAACAAATTAATGCCTTCATGTTTGTAAGTTGTACATATTACATGATATATGCATGTACACTTGATCATGTATATATGGCATTGAAGAATATCATAAACTCCAATATTCAGATTTTTGGCAATTAGATTCTATCTAATAAAATATTTTTTTCTTTGAGAATTACATGAACATTCGACATTGCCATATATTTAGTCTATAAGTTTTGTTATATCTGATAGATTTGTGTATATTAATGAGATTAATATATAAAACGCACAAATTGCACAATCAAAAGTTCTTATAACTTAATATATTATAATTAGTTGAAGTGGTGAGCACTTAAGTATTCAGCAAATTAATTCAAGCCTTTGTAGTATATTCTTCTCACCTCATTAATCTACATTGGGTGTAGACATTGTATTTAATGCCTCCATAAAATTTTCAACCTCCCCAACAAGTTCTATTCATAAAAGATAAAAAAAAAAAAAACAAATTATATAAATTTACATAACATATAGATCATAAAAGATATAAAAGGAAGTAAATTTGTTACATACCCATATCCAACTACTTCTCAAAATCTTGCACCTTATCCATTAAAGTCTTAAGGCTGATTGGAATAGAAGAAGAATGAAGTCAATTTTGTGCACAAATGAGACCATCTACAATCATCAGAGATAAACTATTTCGGAAATGATCAAGTACACGACTCGTCATACTAAATGCATATTCAGAGGTCACTATAGATACCAGTATTGCAAGTACGTGCAACTTTTGAAAGTACGCGAATACTAACTGAATTAACCTTCTACCAATTTAGAATGTCAAAACTATCTTGTTCCTCACAACTTTTAGCTTGGTATCTATCAACCTTTGACTTGTTTTCCAAAGATTTTTTCGACTATAACCATTACTTAAATAGGGTCAATCTATGTGCCTTCCTATCCTCAAATCTACTAACTGTAGATCTTACATCTTCACGTGGGGAACTTGTGCACTGTTGTTGTTGACCAAAACTATTCCCTTCTTCATTTTCAACGAATGCCTCATATAGGGGTGTAAAAATTAACCGAAAAAAGACCGGACTGGCCCGAACCGGTCTGAGACCCGTTCCCTTAGTTCCAAAACCGGACCGGTATGGTTCTATACTTTTTAGGACCGGACCGGATCGAATTGGTTCACTATATTATAAATTTTAAATTAATTTTTTAAATATTATATATAAGATTTTTATATTATATATAAATTTCATATATAATAATATAAATTATAATTATATATAAGATTGGCTGAGAGAAGAATGATTAGATCAGTGGGATATTTACTGTGATCCCAACATGGCATCTAATATAATGGACGCTACTCTCTGATTTCTACCTTGAAATTCTGAGTTGCTTACATCTAATTTCTTTGTGAAGGTTGGGCACTCTATTGGCTCATATATGGCTAATGATGTGTTTAGGAGGTCCTCTAAAAAGGTGATGATAAATTAAATTTGGTTAATTTTCAGTATCATCATGTTACTTCACGTTCTTAATTTAAAGAGTATTTGTTAACATTTTTGCTGGGTTTATAGGTGACCTATTGCATTGGACTATATCCATTATTAAACCCGTAATAGAGGTGGCAGTCTATTATTAAAACTGGAAAACCAGAGCGAACCGAACCGAAACTGGTAAAACCGGATGTATCGGTTTAGGAGGGTAACTGGTACATAATCGATTTTCGAAAATGCAAAACCGGTAAATACCGGTTCGGTCCTGAATTTTGTCCAAAACTGGACCGGACCGGTTACACACCCTAGCCTTATACATGCGGGTTAAAACATTTTTCACCTTCCAACTCAAATCAACCACTTTTGTTAGATCATGGACATACATTGATTCCAATGCAAAGTCAAGATATCGCATCTTTTACCGAGGATCAAGAATAATCCCAACATACAACAACATATTCATATTATCCATGTTGTCCCAATAATTTTCAAATCTTTTCCTCATATTTGTTGCCATTAATCCCACCACGGGACTTCCTTCTTCACACTCCATGTCAATTGCATCTTGAATTGTAACTAACTCCGGAAAAAAAAAAAGAGTTGCAAGTTACATATTGACTCCTTGAGAAACGTAAACTTGCATAATGAAATAGCTGAAGAAACCTCACAAACAACCTTACATTCTCCCAATCAATATTATTGGGAGGCCCTAACTTCTTTGACGTTCTCCTATTCACCACATCATCGTCATCTCCAATACTACTAAAGAACCCCGAATCTTCTTCCTCCAACCGTTCAAAAGTTTTTCAAAATTTATTAGCCCTCTCCAACATAAGATAGGTGAAGTTCCACCTAGTCGGCACATCTAGGCAAATATGACTTTTGCCTATAATCTCTTCCAGCTATACATATTTCTTAAATGTACTACACCTTTGAGATGAGGACTTAACATATTTCACAACACCTCTCACATTCGCAATAAACTCATCAAATTATTTTAACCCCTCACGAATGATTAAGTTTAAGATGTGGACACAACATTGAACATGCAAGAATTCATGTTCCAAAACAGTGTCCCTCCTATACTTGTTTTTCGTTTCAAATAAGAAACTGCTCTGTTATTAGAACTTGCATTATTAAGAGTGATTGCAAGTACTTTTGGTTGCCCCCAGTCATGCAAGCACATCTCTATGGCCCTACCAAGTATATCACCCTTGTGATTTTCAACCAAAGAAAAAGAAAGAATCCTATTGAGTAGATTCCAATCATCATCAGTAAAGTGTGCAGTGAGACACATATAATTAATTGAAGTTTTGCACGAATGTTCATGTATCCATGGTGGGGAAATTCATTGCCCTTGAAGAGCATTTCTCAACTTATTTTTTCCCTCATATACACACACCAAAACAATCATTCGCAACTGTAACACTAGATAGAATTCCTACCCACTTAGGATAAACAACAAGCATAAATTTCTTGAAACCCTCCAATTCAACGAACCTAAAGGGTAACTCATCAAGAATAATCATCTTTGCTAAGGCTTGTTTGCAAGTCTCAACACTAAATGCTATGTGCACAAATCCCCCACTACCACTTCCACCATCCTTGGCCTTCCAACATGGAGTAGGTTGAGACTTATCCGTCTTATTAAACAGACATTTCTTACATTATTTTTCAATGTAATACTTTATGGACTTTGTACTGTTGGTCTTTGTATCACATGCATACGAAGCACCACATTAATTACATGCAGCCCTAGGTTTAGTTGGATTAACTTTTGGTATACTTGTAAAGTGATCCCAAACTATTGACCTAGCTCTTCCACTAAGTGGTCCACTACCACTCTATTTAGTACTTACATTGGGTGGGAGTGGAGGAATGCATTGCCCATGTGTTAACTCGTTCACATTATCTGTAGTAGAGTCTTTCAGAATCTTTTCTTTGTAGGGTCCATTTAGAAAAATAATCAAACAAAAATTAGATTAAATATAAACTCAAGATTCAATAAGAAAATGAGGAAGTTCAGCCTAAGATATGTGTTGATGTGCATTTTATGTGTGCTAGTGTGCATGAGTCAAGGATTTAGGAAATCTAAATTGGACCAGATATAGTCTATCTCAGCACATTTTGTGTGTGCTGGTATGCCATTCAAATAACTAAGTGAGACCAAATTCAGAACAAACATCTAAGTCAGAACACAAATCAGAATGTTTGCAAAATGTACAAAATGTTTGCAAAATGTACAAATGAGAACACAAATGTAGTACTAACTACCAAGTCAAGTTAACAAAAGTTGGTGGCTTTTGTCATGTTTTGCATCACTAAGAAATATTGTCAATTATATGAATTTGTTGGTTTTGGTTTGATGTGCTGCATATTCAAATAAATAAGGGAAGGGGAGGATGTTCAGCTCATTTGATAACATTAACTAGAAAAACCCAATCCATCCATGAAATCCCAACAAACCAAATTTAAATTTCATTCGTCAAGGATTAAAAAAAAAAAACAGAGAGAAAGAAAGTTAAAAAAAAAATTATCTACCTCCATCATTCGATATTTTTCCATTTTTTCAATTCCATCTTTAATGCTCAGTTATTTGTGTGAAAAAAATTATTTTCCTTTAATTCATACAACTTTTAAAAATCTATGCAAATGAGAAAACTGTTGAAATTTATGCTAAATACTTATCACTTTCTAAGTATGCTAAATACGACAAGTGTGTATTTATGAAACAATAAAAATATGACTCATGTTAACTGGATGAAATTATCATATATATTGAAATCTATTTCCACTATTCTTCATGTTAACCTCGAGCAATTAACTGAAAATCCATGGAAAAAGAATCCTGACTCACAAATCAAGAAATGAGGATGAACGAATCTAACAATTTATATACAAATTCATCACTGATTAACTATAATCACTACACTGTAAATATTTAAACCTATTCAAAGAGAAAATTCACTACATTGAGAGAAAAGAAAATGGAAGAAACAAGACTGTACCTTAGGTCCTTAGGGGGTAGGGGTTGCGACGGTTTTGGAAAGGTTGCAACGGTTTTGGAAAGGGGAGGAGGGGATGCGACAAAAGGGCTGGTGAGGGGAGGGGATGGGACAGAGGGAATGGGGTCTGCTTTGCTAGAGTTTTGTGTGAGAGAATGGGAGGGAATCGGGATTTGGGGGGGGGGGGGGGGTGGTGGTCTCAGAACAACAACAATTATGTTTAAATGATGATGTTTGGATTGAAAATAACCCTAAATGGCGCCATTTCAATAGATGAGTTATTTTAAAAAACCCTGAGTTGTGTGAAATGACGTTGTTTTACCCAACTCAGTTTTAATTTTGCTTTCCACTGGACCTACGCCGTTTAGGTCCAATTTTACACTAAACGGAGTGCAACTTAGGTATTTTACAAAAAAATCATCTTATAAATTTAATTAGATCATACATGTAGATGTTAGTAATTAGTCAATAGTAAATTGGTGATAGGTTAGTTAATTGATATCATACATTAGTTAATTACAATAATATTTGTAATTGCTTTATATTTACTTGCAACTTAGGTATTTTACAAAAAATTTATCTAATAACTTTAATTAGATTATACATGTAGATGTTAGTAATTAGTTAATGGTGATAGGTTAGTTAATTAATATCATACATTAGCTAATTACAATAATATTTGTAATTGCTTTATATTTACTTGTAACTTAGGTATTTTACAAAATATTTATCTAATAACTTTAATTAGATCATAGATGTAGATGTTAGTAATTAGTTAATGGTGAATTGGTGATTGGTTAGTTAATTGATAGCATACATTAGTTAATTACAATAATATTTGTAATCGCTTTATACTCACTTGCAACTTAGATATTTGACAAAATATTTACCTAATAACTTTAATTAGATCATAGATGTAGATGTTAGTAATTAGTTAATAGTAAATTGATGATAGGTTAGTTGATGTTATACATTAGTTAATTGATAGAATATTAATTTGTAATTACATATTTAAAACTTTATATTGTTAATGGTAATAGGTTAGATGAAAATTACATAATTAATTATATAATTATTATATAAAATAATATATATATATATATATATAATATATTTAAAAATATGTATTTTTCTATTTGGTTGGTCCGATTTGGGGTGGAAAAATCTCACCTCGAGACCGGACCAAAAATCGAAAATTTGTAATTGCATGGACTGAGACCGACCGGTCTCAGCTTCGGTCTGGTCGATTTTTCCAATTCGGACCAAACCCCTTACACCCCTAAGATTCTTAATCAAATTACCTTTCTATTTTTCATGACCTAGATGAAGAGTTAGATTCTTAACTGTAGCAACATAATGCAATCAAAGTATCAAACATCCTTTTAAGAAGTAGAGCTTGGGACACCCTACAACAGTCATTGGCCCTGTTTAGCTACATAATAGAATGAGTGAATCTTTGTTGGAGCCACATATTGGCACTTCAAAACTCTTCATGACTTATTCATTTCTGCTGATCTTTTTTATTCATAAGTAATCATGAAATTTTATTTATATGATAGGCATAACCCATGTACAAGTATACAGGAGTAAAACCTAACTAGGTTTTACAATTAAAATTAGAAAATCATGGATACATAGTTTGCTAAATTAATCCATTGTCACCGTCGAAAAAAAGCTTTAAGCTTGTCCATTGTCCGCTCTTAACCTTTCAAAATTTTATCATTTTTTACCATCCAAATACTCCAACACAAAAAGATAGGAGTCATCTTTCAAATTGTCACCACTTGTGGATTGCCTTGAGGCCTCTTCAACTCGCTAGAAAGTCCAATAACTTTCTAAAGCATGACCCATGTTAATACTACTCTCAAAAATATGTGTGTATCCCATAAGGCCTTGAAAATCTCACAATGTAAATGCAAATGATCCACCATTTTACAATTCGTTTTACACATGTAGGACCAATCCACCACTATAATACGACATTTCCCTAGGCTACCTATGTGTAGATCTTTCCTACAGAAATTGTCTAGACAAAAAAAAAAAAAGAAAAAAAAAATTGCTTTCATGGGAGCTTTATAAACTCCATATATTCCTCCATGGGAAAGCAGTTATGGGTTGGCTAGTTACAATCTGATGAATGATCGGACCGTGAATTTGTCTTTCTTAGAAAGACTCTTAATAATCTTGTTTGCATATCCAACTGCCACTCATGTGGGATTCAATAAGGTCGAGGCTCAACATCCTTTTCCCTATTTAAGCATGTTAAGCCTTGACCCACAACCCACTTTTTTACACTAGAGCTTAAATAAACTTTTGTAGTGGGTTGCGCTAGCCGAATAGCACCCAAGCCCATCTAATCTTTGCTCTCTCAACTTTGTATACAAATCAGTTTGCAATCTGCATCTCTTTTTCCATTGTGTCGCCTTGAATAAAGCACCACCGTACCTATTTGCATAAGCTACATATCTGACACATCTTTTTTTACCCTTGTTTCTTGTCGAAATCACCTTTGCTTGACCCATCACACCCAACGCCTCCTTATTCTTGTTGGCCATTGCAACCATCCCTTCTAGTTTCTTTTTAGTTGTCTCCTCTATCAAAATAGTTGTTTTAAGACTAGAAGCCAATATGACATAATTGAATAAGAAATTATGGAGTTCATAAGCTAAACAAGAAGAGTGACCAAATTGGTGGGCATTGGAGAGCTTGAGCAAATGGTCGTGGAGCGAGCAAAACCCAAACGACGATTTGAGAGAGGACACAACTCCCGTAGAACCAGCAACTCGGATAGGCAGCACCCATCGAGGGAAGACGCCCGTAATAACAACAGGGACATGGCACCTCAGAATAACGATAAGGACAGGGCGAAATCAAGACAATAGCAGGCAGATTTGCTGGGGGCGGCAAATCCTTGTCTAGCTGAAGGGTGCATGACCGAAGGGCAAGATATGAAGAAATTTATGTAGCAGACATGTCGCCCAAGCACCAAAAACTTGACGACTCAGTAGCTATCTACTTCGGGGAAGAAGATTGTGAAGAAGTATTGGACCCTCATGATTATGCGCTAGTGGTAACCCTCTTGGTCGCTAATTACATTACTAGGCACATCCTCATTAACAATGGGAGCTCATCAGATATATTATTGTGAGAGACTTTTGTACATATGGGTATAGATGCCACTAAGTTGAGACCCTTTCCGACACCGTTGAAAGGCTTCTCTGGGGATCTGATTCAACTGGTGGGTGCCATGACCCTTCCAGTCACGACGGGAAAAGGGATGCATACCGCAACCACCATGACCGATTTCTTAGTCGTGAAGGCACCCTCCTCGTATAATGCTATACTAGGGCAGCCAACATTGAATAATCTTAGGGCGGTTATGTTCACGTACTACCTCAAGATGAAGTCCCCAACTGAAGGCGGAGTGGGAGAAGCACAAGGCGAGCAAGCCTTAACAAGGGGGTGTTATGTACAGGAACTTAGGAGCAAAGAGGGAGAAGTATGCACTATCAGAGGCGAGGACGACCAAGCCGCCCAGAAGGACGATTAGAGCACATTGCCCCCACCCCCACGGTCCTTCTGGACAGGGGCGTAGAGGTAAGGGACGAGCAAAACCTACAGCATGCAGAAGCGAATGAGCCTTAGGAGATCGTAACGTTATGCCCAGATCACTCCAATGCAACAATGCAGATTGGGATTAAAATTCTCCCAGAACACCGAGAGGCCCTAAAGAAACTGTTAGTAGAGCACTAGGATGCATTCGCCTGGACTCACGAAGATATGCCCGAGATTGACAACAACATTATCGAACACCAACTATGCGTGGACCCCATGCACAAGAAGGTGCGTCAAAAGAGAAGTTCGTTCAGTGCAGAGAAATACACAGCCATCATCGAGGAAGTAGAACGCCTACTCACTGCAGGGTTCATCATGGAAGTCCATTACCCCGAATGGTTATCCAATGTTGTCCTGGTGAAAAAAACAAACGGGAAGTGGAGAATGTGTGTGGACTTCACCGACCTAAAATAAAGCCTACCCAAAAGATAGCTTCCCCTGCCACGAATCGATGTCATCGTAGACGTCACTACAGGGCACAAGATGTTGACCTTTATGGATACCTATTCAGGTTATAACTAAATCCAAATGTACCCAGCAGACGAAAAGAAGACCTCATTTATCACAGATCGGGGTTTTATTACTACCAGGTCATGTTGTTTGGCCTGAAGAACGCAGGGGCAACCTACCAGAGGCTCTTCAACATAATGTTTAAGAACCGAATAGGGCGGACCATGGAAGTTTACGTGGATAACCTGTTAGTTAAAAGCAAAGAGCCCGCCCAACATCTGGCCGACCTAAGAGAAGCATTCACAGTACTACGACACTACAAGATGAAGTTGAACCCATCGAAGTACGCATTTGAAGTAGGGTCGGGTAAGTTTCTGGGATTCATCGTGTCAAAAAGAGGAATTGAAGCCTCCTAGAAAAATTGAAGTAATCATGAACATGAAGCCGTCAAAGAGCCTAAACCACACGCAACAACTGGCGGGAAGAATGGTAGCCTTGAAAGGTTCGTATCCAGATCCATGAACAAATGCCTCCCTTCTTTAGAGTATTGCGAAAGGTACAACCCTAGAACAAGGAGTGTGACAAAGCTTTCCAAAAGCTTAAACAGCATTTGACCAATCCGCCATTCTTGAGGCAACCAGTAGAAGGAGACACACTTTATACGTATCTAGTGGTATCCCCTCATGCCATTTCAACCGTCCTTGTCAAGGAAGAAGGGGCTGCACAACTACCCGTGTACTACACAAGTCATGCCTTAAGGGGAGCAAAAGTCAGATATCCGCGAGTAGAGATGTTAGCATTTGCCTTGGTGACAACGGCCAGGAGGTTAAGCCTATACTTCCAGGCCCACTTGTAACACCCCGTATTTTAGTATATTTTTACTGAATGATTTATTTTTATTAATTCAAAAATTTATTCTCTTGTTTTAAAGTTGCTGGATTTTTAGTTGGTTTATTTTTATGATTTTTAATTTTGTAAAAATTTTTTTGAAGTGCTTTCTTAATATTAATTATTATTATACATTTAAATTACTTTTCATATTAAATTAACTTATTGTTGGATTTAATTATTTTATTTTCATTTAATCAGTACGTTGAATTATTTTATTTTACTTGCTGTTTTGAAATCGTTTCTGTTGGATCATTTTTGTGACCCAACATGTGAGGATTGGACCTCATTTCTTTCCCTCACTTTTTTTCCCCTTTTTCTTTCTTCTTCTTTTCTTTCTCTCCATTTCTTTTCCCCTGCTCTTCTCGTGCGCGACGTCCCTCTCTCCCTCTTCCCCGTGCGATTTCTTCTTCTCCACCCAACCCACCACCACACGCCGCTGTGTGCCTCACCGCCCCTCTCTTTGCCTTCCCCACTGGCCGGCGACCACCTCCCTCCAATCCTAGCTCCTCCCGAACCGCCATTTGCTCCCACGAACAGCTTAAAGCCACTATTGCGGAGCGGGAAAATAGTTTTGCGGTAGGCTCCCCTCTAGGTCAGAAGAGGCATGGTTTTGTGGGCGAGGGGAGTAGTTCTGGGTCGCCACACAAGTTTGTTCAGAGGGCCGGGGCCCATTCTCAGACAACCTCTGGTGTTGTTGCAAGAGGTCGAGCTCTAGTGTGCAATAGATGTAATAGAGCCCATGAGGGCGACTGCGATTAGAGGGGGATCCAGTGTTTTACATGTGGCCAGCCGGGTCACTTTGCTCGTGAGTGTCCCAGACAAGCTCAAGGAGATAGAAGAGGTCGGCGTGGTGGGAGGAACAACCAGAGATAGTTGGTACAAGCTCGGGTCTATGCAGTGACTCCTGGTGATGTGGATTATGAGGCTCCAGAGACTCAGGATGCAGGGGTGATTACTGGTATGCTTTTAGTTTAATTTTTGGATTTGATGTATGGCGTGGGTTGCTTTTTTGAATTTCACTGGTGTATGTGTTTGCCTCAAGTAGAGTTCGTCTATATGATTTTTATGCATGTACCTTGTTTGACTCTGGGGCGTCTCAATCTTTTGTATCTGCCACATTTGCACAGATGTGCAATCTAGTCACAGAACCTTTATCACAATCCTTGGTTGTGACTCTTCCAAATGGCGAGATTGTGTGGTGCTCCAAAGTTGCTTTAGATTGTCCTTTGGTTTTTGGTGAGAGGACACTTGAGGCAGATTTAATTGTATTCAAGTTGTTGGGGTTTGATATAATTCTGGGTATGGATTGGTTGCATCGTTATTCTGCTAACATAAATTGTAGCAATCGGGTAATTGGCTTTCAACTTCAGGAAGGAGACTATTTGGAATTCGTGGGAAGCAAGTTGAAAGCAAGACCGACAGTTATATCGGCCATTCAAGCAAGGAGAGACATAGCTTGTGGTGCAGATGCCTATTTGGTTCAAGTGGTGTCTACACCGTCTGAGAAGAAGTCTTTAGCGGATATTCCATTTGTGGAAGAATTCCCTGATGTGTTCGTAGATGAATTGCTCGGGTTGCCTCCAGTTCGCGAGATAGAATTTGTTATCGATTTGGAACCTGGGGCGGCTCCTGTGCATAAGGCTCCTTACCGTATGGCATCGGCTGAGTTAAAGGAGTTGAAAACTCAATTACAAGAACTGGTTGAAAAAGGAGTTTATTCAGCCTAGTACTTCACCGTGGGGAGCACCTGTTTTATTTGTCAAGAAGAAGGACGGTACTCTCAAAATGTGTATAGACAACCGAGAACTTAACAAGGTGACCATCAAGAACAAGTACCCACTTCCTAGAATTGATGATTTATTTGATCAGCTTCAAGGAGCAGCTGTCTTCTCAAAGATTGACTTGAGATCAGGATACCATCAATTGAGGATAAGAGACAAGGATGTACCCAAGACTACTTTCAGGATGAGGTATGGGCATTATGAATTTAAAGTGATGTCTTTTGGGTTAGCTAATGCCCCTGCCACTTTTATGGATCTGATGAATCGGGTGTTTCGTCCTTTTTTGGATTATTTTGTGGTGGTGTTTCCTTGATGACATTCTGATCTATTCTCGAGATTTAGAAGAGCATGCTTGTCACCTTCGTCTTGCACTTGGGAAGTTAAGAGAGCACCAGTTGTATGCTAAGCTAAGTAAGTGTGAATTCTGGTTGGAAGAAGTTAAGTTTCTTGGGCATGTGATTTCCCAAGAGGGAGTGGCTGTAGATCCTAGTAAAGTGGAAGCTGTGTTGTCATGGCCTCGCCCGTCAACAGTACGTGAGATATGGAGTTTTTTGGGACTTGTCGGTTATTATCGAAGATTTGTGGAAGGATTCTCTCGACTATCCGGACCTCTCACTACCTTGACTAGGAAGAATACTGAGTTTATATGGTCAGACAGATGCAAGAGAAGTTTCCTAGAGTTGAATAGGAGGTTGACAATTGCACCTGTTTTGGCACTCCCAGAGCCACACAAGCCCTATGTGATTTTTAGTGATGCTTCTAAGTTCGGGTTGGGATGTGTCCTTATGCAAGAGGGACGAGTTGTTGCTTATGCATCTCGTTAGTTGAAAATTCATGAGAGGAATTATCCCACGCACTATTTGGAATTGGCGGCTATAGTTTTTGCTCTTAAGATTGGGCGACATTATCTGTATGGTGAAGTCTGTGAAGTTTACACTAATCATAAGAGCTTAAAACAACTGTTTACTCAGAAGAATCTCAATATGAGGCAGAGGCGGTGGTTAGAGTTGATTAGCGACTACCAATGATAGATCAAGTATCATTTAGGAAAGGCGAATCTAGTCGCTGATGCTTTGAGTAGGAAGTCTCAACAGGTGGACGAGGCAGAGTCATTAGATTTGGACTCTCTCCTTTGTGGGATGAGAAGACTTTTTATTGAGAGTTCACAGCAAGAAGAATTGTTATCTTCGGTTTTGGATGTCCGAGTAGTTGATTTTGAAGAATTGAAGACTCTCCAAAAAAAGGATCCTAAGTTGTTAGCTATCAGAAAAAGAGTCAGGAAGTCTAGAGGACCCTTGCATTATAGCTTGGATAAAGATGGTATTCTTCGGTTTCAGGATCATAGAGTGATTCCCCGAGATTCAGAATTTAAAGAGCGAATTTTGGCAGAAGCTCATGCGGCTCCCTATTCAGTTCATCCTGGTAGCACAAAGATGTACCGAGATTTAAAGAGAAATTTATGGTGGGAAGGGATGAAAATGGATATCGCCATGTTTATTGAGAAATGTGACATGTGCCGTCAAGTTAAGGCTGAGCATCAAAGACCTGCTGGTAGACTTCAACTTCTCCCTATTCCTGAGTGGAAATGGGATGATATTTCTATAGATTTTGTTGTGGGCTTGCCGAGGACCCCTAGTGGAAAGAACTCAGTTTGGGTGATTGTTGATCGATTGACCAAGAGTGCCCATTTCTTGCCTATCAATAATACCGACTCTTTGGGTAAGTTAACTCAGTTGTATGTCAAAGATATAGTGTGTTTGCACGGAGTACCCAGGAGTATCGTGTCCGATCGAGACCCGCAGTTCACGTCCCATTTTTGGAAAAATTTGTAGGCAGCTTTAGGCACTAAGTTGAAGTTTAGTAATGCATATTACCCTCAAACTAACGGTCAATCAGAGCGCACTATTCAGACTCTTGAGGATATGTTGCGGTCTTGTGTCATTGAATTTCAGGGAAGTTGGGAGAATCATCTGCCACTAATTGAGTTTACTTATAATAATAGCTTTCATTCCTCCATTCAGATGGCCCCGTATGAAGCTTTGTATGGAAGGAAGTGTAGATCACCTTTGTGTTGGGATGAAGTTGGCGAGAGTAAATTAATTGGGCCTGAGATAATTCAAGAAATGAAATATCAAGTTCGGTTTATAAGGACAAAGATGGCGGAAGCTCAAAGTCACCAAAAGAGTTATGCAGATACAAGGAGAAGAGGCTTATCCTTTGAAGTAGGAGATTGAGTTTATCTCAAAGTCTCTCCTATGAAAGATGTTAAGCACTTTGATAAGAAGGGAAAACTTAGTCCGAGATATGTTGGCCCTTTTCAGATTGTTGAGAAAGTTGGACTTGTCGCTTATAGAGTTGCATTGCTGGACTATTTTGGGGAAGTTCATGATGTGTTCCATGTGTCGACATTGAAGAAGAGTTTTGGACAACAAGAGCCACGTTTTGTTGACCTTGAACGCATTCAACTTCACCCTAACCTTACTTATGAAGTTGCTTCGACGCAGATTGTGGATTGGAAGGAACAAAGGTTAAGATCTAAGACAATACATTTTGTGAAATTGTCATAGGGCGATCCATTGGCTCAAGATTTCTCTTGGGAGAGAGAAGCCGATATAAGGGAGCAATATCCGTATTTATTTGATTGACTCTGGCGGTATGTTTCTTATGTCTTCTCTTAGTCGAATCTTATTCATGTCTTATGAATTCAAAAATTTATTCTCTTGTTTTAAAGTTGCTGGATTTTTAGTTGGTTTATTTTTATGATTTTTTATTTTGTGAAAATTATTTTGAAGTGCTTTCTTAATATTAATTATTGTTATGCATTTAAATTACTTTTCATATTAAATTAACTTATTGTTGGATTTAATTATTTTATTTTTATTTAATCACTACGTTTGAATTAATTTATTTTACTTGATGTTTTGAAATCGTTTCCATTGGATCATTTTGGTGACCCAAGATGTGAGGATTGTACCTCATTTCTTTCCCTCACTTTTCTTTTTCCCCTTTTTTTTTCTTCTTCTTTTCTTTCTCTCCATTTCTTTTCCCCTGCTCTTCCCACGCGTGACGTCCCTCTCTCCCTCTTCCCCGTGCGATTTCTTCTTCTCCACGCAACCCACTGCCGAGCACCACCGTGTGCCTCACCGGCCCCTCTTTCCCTTCCCCACCGGCCGACGACCACTGTCCTTTGCTCCCACGAACAGCTTAAAGCCGCGACATTCGTTACGCCGTTGCGCTTCTGTTGCGCCACTTCCGACCACCATTTCTTCACCACTTCATCCCCAACCTCTTAGCAACCCATTGCACCCATTCTTAGCTCCGATCTGTCACCGGTGAAGTACATCCATTAACATTTCCATTTTGGGATTTTGTGGTCTTCGACCCCCCTCTACGCCGCCACCCACGGCCAACCACCACCACCACCACTAGCTTCAGCGACATCCCTAAGCCCTTCCCTTGTAATCTCGGGTCTTCGTTTGTACCCGTTCAAAAGTGAGTTTTTGAGACCCACGGCCACAGTGCATTTGGTATTGTTCTGTTGATGTGTTGCCACTTCGTGCAGCTTTGTGATCCTTTGGAAATTATAAAATAGTACTGTAAATATTTTTCCAAAGAACTTTCGTGATTTAAAGGTATTTTTGCACTAACTTATTATACTGTGAACTGTTTGGTTTTGTCGGACTGAGTCTGAGGAGTACGGGGATCGGATGGATTAGTGGATGAAGTTTGATTGTGTATTGGGTTGTGTTGAATTGTTGGTTGGGAATTGTGTTGTTCATGTACATTGCATATTTACACGCATGATCATGTTTGTAAAGAAAACTGGGTTTCCGTGTAATTGCATCCATGTTCATGTGTTTATTGAAAACTGGATTTTCATGTGAAATGATTTTTGGGTGCGTGTGTATCACGACCCCAAGCCGAGATAGGGCATTATCTCGGTGGAGCTCCTCTGGTCACTCGGGAGCGGAATATACTGAGTGATGTCCCTTGGATTGTCGCTGGGTGACAATGGGATCAGACGAGATGGTCTCGTGCCGACTCCGTGGTCCCTCTGCTAGCGGGGGCTAGAGGATGCTTGGACATGAACGCGCTGGGCGCGGAATTAGGCATCGCTACTAAACCAGGATGTGCGGATGATCCCTAAGGGAGATCATGGTGCATACGGTAAAATGGATTATTGGACTATTTTCTGATAAAATAGCGTGTGTTGGATATGGATTTTATGTGAATCATTTTCTGAGAAAATGTTTTACGGATATGTTTGGGCCAAAATGGGATTTTGACGTGCGTTTGAAAATATTCATTTTTGGAGAAAATGACGTTTTGGGCATAATGCATATTTCATCATATGCATGCATTATTGTTGGTAACATTAATGCCTTTTTAATCTCGTGAGTTGTTTGGATCTTACTTACCTGCGGTACCATTTTATGGTAACGCAGATTTAGTTGCAGATGAGGCTGAGGGTGAGCCTGAGGATTCGGCTCCGCCTGAGGAGTGATTTGGGATCACTCGAATCTGTATTTGGGACTTTTTATTTTGAATGACAATATAACTTTTTAAACCACTTTTACTGATGTTTAAATTGTATTAACAATTCTGGTACTTAGTTGACTTGCTTTAATTATCCGCTGCGTTTTTGTTATACACTGTTGCATGTACATACAATTGGCACTATTGTTGGGATGCGTGACCATGTTGCCATCATCCGGGTATTTCGATTCTCGTGTTCCCATACATGGGGGTCGGGGCCGCCACACCACTCAATCAAAGTGCTCACAGAAAGGCCATTAGCAAAGGTGTTGCAGAGACCAGACATCTTGGGGAGTTTAGTCGGGTGGTCAATCGAGCTCAGCGAGTTTGACATCAAGTACTTGCCAAGGAAGGTCTTGAAAGGGCAGGTGTTGGCCGACTTTATTGCTAAATTCTCAGGTTTCCCACTAGAAATGGTCGTCGCCCCGACAGGAAAATCCTGGATCATTTTTGTGGATGGCTGTTTTTTTCATGCTGGTGGAGGGATAAGAGTCCACATAATCAACGACGAAGGGAAGGAGCATCTCTACATGGCGAGACTCACGTTCAAAACCACCAATAATAAAGTAGAATATGAGGCACTCGTAGTAGGGCTCTCAGTGGCCAAAGCATTGGGGGCGACCGAGGTAGAGGTGAAGTTAGACTAACAAGTAGTCAACCAAGTGTTGGGAACATACGCCACCAAGGAAGAAAAACTAAAGAAATACCTGAGTCGAGCCTAGGAGGCGCGAGACTAATTTTCCTATTTTAGAATAGCACAAGTGCCTAGAGAAAGCAACGCAGTGGCAGATAGGCTGGCGCGTACAACCTTAGAGATGGAAGACTCCCCCCTCCCATGGGAAGTTGAAAGAAGGATAATAGAAGTCCCAGCGATAGGACCAGAAGTCTACATGGTAAGCGGCAATGAACCCGAGTGGGCAAGCAACATCATCAAGTATCTGGATGCGGGCGAACTCCCCGAGGGGAAAGAGGAGGCAAGAAAGGTAAGAAGAAGGGTAACTAGATTCATAAAGGTGGATGAGATCCTTTATAACAGGGGTTTCTTCGCCCCTCTACTACGATGCATCTCACCATAAGAAGCACAATACGTTTTAGCTAAGATACATGAAGGGATATGAGGAAACCACTCCGAGGAAAAGGCATTGGCCATAAAGGTGGTAAGGGCATGATACTACTGTCCCAATATAGTCAGGGAAAAAGAATTTGCAAAAAGGTGCGTCAAATGTCAGGCATACGCACCAGTATCACACACCCTCCAGAGGAGCTGACTTCCATGACCGCCCCTGGCCGATCGCCCAATGTTGGACCCAGCCTGTCCGAGAAAGGTGGAGTCAAGTTCATGATCGTAACAATGGTCTACTTTACGAAGTGGGTGGAAGCAGAACCTCTAGCGACCATCACGACCAAAGTCGTGACGAATTTCTTATGGAAGAATGTCATTTGTCGGTACGGGATCCCGTAATGCATAGTCTCGGATAATGGGCAATAGTTTGATTTAGAGCACTATTGCGAGTGGTGCGCCGAGCTAAAGATACAAGTCAAATATTCAACCCCAGGACACCCACAGGCGAACAAAGCATTACTAGGAATTATGAAGAAGAAACTCACAGGCAAGAAAGGGGAATGGGCGGAAGAACTACCAGGAGTATTGTAGGCCTATAGGACCATAGTAAAGACTCCTATAGCGGAGACCCCATTCACCTTGGCATATGGGAGTGAAGCAGTACCCCCGTGGAAGTCAGTCTGCCAAGTTACCAAACTCGTCATTTTTCGGCACCCAAAAATGATGAAACTATGGAAGAGCACCTCGACCTTCTAGACGAAGAAAGATAGGCGGCTAAAGTCAAGATGATACTCGACAAGAAAGAGGCAAAACAATATTTCAACAAGAGAGTCAGACCTAGAAAGATAGGAGATTTGGTGCTGAGGGAAAACGGAGTCACCACTAAGGAAGAGAGAAGCTCGAATCCCGATGGGAAGGACCATACGTGGTAGTGGCCAACCATAGGCCTAGGTCATTCTCTTAAAGGATAACCAAGGCAAAGAGCTGCAACATCCCTGAAATGTAGAACACTTGAAGAAATTATACCCCAGGTTATGTTAATTTCTTGATTTGTTAGAATGCTACTGTTGAATTATTGATTATGTTTTATAGTAAATAAAGCGTCTGTTCCAAGCTAGTGCCAACTCACCCAAGAAAAAAGGGCATGGAGGTCAACAAACCACGCGACCTTTAAACACCAACGACGAGTACAAAGACTCGCGGTGCCAAGGACAAAGGGCGTGGAGGTCAGCAGACCACTCAACCCTTAAACACCAATGACGAGTACAAACATTCATGGTGCCACGGAAAAAGGGCGCAGAGGTCAGCGACCACGCAACCTTTAAACACTAATGACGAGTCCAAAGATTTGCAGTGCATTGGAAAAAGGGCGTGAAGGTCAACAGACCACGCGACCCTTAAACACTAATGATTAGTACAAAGATTCGCAATGTCAAGGAAAAAGGGCGCGGAGGTTAGCAGACTAGGAGATCCTTAAACACCAATGACGAGTCCAAAGACTCGCTGTGCCAAAGAAAAAGGGCGCTGAGGTCAGCAGACCATGTGACCCTTAAACACCAATGACGAAAACAAAGACTTGTGGTGCCAAGGAAAAAGGGCGTGGAGGTCAGCAGACCACACGATCCTTAAATACCAATGATGAGTCCAAAGATTCGCAGTGCCAAAGAAAAAGAGCGTGGGGGTCAGCAAACCACACAACCCCTTAAACACCAATGAAGAGTCCAAAGACTCGCGGTGCCAAGGAAAAAGGACGCAGAGGTCAGCAGACCACGCAATCCTTAAACGCCAAAGTCGAATACAATGACTCGCGGTTCAAAGCAATGGGTCGTGGAAGACAATAATGATAGGTATAGAAAACAAGCCACTCACAAAATAAAAAGCAAGAGCCTCGTGAAATCAAAGCAAACTGTAACATAATAAAAAACTAAAACTAGCTAAGTGTTCCCAACATGCACAAGTACAAAAGGCAAGTACGAAAATGTTTGTATTGTTTACAAAAAGCTGTTACAAATGTAGAAGTGGGAGACAGCTATTTACAAAAGTCTAAGTATTACGACCGCCGAAAGGTGGAGGTGGACGAGGACTATCAAAGGCATTGGGCATGGCGTCCCGACCAAAGGCATTAACAAACTGAAGCGAGGCTGCATTAGGTTTAAACATCTCCAAATATAAATGCCTCAAGTCGGTACGGGTATTGACCAACAAGTGCAATCTAAGCTACAACACGCCGACCCCATACCCATAACCAAAAGCACGATCCCTGATGCCATGCGTCGACGCCAGCTGAGGATGAAGGCAGACAAGTCCTCCCTTGCAGCTGCCAAGTCAGGCTCCAACGTCTCCACCAACTGGGTCTCTTCCTTTAGTTGGATATCGTTATAGAGTAGCGTTTCGTTAAGTTTCCTCTGGTGTTCATATGTGTTGGCGCAAACTTTTTTGTATTCCTCATGCCGTTTGGCCAGCTCCTCTAGAGCGCCGCATGCCTTAGAGAGGTCAAGAGTAACTTGCTACATGTTCTCCTCCGAGGTTGTCAACGCCTCCTCGAGTTTGGGAATAAGACAACTCTTGGCAGACAGAATTTAGCTCCTCTTGGAGGGCAGAGAGCTCAGAGTGATCATGACCCTGCTCTGACTCTAACTCCCCCCGGGCAAGGGAAAGCTGAGCTCTAGCGGAATCACACTCTGACTCCAGCAGTCCCAACGAGAAGTTGTCCCAGACCTTCACGTCCGTGGCGTGACGGAAGTGTATGAATCGGGAAGAATATGAAAAATGAGGAGTAGGGAAATGAAGAGCAGGTGATAACTGCAAATCATCATTACCTGACTAAATGATGTGACTAGAGGAGAACGTGACGACGGTTACTAGGTAATGTACGTACGTTTTCTAAGTTTAAAATTTCCGTCTCTTGATAAGTGGAAACGACAAGTAAAGTAATAAATGGGCCAGCGGGGTAGTCCATAGGTCATCTAAAATTCCTAGTGGGGTAGTCTAGGATCTCAAACGTCCTCGACTGAGTAATGCAAGATATTTACAATTCCTTCATTGGTGAATTCCCTACGCTTACATGCGAGAGGAATTAGAGGGGTAAGTCGAGGAGTTAATATTGGTCTGACCCAAACTAGAGGCCCAAGGCCCATCATCCATAAATGATAGCTACTCAAATGAGTCATGTAGCTTAAGGCAGACCCTAGCTGCCCTGGTTATTAGGGAGGGATAAACCTCACATTATGAATATGGATAATGTGATGATTAGATAACTCCGATACATCGAGGATAAGCCTTTTAATGGCTAAGCATTGTGTAAAGTTAATCGGTTTATGGTACTCATCCAATATTCTCCATACCTATATATATAAGGGCAACAGGTAACTTTCGAATTATCTAATTTAGCATTCTTGAATTATTATCTCTCACTTATTACTAACGGAAGTGTCACAAGCACATCATGCCGCTCACTTAACGATGTGTAGGTTAACGATCACGATCGGTGATGGGACACATCCTTTACACTTACATTCTATGATATAAATTTTGATTTCAGAAAGAGACCATCTTTGCCCTTCTGTTGAGACACCCCCAATTAGAGTTCTTCTCCTCGGCATCATTTTTCCAAGTAAACTTCTTGAGTAACATATTGTATCATTTATGAAAATATGAGAAAAGGTGCATCTCTACGGTTCGTACCGCGTACGATAGAAAATCGAAAAATAGTGCACTATGAATTTATTTAAAACGCGTAAATTTTACACATTCTATTTAAAATAAATAAATATAAGACTTAAAGAAAAATATATTTTTTAATACAGACTGCCATTTTTAAAAATAAATATGTAAAACTTACGTACTAACTATATCTAGAATTAATCCCAAATTGCCCTCATTCATAGCTTTGAAATTTCCGACCCGCACCAGATCCCGAAAGGGCTTAGACCATGGACTACTCGGTCCAGACTCTCCCGCCAGCCTCGGACCTCTCCTCCTCGGTGCTCTCTTTCCTCGACGATAAGTTTGGCACCAAGGAGAATCTTAACGATGCTCCGCGTCTCGTCTCGGAGCTCCACACTCAGTGCTCCGATTTAGATCGGACTTTAATTGACATCAACCGGAGGCTAGGAGGGAGTCTTGTTGCATACGCTGCGTTTTCCGACCGATTCGACCGTTTTTTCAACGACATCAATGCCAAATTGATCGCTCTCGGATCCTCCACTCGCTCCCATGGCTCGATATCAGGTTCTATTCTATTCCTTTGCATATATGCATGATCATATATTTATATTTACACATGTTTTCTGAACAATGCTCATATTCGAATTATATAAATGTATACTTATACTCACGCAAACCCAAATGTAATTTCTCTAAATTAGAGAATTTTCGTTGAATAACTTGAATGAAGTACTAACTTAATATATAAAGAATTATAGTGAGTAAACATGTATATGTACATATGCACGGATTCATTTCTACAGATGCAAATTTCTCTATGCGTATATATTGATTTTTGCGTGTGTATGTTCTGCTGAGTGATTGCTTTTGAGGAATTCGTTAAAATTTGTGATTGAGAAAAAAACTGAAACTTGAGTGTAGATGGAAGAGCAGGAGAGGGAAACGAGAAGGCGGAACAGATTTTGGGGGAAGAGCTGCCGGCATTGGCCAAGGAGGTGGCAAGGGTGGAGACTGTTCGAATGTATGCAGGTGAGTGTTTATTTTTATTTTTTTGCCAAAAATTGCTTTTAGATATGAAAGTTGGGACGTTTTAATAACTTCGATGCCACTTTTGGTAGCAACGAATTTGCCTTTGGAATTACTCCATTTTACTCCAATTCCCTGATCCCTAACACTTTCTTCTAATTTTTATGATTTCGGTTTCAGATTGTGTTCAATTTTCCATTTTGATCGAGTTGCTTGTTTTGTAAAAGAAGCCAAATAGTTGGGTTCTCTAGTTGTCCTTTTTAAGTTCTTGATTCTTCTTATTTTCAGTAGCACTGAAAGTAAGTTGTATGTCAGTATTGTTGTTGAATGAAGGTCCCAACTTTATTTGATTATACCGAGGCTTTCTTTTTTCCCCTCACTTCCATATCAGGATGGTCATAAACTATCATAAGTTGTTTTGAACTACATAATATCTTCTAGCCATCCAATGATTTGGGAATTTTATCTACTGTAAAAGTGATTTAAAACAAGTGCATTCCGGTACTTTTGATTCTTTGTGGTTAATGTTTCTCATTTTGAAATCCCTCTCCAAACACCCCCAACCTTCGAAACCAAATTCTGACACTGCCTTTCCATTTCCAAGGGTCATTGGAACCCACCTGTGTAAAAACTAGAAACATGGTCAGTGCACATTTCAGCAAACGTTTTTTTTCCAGCATACCACAACAAACAGATAATGGATGCAACTTTGAGTCGAGATATTTCTTTGCCCATGCATTTTCATATCGTCTGCTCAAGTGTTTGTCATTGCAAAAGAGAATTTGCAATTTATAAAACCAATTTACATTTCGTGGAACGTATTTCAGTATGGTTTACTGGTTTGGATGGGGTGAATGTTCTTTCACACCCTGCTGATATAATTTTTTTAGATAAGTAAGAAAAATTTATTAATCCTCATAATTAGTCAAAGCCCAAGCACAACACAGGTAGTATACACGAAAAATATACCTGCTTACAACATACTAGCAATGAAAGAAGCATACAAGTGGTAAAGGCTTGGGCTTGGGGGTATGCTCCCCCTAGGTCTAATGTTCAAATCCTCTTGGGTGCAAACAATCTCTAGGGGTCATCGGACTAGGGGACTTTCCCCTTCAATTACCTGAGGTGCACTTGCGGGAAACTCCTTGCCGAGGGACTATGCACCCTCATGATTTGTCGGGACGCTGTTCCTGAACATCCGGTGCCAATCAAAAAAAAAAAAAATCATACAATTCATTAAAATTAGCCCCCTCTAATACAATGGCCTTAGCCCAAACTAACAAAGATTGATAAAAGAAAACTCTAATACCCCCCCAAGAGCGTTCTCTATTTTCAAAGCATTGTTCATTCCTCTTGTTCCATATACACCACATAAGACATACAAGCACCATCTTCCAAACCTTCGCTACTTTGAAAATTTCCCCATACTCCACTTCAACAAGCCAAGAGATCTACCACCCTCTTAGGCATCACCCATGCAATGTCCAGCCTTACAAATATATCATCCCAAAGAGCCTTTGCCATGTCACAATGAAGAAGAAGATGGTCTGTTGATTCTCCGTTCCTTTTGCACATAAAGCACCAATCCATTATGAAAATACCGCGCTTCCTCAGCTTGTCTATGGTCAGAATTTTTCCATGAGAGGCCAACCAACTAAAAAAAGCAACTTTTAGAGGCACTTTTCTTTTCCAAATTCGCTTCCAAGGGAAAACAGTAGAAGATTGAGAAGTCAAAGCATTATAAAAGGATCTTGCTGAGAAGTTCTTGTTCCCAGGATGAATCTACAACAGTTTGTCCTCTACACCATGCTCCAAAGTCAATGTGTACAGGGTGCTGTATAAGTCAGAAATATCTCCCACTTCCCAATCTTGAACTACTCTTAGAAATGTCACATTCCACTGCAGCAGGCCATTTGAAGTGCCCATATGATCAGCAACTCAAGCTTCCTTATACTATGCTATTCTGAAAAGAGAAGGAAAACCCTCCTTAAGAGCAACCTCACCGCACTAGACATCAAACCAAAATCTGACCCTAGTGCCTCAACCCACCATAAATCTGAAATTGCAAAAACAAGATCCTCCCAGCCCTTCCTAATAAATTTCCGAACACCTACACCACAAATCAAACCAAAATCTGACCCTAGTGCCTCGACACCCTGCTGATATATAATTGGTGTATGGTAGGTTGCATGGCTGGCTATAAACTCTTCTAGTGGGCTATCATGCTTGAAGAAAGATGTCTCCCGAAAACACATTTTATTCTTCAAACCTCTATTTCTGCTTTATCTGAACCTGTCAAGGACAGTTTAAATGTGACAAATGCTTGCAGCTTGTCTTGAGCATAGGATAGTTTTCCAACATATTGTACATTTCTACACCTTGCTAGATCTGGCACGACATTTGTCTTCCTTCTCTTCTCTCTTGAAAAGCATATCAGTGTCTTTAGGTTTCATCTGCTCTGAATGCTTACATCTACCATTGCTACAGGATGCTATCCTTCAACTTTCATATTTCTTCATTATTTTCTCTGGTTGTTGAAAGTATATTGTAGTTTTTAAATATTTCCTTTAGTTTTCCATCTTTCTTGCACCTGTGCTGCATAGATTTCTTTATCTCCATGTTCTGTTTTCTTTGATATGATTAAGTTTTTGTTCATGTTGGGTGTCCCCACCCCAATATCATGAAATAATGTTGCATTAGGGCTATCAGTTCTTCCTCAAGGTGGAGAATGAGATAAATAGCAGACTCCATTAATTTAACGTCGACCAAGCATATGAAGCTTAGACACACTTTTACCTGTCAAGCATTCCTGAGCCATTAGTATAGTGTTATATGAATTTGGGAGTTGGGGTCTATTACTTTTTGGTGTCTGTATTCCACTTATTTGGAGATGGAATCTATTGCTTTTTGGCTCATAGATACCCTTTGACAATTCATATTGTGAATGTATCGATACACTCTTCTGTGTATTTTTTGATTGGTAGGTTGGACAAGCGCCTTCTGAGTCTATGGCGTTTTATTCATTAACAGATATCCTTGCTCTGTTTTCTTAGAGGCAAGAAGTGCAGTTTGCTCCAGAGATTATTCTGAGTATGAGTGTATAATGTTCTATGATGCATTATGGCTGTATTTTGTTTAGGAAAAAATAATTAAGACTCTATAACCATAAGGCAGAATACAAAATTATAGCAGGTTGGGTTGTTTTCTACTTGTGAACTAATACATCCATTTCCATGATGTTTCTCAAGTGAACCGCTATTTTCTTGGTTTCCCCCCCCCCCCCTCTCTCTCTCTCTCTCTCTCTCTCTCTCTCTCTCTCTCGTTTTGTTTTGTATTTTCTTCTTCACTGAGGTTTCAATTCTCCTCACCAGTTACCAGATTCTATGAAGTGCCATGTGATTATATTGTCTGATAAAAATGTTGCATTTTGCTCAAAGTCCTATTTGTGAACTAATAGCAGGTTGGGTTGTTTTCTACTTGTGAACTAATACATCCATTTCCATGATGTTTCTCAAGTGAACCGCTATTTTCTTGGTTTTCCCCCTCTCTCTCTCGTTTTGTTTTGTATTTTCTTCTTCGCTGAGGTTTCAATTCTCCTCACCAGTTACCAGATTCTATGAAGTGCCATGTGATTATATTGTCTGATAAAAATGTTGCATTTTGCTCAAAGTCCTATTCAATTTTTCAGAGACGGCGTTAAAGCTTGACAATTTGGTTGGTGATATTGAAGATGCTGTCTCTGCTACTATGAACAAAAACCTCAGAAAGCATTCTATGACCCAGAACTCAGAGGTGAGCACACTTTCTCTGTTCAAAACCAAATGATGTTTCGTCATCATTGTCTTTTTATCTTTTTATTTTTATTTTTGAGAAAAGCATGCTTCTCCAAATATATATTTTCTTTAAAATTATTATATTTCTTCTCATAATCTCAATTGTTGCAGGAAACACGTATGCTTGCTATTAAAACTCTGAAACTGACAGAAGATGTCTTAACTTTTGTTACAAAGACACGCCCTAAATGGGCACGTCTTGTTTCATCAGTTGATCACAGGGTAGATCGAGCCCTAGCCATTTTACGACCCCAAGCAATTGCAGACCATCGGGCCCTTCTTGCTTCCCTTGGATGGCCACCACCTCTTTCCACTTCAATCTCGTCCAACCTAGATACAAGGAAATCAACAGAAGTCCCAAATCCTCTTTTTACAATGCAAGGGGATTTGAAACACAAGTACTGTGAAAACTTTCTTTCCTTGTGCAGCCTACAGGAGTTGCAGAGACAAAGAAAATCTAGGCAGCTAGAGGGTTATTACAAGGAAGTGGCTCTGCACCAGCCACTCTGGGCTATTGAAGAGCTTGTAAATCCAATTTCATTGGCATCCCAACGCCATTTCTCAAAATGGGTCGATAAACCAGAATTCATTTTTGCCCTTGTGTATAAGATCACCAGGGACTATGTTGACTCTATGGATGAGTTATTGCAACCACTGGTTGATGAAGCAATGCTATCCGGGTGTAGTTGCAGAGAAGAATGGGTATCAGCAATGGTTATCTCCTTATCAACATACTTGGCTAAAGAAATATTTCCCGTATATCTTGGTCGACTGGATGAAGAGACTGCTACTAATAGTTGTTCTCAGACAATGATATCATTGCTGCATCTTGTTGATTTGATGATATCTTTTGATAAACGAGTCAGGTCGCTGGTAGAGCATTCTGGAATATTGCTTTCCTTTGAGGAAGATGGGAACCTGCAGAAGATTTCTTGTCTGTCAGTATTTTGCGATCGACCTGACTGGCTTGATTTATGGGCAGAAATAGAGCTTAGTGATGCCCTAGATAAGATAAAACCTGAGATGGATGATGAGAAAATTTGGAGAATGAAAGTTCAGGGGGCAGTTCTTGTATCTGGTCCTGAAGATTTCAAGTCCCCTGCAGTTTCCAGTGCCATTCTTAAGCACCTATCATCTGTGGTCGAGCGATGCCGATCACTGCCTAGCACTTCTTTGAGATCAAGGTTTCTCAAATTAGCAGGCACACCTATGATCCAAAAATTTTTGGATTGCGTCCTTCTCAGATGCCAAGAAGCTGAAGGACTGACTGCCTTAACAGATGATGATGCCATGATTAAAGTTGCAAAGTCCATTAATGCTGCTCACTACTTTGAATCCATTTTAAAGGAATGGAGTGAGGATGTATTTTTTCTGGAGATGGGATCAGATAAGGGTGATCAACCAGGGATATCAGTATCTGAGAATAATGAAGGTGAAGGTCCTGCAAGTGGTATTCTTGACGAGGAGATTGGAAAGTTGGAGAGGTTTATAGCTGAGTGGGTTGAGAAGCTTTCTGTTGTTATTTTGAGGGGATTTGATGCTCGTTGCAGAGATTATATAAAGAACAGGAGGCAGTGGCAGGAAAAGGGTGAAGAGGCTTGGACGGTATCCAAGTCTATAGTTGGGGCTCTAGATTATTTGCAAGGAAAAGTTTCATTACTAGAAAAAGATTTGAATGGTATAGATTTCGTTGGGGTCTGGAGAAGTTTGGCTGCTGGGGTGGATCGATTGGTTTTTAATGGTATTCTTATGAGCAACGTGAAGTTTTATGATGGTGGTGTTGAGAGATTTGATAGCGACTTGCAGGTTTTATTCGGGGTGTTTGGAGCTTGGTGTTTAAGACCAGAAGGCTTCTTCCCAAAAGTAACAGAGGGCTTAAAGTTGTTGAAGATGGGCAAAAAGCGGCTCCAAGAGAGTCTGGTCGGAGGAGAGAAATGGATAAAGGATAATGGGATTAGGCATTTGAGTGTAACCGAGACACAAAAGATACTGAGGAGTAGAGTATTCCAAAACTGAAAGCTTTTAGAGGTAAAGTCCCTTCTTTTTGTGTTCTCTCAAGAAGACAGAAAACTTGGAGGAACAATGCCAAGCTTATCTCAGGTTTAGAGAAGCGATGGAGAGGATTTTGCGATGTACATTGCTCTGGACTGACTAATTTCATTTTTATGAAACAATAATTTCAAGTTTCACTAGGAAGACTTGTTACAACTCATGGCTAAAGCATCTCGTGTTCTCGAATTGCAGGCAAGCATCCTCTGCATGATACACCTTTGTTAAGAGTTGTTAATGATATGGTAAATGTAGTTATAATTCTCATTCGTTATAGGAGTTGAAATGGACAACGAATTACCTTTTTTGCAGTTTCATCATTCAGGAAGGGACATGTTTGGATGTCTGTGTGAAGCGTTTGTTCTCCCAGTAACAGGAATTTAATGAATCTTTCAGGGGACTAGCCAAAGAATGAATGTATCATACCCAAAATTCAAGGGATATTGGATTTGATGTATTTTTTGATTTTGTTGTAGTGTTTGATCATGTATGATTGTGTTCGGGAGAAAAGAAAAGATGGGAAAAGGAAAGGAAAATTATGAATCGTGAAAATCTGACTATTAATTTTCAGCTGTTATTACCAATTGGGATAATACCTTTAATTTGTTGGCTGAGATTGATCTTATTCTTAACTGAAATGAGACCATTAGTTAGTTTGAGTTGTATAAATAATCCACCGAAGTGTAATAAATTATAAATATTCAACAAAGGTATCATTAAAAAATATATAAGCAATTTTATTAAAAAATCAACTAAAATTAATTAAGAGAAGGAAAAACATGAAGATACACTTACAAGAGGAGGAATGGTGGTGTCACCCACGATCGAGAGAGGTCCTTGCTAGGGTTGCAAGGTGGATATGAACATCTTACGAGGAATTAGGAGGGAGTCCCTTCTCACGTGGGGTGGCCACAAGCTATCCTATGAGTGGAACAAATATTTTGGTAAAGGAATCCATTTCCTTTTAGGTGATATCCAATAGCTATAGCTATCCCAAAGAGAGGAGACTATATATTCTTACATGAGATACAATTTTTTAATTATTCTTTTAATTATATTTAGTTCATTTTGTAAATTATTTTTATGAATATGTCAATACATTCAAAAAAGGTGTCAAGACAATAGAAAACTAATGCCTATATTACCTCTTAAAAAAATGTGTTACAATTTTGACAAGTCTGCAACCTTCTGTTCCAATAGGTAGGAGTGTAAAAAAAAAGATAAACCGGTTGAATCGGACCGAATTGGTGTGTTTGTTCTGGTTTGTAATCGATCTGGTCCGTAACCAGTTCTAAACTGGTCCGGTACCGATTTTTAAATTTTGAAAACCGATTTGAACCAAACCGGACCGGCATATATATTCTTAATTTTGTTATAGTATATAGTATATATAAAATATTATTTATATAATTATTTATATTATATTATATATTATATGCTAAATTGTTAATTAATATAACATATAATTTTAATCTTATTATTTATGTCTATTAATTTTATAATATAACACTAATATAACATTTGATATAATATAAAATTAATCTTAAAAACTTCATTTATGATATAACATAAATTAATCTTCTATTTTTAATATAACATTTGAATTTTGATATTAACAATTTTAATTTTATAACTTTTTAGTCAAAAATTATAAAATGAGGGATACGAGTCAATCACTTGCTAAAGTTTTATTTGAGTATAATTTTGTTTATCTGTAAAATGGAAAAACTGGACTGGATCAAAACCGGAAAAACCAAAAGTTTCGGTTTCAGTGGTTAATCGGTTCTTAAAATTTCAAAACCAGTGGATACCGATACTATTTTACAAAATGCCCAAAACTGGACCGAATCGAACTAGTTACTCCCCTACAAATAGGAGGCAGAGAGTTTTTCAGCTTCAACTCCATCGAGTCTCTGATCAAATCCAACACCCACAAGACTCAGAGGCCTTGAATTATACTAATTAAGTATGCAATTAATGTATGTTCTTATATTAACTAGAAAGCTGGAAGATTATTATAATTACCTATAGATGAGTAAACAATATATATTATGAGTATATTGGAAGGACATATTCGTCCCTCTTCGAGCTAGGCTCGGTCCAATTATTAGAGTTAAAAGCCCAATGTTAAAAGACTTGACGTATGGTGAGAACAAAGCTCAGGTCAGCACAGAAAAGATGAGATAGCCCCTACCTGGGCACGTCTCCAGCTACATTGTATTCAATGACTAAAAACGGGTCAAGATATCAAGGGTGTGCCACATTAAATGTGGCATAATGTAGCCCCAAGTCCAGACCTTCGAAATGGGTCGAGACCCCTCGATAGGGAGTACCGCATTAAATGCGACACAATGCCACCCCCAGGTGCAGAGGCAGAAAAGCATAGAACTCTAAAGCTTCCTCTCACTCATCTCTTGACAAGTAAGGCCAAGGCACAAAGGCTCGGGTGGGTCGAGATACCTTGATAAAGGTATTAAATGCAACAGCATGTCATTTAGAGCAAAGGCAGACACCCCAGGCGCAGGGAGAACAGTGACCCCACTAGAAGAGGGAAGTATAAAAGCCTCGATACAGGTACCATTCGAGGACTCTCTACATTCTTACTCTCTCTCTCTCTCACTCTAGAGTATAAACTAACTTAGGCATCATAGGTTTTTTCTGGCACTCTAGGCTATCAAGCTTTCTTGTCTCAGGTGACCGATGGAGAATGGTGGCATGCAAAACATGTCCTTAACAGTTGGCGCTATTTGTGGGAGTTTCTAAGTAAAACTAGTGTCTTTTGTATGCCTCCTACGACTCGGTCCTAGGCAACCCATGAATAAGAAGCTACCTCGACTAACATGGAGAGAAAGTTTGCATAAATGGAGGAGCGAATGAAAAGGATGGCATTGAAAATAGAGAATCTCCAGTGAGAGAACAAGATCCTAAAGTAGAGGATTTGGGATCAGGGGAAGGTGCTGGCACGAGCTAGAATGAGCAAATCAAGGCAGAGCTACACAGCACAAGAGGGCTTACTGCTGACGAAGAGGTAAAGAAAAAGATGCACATTGAGCTTCGTAGCCTCTTGGGAAATTATGAAGAGATGGCCAAGAAGATAGGAGCATCTTCCGGGATCAACCAGTTGCTAAGCAACACGGATCTCCCTTACAACACGGAGGTTATGGCAGTCTTGGCAAAATTCAAAGTCTTGCAGATCGAGATGTATGACAAATCTAAAGACCTAGTTGAACATCTCGAATTGTTCAGGGCTCACATGACGCTCCACGATTTTCTTGTCAAGTGGATGGTTTAGAGCTCTGCAGCCAGGCACCATTGAAAATTTTGAGGAGTTGGGCAAGCAATTCATTACCCAAAATCATGGTTAGCAGAAGGAGGAGGCATCTGACCGCCTATCTCCTAACCATGAAACAGTGGGAATATGAAAGCTTGAAATCTTATTTCTCCCAGTTCAATAAGGAGTGCTTGACGACGTATGACCAAGACGAGAAGATCACGTTAGCAGCACTCCTGGTCGGCATTTGGCCCAGGAGCCCATTCATGGTCGAATTGGCAAGAAGGACCCCTATAACATTGCTAGAATTCATGGACTAGGCAGACAATTTTGTCAATGCTGAGGACACTCTCTGAGCTTTAACCTCCCAAAGAAAGTGTGAAATGGAGCGGTAAGAGAAAGTGGACAAAAAGGCCATAAGAGGGGGCACCCGTGAGAAAGAGTCGAAAACCAGGAAAGGGTCGTACTAGAAAAGGAAAGACAATGGAACCTCTTCCAGGAAGGTGCACTCAAGTATGAATGTGCAAACGGAGAATGAGGAACAACCCTGAGACAAAGATGACCACAGTTGAAGAACTCTTTGGTTTTGCACTTTCCACAATGTAGAAGGCCATAGGATCAAGGATTGCCATCACTTAAAGCGAATGATAGAGGAGATGCAATAGGATGAGGGGCTAGGGTGACTGATTACCCAGCATTCACCGCCACCTAGGTGGTTTGACTGCAAAGGGAACGAGTGGAGAAGTAGAGATCTTAGGAGTGAAAGCCTAAGGGCAAGGAGGACCGTAGGGAGGAATGTGGAAAACCTCCTGTGCCAAAGTCAGGACAATGTCCCTTTAGGAGAAATCCAGACTATCACTTGGGGATTTTCAAGGGAGGCACATCTACCTCTAGCAGAAAGGCATACGCCCGAAGACCAAGGTATGAGGAAATTTTTTGCGTTGGAAGACCAACGAAACAAGCACTAACCGAGAAGAAGATGGCCAACTCCTTTGATGAAAGTGATTGTGACGGGGTGATCTACCCACACGATGATGCCCTAATAGTGACAATGTTGGTCGCCAACTTCACCACTAGGAGGATACTAATAGATAATGGATGCTCAGCCAACATTCTCTTTTGGGAGGCATTCACCAAGATGGGCATCAACTAGAACCCATTGCACCAGTTACCGACCCCGTTGAAGGGATTTTCTAGGGAAATGATGCAACCATTGGGTTCCATAAGATTACCCATGACAATTGGATCTAGAATGCAAACAGCCACCACAATGATGGACTTCCGGTCAAGATCCCTTCCTTATAAAAGCAATAATCGGGCAGCCAACTCTGAACAACCTAAAGATCGTAACCTTTACCTCTACCTACCACCTAAAAATGGAATTTCCAATAAGAACATGTGTAGGTGAAGTGTGTGACAAGCAGTTGGTGGTGAGAGTATGCTATGTGCAAGCGCTGAAGAGCAGAGAAAAGGACGTGTGCATGATAGGGATAGAGACGCGAGTCCCTTCCTCGCCACTCGAGTTTGTAGGTGAGGCCTAGAGCCGAGAAGTCATGTAAGTGTGGTAGAGGAAGATGATGACCAGATTTCTGCGGGTTTTGTCAGGGAAGCCCGAAACCCAGAGCTCGTTGACTGAAGAATGCTAAAGGAAAAGGACTGCAGCAACTTGAGAAAGATCTTTACTTCAGTGAAACTCTCGTTTGAGAACATCTCGTAAACTCAATAGAATTGCTTTACATTTTATGACTCTTCTTCATGTTTCACTTCTTACTGTCAAGTGTTTATTATTGCACAAGCATCACGAGAGCTTATTGTCGAGCCCATTTGCCACCTGGTTCTCTACATTGATGCTCCGCACTGGCACCATCTACCAAAAGAGGGAACACCTCTCTTAAGTATCCCATCTATCCTCCCCACCCATTGTGGTCGAGCCCATCTCCTGCCTAGTTCTATAAGCCGATGCTCCACGCTGACACCCGACAAATAAAGAAGGGAACACCTCTACTAAGTGTTCTATTTCTCATCACCACCCAGCATGGTCGAGTCCATTTCCCACCTAATTACTTAAGCCGATGCTCAGTGCTCACACCTGGTGAACAAATTAGTGAACAACTCTCATAAGTGTCCCATCTCTCATTGCCACCCAGCGCGGTTGAGCCCATCTCCCGTCTGATTCTATAAGAAGATGCTCCACGCTCACACCAAACGAGCAAATGAGGGAACACCTATCTCAAATGTCCCATCTCTTCTCCCCACCCAAAGCGGTCGAGCCCACCTTTTGCTTGGTTCTTAAAGTCGATGATTTACACTCACACCCGATAAACAAAGGAGGGAACACATCTCCTAAGTGTCCAATATCTCATCCCCACCAAGTGGTTGAGCCTATCTCCGGCTTGGTTCTTTAAGTCGTTCAACACACTCACACCCGATGAAACAAAGAAGGGAACACCTTTCCTAAGTGTCTCATTTCTCCTCGCCACCCAGTGCGATCGAGCCTATCTCTCGCTTGGTTTTTTAAGCCAATGCTTCGCGCTCGCACCCAACAAACAAACGAAGGAACACCTTTCCTAACTGTCCCATCTCTCCTTACCACCCCGCGCTATCAAGCCCATCTTCCACTTGGTTCTCTAAGTCAATGCTCGGTGCTCGCACTTGGCGACCAAAGGAGTGAACACCTCTCCTAAGTGTCCCATCTCTCCTCACCACCGAGCGCGGTCAAGCCCATCTCCTAACTAATTATTTGAGTATAAGTGTTTTTGTGCCCAAATGACAGTAATAGCATTTTCATTCAAATCAAAGGGCATACCCCCAAACATACACAACAAGGGACATTGGCCGACATAATAAGTGGGCGCCCAAAAAGGAGGGGGAAGAAGAGGAAGGAAGTAAAAGTATGCATATACGCAGACACCAACAAGAATCTAAATCAGAACAAATGCATATCATTTAAAGCAACGGGAGCCATAAACTTATTTACAATGCATGTATTGTCCAAAGAAAAAAGGTAGAGAGAAATCACAACATAGAACTAGTGGTAGGAAACAGGATGAGGTCCCAACCTAGGGAGTCGAGGAGCTAGAGAGCCTCTTAATCAGGCATGAATGTCTCTAAGTCCAGGGTCCTTAAGGCGACCTGGGAGTCCGACAGTAAGTACTCCTGCATCTTCTTCAAGCCCAAAACGTGCCCATAACTCCATGCTCGATTACAGACCCTCTTGGCCACCATAAACTGAGGGGAGAGCCTAGCAAGATCCTCACTGATTGAGGAGAGCTCAGACTTCAGTTCCTTCACTCGTCTCTTATGCAACCTCACCCTTTTCATAACCAAGACGTACTTGGTATCCACGATGACCTTATCCCCTGTGACCTCTGCATGCCGCACCTCGAGCTCTTTTTTTTCAACTTGACACGGTCGAGCTCTAAGCCCATATCCAGTCGAGCATCCTCGACTTCCAACAAAGAGGTGAAACAGTTAAGGCAACGCTGCTAGGTCTCCTCTAACTCCTTGCCTAGACAGGATGCTCAAATCCTCTCTAGATTCCACTCCTCTATCAAGGCTTCGACTGCAAGGTGTTTTCGGAACACTTCTTCCCTGGATTGGCCCAAGTCCTTCCACAGGGCAAGCATCTCTTTGTGGAGACGAGCAATGTTTCCCTCTACAGACTAGTTGTAGTTGTCGACCATCATGAAATCCCGCTTGGCCTGATCATTCCCAACCCTGTGCTTAAGGATCTCGCGATAAGCCAGCTCAGTATGGACCCGTAGCACACAAGCCACATCCTCCAACTCGGCCCAACCATCCACGATTCAGGCCACTAGATCATCAACCCCCTGTTTGAGCAAAGCCCACCAATTAAAGACAACAAAAAATAAAAGAACCCAATGAGAGATAGCAGGAAAACTTATTGAAGACTAAAAGTCTTTAAGCTGATTGGCCACCCTATGCATAGACTCGGCCAAAGCTTTATTAGTACATGATTGGGAGCGGTGAGATCTAGAAGGGCCAGAGCATCCCGGAGTAGTGCAGTCCTCACCTCAATCGGCCAACCATGAGCCACAAAGTGGCCTGAGTGAAAGTGGTTGAGGTAAGAAGGTGGCGGCAGCACCGAGTCACCAGCTTGTCCTATGCTTAGTTGGTCGACCAAACCTAGCTCTTCCACCTGCTCCTCGCCACCTTATGAAGGAACTAGGGAAGATACCTCCTCAAAGACGATAGGCAAAGAAGCTACTCGACAAAGGCGCTAAAGGGTAAAGAGGCAATCGAAACCCTGTCTTGGCTAAGGATCATGGGTCATTAGGAGAAAGACCCTTGCGATAGTCAAACATGATAGGCACCTCCCTGCCAAGGAGTATGGAAGGTGCCTCAAAAATTAAGGCACTCGACTGAACAATATCACCCAAACCAACAGCGACGTCAGCTTCCTCCTCAAGGCGCTTTGCGAGAGTTCGGCCTTGAGAAACCCCAGGAATCGAATTGAATATGGTTTTGAAGAACGCCATCCCTAAATCCCCCTAGTCCTGGTCGAGAGCCCATGTTAGCCCTTGGTTACTAGGTGGGTTAGAAGGGAGATCTAGGGATGGAAAAACTGGTTGAGCATCTGGCACTGGAAACTCAAAGTCCAACGCCGTTGCTAGATTAGTGTCTGCTTGAGCCATAATAACATCAAAATCGTCAAAGTCAAGAGAGTCCCCTCTGATCGAGACTTGGGAGATTGATGATGGACGAGCCCTTCATGACCACTCTACAGATGGGCGAGAAATCCTTTACTCAGACTCCGAGCATCTGTGCATTTCCCTCAATCTTTGAGTCTCCTTGCCCTCGCGGTGCAGTCTCTTTTCACCACCACCCGGCATGGCGATGGAAGGCCTCTTCTTGTAACAAGATGCCACCCACAAAGCACAAAGGCTCAGCGTGGGTCAAGACTCCCTAACAGAGGTGGCCACATTAAATGCGGCAACATGTTGTCCAGATCAGAGGCAGATACCCCAAGTGTAGGGTAAGCAGTGACCCCACCAGAAGAGGGAAGTATAAAAGTCTTGGTACAGGTATCATTCGAGGACTCTCTATATTCTCTCTCTCTCTCTCTCTCTCTCTCTCTCTCTCTCTATATATGGAGTATAAATTGACTTAGGCATGGGAGGTATTTTGAGGCACTTCGGGCCATTAAGCTTTCTTGTCTTCAGGTAGCCGTCGAATAACAACTGGGTGCAAACGCGTCTTTAACATATACAGTACTCACACTGGCTTTCAAGATTCAAATCGACACTGGTTAATTATGACATTAATTAAGTAATATTTAACAAAGAAATTCGAACCCTTTGAAGATAAGGATGATCTTTCTTAATTTCAATTAGAATTAGTGTTATTCATTTAGTTGAAAATATGGATTTTATGGTCCTTTAAGTTATATATCAATGTATTAACTATATATTAGAAACAAAATGACCAAAATATTCCAATTTTTACATTCAATTGATACTTGCACTAATTAAATAGATATATAGAATGATCAAATTCAAGTCAAGTGGGAAAAAAAGAAAAGAAAGAAAAAAAAGCTCTTATTACAAATCTTGGATTATATATCAAATTAACTAGGCCCATACCATATGCTATTACGAGCAAAATAAATTAGTTTTTAATTTTTTTCTATGGCCTTCCTCCTTTTCACCCACAAGATCATCTCCCTACTCCCAACTTGTATGTGTAAGATCTTCTATATATTGCCCCGCCCCGCCCCCGTGTGGCTGAGCGGATTCGCCCATCTACCAGATGCGGGGTGCGGGTGGCCCCGCACTCATCTGGCACCCACAGCGCGCGCGCGCGCGGGGGGGGGGGGGGATGGGGTGCACCACCACCCCGCCGCTGTCTTTTATTATATTCTTAATATATATATTAGAAATTAAAAAAAAAATACCCCCATACATCTAAATGATGTCATTGTACAAAACGACATCATTTTATGTATGAGGGTGTTAAACACCCTACATCAAACGGTGTCATTTTGCATTGTGCAAAACGACGTCATTTGATGAGGGGTGTTTAACCTAAGGGGAATCCCCACCCCCTGCCCACATTTTTCCAGTTTTTCCGAATCTTCGATTTCAAACCCTTTAGTGCCCTCACCCCCCCCCCCCTCGGCCTTCTTCTCTCTCGATCTCTCTCCCAATCCCTCTTCTCCTAAGCTTGAGCCTTGCTTCGTGAAGTCTCCGTAGCTTGATACCGTCGCCCGTCGTGGTTCTCGCCAAGGTAAGTTTCCCGATTGGGTTTTTCCAAAATCTTTTGCATTTTTTTTTTTTTTTGCAATGGAGGATGGGATTAAAATTTAAATAGAGGATGAGATTATGAATTGTGTACTGTGGAGGATGAATGTGCATGTGAATTTTTTGAACTTTGATTGAGATTTTTAGGGTTCCCGTTCGGTATGCATAGAGACCACTTATATGCTAGTTGTGTCAATGTCACGAAACATCCTATTTTTCCTTGTTCTTTTTTGTGGTAAGTCAAGAAAGCATGATTCTTTCGTATTTTGCAATCTGCATCCACTATGCTAGAGGTCTTCACTCTTTAGGAATACTGCATCCACTAATCACTATGCTAGAGGTCTGAGTCTGCCTTGTCGTGTGCTTTAGAATTCAGTCACTTCTATTTGTTTGAATTTTGATGTTTTCTTGCGTAAAAAACTATGCACCCATTCAACAGAAAACATAAATTTTATCATCAAAATAATTGCTCTTAGATAATGTTCTTGACATGATGTTGTATGATTTATTCCAAGATATAAAAAGAACACACACACAAATTGTTGCTAGGGTTATAGTCATTTGAACAATCCTATTTGAAAATGAAAGTGTTTGTATAAATTTCTATTATTTTTATAAGTTATTTTATAAAAATATCATTGCAATTGTAAAAAATAACATATGTAGAAAATATTAAAATAATAGCCCAATCTTTTACAAGTAGCATAATCTTGATTCTTTTTTAGATTTAATACTTGGATGTTAACGTTTGGATGTTAATACTTGGATGTTAATTGTTTGGCATGTTTGCTATAATTTCAGATTTGTTGTTTGCATGAGTTCATGAAAAATCCAGCAGATTCTAGTGTGAGGTCCCCTACCTAGGATACCTCTACCCCAACCCCTACTCCTACTCATGGCCCAACACCTACCCCTATGCCTACGGAACCTTGCCCCACCCCTAAGCCCAACAAGAAACTCACTTCCATAGTTTGATCTCATTTTACCAAACTAGAAGGTAGTGACCCCAATAACCCTCAAGCCAATTGTAACCACTATGGTAAAATTTATGGATACCACTATAGGAAACATGGTACCTCACAATTAAAGGTGCAATTAGAAGAGCAATGCAAAAAAAGTTCAATATTAAGATCATTACAAGAGAAGAGTCAATCCAGGCTAGAGATTGGATTTAAAAAAATGGTGGATGGGAATAGTGGGGGTGCAACGTTGAGGAGATATACTACGTATAATCCCGATGAGTGTAGGAGATACCTAGCTCGTATGGTCATCATGGACGAGCTACCTTTCAAGTTGTTGATGGGAATGGGTTCTAAGCGTAATCTCACTACTTGGAACCAAGATTTAATTTTCCTTCTCGCCACACGATGGCAAAGGATGTAAAAAAATATTATTGGTCTGAAAAAGAGAAGTTTAGGGGTCAATTGGCGGTTCAATTTGTTTGTCTTACCATCAATACTTGGACATCGATCTAAAATTATAATTATATGTATTTGACTGTGCATTTTGTTGATTGTGATTGGACATTGCACAAAAAAAAATTATAATTTGTTTTCAAATCACTGATCACAAGGGTAAGACGATTGGGAGGGCCTTGGAGGCCGCAATAAAGGAGTGAGGGTTGACACAATTTGTCACAATCACAGTTGATAATGCCTCATCTAACGATATCGCATTGGAACATCTTAAAACCTATCTTAGATAGGCAAATAAGACAATCATGAGTGGTGAGTGTTTGCATGTGAGATGTACGACACATATTCTGAATCTTATTGTCACTGACGGTTCGAAGAATTTTCATGACTTGATTGCTCTGGTTAGAACTGCTGTGAGATGGGTGAGATATTCCCTTTCGAGATTGGAGAAATTCAAAGTTGTTGCGAGGTCTGCGAACCTAACATCCAAGAAAAGCCTTTGTACTGATATGCTTACACGATAGAACTCAACATTTTTATGTTGGAGGCGGCCCAAGAATATAAGTTGGCATTTACATTATTGGGTGATGAAGACATCTAATATATAAAATATTTTGATGATCACGGGGGAATTGAGGAAGCCTATGGATAATGATTGTGAAGTTGTATCTATTTTCGTAGATTTTTTTAGGCTTTTTTACGAGGTCACCACAATGCTATTTGGAACTTTGTACCCTACATCCTATCATTTTTTTCAGCAAATATGTAGGGTGAAAGAAGAATTAGATGACATGATCGCGGGTGGTCACATTAGGCTGCGGGAGATGACATTGATTATGAGGACAAAGTACAACAAGTATTTGAGAGATTTCACTTGAACTAATATTTTGTTATATGTAATTGTTGTTGTTGACCCTTAGTTTAAGGTGGATGGCATGGTATATGGATTGGAAATTGCGTACGGGCAAGCACGGGCGGAGTATATTGTAGCAAGGGTTAGGGAAACCTTTGGTAGATTATTTGATGAGTTATTATCTTGTGAGGTAATAATATTGCGGCACCTACACCTACCCCCACCAGTTCTAGAAGCCGGGGTTGGCAAAAGACATAGATTGGACAGGGGTGAGAGGTTGGAGCAGAACCCTTTAGTCCGGAGAGGTTGGAGCAGAACCCTTTAGTCCGGAGTTCTATAGAGGCTTAGTCAGAGATAGACAAATACTTGGCAGCGGAGTTTCAACCATTTGCACGAGACTTTGATATATTAGGTTGGTGGAAGGTGAATACTGTGAAGTATCTCATCCTTGGAGAGATAGCCCGCAGTATTTTGGTCATCCCTATTAGCACCGTAGCCTCAGAGTCGGCTTTTAGCACTGGAGGGTGCGTATTGGATTCATTCTGGAGTTCATTAGCTTCTACCACTGTGGAGGCTTTGATTTATACGCAGAATCGGATCACGGGGACTCCAATTCATGTTCCGGATGTTATTGACTGTGAGGATGTCGACATTGAGGAGGAGAGTGGTGATCAGCCAAAATCTGGTAATCGTGAGACTTGAATTTCATTTTCTTATTTTTATTTATTTATTTTTATTTAATCGGTATTAATTTCAAATTTAATTATTGAAGTGATACATGAGACGGCGTCTACTCCGCTGCAATATGACGTTGTGTGTATTGGACCCACCATTGCCAGTTTGTCATGGTTTACACAATTTGTCCCTTAATTGTTTTTTGCATTTATAATTTTATGTAATATTTTAGGATCTAATTCTTTTGCTTGTATGTTTTTTAGCTTCAATATTCTCAATATACATATGCCGAATCCTAATCCTAAGGACCCAATGATCTATGCTAATCTTCATCCCAATGACCCAATCTCATATTGGTTAATATTTTTAATATTTTGTATTTTAAATTTTTGTTTCATGTTTATAACTTTATAATTCTAATTTCTTTTATTTTTAACTTATTAATATTGCAAGTTTTATGATCTCGATTATCATAGTCTTACAGCAGTCGACACAACTCAGTGAACTCACCGCCACCCCAAATTGATCAAATTTGAAATGTTATGATTTTGTTAATTTACAATTAATTGTAATGTTGTTACAATAGTTAATAATACAATTTGTAATATTTACTATTTATTTTTAAATGAGTTTGTAATATTGTAATAGTTTATTAGTTCTCTTAATTTGTATAATTGTAATAGTTTAGTGCCTTAGTGATGATTATTAGTTAATACTTAATAGTATTAGTTGAAACTTAGTATATAGTTAATAGTCTCTATCCATATAATTTATTTTTTGCTTTCAGTTTTTAAATATATTTATTTTTGTAGTTAAATTATGGGCCCAATATGGCCCAAAAACATGTTTGAATGTGTTTTTGGGCCCAGATAACTGAACTAGGACAAAGGCCCAGTGGGGGGCAGGGGCGGATTGATGGAGGTCCACCCCAGCAGCCTATGCAGCGGACGAGATACCCCGTTCCTGCATGGCCGGGTGCGGATTGTGGAAAAAAATCTCACCCCTGCCCCGATAGGGGCATGGGCCGAGGAAGGGGAGGCCCTGCCTCGTAGGGGGCAGGTAGCACCCCTAATATTGATCTCTAGTGAGTCTTGGGACAGGGAAGAGTTCTGCATTAATCTCCTTCTATTCTCTTCAGTGGCGGACCTAAGTTTTTTAAATTATTTTTGAAAAATTAAAATATACCTTAGTTTTTAATCATAATTTTATAAATATAGAAAATGGCCTTCCCAAAAATATTTATAATTCCCATATGCTCTGCAAAATTTTATAAAATTAAAATATATATACTTATAAGAAATGTCTCTTTAATTTTCTTTCTATAATTCTAGAATTTTGTATAATTTCTATATATTATTTATTTTCAAGAGTATGGTCTCACCAAAATTAAATCAAAACTAAGTTTAGGAAAAATAATAGACTTATTAATATGGATTTCAAAGTTTTTTTTATTATACAATAATATTAGACTTCTTAATATAGAATCCAAAATGAAAATACAAGAAAAATTATTTAAGGTTGGTGATCTATATTGAATATAATTGACATGTTTTATCCTTTAGACTTCATTGAGCAAGAAAAAACTTATTTAAGGTCTCTATTATAGTATTATATGCTTAATGTGACACGAAAAACATCTAGAATTTACATAAAACTTAATAAACTAACTTACATATTAGAATAAAAGATGACATTCTAAAATATCACTTGATAGTTTCTATGAAGTAAATAAATTCTAAATATTTCATTACAAAAATAATAATGAATGAATATTATTTCATGAAACATTATTATCAAATAATTGAAACATATATTAAGTCGTAGTATGTTTAGAATTATATTTTTACGTGTATATTGTAAATTATCGAGATCTAATTTTATAAATATTTATGATTTTATGATTTTTGAATCTCAATGTGTCCCACAGAAAACTTGGCCCAGACTCCTTAAGAAAAATTGCTTATTCCGCCACTGATCCTCTTTATGATTTTCTACTGTTTTGCCTTCGTTTCTTCTTAATTTGCTTCTCCTTCTAGTCTTCTCTCTTTTAATTTACTAATCTATTTCTTCTTCTATCTGTTGTTTTTCCCCACGAATAATGCTAGTCCTCCAGCTCCCAGCTCCCGCTGAGAGCAATCACTGGCATTATTTTTTTATTTTGTAATTAATGAAATATTTTTTAATAATATTATAAATTTTTTTAAAAAAATATATTTGAAAGTGTTAAAAAAATACATGTATAAAAACAAAGCAAAAAAAAAAAAAAAACACACTAAAATAACTAGCGGGAACCAGCAGTGGTTGTAGTGCCGTCCTAAAAATTAAGGAAATGATACTCTCACCACTAGTTCTTACAGCTCGGTGTTACCGTTGGAATTTTTTTATTTTTATTTTTAATTTTTCTTTTTACTTAGTAATTAAGAAAATATTTTTTAATAATATTATGTTTTTTTACTTTTTTAAAAAATATTTAAAAGAGTAAAAAAATACATGTAAAAAAGACAAAAAAAAAAAAAAAAAAAGACTAATTATACCTAACGGTAGTTTCGGGAGCGGTGAACGCACTGTACTTTTCTCCACATCATCGCCCTTATCTGCCCATGATTTGTCGCTTTCCAACGAAGACGGCCTAGTGGAAGGTGTAGAGATAAGGATTAAGATAAGCAAAATCAAAAGCAATAATCTTTTGAATATTAACCCACAAGGAAAAATAGTCTTTGGGATTTCCCACTATATATAAATATTATATATATATATATCGTCTCCTCCTTAATTTATATAGGATATTGACAAGAGTTCTAACATTAATTTCAGAGTAATACTACATACAATCGTGAAATACATAAATGTCGTGCAGTCATTTTGAAAAATAGTGGGGTCCACTATTAAAAAATTAATTTCTTTTCATGTGGGTCTCATGTTTATTCACTTTTTTCAAAACGACGCTTGCACACTCACGACTGCAAGTATTATTTCTCTTAATTTCATGATACATCAATGGTTCAATCTATTATTACATAATTTAAGAGACATTAATACATACAAATGTACATATTTTAAAGAATTTAAAACAATAAACTTCTTGGAAAAGAACAAAAAAATATATATATATATATATATATATATATATATATATAATTATATATGCATACAGAATTAATTAATTATTAATTCCCACCCTAAATTTTAATTAAAAAATTTTATTTTTCATAAAAAATAAAACAATAAACGTTTAGACCCATGATCACGATATATAGAACCCCCAATGCTAGCTGGAATAATCCTTTGATCGATATATATATATATATATATATATATATATATATATATATATATATAGGGGCGCATGGCCGCATGCAGTCGATCAAAGGATTATTCCAGCTAGCATAGCCCCACGAAGTGGGGGTTCTATATATCGTGATCATGGGTCTAAACGCCGGCCACTTGATCATCCTGGTTTTTCGTTTTCCTTTTATTTTTTATGAAAAATAAAATTTTTTAATTAAAATTTAGGGTGGGAATTAATAATTAATTAATTCTGTCCGATGCATATATATTTCTTAGAGATCATCATTCCGATTCAGCAGGATTCGATTCAGTCGGATGACTCGGATCAGATCAAGATAGCTTTTTTTGTACAGCTAGCAATCCTAGCTAACCCATGCTAGCTCTGCAACTTGCAAGATCAATGAAAATCCGAGCTAGCTAGCTGTTGATGGAAACTTGACATAACATATATATATATATATATATATATAATTATAGCCGAGCTCTTACGTACAAAGGTGACACTGTGGGCATGCATATTACCCGACACTGCAAACTAAAGCCGTTGGACTTGCCTATGCCAATAGCGGACCACATCAACCCCTAGTACCCGTCTATCACATGTTATTGTCACGACTAGCAATCGCCACATGTTGTGCATCCATTCATCAACCCCTACCCGTCTATGTTGTGCAGGCTTGCCCGCTGGAGTCCGAGACTCGAGTGACCTTAAAATGAACGAACGTAGTCCTTTGTTAATACTGCATGCTAAATCAAAACATGTCATGCCCTATTTTTTACTCTACTGATGAAACTTGGAAGACAATGCCAGAAGGAGCTAGGCACACAACCGTGCATGTATATCGGCCAGCAAGATTGTGATTTTGAAGACATTCTTTAGACATGCATATTATTAAGATATAAAATAAATAATAAAATGTACCTATTCTTATTAGTTTAAACTTTTGGGACAAGTGGTGATTTCACATTATATCAGAGTAGAGGTCCTGAGTTCGAATCCTAACTCTACACTATATCTCATTTAATTAAATATTTTACATGTTGGGCTAGCTACCCATTGAGAGAGAGTCTAGCTTACACGTGAGGAGAGTGTTAAGATATAAAATAAATAATAAAATGTACATATTCTCATCAGGTTAACCTTTTAGGATAGATGGTGATTTCACACATATATATGCATGCAACGAGTGAAGCGAAAGCAAGAACATTTTAGGCTGTTCAATTAGGATTTGAGTCATGGGAAAGCAAGGGTGATGAAAGTCATGCTTTTTTCTTAACATGTATAGAATTATATTTTTTCTTACAGTAGATCTTCAAATATTTAAGAAGTATGACCCATAACAAGTGCCCAGGTTACTCGTTTGTGTGAACTGAATTGTTTAATATGTGAAGGATTATTTACGGTGAGAATAATTATTTATGATAAAAATAGATTTATTTTAAAAAAAATAATTATTTTTCGTAACAAATAATTAATCACACGTAAAAAAAAAATTCTTGGGAGTAAATAAAACGTTTAGTTTGTTTCGGAGATGAGATGAAATAAGCTGAGATTAAAGTTAAAAAGTTGAATAAAATATTGTTAGAATATATTTTTTAATATTATTTTTGTTTTAAAATTTAAAATAATTAAATTATTTATTTTATTTTGTATTAAAAGTTGAAAAAATTATAATGATTAAATGTTTTTTAAAACAAACAAACGACGTCTTAATTGTCGGGGTACTGTCCAATGAGAAGGAAAGTCCTTAATGAGCTAGCTCTAGCTAGCTAGGCCGACGTGCATGCTCATGGAGGGAAGCTAATAGCTAGCTAGCTAGGGGCCCCTTTAAGGCGAAAATTAAGTCAATAATTGTATGCACAGTGTACCAGTTGCAGAGGACGTACGTTCGTCACTAACGGCAGACAATAGGCTTTGGGACCGGAAATCTAGGGTCCGGATTGAAGGATTGGTTCTCAATACGAAAAAGAAAAAAAAATAGTTTTGCTATACAACCTCCACCACACTCCACACTTTTTAAAATTTTAATATTTTTAAATTTTTTTTTTGATTTTATTCTTTTTAAATTATTTCAAAATATTTATTCATTATTCATATAATAAATATTTAATAAAAGAAAAAAATAATAAAAATTAAAAATAAAGTGAAATGTGGAATGTTAGGAGGTTGTGAAGATTTTTTTTAAAAAAAATGGTAAAGCTACTCTCACAGCTGAGAGTTACTGCTATATATTTTTTTATTTTTTTAATATTTTTTATTTAATGATTAAATAAGTATTTTTTTAATAATATTATGATTTTTTTATTTTTTTTTAAATTATTTTACAATATTATATATATATATATAAATAAAATAAAAAAAACATAACATTTATAGTTATAGCAGAACTGGAAGCGGTGGCCGTAAAGCCTCGCTACAAAAAAAAAAAAAAAAAAAAAAAAAAAAAACCAAAGACAGAGGGTTGGTAAATAAGGCCAAAGACCCTAATTATTGGCTTCGATCGGCCCCTGATCTCTCACCACCTCATGATTTTAAGCCATCTTGCGCATGTGTGTTCAGTATTGTCATTCGACTTCCTGTGTCTGCATTGTCACATCGGCTTTTTATGTTCTAAAATGCGTGCACTTCAAAGAGAGCTAGCTGAATGACTCCAGATCTTCTTTAGTCTCTCTCTCTCTCTCAGCCGTACATGACATTTTTCAAAATATATAAAGAAATTTAAAAAATTGTAGTACTAATAGTTACTAAATATTTCTGCTGAGGACGGCATGTCACGGTGTTCTCCAACATATATAGTGAGTAGAGGCAGGTTATTTCTATTGCCAATTTGGATGTGTCCGCATTTCATTTTATGTCTAAAATGATATATATAATAATAATATTGTACGTATCCTTTGTTACGTTCAATGCTAACTTTACTGATCATGTTATCATATTGAGGGCATGTTTGGGTAACGCATTCTCGTTTAGATATTGAGATGAAATAAAGAATTTGTAAATAGTACTTAAAATATTTGTGAATAATAGTGAAATAATTTCAGTTAAAATATTTTATAGAATTTTGAAAAATAAGAGAAAAAAATTGAATAAGAATATTATAAAGTTCAAATATTGTTAGAATATATATAATTTTTTTATTTTAAAAAATTGATTTATCTTTTGTATTTTGTTTGAAAATTTGAAAAAATTATAATGATTAAGTAGTTATTAATGAAAAAGTTGAAAATTTAAAATTGAAAAGTGTTTGATTGAGTGATGTTTGGATGTTGAGATGAGATATATATCTTCTCAGCATCCAAACGACCCCTAAGATTTCTAACAATATTTCTTGTGACTTCATTTCTAAATATCACTCCCACACAAAAGGCCTCGTTTTGATAATGAGATAAAATGAAATGATTTTAGATAAAAGTTGAAAATTAAATAAAATATTGTTAGAATATTATTTTTTAATATTATTATTGTTCTGTGATTTGAAAAAGTTGAATTGTTTATTATATTTTGTGTGAAAATTTAGAAAAATTGTAATGATAAGATGAGATGAGATGAAATATTTTCATTATCCAAACGGGACTTATTCATTACTTAAATACAAAAATCAATATAACTTTTACAAACTTCAAAATAAAAATAATATTCAAATAATTTTTTAAACATTATCAATTCACTTTCACAAACTCAAATACGAAGTCTATTTTAAAAATATTTGTATTCAATTTTTTCTCTTCCCTTTCCAAAAACCTAATCTCAAACAAATTCTCACAATTCTCAAATATTTCCGAACATTTTGGTATCTAAACCTGCCTAGCTAGCTCCTTCTACGCCCAGGAACCTGAGGGAAAAAACCTATATAATTAAATAAATCTAATGTTTGATTATCAGAAAAAACTCCTATCCAGAAGAATTTACCTTGATCAATCTGTAGTACTAAGTGGAATCAGAAAGGGATCTTATTTTCCGGTCATTCGACACTGCATGTCATTCCTATTTACATAAATCCCATTTTTTTAAGACTTCTACCCTCTTGTTTAGACAGTTTCATGTGTAAGATTGAGAAAAGCTCTCAAATTCTGATTATTGGCAGCTTAATAATCGGGCTTTTGCATGCGCCCTTGATCATGTGCTAGCTGCATGTGCCTTCTGATTTTTTTTAATTTCATTCCTTGGAGGGATCATTACCATCAGATCTAGGAATCTTTGGCTGTTAATATTTATGTAGAAACTTAAAAGAGAAAAGATCAAGATCATGTCATGTCGTTGTGGTGGCTTAAGGTCGATGATCCACACGCAATTACGATATTCAACGTCGAAGTTTAATTGAGGCCTTGCATTGCAGCTAGCGTTTTTTGGAATTTTTCACCTTTTCGTCAACTTCTACATATCATTTCAAATAGTTTCTAAATCTTGCTGAAGCAGCTGATCATGATCATGGAAATAATAGCTGATCTGATCTAGCAAGCACTTAAATTTTACATGATCTCCTCTCAAAAATCAAACCCTACTTTTAAAGCATGATCAGGTGGGAGTTGCAATATGTGAACCCTAGTCCATACACAAATGAGACAGAAGAAAAAGACAAAAGAAATAAAACATGATTTTAGAAAATAAAATGAGACGCAATCAAACAGAGATAGAGGAACGTCGCGTCGTCCCAATCAAGAGCCCCCCATCAAACAAACATTAATATTGGAAACAAGTTTCTTTAATTTGGTTGTGTGTAAACATGTTTATTCCTAATAATAATATACGGCTAGAACCATTAATGGTGGCCCATGTAGTGCAGAAAAAGTGGGACAAGTTGAGCCCTAATGTCTTTTTCCAACTACTTTGATTTTTGTCCAAACTTCATCTCTCGCTCCCTTTATAAACTGCCTCTCCCTCCCCGATCTTCGTTACTTCCACCTCAGGCCCTAGCAGTAGTACTACTTCATGATCACTGTACGTAGGGGAGTAGTACTGTGAGAAAGCAAGCTGCAGAGCGAGAACTAATTCAGTCATGTCCAGCCGACGATCAAGAACTTCGATTAATGTAGCAGATGCTCAAGAGACCATTGAAAATCTGGTTTTTAAACTACAGTCATTGCTTCCTGATCAGCCTAATGATCAAAGGCACAAAGAAACGGTATAGGGGCTAGGTTCTCTTAATTACTACTTTTGCTAGCTATCTATCATTCTTTTCAATTTATTTATCATCTCCTCGATCATGTTTATAATAGCTAGCTTGTCTGTCAAGAATGGATTCATCATGTCATGTCTTCAAAATCTTAAAACATGCATGTGACCAAAAAGCTGGAATTCAGATGACCAGAGTACTAAGCTGTACTACTAGTGATGACGCTGACAATTCCCTAATAATTATAAACCTTGCGAGTTACCAGAACCTACTTTAGCTTAAGATCGAACATGCAGGTACTATAATTCTGAGCCAAAAAAGGAAAGGGCAAGTAGTACTTGATGATTATAAGCTCCCTTGTCATGTATAACCATCAAGTCTTTTTCTTTTTTTTAAAAGAAAAGACTGAAACTGTGACCAGCTCTTCTGATCTCTCTCTCTCAATAAGATTTTCGTCACATCTGTGCTAGCTAGCTCGAAATATGCTTACAAACATTGATGCGTGTAGAACTCTTGCATAAAAAATATTATAACTGTAAAGTACCTATATATATTAATGTTAACCGATCATTTCTCTGCATGTCTATTTGGTGTAGGTATCAGCCTCTAAGATTTTGAATGAAATTTGCACTTATATCAAGAGCTTACAAAAAGAGGCTGATGACCTCAGTGAAAGACTCTCTCAACAGCTGCATTCTGTGGACACCACTGGTGATGTTGATGTAGAGTTTATTAGAAGACTTTTGCAACGCTAAAGCTCCTCTCTCTCTCTCTCTATTTATACTCTATCATCTTAATTTTCATTATCCTATTGTCATCTTATGATATGATATTAAATGATTAGAGACTATTTATTATATTTCACTTATTAACTTATCATCTAATATCACATTATGGGATGATGAGAAGATTATAATAAAATAGATGATGAATAAATTTTTCTATTGAATATTTTATGTTTAGGATCGATCAGTACTAAATGCAGTTGGACATGGAAACCAATATGTATTTTTATGCTAGTAAGTATTTTCATGCATGCACCCAGTTGGATATGATGCATTACAAACCAACAGATCATTAGAATAATTGAGAAATATATGTATGTAAGACGTAATTTGACGCTTTTCATGTTTATTTTTTCTTGGTAATATGGTAGGTACGTAGGTAGGTAGTCGTACGATCTCCAACATATGTTTTGTCTTACATGATAATAATTACATTAATGCTGAAATTAATTAATATTTAGTAGCTATATATAAATTATATATAGCAGCGCCACTACAACATATATCCCTTTTCCGTATAAAACAATCGCTGCAATAGCATAAATTGTAGATGCAAATTGTTTCTATCGTCCAACTAATTTCGCCGCTACATGGTGGATAAAAATTCGTCCCAAAAAGTTTTAAACGGCGCAAGATATTTTGCACGTAAAAGCGCTTCTCTTTTCAACGAAATCGAACGCTGCAAAATTTCTTCCCTACGATGCAAAAAAAACTAAATGAGAGGAATAATAAATATTAGCGTCCAAATGTAAAGGTCACAAATACACATAATTCGCCGCAAACTATATTTTACAACAGTACACTTATCGTCACAACAACTTACCTTTGCGCTGCAAATGTCAAGTTTGAAAATTTGTAAAACTTGTGGCGAAAATCATCATGGACACATATATGGAATTGTTGCGGCAAATATTTTAGCAACGATAGTGGTGCAGCAAATAGCCCAATTACCGTCCATTTTTTGCATCGTAAATAACTTATCTATCGTGGCAATTCATACACCCATAGGTGACGCAAAAAAAAATTCACAATAATGCAAATGGTGAGTGTAACCGAGGCTCAGTCATGTGTCACAAAAAAAAAAAAAAAATCATCGTAAAGAATCCATGTTTTGTGGCGTAGGCCTAGGGACGCAAATAAATTTAAGTTGCCCCCTTATGAATATTAGGGGCGATATTCACTACAACATAAAGGGTCTTTTGGGACGAAAATTTTCTTCCCAAAAGACCCCAATTTCGTCCCGAAAAAATTTTTGGGACGAAAAAAATTCGTCCCAAAGTCGTTCCAATATCACTGTGCCAAAAGGTATTTTGGGACGAAAATCACCATTTCGTCCCAAAAAATTTCTTTTGGGACGAAATTGAAGGAAACCGTTCGAACACGTTCGAACGAAAATTTTTTTTTGTCAGGGTTTAAATTCGTCCCAGAAAATAGTTCGAACAGTAGTGACGTGTTTGAACGATTTCGAAATATGTTCGAACAAATATGAATTCGTTCGAACGTTATGAATTGTCTTTGTGTTCGAACGTTAAATGGTCAGGTCGAACGGTATATGGGTTCGAACGGTATAGGCTATGTTCGAACACGACTGAAATTATTTACGTTCGAACGTTGTGTGATCGTTCGAACTCTACGAACATAAATTTCGTTCGAACATTATGTTTACGTTCGAACGCTATTGTCGTTACATAGAGTTCGAATGTTTTATGTTCGTTCGAACGAAATCTCTTTAATTTAAATCAATAATAGAAAACCAAATAGAAATTCACACTATTTGAAAAAATATATTAGAAACTGTTTAACACTCACAAAAGTGTTATAATAAGCGCAAACTAAATAAATAACAGTCGAGACGGGCATTGTTCGTACATAAATAGATAATCCCAAAATCCATCAGTTGCTTGGAGGCCTGTACTGTTGCATAAGCTGCTGCATTTGGAGTTGCATCTGTCTTCTGAACTCTTCTTGTTGTTCTTCATGTTGTTTGAGGCGCATCTCCATATCTGCTTGTTTTGCCAATTGAGCCTTTAACTCATGCTGTCTTGCAGTCAATTCTTCGATTCTGGAATTCGCATTCTCTAGCGCTATAGAAGTCATAGATGCATTCCTAGAAGAAGAGGAAGAGGGACCAGGCTTTACACAACGACCCAAACCCCTCAAATATCCTGAACGTTGACCCAGGACTTGTGTAAAAATCTCAATATCATTTGTTGAGGAATTTTGATCTGACGCAGATTCAGCACGTAGGGCAACCATTTTATCCTAGCCATATATAAGATAAAGAATTAATATCGTCATAAATATTCTAATATATTTAATTAAAACAGGTTATAAAACTTACATAATTTTCACGGGCATCAGGATGAGTCCACTCTCCATTACGATCAGTGTGCGATGCAGCATATAATTTTGTCAAATCATAATTAGTATCTGAATCCTGCTACAATAAATGTGTTAAGATATAAAGTCATTATGATTCATCCAAATAATTAACTATATCCAATACAAAAATAGCATGCAATACCTATTTCTTAGAAAGGCGATGGAAAGATCTTGAGCCTGCATGATGATTAATCTTCAATTTTGATCTATTTGTTTTGTTTATAGAATTTCGCTCCTGCAAAGAAATTGAAAATATTATGATGCGAAATGACAGTCATTTCGCATGCGTGTAGTATTGTCCTTATAATATGCAGTCATTCTTACATGCATGTATTACGTTGTAATCAAATCCGAGTCCTCGTTTCAACTTTTTTGCTTCATAGAAGTTACGAGGTAAAGTATTGTCTTTCGGCAGTGTCTCTTTAAACAGCTCAAGTAACATATTGACTGCCTTAATAGATAATCGACACATTGATTTTATGTGAAGCAATCTTACGGTAAACGACAACTTACTATGTCTTCTGCATCCTGGATATAGCTCACGCTGTGAATCATTCCACAAGCGTGCAAAAGTGTTATGGCCCCCATCATTTGAGCTTGATATGTCCGTGTCACCTTCATCCATAAACATTCCCGCACCGATGTCACCTAACATTTCCTCCATATCCTCATCGTAATCATCTCCAACAATCTCTGGTTGTACATTTTCATCGATCTCTTTTTCCACATGCATAGCCTCAAATGAAGTTGGATATGGTTCGCCGTGTAAGACCCAATCAGTATAACCCTTATCAATACCTTTGACAAACAGATGCTCTCTCACCAAGTCTATCTTATGAGAACGCAAATTCCTGCATTCTCTGCATGGGCATCTGATACGCCCATCACTATCACATGTACCCAATGCAAACTCCAAGAATTCTTAACACCTTCAGCATATACATTGTAATTCTGACCCAATCAATCGCTAACTCTCATCCAACTCTTATCCATGCCGACTATATTCATTACAAACAATATTGTAATGCATCAGCAAACAACCATGTATCATGTACCAATTAATGAGTATGCCACCTTTCACCGGGTAGTTGGTCCTATCCCGTTCGGGATTGTAAGATCATAGTCGCCAACCTATGATCTATTATCTGTCACGTCCAACAAAATTTCGGCAGCATCTCCCCATAGTTCTCCAAATATGCTCGTTTGGTTGTGTGCACTGACGATTAACACGTCGTTGCACCATCACCAAAACTGCATATCCAAAGAACAATGGATGAATCTACCAAAATCATAATGTTGGACGACAACAGATATAGTTCTATAGTTTGCGAGAATGATCTTACAATCCCAAATTATCCACTCTGGACAATTCAAGAGTTATCAATCAGGCATTCATCCGGATTGATAACTCTCGAACGGGTCTAAGGTTTATTTTGATGAACAAACAATACAAAATATGCTAATATATGTCAAACAATAACAACATATTATTTATAGAATAATATTAGATTTATTCCAGATTTTAATTTAAATATTAGTTTTACCTGTTTATAATTAAGTATTTTAATTTAAAGATTTAGTAGTATTTTAATTTGAATATTAATTTTATTAATTTATAATTAAGTATTTAAGTATTATTAAATCTTAACTATTTCTATTTTAATTTAAAGATTTAGTAGTATTTTAATTTGAATATTAATTTTATTTATTTAGAATTAACTATTTAAATTGTAGTTGATCCTAATTATTTGTGATTTAGTAGTACATATAATTTACAACTTTCCCAAACTATTTTTATTCTGTATATGTTATTGATGTAATGTCATTACCCGTTCGAACGAAGATAACCCATGTTCGAACAAAATGAAAACGTTCGAACGGTAATCCTAACCCGTTCGAACGTATTCATTCCAGATTCCAGTCGTCTTCAACAACGCCGAAAACTCCATTAATGACAAACTCTAACAAACACAAACAACAATCTCAAAGCATACAACTTTCTAACATTGCAAAATATTAAGTTCAAACCATACATTTCTATTTTAAAAGGAATACCTGAATTTTTGAAGATGAAAATGGAATACTCCGAGAATAATCCGAGAATAATCACAAACTGTCCTACAAGTAGTAATCCGAGAATAATATAGTGAGATGAAAATATTTTTGAACTTAGGGGCTAGTTTGAGAAAGAATACCTCTGATATGCAGCGGGCGACGGCGACAGCGCAGGAGGAACGAAATGAATATTGTGAGGTTCTGTCGTGTTTTTGCAGAACATTTCATGTTCGAACGCACTACAAGGGAAATCACATTTCCCAACGATTCATTTTCGCTGGGAAAAATTATAAAATCGCTGCCTATCACCTTTCCCAGCGATTTATAAATCGCTGGCTATTCGCCGGTATTAAACCTCCACTTTTGATCTACTCCAACAGAAGCCAAAAATCGCCGGGACACAATTTTCTTTACCGGAGATTTTTATTCGCTGCCAAAAGGACATTTTATCGCCGCAATTGCAAGTACGATTCAATTTTTAATCGTTGGGAAAAATTAATTCCAGCGATTTAATACTGTCGCTAAAAGAGGGAAAATCGCCGGAAATAAGATTTAGCAACGATTTTTTGAAATCGCTGCTATTGACTAAAATTTTTTGAAATAACAATTGCGGCGATAAAAAATGTGCCGGTATAGATCAATACCGGCGAATTAAAAATCGCTGGAATTGAGTTCAGATGTCAGCAGCAGCGATTTGAAAAATAGCTGGTAAAGCTTATTTGCGGCGAATAATATTCGCCGCAAATACCGTAAAATGACAAAAAAACATTTCCGGCGAATTTTAATCGCCGGAAAAGATATTTCACAAATTAAAAAAAAAACCCACAGAATTAATTCATCAGAATTAATTCGAAGCCACAGTCGGCTTCAAAGTCTGCAAAACGAAGTATTCAACAACTTTAGAAGGTGATATTAAAGCAACAGCGCGTTCACCATTAATAAAAGCAGGGAATGTAATACATGAATATACACATCTCCAACAGATATACACATATACACATCTAAATTTATAGGGACCTTAAGGTAGCTGATCATATGTAACTTAAATTCAAGGGCAACACAACCAGCTTGTACTAAACTAATACATGGAGTAGTATATATACATGTAGACAGCTTCTCAAATCTTCAAGTTGTTGCACAGGCAAAAGCATAGATGGGGGTGATTGATCAAAACCGAACTTTCCAATCAACATGTCAATTTTACTGTGCTCTGTAAAAAAAAAGGAGCCATGTTTTCCAAATCATTCAAATGTAAAGTCAACATGACACAATGACCCTAAAAGACAAATTATAAAAGGTGTAAGTCACTAAGTTGGTACTGATCTCACAAAAATGTTCAATTTTAAGTGCTAGGGATAGCTCCGTGGGTAATGATCATAGGATAGAATTTGTGGCTAAATGTCGGGATGCAGCACTTACTCTTGCTTTGATATGGTATTTGAAAGTTCTAGGACCATGATTGATTGGTTGTTTAGATTGATGATAAAGCGCGTAGCACATCACCAAACAATTACGTTGTCTTTTTAGTTGGCTAGACATGTACAATAAGGTATGAAATTGGGATCAGAACTTGATTTCCACACCACAGAGTTCAATACTTTTACACGATCTGCATTTGAAAAGGGCCTTGAAAACACATCTTTATCCAAAATCTGAGCAACACAATCAATGACTGGGAGTGGCTCAATGAATGCAGCAGATGACATGTCTGATTGACAAGCAGCAAACGGAAAAGATTTCAGAATGCTATTCTTTTTTTTTTTTTGTGGGGAAAATTTCATGTATAAAAGCATTTTGAAAAATAGAATAACAACTCATGTATAAATGAGTTTGTGTTATATGGAGTACCATTACATGACAACACACCAATTCAGTATGTACCTTCCATGTATAGAGCCATATTTTTAATAAAATCCTGTCAAATACAATAAATACAAAGCACTTTCCTTACCTACTCTTCACTTAGTGAAAATCAACTGCAAAACACAACCTCAACCCATTTAACTTCTCTCCATACTTAGCACTAAGCCAAAACTATGAAACTCCTCATTTCAAGCATTCTAAAGGAATTCATGAAAATGACTAATAGCATGCTTGCTGTCTAATAAAGGCCGTTGATCTTTCAGACATGAAAGATATATGAAGATCGTGGGTTAAGAATGTACAAATGATAGGAATTGACTTAGAAATGGAAGAGAGCAAGGAAGTATAAAAAATCTGGAAATTTCACTATTGAAATGGCATTCCGCAAAAATTGTTAGTAACTTGTTGTTACCAAAATTAAATGAACTAATAAAGCTCACAAGATGGCTGGTATTTGTCCCTTATTTTCAATCTTTGGATACAAACAAATAACTTTGTTTGAGCAAAAGATGCAAATAAAAAATGGGGATGAAATGGACTGGTTGAAGAAGCAAAACAGAATGCAGTGCCGAATTTTCTGCACTGCCATGGACAGCTAGCAGTTTTGGTAGATTCATGCTCTTAAACATCCCTCATTTAACTACAATCTGAACTACATATCCCAAGCATACTAGATTTGAAGAAAACCTAAGAATTCACATCATTTTTGTGTGAAAGCATAGCAAAAACAGCAAGAGTAGCTCTTGACAGACCAGGAAATTCTAATTTCCCTACTAGTTTGAATAAAATCCTCGGCTGCTTACATAGGGTATTATCATATCAGAAAAGTGTTAAAAATAATACAAACTCATCTCCACTAGTTTAACACATAGTCATAAAGGGTTAAACATAGTAAAAAACATGATTCAAACAACTGTATTTAAAACAGAAGAGCTTCTCAATAACCTGCATATATATATGATAAGCAACTAGTTTTAGGCCAGTTAATTGTCTTGTTGAAAAAAGTAGAAGTCAGATACCAGCTGCTGCAATCTGTGTCTCTACACCTAATTCCAATTTAAAGGTTATATATATAGAATATGTATTTATTACATTATTGCACCTTAGTATATTCATATGAACTGTTTCAATACAGTTGGTGTGAAGCTATTTCATGCATGGTAAAGGACCTTTTTCTTGTAGTGAAGCTGCTACTTAAAATGTAATCAATACAGTGGCTTTCAAGGAAGCTACTTAAAATGTGTCACATAATTTGGTGTGACAAAGCATGAAAAATTAACAATAAAGAGTAGCATTGCTTTTTATTCAATTTATATTATGAACAATAAAAATATTGTTATGTGCACCACCAGTTAAGTGTACCTCTCTCAATATTGCATCACATCTAGTACTACCTAAATGAAAAAGCCAGCAAGAAAAAAAGGATTGATGAGAGAAAGACAGAGGCAACAAAAAAAGGAGAGAGAGAGTGAGAGAGAGACTTTATTCATGATGAAAATCCATCTTTGAGACTTTGTGACAGTTTTAAGGCACAAAAGAGTTACATTTCATTAAAATAAGCTTATAATCCTCCATTTTAGCCCATTAATTGTGGGCAGAAGGAAATTTATCATCAAGGATCTAGGTATTTTTTGCATTTCACGATCTCAATTAATAAGAGAAATATAGATAAATATTATGGGTATTAAAGATTGTATATTTATCCTAATGCTACTTAAAATGTTTATATGGGTAGAAACATTAAGTTGAATGATCCTGTCACTTAAAACTGATCTCAAATTCAGCTTAAAATGAAAGTCAACATGATCAAGTTGGACAATTCATTTCTTAATGCAAGCTTGTCGAAGTTAGTTATTTATTACATTATTGCACTACCAATATTCATATGATCTGTTTCATCTTATTTAACTAGGAACTTCTACTTCTTTACACCAATTATCAATTAAACAGCTTGCATTAAGTAATCATGTTGACCACAAAGATCTAGTATCTAGTTCTAAACCTAATTAATTAACTCTTGAATATTTTAGCTAGTATAGTCTAATGGGTAGAATGCATGCATGCAAATAGAAAGAAGAATTGGAAGAAAAACAATGAAATTCAGCCAAATATCTAAATCAATCTTCCCTAACTGCGGCCTTAACTAGAAGCGAAGGATCTTCATAAGGTTCATCACGAATCAATGTCAATATTACTTTCTGCAAGAAAAGTTCCACACTTGTATGTTTTCTGATCTACTCTGATTGTTCACAAGGCATTATTTCTATTTCTGATAGTTATAGATGATCAATATATCATACAGAACTGAGAGGGATGGATCTAAGTATTTGTATATATCAAAAACAGAAAATCTAATGGGTTTTCAAAAAAGGCATTTATTCTTTATGGGTGCCCAAGGAAAGAGTTAACGTACACTAATTCATGATCAGCAAAACAATTCCCACAAAAACTCTAAGAAATGCACATTCAAACAACGCAACATTATTCACAGAAATCTTCTAATTACATATTAGAAGCTACTTGTAAAGGGCCATAAACGCTGCAACAGAAAAGGCTCTGTTTTTGCAAGAATATCACCCACGAATCGCTGCATTATAGTAATATCCACAGCTTAGACCACCACGTACGCATAAGGCAGATATACAAAAATTAAACCTCAAGTAAGAACATGGGAATCAGATTGACAGTGACAAAAAATTATTGTAGAAACAAACAAAAAACCTATGAAGCACTGCAAGAAATTTGGGAAGGTTTCTCTGATAGAAAAATTAGACCCCAAAAATATACCTGAAAGGGAATTTATTCCCTAAAAATCAGCCTCGGTCGTTCACAAAATAGATGCCCAAAAACTTAGTTCCCAGCCAAATATGGAGGCACTATTTCCCAATGTAATTCAAGGGGCAGGAAACGACTCGAAATATTGAAGCGATACCGTCGGGGAAGTCAGAAATCAGCATGTAAACTGGGGTAGGAGGAACTTTAAGTTGCAGGTGAGCTGTCCATGGAGGAACATCAAAGTATAGGGGAGCTAGAGAAGGGCGCTGGGAAAATGGGACTCCGAAGGTGAATGGAGGAGTTTCGGCAGTGAGGCCTTCAAGTGGCGTTCCGTCTGTCGCAAAAAGGAGTGACCGTCGGCATAAGCAGGAGGTGGAAGGTAGGTTTGGTGTTTGGCGAGTGGGTTTTTCGTATTTCTTGGGTATCGTCGAAGTGGAGAAGAACAGGCCGTGGGGCGAAAATGTTTGGGGGGAAATTTATGTATTTTCGTCTTTTGTCGCCCCAGAATCAATCCCGGCGTAAATTTTTTTGTCGCAACGAGTTAAAACATTTTGCAGCGCACAAAGTCGTTGCTAAAACATTCACAATCGCCGCAATTAACAAATTAATTGAAGTCCTGTACTATTTCGTATTAAAACATGCGGCGAGTTTAAAATCGCTCTCAATAATGTCCATTGGCAGCGAATTTTTTTGCAACGATTTATGAATCGCCGGTAAAGGACATATTTCTTGTAGTGACGGTTATTTACTAACCATTCGAACGTATAAAAATTATGTTCGAACGTTATTGATTTATTTCCGCTCAAAAATTAACTGTTCAAGATTTATTTATATTTTTTTTCTCATTATACCTTTGAATAAAAGAACAACATCATATATATATATATAAGACATATTAGATGATACTATAGTTTAATTGGCGGGATATTTTCCCACCACTGCAATAATCCGTTCGAACTATAACAAATTACGTTCGAACGGTAATCCAGCTGTCTTTAATTGGCGGGATTTTTTCCCACCATTGCAATAATCCGTTCGAATGTTTTTTATATGTTCAAACGTAACATATGTGTTCGAACGGTTTACGAGTACCGTTCGAACATATATCCTTTATGTTTAAATATAACTTTTTTCATCATTAAATGAAAAGTACTATAACATCATATGTATTAGTTATATATACTATCATATATAATGTAATATATACTATCATATATATAGTAATCTATACTAAATATATAATATATATAGTAATATATATTATCATATATATAGTGACCTATACTATCATATATATTATTAACATCATATGTATTAGTAATATATACTCATATATATATAGCCTCAAATATACTAAGGTCACATAATAAAGTATATATAAATTTATAAGATAATAGTATATTAGTAAGCTATACTCTATATATATGCTGTATAATATCATATATAACTTTAGTAGGTAAAGTATAATGGAATATATAATATGACATATATTAGTTAAGTATAAACTCATACCATATAGTACCATATGCTATCATATGGTACTATATATATATTACAATCTCATATATAACACTTTGATAGTAAAGTATTCTGATATATTACTATTATACTATAAAAAAATATATAAAAGTTATTATGTTTTCATTTAAAGTATTCTACTATCATAATATATATTATAATATATTATAATATTACATATATATTACAGTATATATAATCTACTATAATAGTATATATATTATAATAATTTATAGGAATATAAATATAGTATACATTTAATACAATTTTTAATACACTTACAAAACTTCCGTTCGAACGTAGAATAGTAACGGTCGAACGGTTTTATATTAACGTTCAAACTTTAAATATTAACGTTCGAACGGTTATGCACGTATAAGTTATCGCGGGCAGCGATTTCTCTCACGCCGCCGTCCCCACCGTTTGAAAAAGTGAGAAAACGTTTGAACGCACTACATTTACCGCCGTCTGCCATCGTGATCAGCACATACGTCAATCACTTTTCCTCCCAATTAAAGGTATGTATTTTTAAACCCATTTTACTGTTTATTTTATAATTTTATGGTTTTATTTGTTTTTTTTTTAAATTAGATTTTTTCATCAATAATTACCGTAGAACATCATAAATCTATCGTAGGATGTTTAGAAATGAAGAGTACTTTGTTTTTAGTCGAAGAAACCACGGAATCGATTATTTTTTGAGTGTTTTCATGGCCGCTGAGTTGACTCAGCCATGGACGAGTTAGGTCTGTTTCCCGTTCGAACGGTATTAACCAGTCCGTTCGAACGAGTAAACCTGTACGTTCGAACAAGTTTAAAACATTCGAATGTTATTAATTGTCCGTTCGACCATATATTTAGACGTTCGAATGCTAATTGTTAAATTCAATCCATTTACATTTTATTAGCTTATTAAATTGTTTTCATCGTTTAATTGATTATATGTTCTATCAATTAATTTATTAAATTGCTATTAGTATATAATTTTGTAAATCTTTTAGTCGTAATTAGATTTTAATTATCACTAATCTTGAATGTATATTTTATTTTTAAAATTTCAGGATCATAATAATGTCTTATCGAGGCCGTAAACGTGGTAGATCAGGAGAACCTTCCATCCAAACAGTTCGAGAGCGGACCGTTTTACTTGAGATACAGGTAAAACTGTCTGATTTTGTCGCTCTTATATGGGAGGGTCATTCTCTCCCATCAGTATTCAATGATCGTGGTTGGGCACCAATCTTAGATCAGCGAGAAGAAGGAATGGAGCTCGTTTCCTTCATTGAGATCGTTACTGAGTTCTATAAAGAGCTCGGTGCTGCCAGCCCAGACGATGGAGGGGCATATAGGATCTGTGTCCGAGGAGCTCCTGTTATATTTTCAGTGGACGGACTCGCTGCATATCTGGGTATTCCTAGGCTTCTTGATGCTTATCCAAACCTGCCGCCTAGAGAGTCTGATCCTTCAGATGATGCAGCTATGTCTCAGGACGAGGGACCAGATTATACATATGAGATCGATACACTTGCTGATCACGAGGTCAGAGACTTGATTGTTGGTCCAGATGCTCCAGTGTACGATGGCTCCAAGAGTATTAGGCAAGCAGATTTATCTTCTTTCTTCAAGATTATGAATTTGATCATTGCCAACAATATTGACCCACGGCAGCACAAGACCGAGGTCGGCATGGATCGAGCGAGATTTATGATACGGGTCGCTCGTGGCATCCCGATCGACCTCGTTGGTTATATATTTGAGAGGATCCGATCAGAGGCACGGTTCATTACGACAGATATACTGCCGTTTGGGATCCTCATCACTCGATTTTTGCTACATGCCGGGGTTGTGTCCGAACCTGCCGAGCGTTCCCGATTTCCGATGGCACTGATCAACAGCACCACCCTATCACGGAGCACGGGACACTCTAGATTTCGTTTTCGTGGGGCTGTTCCTGACAGGGCTGAGATTCAAAGAGATGCGCAGCCGGGAGATACTGGAGTATCGGCTGGTGAGACATCTACACAGGCTGCGGCATCACGCACATATATTCGCGAGGAGATGGCTGACATATTGCGTGCTAAGATCGGCGTACACACATCAGCAGTGATTGATGCAGTGCATACTGCAGTGCATACTGCCATGTCTGAGTTGCGTACAGAGATTATGGCTACCGTCTCTGGGTTACGTACAGAGGTTAATGAGTTACGTACAGCGATTAATGCCAATAATGCAACTCAGGTCACAGTTAGTACTCGACTGACACAGGTAGAGACACAATTAGCTGCAGTCGAGGATGTGTGTAGAGATCTCGCATCACAGTAGTTTTTATCTTTTATTTATATTTTCTTTTGTTATAATTATGAACAATATATATGGCATTTTGATAATTTGCTTTATTTGGTTGATAATATATATGTGGTTGATAATATTTATTTAACTAAAAATTTTATTTAACGTAAAAGAAATCATTAAAATATTTTAAAATTAATTACATAAAATTAATTAATGAATTTGTATATATGATAGATATTTTTTATATTTTGAGTTTCGTACTGAGATTAATATTATACCTTCGAATGTATAAATGTGGTGCTTAAATATGTTCTAACTAAATATATTCCGTTCGAACGGTTTAGAAACATTCCCGCCAGGATTTGCCACCAAATATTTTCCGTTCGAACACAAAAAATTATCATTCGAACGTTTTTGAACTTTCCCCGCCATAATAAAGTAATTATCCACCAAATTTTACTGTTCGAACGGGAAAAATTTTTTGAGACGATTTAATTCGTCACAGAAAATATTGTTCGAACGGTTATTTTGACGTTCGAACGATTTTCTAAATTCATCGATTTTTTGGGACGAAATTTAAATTTTGTCCCAAAAAATGACTTTTAGGGACGAAAAAATTTTCGTCCCTAAATAATTTCGTCCCAAAATCTCAAATTTGTTGTAGTGATTCATTTTGCATTACATTAGAACCTTCGACACAAATGGACTTGGTTAATAGCCTTCTCCCTTGTGTAAATATAAATATTTTCGCAGCAAGTAATTGCAATTATATAAAGAATCATGCTTTACATAATTTGTCCTCTTTTTAATAAGATTTTCGTCACATCTGTGCTAGCTATCGCAGCTTGAAATATGCTTACAAACATTGATATATGCTTGTAGAATTCTTGCGTAAAAAATATTATAATTGTAAAGTGCCTATATATATATAATGCTAACCAATTATTTCTCATGTCTATTTGGTGTAGGTATCAGCCTCTAAAATTTTGAAAGAAATTTGCACTTAATTATATCAAGAGCTTACAAAAAGAGGCTGATCATGACCTCAGTGAAAGACTCTCTCAACAGCTGCATTCTGTCGACACCACTGGTGATGTTGATCATGTAGAGTTTATTAGAAGATTTTTGCAACACTAAAGCTCATCTATCTCTCTCTCATTTCAATTCATCATCTTAATTCTCATTATTCTCTCGTCTTTCATGATATGACATTAGATGATTAGAGACTATTTATTATATTTCACTTGTTAACTTATATATCATTTAATGTCACATCATGAGACGATAAGAAAATAATAAAAAAATGGATAATGACTAGATTTTTTCATTGAATATTTTATGTTAGGATCAGTACTAGTACTCCATGCAGTTGGACATGGAAACCAATTATATGTATTTTCTTGCTAATAAGTATTTTCATGCATGCACCCAGTTGGACATGATGCATTACAAAACAAGAGATCATTAGAATAATTGAGATATATATATATATATATATATATATATATATATATATAAGATGTAATTTGACGCTTTTGTTTAGTTTTTCTTGGTAATATATATGGTAGGTACGTAGGGTAGCTAGCTAGTCGTACGTTCTCCAACATATGTTTTGTCTTACATAATAATAACATTAATGCTGAAATTAATTAAATAGTAGCTATATAATATATTATATATATATATATAGCAGCCACTGATCACCCAAAGGCATATATATATATATATATATATCGTTATGTTCCCTGCCAGCTAGCTTGTTTAGACAAATCATGCATGGAGATTTTTGGACATTTAAAAAGTGTTTGTGTTATTTATAAATTTCTTAATGAAATAATATTGGATAATAGAAATAAAGAAACCAATGATGTATAGTTGATGAGATGCATGAGAAGTTCAATATATATATATATATATATACCCGGATCATAATATATATTTGCAAGGTCGAACAAGAACTTTATTAATCACTTCTCGACCAGATCACAGCTTAATTAATTGTGGCTTCTAAAAAAGTTCACCAAATAATTATATTAATTCTCTTGTTTGTTCTTTTGGATCTAAACACCCAATGAATTGATTCCCTTACAAATTAAAGAACAATTAAGGTGTTTCATCACCTTTGGGTATATGCATGCTAAAGGTGTACGTTAGAATTAATTAATTAAATAAAAGATATTATTTTGGATATTTCAAAAAGTTCTATAATAAAATTAGTTCTTTATATATAGTATCTTGTGCGCGCATTGATCAAGAGATCAACTCATTGAGATAGAAGGAGAAAATATTATTCCCACATTGATTAATATATAAAGGAAAATGTTAGTGGAGCCCCTCAAACTTACTGCTCATGTATTTTCATTTTTTTATTTTTTACTTAATGGTTAAGGAAGTGATTATTAGTGAAATTATATATATATATATATATATATATTAATGATTAAGAATGTTTAAAAAATACTTGAAAGAAAATCAAAAGAAAATGAACAACAAATTTATAACTAGCGGTACGTCAGCAGTAAACGTTGGGAGGCCCGCTAGCATCATCCTTATATAAAATATAGAGTGTAAACAAAGATCTTGGGCAAGTAATGGTGCTCATCCCGAGGAATAAGCACTTACAACCGGGGAGTCTAGGGTGAGAATTGAAGCTCGAACCAAGAAAAGAAGTTGTCACAAGCAAGCAATATTGCTCACCCGGAGCAACATGCATGGCAGAAAACCGATCCTCTCGAAACACGGGCAAGCAATGATACTCGTCTCGAGCAATGTGCACATTCATGATAATGGTCATTACTAACTAGTAGGGGTGTACACCGATGGTTTTAGCGTCGGTTTCGACCAAACTTTTGGCGTCGGTTTCGGCCAAACCGTGACCCCACCAACATTTGTCATGAGAGCTCAACATTGGTCGAAACTGCTCGATTTGGGAGAGAAAACTGATATTATCGGTCTCGACACGACATGGTTCGGTTCTTCGGTCTGCCGTCGGCGTCTCTGTGACGGAGGAGGGATGCCTCGTCCATTGTCGAGTGAGAGTAGAAGGCTTAGGGTTTAGGGCTGCAGAGGTAGAAGAAGACGCGGAGGAAGAAAAAGACGCGATGAAGAAGAAGAAGAGGGGGGCTTAATGAAACCTAATTCAAAACGGCATCATTTGGTTTAAAGCCAAACGACGCCATTCTATATGTTATTTTTTTAACTTCCACTTGGAAAAACGACACCGTTTTACTCATTTAAGTGAAGCGGCGCCGTTTTATATACATATATTAAAAAAAAAAGGATCGGCCGGTTCAACGGTTTCTCAAGAGTTCAAATTGGTGCCAAACCGCCAACATTGGTTTTCCCTCAAGTCTTCTCGCCCATCGACTGGTTCTTCACCGATTTCAATCGGTTCCTGAATCCAATCCGGCAACCGGTCCACATCGGAGACGGTTGGTCCGGCCGATTATTGTACAGCCCTACTAATTAGCAATGATGTTATCCCCCCATGGCGAGCACTAAGGGCAGGTTTGGGACATCAAACAAAACACAAAATTCTCATCTCATCATTACACTTTTTTCAAATCCTCATACAAAATATAATAAATAATTTAACTTTTTAAAATCCCAATACACCTTTTTCAAATCCCAAAACAATAATAATATTAAAATTTAATATTTTAAACTTCAAAACAAAACACAAAATTCTCATCTCACCCCCCAAACCTACCCTAAATGTTGTCTACATACATTACGTAACATAAAATAGTCGCTACTAACCATTAGACTGCAATATCATAATTAACAGGCATCTTGAAATTCGAAATTTAAGATTAGATTTTATGACAAACGTTATGAACAACAATAAGTGGGCTAGTTAGTAATGACCATTATCACGAATAATTTTCAGGTCATTACGTTATAACTTATGGTCGCAATAAGTATGGAATGGCCAATAAAATTGATTTGATGATTAATATCTCTCCATCCCTGAGATTCTAGATATATATATATATATATATATATATATATATATATATATATATAATAGGGAACGGCCCCGGGTGCATTAGCCCCAGAGTGTACTTGACATAATGATTTAAATAAATAAAAAAAGTGAAAAAGTCAGTAGCTTATTTGTCTGGGAAAAGAAAATATAAGGTTAAAAAAGACAAAAAATAAAGATTAAAAAAAATTTAAATTTCAGCAAAGTATCGAACCGCATGGCTATTAAGGATCTTTTGCTAAAACATGATCCGTCATTAAATTCTTTAAGGGTCTTTTGGAAAAACAGGACTTAACGGACTTAATGGAAAAATAAGAAAAGTTATTATTCGCAGATAAATAGCCACTTATTATAATAGAGTAGATATATATATATATATATATATATATATATATATATATTTAAATGGGTGTTTTAAGTTGTTCTAATAGAAGTACTAATGTTTTAGAACAACAGAATAAGAGGACTTCATTGTATTATGGGAATAATTTTGTCAAAGACTCTATAGTACTAAGGAATGGGACAAAATATATTATAAATAAATCGACATTATATATGATTGAGTCTTGGATTTGATATTCTCTTAAATTTTGCCCTCATGATTTCCTAATTTTCCCCTTAAGTATCCAACAAAAAGAACTAGCTAGCTTAATCATACTATAATAATTAAGCACCGGTAATATTATTTCCAATGACCAACCTAACCTATAGCTAGCTATTAGTCTTTATAATTGTTGAAACTGAAAGGATATGCTTAATCATATAAGTAAAAGTCATCGATCGGCTTGATAATAGAGATCCCCCGGATTTTGGACCAAATTTTAAATTAAACTTAGAGTTAGAGCTAGAGAGACAAATATATTAAAAGGGTCTTATAACATTTACAGTTGGTCAAATAAATTTTAACTTTGTAAAGGATGATTCAAATCTGCTTGTCAAATTTGTCTTTTGCCTACACAAGCTGCGCGCCTTCAAACCAGGGCATTTGATCAAGGATGATTTTCCTGCAAGTCATGCATGGGTTTCCTTTTCAGCTATGCTAGGGTTTTCTTTAGATATCTTAGAATTTTGTGAATAATAGTAAAATGGTTTGAGTTAAGATATTTTATTATATTTTAAAAATAGAAAAAAAAAAGTTGAATAAAAATATTATAAACTTAAAAAATTGTTTGAATATAATTTTATAGAGTTATCTATTCGTAAGCTAGTATGTAGAGCACATCACTCAAATGGTAAATTTGATTTGTAAGATTCAAGTTCTATTCCAAATCAAATTATGCCATGTAAGCATTTTACTATGTATGTTATACACACCGGGTTATAAATAGATTTTTTTAATTTTTTAATATTATTTTTGTTTTAAAATTTATAAAAGTTGTATTGATTTTTTTTTTATGTTTGTAAAAAAATGGAAAATGATACACTAACAACATAGTTTTACAACTTTTATACAACTATTTTTAAATGAGTGATAATTTTCTTAAATAATTTTAAAAAGTAACATCATTTTACATAAATACTCTCGTGCGTTTTAATGCATGGCTTTATAAAAGTTGTAAAAAAGAGTTGTACGTATATCATTATTCTTGTAAAAGTTGGATTAATGGTTTTTGTGTTTGGATAATGATTAAGTAATAATGAATATCATTATAGCTGTAGAAATGTTATCCAAAATTATAAGGAAGAGGAAGAAAGGAGAAAATCAGGGTATCAGACTTTGTTCCAACCTCCTGATCTACAGAATTCACACTCTCAAATTAAAGATGCCCATATATTACTTCCCGCGTGCCTTTTATAGCAACAGACTCAAAACGCATTGCTTCACATGATCTAAACACAACGTATCACTTGAAACGAAATGCACCTTATTCATTACAACAGTTATTGATCTCTTCCAACAATTACAAAACGCAACCTATTACTTAACAAAACTCTCCGTTTTGACTCTTCCCCTTTCAACCGTTAAAAACTACCAACATGTTCCCCATGCCCATGACACTTCATTGATAGCTACACCAGGTGGACTGGTTGTTCTGATATTAGAAGCATTAGGAATTGGGCTTATGTATAAGGGATACGTAGGAAGGGGCAATTGTATTTAGTCCAGGGTTATGCATGTAATTTTCTTATTTTTAAGTGTTTATCAGGTAGGTCTTGGTCATGGGCCACGATTAGAAACAGGGGCTTATGTATCAGTGGATTAGTTATTTGATAGTGGGTCAGTTGTTGGGTAATACTATTCATCATCCTAATTTTTATCATGATGTGGTATTAAGTGATTGAAAATTATTTATTATATTTTACTTGTAAACCTATCATGTAATACCACATCATAGGATGATGGGAGAATGATAAGAGTTGAGATGATGAATAAATTTTTTCGTTTCATTAACCAACACGCACCGTTTTGCCTTCAACTAATCTCTACTCCTAAATGCACCCTATCAATGCTAATAAACTCAACGCACCGTTTCATAGTTAATATCTTTGCCTTCGTGAATTCCCCTTCCTTTTACTTCAATTCCACAGCAGGTTCAAACGCTTAACAGGTCCTTGCCGATCCCTGAGGTTTCTAGGATGACATATACGATTCCGGGATGGAAAATTCGGTGATAGAGACTATGGGTTTCGGTAACAAGTTGATCGGTTCCAGACAAGAAGAAAGCACCGGGAGTTGCAGAGAACCGTCGAAGTGCCCGTCGGTCTTTTTTTTTTTTTTTTGGAATGCTGACATGCGATTACTTCATCCTTTTCACTTGTAGAGATTCTAAAATCAAACCCAGGTTTTGGGGTCCTGTAATCTTCTAGCTGAGAGACCCGACGATGATCCAAACAACGGTACATGGAAATATGGTTTCAGCCCGTCTCTAGCCAATTTAATTTGCTTTACCTTGGAATTGCGATAGCTTATTAGCACAGGTCTTGTATATAAATAAAGCCTTTAATAACATGACAACGATCAATCCCTCTACTCCCATGGGGTGCAAACAAAAGCTGACACTGCTACACATTTGAATGCGTCCAGGCTATTTTCATCAAGGTAATGTGATTCAGTCCTAAATTTATGTTTTTTTCTTTTTGTTTGTTCTGTAGATGTTCTGTTTCTTTTTTGTCTGCTGTGTGAATAAAAAGAGAAGCAAATAAAAGTGAATGACACTTGGTGCTTGGTAATTAGGAGCAAGATCTTGTGCAATCCAACTAAAAGATCTTGTGCAAACCAAATAATAGCCATACCTACAAGAGGCTAAAACGTCTAAGATCATAGTTCAGGATCTGTTAAAAATTCAACCAACCAAACTTGATTATTTTGTACTCTTGGTCAACTTGGTGATACACTCATAATCTATAGGATATAGATTATGTTGCATACCTCATCTCAATCGTACCGGATGTATACTTCATTGAATTTCAAATACATAATCTTTAACCTCAGAATCCATGTTTAGCCAACACTGCAGTTTATTGGTTTTTTCTTTTCTTTTTTTTTTTTATTTTTTATTTTTTTTTTTGTTTTGAGTGATTGTGCACAGCATCAATCCTGTTTCTTCTAGCATAGCTGGTTTGAGTCCTTGAGAGTGGCACCAAGTCTGAAATGTTATAAAGCACATGCAAACACATCCCCCAGTAACTAGTAATAGTCAGAATAACCATTCTATTGTTTCCATGATGGAGCACAGATGGAGGATAAGGAGAGATACATAACTACATAATCAGAAGAGCAAACGTGGTCTTCAGTTTACTACATTAGAAAGGTGCTCAAAGTGGTGATTGAACAGAACCTAGCCTTATCGAGATTCCAATGCAGAGGGAAATTAAACCAATACATAAACCTACCTTACCAAAATTCAGAGGAAACCTAACTAATGGCTAGCTAGAAACATGTTCCCTTATTTTGTTGTCTGAGATTTGCCAGATATCCCGCTAGATGACCTCAGAGTCTCGGATACTCCGATGTCATTCCATACTTTTCACATTTTACAGTTAATGAGACAGTACACAACAAAAACACCCATGATAAGAGAGTGATCAAAGTAGGGCTCCACAACCAGGCTCAAAACATCGTTGCCCAAATCAACTCCACCTGCTGATTTCTTTCTCTTCAACTGTCCATGAAAACAGGATATGTTAGTTCTATCACCTGAGCAATGAGCTCTCAGTTCTACAAGAATGAATGAATAAGAAAAGTTATAGAATAAATTCACCTCTGCAACGAGGCCCCCAAATTGATCTACTAGCTTGCACGCTGACTTGCAACTACTCCAGCTATTGATCTTATAATGGCGTGGCTGATTCTCATCTAACCCCATAATAACCTCGCATGGTGAGTCCCCTCTTGGAATCCTCAAGGTTTTCCTAACTTGGAAACCAGGTCTTTTCATTTCAATCTCTTTGTCTGTGGATCTGTAGCCCTCCCAAAACCTGAACAATTTGAATCTCTACAAAAACGCAAACTATGAACATAAGTAAAGAGTCTCAAACTTTTCAAAATAATGCTATTCATTACCTTTTACCTTTCTTGGTACTGTGAAGAGGACCTTGCCCTTGGAATCCATAAGATTAACTTCATCTCTAAAGTTGCAATTGTAGTTATCAACACGATACACAAGTTGACCCTTCGTGTCAAAGACAGTGCAACCTTTGCAACCAAGCACTAGAGACTTCATCCATATTGTATAAGTTTCTTGTTTGGAAGTGAAGTAGCAGGAGGCAGAGGGAATTACTACTTGGGGATGAACCTTTACAGTCATAAAGTTGGATTTACTCGCCAACATCTATTGAGCATTTAGAAGTAAGCTATGCAGGAAGTTTAGTAGATATATATATAGAGAGAGAGAGAGAGCATAATTTTTTTCAACCTACTGAGTAATGCTTTTTATATATTGGAATAATAATATGAAAGATTGGCATAGGAGAACTAGATAATCGTTGTTTAAGTCCTTGACTTGTTCTTTTGCAATAAAAAACACTCCTGAAAAAATAGCAATAAGTCATTATTTTAAAAAGCGCCCACTGTTACATTCTGGAGATTTTAGTCAATTGATCTCCCACTTGGTGGTTTTATTATGGAGTTAACGTTGCGTACACAGTAAGTTTCATGTTCTTGATCCGGCACTGTAGAGACAGCCACTTCCTATGTATTTTGAACACAGTAAGTTTCATGTCATGCTTTGTATGATTAGATACCTGACAACGGTGTAATCCTTTATCAAGAACTGCCATGTATCACTAGACAATATGAACCACATTCATGCACTGATAGATGAGGCTTTCTTCAAGCAAAAATGTTGTGTAGCATGAGAAATCCGTCATCATTTTATGAACTTAGTTTATATTTTGTAGAAAATATCGATTGTATTACGTACCAATTGCCTAGCTAGGTGAGAGTCATATAATTAACATCTTGGCCGGATAGTGTCTAAATTTCTCACAAAACTCTTAACCTTGCTGTCCCACACCAACCCAAAGAAAAAAAAAAAGAAAAAGCACTGGATTCCTCCTCCATGGCTGCCTAGTGGACATTAGACTAAGATGGGGGGTATTGAGAAACCTTGTGGCTAGTATTCAATGAAAAATGGTTAAAATATGACTAAACAGTGACTTGAGATCATATAGAATTGGCCAGCATAGAAACAAGCATCCTGCAATATTTTTTTTGTGAAAGAATGTGCTTGTTTCTGTCTGTCTCAGCAGGCCTTTATCTGGCGGCATTTAGTAATGATTATTCCACTACCCTGATTTGTGGATGTGATTTAGGTAAAATCAACGAGAAATCCTAGACCTCTTCTTTAATGTATATTATTATCTCCCCATGGAACTATGGTTATAAAGTTTCTTATTTTCCCTGCAGGCCTTTTTCTGGAGTTTGGATAATTATCAGCCGCTCAAATTAAATAAGGAAAGTCGGTTAACTTATCTGATTAATTTATAATGTAAAGTTTATTCTCCCTCTCTTATTCAAATCTATCTTAAAGAAATGATAAGATTTTAGGTAGTAGGGCATGCATTCCTGATATTCGATAAACTGGTTGTTGGTATTTTTTTAATAAATATTAGTTGTAACGTTTGTGTATTGTCTAGTACTAATGTTGTTTTTTGAAAGGAAAATGCTAGATCTCCCGCTGGAGCTCTCGCTGGAATCTAGCAAGTGTATTTCTATACTTTCAAAAAAAAAACAAGTGTATTTCTACGTATTTTTTAAAGTTTTTTTTATATAAATTCTTTTAATAATTTTAAATATTTAAAAAAATCATAATATTATTAAAAAATATTTTCTTAATCACGAAGTAAAATAAAAAATATTTTTTTAATAATTTTTTTTTTAATTTCTGATTAAAGAAGTTTTTTTTTTAATAATGTTCTAAATTTATTTTATTTTTTTAAAATATTTAAAAGTATTAAGAAATCTATATAAAAAATAATTTAAACAATACTACACCCAGCGGCAGCCCAACGAGACTGCAGCATTATCCTTTTTTTTTAATTCTTTTAAGCCATTATGAAGGTTAGGAATTACCTTGGATTTATTGTTGACCATGATTGAGTGTCTTTTAAAGTTGATCAGTTTTTTTAAAAAAAACAATTATGGTTGATAACGTCAATGTGTAACCATGCTCTTAATTTCTTACTTTGCTTTCAGCTGACTCTTTCAAACTCCAGGCTGTTTTTAGCTTTAATTTTTTTTTGTAATATGTATTAATGTTGGCTTCTCAATTATTTTGTTGTCGTGTCTTTTTGTTCTTGTAAATGAACGTATCGCGTCCAGTGTTAATTACTCGTAGCTGGAATATTAATATCAGACGTTAAATAAGATGAGATGAATTGAGATAAAAGTTAAAATTAAAATATTATTAAAATATATATTTTTTAATATTATTTTTATTTTAAAATTTAAAAAAATTGAATTGTTTATTTTATTTTTTATTAAAAATTTAAAATGTTATAATAATAAGATGAGATGAATTTAGAAGTTTTGTGAGTGCTCTTGTACGTAAGTGTCTATTTTTCAAACAAATAGTAAAAACTGATTTTATGGCCTCTTGTACGTTTCTATCACTAGTTACTCACAATTCCTTGCAGCTTTTATTGTGGTTTTAATTACTTGTCAATTAGTTCTTGTATTTGAAAAAGATCGGCTAGAGGGGTTACACGTATGGCTGTTTTTAAGAGTCTATTATTTTGGGTACAATATAGAAGAGTTTGATATAGAAAAAAATAAAACAAAACAAAACAAGTGTGTATACATTTTTGAGAGATTTTTTAGACAATAGAGAGGTGTTCTTTGAGTAGAATTTTAGACTCAACCACTTGTGCAGAGAATGTTTGAACTATACGTTGATTAGTTGGGCTGTTAAGGAGACAAATCAAAAGGAGTTCTGTTGTACCAGTTCATTTGAAAAACTTTATATACTGCATAGGGTTTGAATCTCATTAAAGAGAACGAGATTTCCATCTTTAATCTAAATTGGTTTTTTTTAATTTTAATTTCATTATAATTTTTATTTATTATTATGTATTTAACCAACGCTAGTTCCCATCTTCATTGCATTGGATGTGAAAACATGACATGACATTCAAATGTGAGTACCCATAATTTGAATGTCATGGAGAAGAGATTATGGGGTATGTAGCCTGTGTCCAAAATATCGCTCCATACGAACACTCTAAAAGTATGCTTTCTGTGGGATGCAATATCAAATGTCATAAAAGACATCAGTGTACTCTAAAAAAAAATGCCTACGGGATGTGATGTTCTATAAAAGACATGAATATGTCTCCCTAACGCCAACTGATTTATGTAGATTAGCAATTCAAGATCCGATCAAAATTGCATAAAGTTGTTTGTATCAATATTTCTTTTAATATGCCAAAGCTATTTTTCCCTGATACAACTTATTTATGCTATATAATTTGACAGAGCATAATTAGAATTTAACAACTAGTTAGTAATGTCGTCTATTTCGACAGTTCGGGAGCTTGTTTCCAATAAAGATTATTAGGTACTCCCGAATTATGGATAACGTGGTACTTTCGTCCTATCACCACATGTCATGTAATTAAATTTCTTACATAAACATCAATTTTAATTGACATGACATCTTATGATAGGACGAGAGTATGTGTCTATACTTTGGGATTATCTAATAATCAGTCTGTTTCTAATCCATTCAATGAGCACAACACTATTTCTTACAAGTGCTTTGTCTTCCCAACATTCTTCTCTCATCTATTTCAATAGTTTTAAGAAGTTTGTTTCAACGGAGTCTCCTTTTCTTTTTTAACAAGAAAGCAATGAAGGTTGTTAACTTAAATTTAAAATCCACTAAACGTATGTCTATAAATATATATATATATATATATATATATATATATATATATATTATTAAAAAAATAGTTTAAACTTGTTTGCAAATTTAAAATCATAATTTAAGAAAAAATTCAACCTCAAAAATTTTTGTGAACCTTATCAACCTATACTTAATTAGTGTAATGATTTAAGGAGGACTCAAGTCATATCTAGATCTATATTCCAAAAGTACTAATCAAAATTATAATTGGAACCCCTTTGAATCATTATAAAAGGATAGAATTTCTCTCTTCCAAGCAATATGACATCTCAATCACTATCTTTTATACTCAATTTGGAATATAACCATCTCCACTTCTTAAATCTTCAAGATCCTCATCAGGTCATTTCATTATAGATGACATATGCTCAAATCCAACACTTCTGATTAGGTTTGGCTCTCCTATCATTTGTAATAGCTCAAGTCTAGCACTTCTGGTTTAGTATTGAGATGAAGACCATGAAGAGTACTATGGTGACCACGACACGTGTTAAGAATTAACTAACCAAAGAAATTGAGTGAAAGAATATAAGAAGAAGAAATCCGGAGAAAATGGATTCTCATTCATAAACTTTTTTTCATGTCCTGGCTCTTTACATTGTTGCTATATACATATACTCAGCTACTTGCAGCCATTATGGCTGGAAAGAATAAAACAATAAAAGTCTGCTATAGAATTACAAAAATACAGAATAACCAACTCTGCTACGTGGTACGTGTGAGTCACTATCAGCAGCCACCATATCAGTCCTAGAGTGTCAGACTTTACTGCATGTGGCTAGGTGCAGGAGCAATCGTGGGTGGTGGCCTCTGGTGTTGAGTAGCCAGTGTATTTCCTTAGTGCTCTAGTGTCATCTACTGTAGTGGAATCAGTGCTTGATCTTTTGGTGTGCAATTCTTGAGACTCCTCCTCAATATGGGCATATATGTTAAGGATGTCCATCTTGGACAATAACAAGTAGAAAGGTGGTGCTATTAGGGCCTTAGTAAGTATGTCTGCTAGTTGAAATTTTGAAGACACATGCATTGGTTTAATAAAACCTACCAGCACCTTTTCTTGAACAAAATGGCAGTCCAATTCTACATGTTTTGTTCTCTCATGGAATATGGGATTCTTGGTGAGGTGTATTGCAGATTGGCTATTACAATACAACAAGGCAAGTTGTAGATGTTTAATGTTGAAACCCTCCAAGAGATCTTTCAGTCAAATGATTTCACAGCTTGTGTGTGCCAATGCCCTATATTCTACCTCAGCAGATGACCTTGACACCACCATTTGTTTCTTTGATGTCCAACTAATCAAAGATTCACCAATGAATATGCAAAAGCTAGTTATAGATCTTCTGGTTTCAGGGCAGGCTGCCCAATACGAGTCACTGTATCCTTTAAGATGCAAAGAGAACTTTGAAGAGAAGAAGATCCCTTGACCAACCGAGCCTTTAAGATACTTAAGTATCCTATGAGCCATGAGGAGATGAGTGTGAGTGGGCGTATCCATGAATTGGCTAAGAATACCAACAAAATAAGTAATATCAGGCCTTGTGGTGCTTAAATAGATAAGTTTTCCTATCAATCTGCGATAGCTAGTGACATCTGAGAGGTACTCACTAGAGGAGTGTGTTAGCTTGTGATTTGGTTCCATTGGAGTGGGCACCACTTTATTCCCAAGCAAACTAGCACTTTCAATGATCTCCAAAGCATTTTTCCTTTGGCAAATATGAATTTCATTCTTTGATCTTGCAACCTCTAATCCCAAAAAGTATTTAAGTATTCCCAAGTCTTGAATTTTAAATTGATCATGGAGATAAGCCTTCACAAAGTCAATTGCAGTTAAACTACTACTTCCTAAGATGATATCATCAACATACACCAAAAGGGCAACAAAACCATCCGTGTTACTTCTAGTAAATGAATAATCTGATTTTGATTGGCAAAAACCAAAGGCAACAAGTGAGGCAGTGAATTTCTCATTCCATTGCCTTGATGCTTGTTTCAAGCCATACAAGGACTTGTGAAGCTTACATACTAGCTTCTTTCCTTCAAGTTGAGACTCCATCCAAGTGGCAACTCCATGTAGATCTCCTCATCGAGATCACCATGCAGAAAGGCATTATGAACATCTAATTGTTCTAAAAGCCAGTTATGAATTGAAGTAAGGGCAAGGAATAACCTGACAGGTGACATCTTTGCTATAGGACTGAAAGTTTCTTGATAACCGAAACCCTCACGTTGAGTATACCCTTTAGCCACTAGTCTTGCCTTGTGTTTATCCACAGTGCCATCTGTTCTTAATTTCACTTTGAATACATACTTGCAGCCTATTGCTTTCTTGCCAGCAGGGAGATGAGTTACTGACCAAGTTCCGTTATTTTCAAGGGCAACAAGTTCTTCCGTAATAGCATTATGCCAATGATCATGCACAATAGCTTCTTCATAGTTCTTTGGTTCAGAGATGAGAGTAAGAGATAAGGCATATTTGTGATGAGATGGAGATAGCCGTGAGTAGGAAAGTGTTTTATGTAAAGGGTGGACAGTGGAATAGGTAGAGAGGGAAGGATTGGAAATAGAGGACACTAGTTGGCAGTGGTAGTCATGCAAATATGAGGGTTGGTGTTTAATTCTATCTGATCTCCTAAGTTGTAAAGATGGAGAATGTGGAGCTGAAGCAGGAGACAATTGAGGAAGAGGGTCTGAGATGTTTGATTCAAGAAGAGAGGGTGAAGAGATAGGAATGGATGGAGGTGTAGTGATGTTGGAGTTTTCAAGAGATGAGGAAGAAGAGAGTTGAGGTTCTGTCCTATTTAAAGGAGAGGGTGAGGGGTAAGGAATGAAATCAAGGAAGGTTGGGGGTAAGGTGAGATTTGAATTGAGGGTGGAGGAAGGTTCAAGAGGTGTTTTGCAAAGGGAAATTCAGATTCTATGAAGATGACATCTCGAGATACAAAGTTATGAGTGGTGAGATCATACAGCATGTACCCTTTGATCCCTACAGGGTATCCAATGAAAACACACTTCTTGGACCTAGGATCAAGTTTTGTTCTATCTCTTTTGAGTGCAGAGACAAAAAGAGACAGAACAAAGGCAGCCAAAGACCTTGAGATGGGTATAGGAAGGTTTAGATGAGAAGAGCACTTCATATGGTGATTTGTTTTCAAGAAGTGGAGAAGGGATTCGATTTATTAAATGAATTGTTGTCAAAACAACATCACCCCAGAATGTTTTTGGAAGATTGGCTTGAAGAAAGAGTGCTCTAGCTACATTTAAGAGGTGGTGTTGTTTTCTTTCTACCACTCCATTTTGTTGGGGTGTGTAAACACAAGATGTTTGGTGGATGATTCCATGAGATTTGTAGAATTTAGGGATATTGAATTCAAGTACATTATCAGTCCTTACTTGTTTAACTTTGGATTCAAATTGAGTGTTGATCATGATAATGAAAGTTTGTAAAATGGATTGTGTTTCAGATTTGAACTTCATGAGATACACCCATGTTTCAATGAAGGTTGGGAATGTGGGCCCCAAATGTCACTGTGAATAAGATCAAACATAGAAGTTGTAGAGGTAACACTTGATTGAAACTTTATTCTCTTATGTTTAGCCAATGACAGACAGTACAATGAGTATGACTAGATAAATGACTGATCACATTTGGACAGTAAGAATGAATTAGATTCATTCTTTGACTAGATAAATGACCAAGCCTAAGGTGCCATACAACAAAGTATGGCCTATTTAGGGCATTACATATACAATAATTCTAGATACAATCGGATTGAGCACCCGCCGCGGAACTGGCTAACGTGGCAGTTTGCGTGTAATATTAAAAAAAAATGGAAGAAAGGATGGGAAACCAAAAAAAGAAAGCAGAGAGGTGGAGAATGAAAAATGAAAGCTGCTGTTAGTTTGAAACCAGAAAGAGGGAGAAACTGAAAGAGGTCCCATCGTGCGTTGGGCCGTCGTGCGTTGGATGCATCTTGCAGTGCTGTAGTGCGTTGGAGTGAAATCGAATCCAAAAAGCTGCTTTGGGTTGGATGCTGTAGATCGAAACCAGAGAAGGAAACCTGTCTTCGTGCAAAACCAGAGTGGGAACCTGTCTTCATGCAAAACCAGAGAGGGAAACCTGTCTTCGTGTGAAACCAGTGTGTTGGGCTGTCGTGCGTTGGATCCGTCCTCGCCGTCGTGCGTCTTTGGTCGCCGTCGTTCATCCCACGTCACATCCTACAAAAAAGAGCTGCTTGATTTAGTTGAGATTTCTTTTTGAGATTTCTCACCCTGCTGTATAGTGAAAGCAGAGAGTGAAACCACAGTGATTCAGTTGAGACCCAGTCCTCCTCTGAACATTCTTCGTGAATTTTATCAGCAAAAATTTCTTTAGACATTAATCATTTTTCGATTTAAAATTTTTGTCAATGAGTGGCTTTTGTATTACACAGGTTGTTGGGTACTTTGACACAAGCACTGCAGAGTTCGTGGGTGGATCTGGTTCAGGCCATCATCTCAGTAAAAATCATTCGAAGTACTAGGTAATAACAAGTTATCATATTGTTACTTTTATAGCATTAATGGAGATATCAGATCTCTTATGAACTCGTTTTTTAAAGTTGAGCTGAAAAAATTTGTTGAGGGCCTGCTTTCCAAAAAAAGAAAAGGGACCCAGAACACACCATTAAAAGAAGCTGAAAAAAATCAAAATCATTTGCTAATCAAAAGTTCTGTAGAGGTTTTGAAAAATTGAATGCATTCATCTTGTAATTTTTTTCCCCAGATGCAAGCCAAACTCATAAAGTTTGCAAAACATCATGAATTAATGGTTTTTCCTTTTGCATTGATACTTACAAAAAAAATGAACTTCTTAACAACTAAAACTTAAGGTTCTTTGAAACATGACATGGAACCTGCAAGCTGTTTTTATGTTCTTTATAAGCTTCAAACTCATGTTCATTAATTAGTGTTTTGGTGAACATATTTTGGTGGCGCCATTGTTCTTCATGACAAGATCATAAAATTTGTGATATATAGGAAGAAAACAAATGTCATTAGTTGAATTATACGGGTTAGATTTCTTAATTTGTTGTTGGGGGTCAACTTCGTTTCTTCTTTTACAAGTTTGCACTTATATATTGCTCTAAAAATACTTGCGAGATTCAGATGATCAAATTCATATTTTTTGATAACTTTGTCAACATACATAATGCAAAGATTTCTTACTTGGATTTTAAATTGGTTATATTTCTTACTCGGATGTGAATGTCATAGATTTGCAATGATTGACTTAAAGTTATATAATATTTATATTTATAATGCATTTGTCTCCCTCTCAGCATGGGAAACAGGAAAGAACAGCCATCTATGCTAACATCATTCAGCTCAAATCCCTCATCCGTAGTATGTTATATCATTTAATATATCAATAACATTGGAATTCGTTGAGTTGATATTGAAATTTCAGAATACATCAATAACTTTATCTAATGACATGTTAGGACATACCATCAACTTGTCCAAACATCCCAAATTACATGTCTGGTTACTATGGACCAGTGCCTGCATGGTCAAAACTTTTCTGCCATATCTAGTTGGCAACCAATATCCAATCAACATACAGGTGGTAATATTTATCTAAGATAATTTTTAATAAATTGGCTTCTTTTCAAGAGTTTAATTGCAGTCTTTTTTGTGCTTTTTGTAGAATGTTGGTTACCCACTTCAGCATGACATGGAACCTTTGTGAGATCTCTAATTTTGCATGTGTTTTTAACTCCTTAAATATTTTATTTTAAATATTTTATTTATGTTATTTCATTTGTGAAATTTTATTTGTAGTGTTTTATTTTATTTTTGGACTTGTGTTTGTGTGATTCTGTTGTGGGCCGTGGGTGTGTGTGTGTTGTGTTAAGCCCAACCCCTTTTTAATTCAACCCAGCCCGTGTAGCTTCAAGCCCAGCCTTGTGATTGAGGGCCCAGCCCCTAAGCTTGTTAAACGGCGCCGTTCGGTCAGGAACTTAGGGTTCCATCGTGAACTTCTTGCGCCGTGCAGCAGCTCTTCTTCTTCCTTCTTCTATTTTCTTCTCTTCTGGTTTCTTCTATTTTCTTCTTTTCCCTTCTTGTTCTAGCAGCTGCCGTGAGCCACCTCCACCATTCTATGGCAACTCCGTGTCTCTTGGTTGCAGCTCCGAGTACTCGCTATCCAGTTGCCGCTCCACCAGCCCCCTTCCACCTCGAGCTCCCATTGTTGCCTCCGTGTCTTTCGGCATGTACACCGAAGGCTGCTGTCAACCCACCGCTTCACCACGCGACCCTCTCTGCCACGCATCTCCTCCACGGCTTGCACTGCCATTATTTTTCATCTTCTCTACCCGTGCGACACACAGCTCCTCAAAACTTTCGATCTATTTATAGGCCACGGATTTCCTTTATTTAATCCTCAGAGTTCCTCTTTCTCTCTCTCTCGTTTAAGCTTTTTGTTTCTCTGTGTGTTTAACGATTTGTTCTATAAATTTTGTTGGTGATCCGAGAGTTTGTGAAAATTCACTCTGCCGTTTGTGAATTTTTTTTGGTAATTGCCGTGAGTTGTTTTCCATCCTTTTTCATAAACTGAATTTTTGCTGAGAGAAACTCACCAAAAAAGCCACTGTTTTATTGAAAATCATTGTTGCCACCGTTGTGCCGCCACCTTGAGCAACACCCCTTTCGAGTGATCATCCAGAAATTTCCATCTTCGTGTGTATGTAACTTTTCAGTTTTAAATAATATTGTTATAATTGTCATTTGTAAACTGTTGATTTTGTTGGTCTGTTAGAATTGGGCCTTGGGCTGTTGAAGTGTTGGGTTGTAATTGTAATTGGTTTTGGTGTTGGGCCTTAGGCTGGATTGGAGGACGGGATTACGTATGTAGTTGTGAAACTTGTATTTGTAAATGGAGGGCTATTTTATGTAAATGAGTTATTTAATATTTCATCCAATAAATTGTTGTTATGCACAATTATCGTCCTTAATAAATTGTATTATGATGTCACGTTGTATGTTTGGAAATGAGACTGTCGTTATTAATGGTGTTGGTGCGTGTGTATCACGACCCCAAGCTGAGAAGAGGCATTGTCTCGGTGGAGCTCCTCTGGTCACTCGGGAGCGTAACATACTGACGGTCCCCTGAGTTGTCGCAGGGCGACGACGGGAACGGATGAGACGGTAACGCTCTTGTACCGATTCCATGACCTTTTGGCTGGCGGCTTAGAGGATGCTTGGTCATGTACGCGCTGGGTGCGAACTAGACATCGCTCGTTACGAAGTCTCATGCATAGACGTTACCCGTGATGTGACGATGAGAGTCAGGGTGTGCGGACGGTCCATAGGGGAGACCGTGGTGCATGCATATTTGTTTCTTAATAAAGGTTATGACTGGTTAAAAATGAATTTTTAGCGTGAGTGATTAAAAGAGTATTTTTTGGAATAAGGAAATGAGGTTTTTTTTTTTGCATATTTGTCCGTATGGGGACGCGTGATTACATTAAATGTGCTTTAAATCTCTTGGATGTTGTTTTTGGTTAATTACTTGCTGAGATGTCATAATCTCATTGTGGTATTTTACTCTACGGTTCCGTCTTATGGTGCCATAGAGTCTGATGCAGAGCCCCAGTATGAACCTTAGGAGCTGACTCCGCCAGAGGCTTGAGTTGCTGAGATATTGTTCAGCATTATGGGATTTGTTTCCCTTATGTTATTTCTTGTTTTTAATTTATCTGTCGGATGACTGTATAATCCTTGTAAAGTTATTTTACTATTTTTAAACAATTTTGGTACTTAATAAAGAAAGACCTTTTATTTCTCCGCTGTGAATATTATTTTGTACACTTATTGCATGATGTACACACTCTGCGTACTGGTCGTTAGGGTGCGTGATCCGTGTAGTCATCATCCCGGTGTCACGAATTCCACAAAATTAATACGTGAGGGTCGAGGGCGCCACAGGTGGTATCAGAGCGGTCTGGTTTAGTATTGAGATGAAGACCATGAAGAGTACTATGGTGACCATGACACGTGTTAAGAATTAACTAACCAAAGAAATTGAGTGAAAGAATATAAGAAGAAGAAATCCGGAGAAAATGGATTCTCATTCATAAACTTTTTTTCATGTCCTGGCTCTTTACATTGTTGCTATATACATATACTCAGCTACTTGCAGCCATTAGGGCTGGAAAGAATAAAACAATAAAAGTCTGTTATAAAATTACAAAAATACAGAATAACCAACTCTGCTACATGGTACGTGTGAGTCACTGTCAACAGCCACCATATCAGTCCTAGAGTGTCAGACTTTACTGCATGTGGCTAGGTGCAGGAGCAATCGTGGGTGGTGGCCTCTGTTGTTGAGTAGCCAGTGTATTTCCTTAGTGCTCTAGTGTCATCTACTGTAGTGGAATCAGTGCTTGATCTTTTGGTGTGCAATTCTTGAGACTCCCCCTCAATATGGGCATATATGTTAAGGATGTCCATCTTGGACAATAACAAGTAGAAAGGTGGTGCTATTAGGGCCTTAGTAAGTATGTATGCTAGTTGAGATTTTGAAGACACATGCATTGGTTTAATAAAACCTGCCAGCACCTTTTCTTGAACAAAATGGCAGTCCAATTCTACATGTTTTGTTCTCTCATGGAATATGGGATTCTTGGTGAGGTGTATTGCGGATTGGCTATCACAATACAACAAGGCAAGTTGTAGATGTTTAATGTTGAAACCCTCCAAGAGATCTTTCAGCCAAATGATTTCACAGCTTGTGTGTGCCAATGCCCTATATTCTACCTCAGCATATGACCTTGACACCACCATTTGTTTCTTTGATGTCCAACTAATCAAAGATTCACCAATGAATATGCAAAAGCTAGTTATAGATCTTCTGGTTTCAGGGCAGGCTGCCCAATACAAGTCACTGTATCCTTTAATATGCAAAGAGGATTTTGAAGAGAAGAAGATCCCTTGACCAACAGAGCCTTTAAGATACTTAAGTATCCTATGAGCCATGAGGAGATGAGTGTGAGTGGGCTTATCCAGGAATTGGCTAAGAATACCAACAAAATAAGTAATATCAGGCCTTGTGGTGCTTAAATAGATAAGTTTTCCTATCAATCTACGATATCTAGTGACATCTGAGAGGTACTCACTAGAGGAGTGTGTTAGCTTGTGATTTGGTTCCATTGGAGTGGTCACCACTTTACTCCCAAGCAAACTAGCACTTTCAATGATCTCCAAAGCATTTTTCCTTTGGCAAATATGAATTTCATTCTTTGATCTTGCAACCTCTAATCCCAAAAAGTATTTAAGTATTCCCAAGTCTTGAATTTTAAATTGATCATGGAGATAAGCCTTCACAGAGTCAATTGCAGTTAAACTACTACTTCCTAAGATGATATCATCAACATACACCAAAAGGGCAACAAAACCATCCGTGTTACTTCTAGTAAACAATGAATAATCTGATTTTGATTGGCAAAAACCAAAGGCAACAAGTGAGGCAGTGAATTTCTCATTCCATTGCCTTGATGCTTGTTTCAAGCCATACAAGGACTTGTGAAGCTTAAATACTAGCTTCTTTCCTTCAAGTTGAGACTCCATCCAAGTGGCAGCTCCATGTAGATCTCCTCATCGAGATCACCATGCAGAAAGGCATTATGAACATCCAATTGTTCTAAAAGCCAGTTATGAATTGAAGCAAGGGCAAGGAATAACCTGACAGGTGACATCTTTGCTATAGGACTGAAAGTTTCTTGATAACCGAAACCCTCACGTTGAGTATACCCTTTAGCCACTAGTCTTGCCTTATGTTTATCCACAGTGACATCTTTTCTTAATTTCACTTTGAATACATACTTGCAGCCTATTACTTTCTTGCCAGCAGGGAGATGAGTTACTGACCAAGTTCCATTATTTTCAAGGGCAACAAGTTCTTCAGTGATAGCATTATGCCAATGATCATGCACAACAGCTTCTTCATAGTTCTTTGGTTCAAAGATGAGAGTAAGAGATAAGGCATATTTGTGATGAGATGGAGATAGCCGTGAGTAGGAGAGTGTTTTCTGTAAAGGGTGGGCAGTGGAATAGGTAGAGAGGGAAGGATTGGAAATAGAGGAGACTAGTTGGCAGTGGTAGTCATGCAAATTTGAGGGTTGGTGTTTAATTCTATCTAATCTCCTAAGTTGTAAAGATGGAGAATGTGGAGCTGAAGCAAGAGACAATTGAGGAAGAGGGTTTGAGCTGTTTGATTCAAGAAGAGAGGGTGAAGAGATAGGAGTGGATGGAGGTGTAGTGATGTTGGAGATTTTAGGAGATGAGGAAGAAGAGAGTTGAGGTTCTGTCCTATTTAAAAGAGAGGGTGAGGGGTAAAGAATGAAATCAAGGAAGACTGGGGGTAAGGTGAGATTTCAATTGAGGGTGGAGGAAGGTTCAGGAGGTGTTTTTGCAAAGGAAAATTCAGATTCTATGAAGATGACATCTCGAGATCCAAAGTTGTTATGAGTGGTGAGATCATACAGCTTGTACCCTTTGATCCCTACATGGTATCCAATGAAAACACACTTCTTAGACCTAGGATCAAGTTTTGTTCTATCTCTTTTGAGTGTGGAGACAAAACAAAGGCAGCTAAAGACCTTGAGATGGGTATAGGAAGGTTTAGATGAGAAGAGCTCTTCATATGGTGATTTGTTTTCAAGAAGTGGAGAAGGGATTCGATTTATTAAATGAGTTGCTGTCAAAACAGCATAACCCCATAATTTGGTTGGAAGATTGGCTTAAAGAAAGAGTGCTCTAGCTACATTTAAAAGGTGTTGTTGTTTTCTTTCTACCACGCCATTTTGTTGGGGTGTGTAAACACAAGATGTTTGGTAGATGATTCCATGAGATTTGTAGAATTCAAGCATATTGAATTCAAGTCCATTATCAGTCCTTACTTGTTTAACTTTGGATTCAAATCGAGTGTTGATCATGAGATTGAAAGTTTGTAAAATGGATTATGTTTCAGATTTGAATTTCATGAGATACACCCATGAGATATGACTATAATCATCTACTATTGTTAAAAAATAGTGATGTCCATTCAATGAAGGTTGGGAATACGGGCCCCAAATGTCACTGTGAATAAGATCAAACAAAGAAGTTGTAGAGGTAACACTTGATTGAAAATTTAATCTTTTATGTTTAGCCAAATGACAGACAGTACAATGAGTATGACTAGATAAATGACTAATTACATCTGGACAAGAAGAATGAATAAGATTCATTCTTTGACTAGATAAATGACCAAGCCTAAGGTGTCAAACATCAAAGTCTGGCCTATTTAAGGCATTACATATATGATCATTGGAGGAAAGTGAAAAAAATCGAGGAAACTTGTGAGAATTGTTGGAACTGAGGGAGCTTGAGCTTGTGAGCAGATAGTATAGATCACGATGGATTTTAGCTAGTCCAATTGATAAGTGTGATTTTGATGTCATTATATTACTTTTTTATTTATGAAAAGTGTCAGTTTTCGTTCAATTTTATTTATTTTATTTTATATTTTCTTGGATTTAAAAGAATGAGAAGATTTTAGTAAAAAATGAGAGCATTTTGGTACAAAAGAAGAGACTAAAAGATCCAGACCAAAGAGAGGTGACGAGATCTAAAGAGAGCCGTGGAAATTTGGACGAGGAGCCTTGTACCACCGGAAGCAAAGAGAATAATCGTTCCTCTCCGTAGGCGAGGAGACCCAATGGAGATTAGAATAGGTGAGAGGACTTGGCGACCAGTCTAACCGATCAAAGACCAACATCGTGGGTGACAACCAGCAAAGACGAGTAGATTTACCGCTCAGTAGGTTGGCGAGATGAGTCTTCCATCTCGGTCAAGAACCTTACATCTTGGCGATTAGGCGAGGAGACCAATTATATTCAACGCACACAACATCTACCTGATGAGATCTTCCCTTTTATATTAACATCTATCTTTAGAAACTATTTTTCAGATTTTTAGGCTAGATTGTTGCCGCATTTATTTTGTTTCCAGATTTGGTTTTGACATCTATTTAATCCTGTCTTGTGGAATGAATACAGAGTCTTTTGATTTTGTGAATCTTAGTTGGAGTTCTGAATCAGAGATTGAGAGTTTTTAGTTTTTATTTTTGAAGTGTTCTTTTGAGAAGGCAGATCTGGGGGAGCAGAGGCGAAAGCCGAATGTTTCATCAACTGACTTCAACAAAGAATACTAGTTTTATTCTTTTTATTTTTAATTTCATTATGAATTAATTCTATTTTCTAGAGTTTTGATGTAGCTTAGCATTGAACACACAATTTATATTCCAAATTATTTTATTTTCAATATTTCTATGATTAAGTGTTTATTATTTGTTCTTAATGCTTACAATTTTTTATCTAACTATTGTTCGATCTTTTAGATTGCAATGAGACCGAGAGGTGATTTGTGATTAAAACTTTAGGATTAAACACCATTAGTTGAGCGAAAACAAAGATGCTTTATTGCGACTAGTGTGATTTTTAAGAAAAATCTAAAGAACTTAATGAGTCTCCAATTAGTTAAATTCACATAAAGATATGTAGTTATTAGTTTGAGATATTTTTGGTATTGTTCGAGAGAAAATATTGAATAGTTAAGGGATTTTTATCATCAACTTGAGATAATTGAAATTCCATAACAAAGAATAATAAATTGTGTGGGATTTGCTATATGAAGTCAAACGCTCTAGATCTACTCTCATTATTATGAAAATTTTAATTTTAATGTTCTATTCTTCAGTTTAATTTAGATAAACTATTCTTCAAATTTCGGTTTTCCAAATAGTAATTAATTTAGTTAATTTCAATACTCCATAACATAATTATTCCCTGAGGGTTCGATAACCGTTTTCTTTAAAACACTTTACTACTTGTTACGATTCTGTGCACTTGCAGATTATATTTTTTTTATGCGAACAAGTTTTTTGTGCTGTTGACGGGGAATAGTTATTTGTTATTGATATTAATACCAGTTAGATTTTTATACTTTGGATTTTATTTTATTTATTTAAAAAATAAAAGAGAACAAAGCGTACAATAAAGAGAAGAAGAAAGACGTCGCCTCCAAATTTAATATGGTTGACTAGGAGTACAAGGCTTTCAGAGATTATGTTATTACCACATTGGCGACACCGATGGCAATTCTATCACAACAACTAGGTAAGATGAACGCTAATGTTATTCAAACTAAAGTTGTTTGTAATCATTGCGCAGGAAATCATTCAAATATAGATTGCTAAGTGAGGAATCCTTTCGCCTAACCGAGTTATGAATAAACTCATTACGCGCCCGATTTCCAATATCAAAAAAATCCTTATTCGAACACATTCAATCCTGGTTGGAGAAATCACCCTAACTTTTCATGGAGCAATAATAAAGCACCTGCTTGACCACCACAATAGTTTCCTCAACAGTTTCCACAGAAAGAAAAAAAGTCGACACTTGAGGAGATGTTCATACACTACATGCAAAAGATGGATATGGTGATCCAGAACAACTCAATTTCAACCCGCAATTTTGAGACACAAATCGGTTAGCTCTCAAACGTGTTTACCGAGCAACATGTAGAAGCTGCTAAAAACATGGAATCCAAGGTGAAAGAAGCCGAGCAGGATACAACCGACCAACAAGCTGAGAAGACTAAGGAGAATAAAGGGGCTTCAAAACCTAAGAAATCCAAGAAGTTTATATCTGAAACTTATTATCCTTTAATTTATGATCCACCAATTCATTTTTTGCAAAAATTAAGAAAAAATAAGGGTACATAATCAAACAAGCGGAAGTTTGAGGAGCATGAAACGATAAATACCAAACAAGATGCAGAAGCTGCCGAGAACGTGGAGTCCGAGGTGAAAAAAGCCGAGCATGATGCGACCGACCAGCAAGCTGAGATGGTAATGTTAAACGAGGAGAGCAATGCCATTGTACAAAAGAATCTGCAGCCTAAGTTGAAAGATCCAGGGAGTTTCACGATCCCTTGCACTATAAGAAATTTCTATTTTGATAAAATTTTATGCGACTTAGGGGCAAATATTAATCTAATACCTCCCTCCGTTTTCAAGAAACTGGGTCTTTGAGAATCAAAGCCGACGACCATCTCTCTACCGTGGTGGATAGATCTATTCAGTACTCGAGAGACTCATTGAGGATGGACTGGTGAAAGTTGATAAGTTCATCTTCCTGCCCGACTTCATTGCACTCAATATGGAGGAGGATGAGGAGATCCCTTTGCTATTAGGCCGACATTTCCTTGCGACGGGGAAAACATTAATTGATGTTCAGAATGGGGAACTCATTTTGAGGATCGGTGAGGAGTAAGTCACTCATGACATATTTAAATCTATGGAATTCCATTCAGAGGTAAATTTTTATTTTCAAATAACCGACCGAGAAGTGTTCATGGCCGAGGAGACTTATAGAGTTGAATTTCAAACGCTACCACCTGAGGAACCACCTAAGCCTAAACTCAAACTGCTCCCATCAAATTTAAGGAATGAAGAGGCCAAGGAGATCTCTAAGGAGTACATGGCTGCACCATCAAGAAAAATATTCAATTGTAAGACCAGAAAATAAAATAAAATAAAATAAAAATCAGGGGAGCATCTCTTACCTTCTTTCGTTTCCTTATTTCGCTTTTCTTCCTCTTTCCCATTGAGGACAATGTGAAAATTAAATTCAGGAGAGTGGATATTCTTTTATTTGTTAAAAAAATAATAATAAGTAAAATATATATATATTAATTATTATAATAATAATAATAATGACAAGAAAAGCAGTATGGTTTGATGAATAAAAAGCCTATGATAAGAATATGATTGAAATTGATTATAATTTTTAGAAAAAAATCTCATTGCTTAAGTCTATTTGTTAATTCTTTACTTGATCTTATTTAATTTGATATTTTCTATATTTAATGAATACTTCTTATAATCATTAATTGTTTTGAGTACCTAGAGAAATTTTATGTGAATTTTGTGAATTTATATGGTCTCAACTTACTCTAGAACTTGTTTGATTACACTCGAGGCGAAATCCTAGATAGAATATTATTGAAAAAATGATTAAGGCATTCTTTGGACCGATTGAGTCTTTCAAGCTTATATGTTTATTATATTTATCCCTAGTCACTCATTTGAGCTTTATTGAAATATATTGTGGCCTTATATTTTTCTTTCTTGTAAACCTCATATTCCTTACCCTATTTGAACTTAAACACTGATATCCTTACCTTTCAAAGAACTAAGTTTACACAAAGTCACAGTCTCAAAAGAGTATGAAAGGCAAGAGAGGTAGAAGGTCTACAAGTATAGTAATTATAGCAATATTATCAAAATCATAAGTTCGGGGGGTGTGAAGAGTCAACTCATCTATTTTGTGACCAACAAAAAAAGGCCGACGAGAATCATCCAAAAAGGCAGTCAACATAGTATGGAATATTTATACAAAAAAAGAAGAAGAAGAAGTCTAACCTACAGAATAGAGGGGTAAAGAGAAAGATACTTGAAAGTACAATAAAGAGAGGTATGCTGAGAGATTTACAAAGCTTGAGAAGAGATGTTTGTGTTAGAAGTGAGAATGCTCTATTTATTATGTTGATATTCAAACTTAAGTTCTCTTGCTTTGCTTGAATCCTACCTTTTCTTCATAGCCCTCACCTTAGCATTACATTACAAGCTTAATAAAGACCTATTGATCTCTGGTGATAGTTTATGTTCTACATTAGTCGAGAATGATTTGAAAAGTAAGCTTATAGAGTTTTTAGAGATCCACTATTGATTTACTTGTTTGCATAAAACTATCCAGGGAGCTAATGATGAAGTGAGAATGATGGGTATGCATGAATGTGGGGATGGATAATACGGTGGAATTGAGTTTTGAATTCATTTTTGGCCTTGATTGATCTTGAATGATTCCTTTGAATCATAGACTATATAAACGATCTTTGAAGCAATAAATTTTATGAATCAAACCAATATTTGTTTTAATTGTCTTCTTATTCTTCTTTGCTCGAGAGCGAGGAAAGCTTAACTTTGGGAGTATTTGATAAGTGTGATTTTGATGTAATTTTATTACTCTTTTATTTATGAAAAGTGTCAGTTTTCATTCAATTTTATTTATTTTATTTTATATTTTCTTGGATTTGAATGAATGAGAAGATTTTAGTGCAAAATGAGAGTATTTTGATACAAAAGAATAGACTAAAAGATCCAGACCGAAGAGAGGCGACGAGATCTAAAGAGAGCCAAGGAGGTTTGGGCGAAGAGCCTTGTACCACAGGAAGCAAAGAGAATAATCGTTCCTCTCAGTAGGCGAGGGAGACCCAATGGCAATCAGAATAGGTGAGAGGACTTGGCGACCAATCTAACCGATCAAAGACCAACATCGTGGGCGACAACTAGCAAAGGTGAGTAGCTTCGCTTGGTAGGTTGGCGAGAGGAGTCTTCCATCTCGGTCAGGAACCTTACATATTGGCAATTAGGCGAGGAGACTAGTTATATTCAGTGCACACAGCATCTACCGATGGGATCTTCCCGATCTCCGCAAATCAAGCCACATATTACTGAATCTTCCATTTTAGATAATTTTGATATTCTTGGGATAATTTCTTTTTATGTTAACATCTATCTTTAGAAACTATTTTCCAGATTTTTAGGCTAGATTGTGGCTGCATTTATTTTGATGTAGCTTAGCATTGAACACACAGTTTATTTTCCAGATTTCTAGGCTAGATTTTTAGACTAGTTTTGACATCTATTTAATCCCGTCTTGTGGAATGAATAAATAGTCTTTTAGTTTTGTGAATCTTAGTTGGAGTTTTGAATCAGAGATTGAAGTTTTTAGTTTTTATTTTTGAAGTGTTCTTTCGAGAAGGCATATCTGGGAGAGTAGAGGCGAGAGCCGAATGCTTCATCAACCGACTTCAACAAAGAACATTAGTTTTATTCTTTTTATTTTTAATTTCATTATGAACTAATTATATTTTCTAGAGTTTTGATGTAGCCTAGCATTGAACACACAGTTTATATTCCAAGTTATTTTATTTTCAATATTTCCATGATTGAATGTTTATTTTTTGTTCTTAATGCTTACAATTTTTTAGCTAACTATTATTCGATCTTTTGGATTGCAATGAGACCGAGAGGTGATTTGTGATTAAAGTTTTAGGATTAAACACCATTAGTTGAGTGAAAATAGAGATGTTTTACAGCGACTAGTATGATTTTCAAGAAAAATCTAAAAAACTTCATGAGTCTCCAATTAGTTAAATTCACACAGAGATATAGAGTTATTAGTCGGAAATATTTTTGGTATTGTTCGAGAGAAAATATTGAATAGTTAAAGAATTTTTATCATCAACTTGGGATAATTGGAATTCCATAACGAGGAAGAATAAACTATGTAGGATTTGCTAGGTGAAGTCAAACGCTCTAGATCTACTCTCATTACTTTAAAATTTTAATATTAATGTTCTTTTTTCAGTTTAATTTAGATAAATCATTTTTCAAATTTTTGTTTTCCAAATAGTAATTAATTTAGTCAATTTCAATACTCAATAGCATAATTATTTCCTGAGGGTTTGATAACCATTTTCTTTAAAATACTTTACTACTTGTTACGATTCTGTGCACTTGCAGATTATATTTTTTTTTATGCGAACACCAATCATCATCCATGAAGCAAGGTCCTTTATAAAACAGAAGTTCTCCATGAAAATGAGACAAAGAAAGGGATTAAGGATGAGTTTGCTGACTGATAACAGATTAAATGTGAAGGACGGAACACATAATACCCTTGTGAGTGTAATGGACTTAGAAAGTTGAACTGTTCCAATATGTGTGACTGCAACTCGAGATCCATTTGGCAATTGAACATAGGCATGAGTTAGGCATGAGTAATTGAAGTGATTGAGGTGAGAAGGGTTGGAGAACAAACTACGTGGTCTGTTAACCCTGTGTCAATTATCCATTGTGTATGGGCTAAATTACATGAGTTGTGATGCAATAGAGATGAGAGATGATGTTGATGAAGCTGTAAAAAAATGGAGGTGTTGGAAACAGTAGATAAGCATATACCTGCCATATTCAACTGAGGAGTGCTAAGTAAGGATTTGGATGATGGGGATGGGGATGGAGCAGATTCTGTGGAGGTATGAGCTTGCTATTGTGTTTGATCATTGACTAAGGTCATTAGCTTCTGAACTTCAGATTGAGTGAGCGATAGTTGGGGCACTGTGACAGATTCATTTTCTTGGATTGGAGATAGCACTTGGTTGGCTGAGTGAGGAGTTGGAGGATTGTTGTGAAAATGTCCTTGCTTGAGCTTGGTGAACTTGAAGTTAGGAGGGAACCCAATTCATTTGTAACAATTTTCTCAAAAATGGCCAGATTTCCCACAATGACTACATACAACATCTGGTTTGTCTTTCTTTTTGAAGGGTGTGTTTTGAAAAATTGCTAAGGCTGAAGATTCAGCAGAGGGAAGCAACATCGCTCGAGTTTGTCTCTATCTTTCTTCTTGCAAGATTAGAGAGAAAGTTTTATCAAGTGAAGGAATGGAGCTCATCAATATGATTTGGCCTCGAATACTTTCAAAAGAGTCATTGAGACCCATGAGGAACTTGAAGACATAGTCAACCTGCTGAGTTTCACCAACTGTAGTGAGAGCTTTACATGTGCAGAGGCCACATGAACGACATGGTGTTGGCCTATAGTTATTGAGCTTCTCCCAAATCCCATTGAGGTGAGTGAAGTATTCACTCACAGATTGTGTGCCTTGCACAAGAGTGCCAAGTTGTTGTTGGAGTTAATAAATTCATACAAAGTCTAGTTGAGAAAAACGAGTGTTAAGTTTATCCCATACAATTTTTGTTGAACTGATATAGAAGACATTGGAGGCAATCTCCTTGGTGATGGAGTTTTTGGATCCAAGACAGGATGATATTGTTGCAGCGCATCCATAGAATGTATAAAGGGTCATCGTGTGCTGAGGTTGGGATGCTTCCATCAAGGAAGCCGAGCTTATTTTTTATTGAGATTGCAAGGGTGAATGATCTCGTCCATGATAAGTAGTCGAAACCCGAAAGGGGTGGAGAAATGACCACAGTGTGGGAGTTGTCACTGTGGTGTATATAGAAAGGACTATTTGGGTTCTCTGAAGGTGATGAAGTGTTTTGAAGAGGAATGGCTTCATGTATATCATCACTTGCCATTGTTGAGGACTGAGTTGTAGGGCTACAAGGAAGGTGTTTGAAAAAGTCTAAAAAGAAATTGTAGCAGTGTTGATGAGCTTAACCTAGGTGTCTGATGCCATGTTAAGAATTAACTAACCAGAGAGATTGAGTGAAAGAAAATAAGAAGAAGAAAACTGGAGAAAATATATTCTCATTCATAAATTGTTTTTCATGTTCTTGCTCTTTATATTGTTGCTATATATATATATACACACACACACACACATATATACTCAGCTACTTGCAACCATTATGGCCAAAAAGAATAAAACAATACAAATCTGCTATAGAATTACAAAAATACAGAATAACCAACTCTGCTACATGGTACATGTGAGTCACTCTTAGCAGCCATCATATCAGTCCTAGAGTATTAGACTTTACTGCATGTGGCTAGGTGCAGGAGCAATCGTGGGTGGTGGCCTCTGTTGCTGAGTAGCCAGTGTATTTCCTTAGTGCTCTAGTGTCCTCTACTACAAGGGAATCAGTGCTTGATCCTTTGGTGTGCAATTCTTGAGACACCAAAAAGAGACTTTTAAATTGGGATTTTTTCTTTTTTATGCTTTAAATTGGGATATTATGCATGCTTTTGACACCTGTAATTAAAGTTATGCTCAAGATATTATCATATATTATATGCACTAATGCTCAAATTCTGTCTTATCATTCTTGCATAAATGATGTATTTTTTCTCTAAGATATTCCAATGCCATTAGATCCATCATATCACCCTGAATCAGCTGGATTATTAGTAAAGATCATTTTCATGAGCGTTGATGAATGAAAGGTCATGGATGTTAGTATGGATGAGTAAAATGCCATGAGGATAAGACTTCTTCCTTAATCCCATATTCACTGAGATTTCCTATCACTAGGTTCCAATTGTAGAGTTACCGAGTTAGGGTTAGGCAATGACTTGATCAATCTTGAATGAATGAATATGACTATGAAACCCTCAAAAACATATACATAAGTGCACGAAATAACAAAAACTAAAATCACACACAAATTGAAGACAAAACAGCACCCAAAAAGATTTTCGGTGGTTTTAATGAAAAAAAAAAATCAATGAAGGGACATATGGAACTGGCCAAGAAGAGTGTGTAGATTAGCCAATATCGCCAAGCTATTGCCGGTGTACTCCCTGGCCTTCTGCATCTTCGTCTTCACCGCTTGGAGAGCCGTTGACTCCATCTCCTCCAACCCATCTAAGCACGTCTCCTGGTATGTCATCGCAGCGCTTATCCACGTTTTTAGGTCTCCGATCTTCGCCTCCGTCAACACCTTCTCTCCTGGGCTCACATCCATCGCCACCAACGAGTCATTGAGTCGACCCATCGCTTCCTCTATCTGGCTTCGACAGTCGCGCAAAGCAGCTTCGTTCGAATTCGAGATCGTGGGTTTGAAGTTCGAGAGTTCGGCGATGGAGACTCGGAGGGAGAGCTTGAAAATGGCCTCTGGGTCGGCTGGTTCTGGGGAGGTGGGGTTGGGATTGAGGTTGAGGGAGGATATGCTGGAGAAGCAAGATTCGGGGTAGCGAGTCACCTCGCACACGGCCCTGATTGACGAGAGTGGTGGGAACTCGGGTTGCTCGGTTTCTGTGTGGTGGATCAGGGCTCCGAGCCATACGCCGATGGTCAGCGTCAAGAGGAGGATGGCTAAGATGGAGAATGTGAAGATGAGGGGCTTTCTGGAGGGGATGGTGGTGTTCCGGTGTTGGGATGATTGATCTTCGAGGTCGTTTACTTTGCCATAACCTTTGAAGATGTTGACAGAATCCATGTTTGCTTTCTTTCTCAGTTTTGGCGTTTGTATAGGGAAGCTTGAAGAGGCTGAAGCGTGTTTGTGGAATAGACGACTTTTAGGGAGTGTTTTGAGTGGATGAGAAGGAAATGATTAAGGGCATGAAATGAAATATATTATTGTTTATAGACCAGAAAACAATGAAATATATTATTGTTTATAGACCAGAAAACAATCAAATATAGAATTGGGTATATGACTGAGTTTTGAGTTTATTGGTATTTTTTTCTGTGCTGGTCATGGATTGCTGCAAATACATGGGACTTCCCCAGGAAAGTCACGGATTTAAGTGACGTAATTCAACAGTTAAAGACGAAAGATGACAAAGAAAAAGTTCCTTGTACGCCCACCAACACAACCCCATACAGGCCGGCCAAGGCCATACGCATGCAACAGAAGTTCGAGGGGGTGGGGGGAATAAAAGAACCATCGAAATTAACTACAATCAGGAAAAAGATAAATTACAGTACAGATAATATATGAGAACAGTAGACCAAAATACTAGGCTAGTTCCAACTTGATTTGTAAACCATTAACATGGCCAAGAAGCACATCCCACAAAGAAATAACTAGCATAAAGGCCTGTCAATGTCAGCAACCTACACAAATTCTCGATAATGGAAACACAGATTGTACACAAATATCAACCAGCCAGTTCTATTCTTCATTTAAAACGATGTTAAACAGTGCAACCAAAATATTGAAAGTTCAACATAAGTTGAGACCCCAGCCCCACTAGCATGCAACATCCCAAAATCCGTGGCTCATTCCTCGTCCTCCTCATCTGCATCTCCGCCAGCAGCCTTCTTAGCAGCACTCTTTTGGTTCCTTCGCTTCACTCTTCCAGGTCGTCCACCACCAAATGGACTGGTAAGTGAGAAATCAATGTGCTTCTGTGAATCAACCCTCACCATGAATGATGGGATGTTTACAACCTGTCTCCCAACCCTGCCCAACCAAAAGACATTCAGCATTTTAAGAACAAATGGCCCTTTATGCTCACAAGTATAGCAGCCAAAATCATTTAAAGTGGGAGTTCAAAGTTCAAACGTTTGTTGAGGGAAACAATCAAACCAATTTCCGTGACTACACCAAAGATCATTTTTTCCTTTGTTTTATGGGAGATATTATTCATTAAACGAGGGGGCAAAATATTTTACACTTTTGGAACAGCAGTAACCATGGTAATTGCTTGCTAGCTGGGTTCAGTTTTTAAGAAGGCAAATTAAACCCCATCAGGGATCAGCCTAGTGTTTTAAGGGCAAACTTGCGGTTAACTGTAGACTCAGGTTTTCTGGGTTTGATTCTGCACTAAAGAGTTCTCACGGATTATCTGATATACAAATTCGGAACTTGTACGCCAGATAAAGAAGAAGAATACACGAGACAACCTAGTTTCATTCACTTATTTTCTCAATGTCTTCTGATTGAAGGCAGATCTCTGAAGAAAGTTACACAACACTTCGTTGAAAAAACAGTAATATCAACAAAATGGTAGTACATGGATTTTAGGAGCCTATTTCAGAGAATACTAATCCATGGGTGTACTTACAACAACAAAGAGCTTATATTAATCAAACTAGCAGTAATAACACTAAAGACATTCGAATAAAACCCAAGATTCTCAATTGGAGTCTTATTTTCCCATGAAAAACACGTGCACTTGCAAACACATAGATTGAGGTGTGCCCAGGTACAATATTCCTAGGAATTTCTTGTAATTCATCAACACACGGCACTACCCTGACACTGTAACCTAGAACGCCATCACATCTTCTTTTTTTTTATTGGCACAAGGTGTTCGAGATTAAAGTCCCGACTAATCCCGGGAATGCACAGACCCTCAACAAAGAATTACCTACAAGTGCACCTCTGGTAATTCAAGGGGATGTTTCCGAGTCCAATGTCCCAAGAAATTGTTTGCATTCAAGAGAATTCAAACCTTATACCTAGAAAGAGCATACTACCAAAACCAAGACCTTTACCACTTGCGCCAACCCCCTGGGTTAACATCACATCTTTTTTTATCAGTAACACCATCACATCTATTTGTTTCACATGCACTAAATAGCCATCACCATTGAATGAATCTACTGTTAACACTGCCACTACCTGCATAATTCCCCCAGGTTCCGGATAGAAACACCACGTTCATATGAAGCACAAAAACACTAATAATAGAGGTCATGTTTCATCTTTCAAGGACTTCCTTCCATGAATACATCCTTATCAACTACAGCTCTTACATTTCAACCATACAAGGGAAACTAGGCTTTGAGAATCAACCACCAAATCTAGCTGCAACCTACTTTCAGAGCTACACATAAAATTTTTATGATGAGGAAGACCGTGCATACGCAACAAGTCTTTTACCCGGTTAAAATCTACACAGAAATATTGAAGCAGTTACTCTATATGTTGATATTATATATGTCACACAGACAAGATGGTTTTACCTTATATGCTTCTGCCTGATGAGCACTCGAGCATGGTGGATAGACTTTGCCATGCCCGACTTGAAGACAAGTGTCTGAAGGCGGCGCTCAAGGAAGTTCTCCACAGTCAGGGCCAAGACATAATCAAGCTTGTTCTGACTCTCATCCAAAAGCCCATAACGGTTCATCCTCCGGAGAAGAGCTTCACCCTCAAAGATCCTCCGTGGATTCTTCTCATCAAGGGTCAGAAGCATCCTCGCATTGTTACGAATACGGCTCAGAGCATACTGAACCCTCCACAGCTCTCTCTTGCATCGCAGCCCATACTCTCCCACAAGCTTCAACTCAGCATCCAAACGCTCCTTCTCATATGGACGGCGGGGCTTCTTAAAGGTCTTCCCATCTATATATCACCCAGAGTTTATAATAACGTAATTATAGAGTAAAAAATAATCTGTAATCTTTAATAGACGTCCCAACATGATCTGTTAACTTTGTTGTGGATATGAGGAAACTCTAGAATAAGATATATTAGAAGTAGCTCTGTGTTTGGCAGCTAAGAAACTGACGATGGAAAAAGGTCAAACCTCAACATGCTCTGCTCTTGTGGGTATCCAATACAATAAGCAAAAAAGCTTACTCAACTAATCTCGGTGTTTGCAATTTGTAAGCTTCCCACAATTGTTAGAAACAATTAAATTGCTCGTTTTCTCATAAAGCAAACAAAAGAAAAAATGCAAGGCATTCAAAATGAATTTTAACATTAGATCTCAAGCTTCCTTGACAGCGAAACATAGCCAATTATCCAAAATCAAAAACTTCCATCCGGTACTTTAAACACCAGATCACAACCCCCCCCCCCCCCCCCCAACTGAAAAAGTGTGCCTGCAGCAATGATTTCGTCAAATTAAGCATAAGATCTGACGTCCCACCTTAAATTCCTTTCCTCAATTTTTCAGCGACCAGAGAAATTTCAAAAACAAAAACAGCTTCATCAACACCAAAGATCAGACGTTAAATGAGTAAGTAACAATTGTGACATATTTTTTTTATGGGTAACAAGTGTGATATTTTTTTTTTTTTTTGATCGGTAACAAGTGTGATATATATAGTGCACGATGAAAGAACGCGACGTTTCAAGAGCAAAAGAGATGAGCTTCGAAGTGGCAAAAATAGCTTACAGTTGCGGTAGAACGAGACGTGCACCATGGCTCTCTCTTGCTCGCTCCCTGACTCGCTCTCTCTTTAGCAGCTACGAAAAATTAAAAGGAGTTTCCGTGCCCTTATAAGGAAACCCTAAACCCTAATCCTGAAATCTCCAATGAATACGCGTGGGCCAACGTAGTGGTTCTGCTTTGTTGGGTCAGCCCAGTGAGAGGCTCACGATTCATGTAAGCCCAACTTATGCTTCTTCTTTTTTTTCCTTCGGAATTTAAATTTACCGTATAAACGAGCATTATACAGTAAAACCAAGATCTGAGATGAGTCTAAGATGAGAGACGGGAGAAGTCAAGATCTGAGGGGAATTGAGGGAGAAAATAGGGATATGCATGAGAACGGGATAAGAAGGGAAGGGGTGTAAAACTGTGATGTGGCTACCAGACCGGATTTGCCACGTCACGTCGTGTGGTGTTGGTAAAACGAACCGGCCTAGGAGTAGATTTATTCTATTATATATCAAGTAGATGCAACAATATATGACACGATCCGTAAATTTGACCCGAACAATATATGAAATATGAGAAATGATATTTGAAGTTATAAAGTGCACAAGCGTCGTGCAATCCCTTTAAAAAAAGTGAGTAAATACCCACGACTGTAGACTCCACTCTTTTTCAAAACGATTTTGTAGCGCTTGCACACTCCACGACTGTATGTAGCATTACTCTCAATATCTCAAAATATTAAACTCTTTTTGTCGATATGTAATTTTATTTTATGAAAATATTAATTTTCTTATATATTATTAGTTTAGATGTTGATAATAAGATATATTATCATGAATCCACTTGTTATTGTGAATGATTTATATAGTTATCCTTATTTTATATATGAAATTATATTAATTGGGTTAAAAATAAATATATAGGTTAGCTAAACCCATTAATATTAAATTGAAATAGGTTAAATGGGTTGTACATGTTAACCTAATAAAAGTTAATTATTAAGTGGGTTAAAAGGGTTGTGTCGTATCACCCGTTATTTATATGGGTCATGTTAGAATTTTAGGATCTAATCCAATTAATTAAACGAGTCATTTTCAAGTTGATCCATATAATTTAATACTCATTATTTGAAATGACACAAATATAACCCGCAAATAGAGATTGACGCCCCTAACATCAAGTTAGCTTTTATGAGGCTCTTTTTGTGATTTGGATAAAATATATAACTATAAATATAGACCAAGGTAGTTATGCGTGCGAAGGGGTATTGGATATTGTTGAGTTATTTTTCTCAAAGAGAACAGTATTCTATAATTTTATATAGAGTAATGTTAAATATATTCATAGTGTGCAAGTGATGATGTTCTATTTAAAAAAAAGTGGGATCTACTATAAAAAAAATAATTTTTTATGTAGGTCTCATATTTATCCACATTTTTTAATAGGAGTGTAAGACCCTTACACTCTCTATGACTATATCTAGCATTTTTCTTTTATATATAAGAAAAAACTCCACTTATGTGAATGAATATCATGGTATTATTTTGATTATTAAAATCTACATATATATCTTAGATATTATTTTGAAACTAATAACATGTATATATATCTATATAAAATAATATATTTAGTTACTCTATAAATCTTAATATATGAAATTAATTATCTTCATTTTTATATATAAAAAAAATACCATGGCTCAAATCGGTTCAAGAAGTGCTCGGAAACTCTGAGCATAATGGCCCAAGAAAGTCCAAGCATGCTTGCTCAGAAGATGCCAAGCATAAAAAGACTGAGCATTTTGGCACAGAAGAGTCCGAGCATACTTGCTTGGAAGCACCAAGCATACTCAGTATTTGTGAGTATGCTAAACATAAGGGAGCTAAAGATAAGGGAGCATGTGAAGCCAATGAGTCTAAAGGAAATAATAAAAAAAATAGCGCCAATATTCTCCCCAAGCCTAGGGTGACAGAATAGACACTAAAAAGCATTCTCATCCGGTTCCCTAAAGGGGACTTTTCCTTAATTTATTTGGGAAAAACTCCAAATACAACCTCCATCATGTTCCCCATTTTAAGGTTAACTATCAGGGATGCTACTGGAACCACTGTACATCCCCAATCCTAAACTATTCAGTTTCAACCGTCGCCAATCATCTCTCTCTCTCTCTCTCTCTCTCTCTCTCTCTCTCTCTCTCTCTCTCTCTCTCTCACACACTCATATATTCACTGTCAATACTATTCACGATTCCATATTTATCATCTTGCATGCTTTAGTTTATCCCTCAATGTCGTGGTTTATCTATTGTTGGGTTAGGGTTTACTCCTTCGAAATGCTTGTGATTTGGGTATGATTTTACCCATTTGCATGCTTCATTGTTTATCCGTTCATGTCGTGGGTTATCTGTAATTTCCCTCTTTGATTACCGTGTGATTTATTGTAGATGTCCATTGCCATTGATGGTGCTGGTTCTGATTTTACTCCTTCGAATTGGAAGGTCTGATTTTACCCATTTGCACGCTTCATTTTTTATCCCTTCATGCCGTAGTTTATTTGTGATTTCCCCCTTTCATTATCGTGTGATTTATAATAGATGTCCATTGCAATTGATGGTGTTGGATCAGGGTTTACTCCTTCAAAATACTTGTGATTTAGGTCTGATTTTACCCATTTGCATGCTTTATTGTTTATCCCAAATGTTGTGGTTTATCTGTGATTTCCCCCTTTGATTACTCTGTGATTTGGGTCTGATTTTACCCATTCGAAATGCTTCTAATTTGGGTATGATTTTACCCATTTGCATGAATCATTGGGTCTAAATTTGCTACCATTTTTCTGTGATGTGCATTCTTTGGGGTAATATTGTTGCCATTTTTCTGTGATGTGCATTTTTTTGGTCTAAACTTGCTATCATTTCTCTGTGATTTGCATTCTTTGGGTCTAAGCTTGCAGCCATTTTCTTTGTGATGTGCATTCTTTGTGTAACTGCTGCTCAGTTTGGACAAAATTTCATGTTCAGTTTTGTCCAACAAATACTTGCCATTTTCATTGTTATTTACTTGTATTTCAATTCTTTTGCATGCTTTGATTTTGCTCCACTAGTTTGTGATTCTGGTAATGTGTAGATGATGACAAAACCATCATCATTCGCCACCGTTTTGTGATTTTGCATTTTAGATTTTGCATATGTTATTTACTTCTACCTTCCTCATTTGTAGCTTTTGGTATTTAGGCGTATTGAGTGGGGTTGCATGTCTAGTGTAAGGCTGTGATGAGTGGGGTTAATTCACAAGTGTTCAGGCATGGGGCGCCATTGATATGGCGGGGTAATCTGAATCCGGATGGCCAAGTGAATTGTGATAGTTTTCACAAAAGGCAACCGGGGTTCACGGTTATGTAGTCGTTCATGCAAGGCTCCTGTCTTACACATGCTGTTAATTAAAAATAACCTTTCTGAGTCCTGAATATTACACACATACTTTAGGGAACCGGATAAGAATGCTCGTATTCATTTATCACATTCTCTTTTAATCCATATATTCTTGTCTCATTTCTATTTTGATCAAGCCTTGTGATAGCATGCTGATATCTTGTTGTTTGGATTTTGCATGCTGATTTGTATATTCATTTGAATGCTGTTGTTTGGATTTTGTAAATTATAATTCTTGTATAACTGCTGCTCAGTATAGTAACAATATAACAGTTTTTTCTTGCGGCATTGTTGAGCTTAGATTTTCCTTCTCTAACCCTTGGCTGTGATGATGACAAATCTTCGTGGGGACATAGGATATTTGGCACACACTTCCATGGCATGGTAACTCGAACGACCAATAAGTAGTGACAACCGGTTGATGCAACCATGAGAGGGAGGGTGCCCAATTTCCTATATGTTACCACACAGGCTTCCTGAGCCGCCTAGCAAAATCACATACTAATATTGTTCTAAAGCGTGTAACATCTTTACCAACTGTTGTATGTCTACAATTTCTTAGAGATGGATTCACAAGACCATGGAAATATGTTCTTCACCAGCCTCCTCACTCAAGAGCCTCAAATTGACCACATTTACGGTGGTCAAAGTCAACAATCACCTGTGATTTTGGATGACTCTCCACCCCACCCCAAGAAGCGTCTTCGTCACAAAGAAAATCAGCCAGGGGTGCGAACTTCACCCTCAAAGAAGACAAGTTACTTGTCTCAGCATGGTTGAATAGTAGCGTTGATGCCATCCAGGCAATAGACCAAAAACATGCCCAACTTTAAAAAAAAATTAATCAATACTTCAATGAGTATAAATAAACTACAAATGAGCGGAGTGTTGGGTTCTTAATACATCGGTGGTTGGCCATTCAAAAGGCGGTGAAAAAATTTTGTGCTAAACTCACCCAAGTTAAGGTTTGAATGAAAGTGACATGACTGAGAAAGACAAGATATAAGCATCCACTTGGTTATTCTACTCTGATTTTGCATCCATTTTTATGTGTTTTGTTTCCTTTATCTGCTGGATGGTTAATTTTAATACCCTTTTTTTTCTTGAATTGGAAGTTTGACAAAGCGAAAATCATGTACCAATCCCTGGAGAAAACCTCGTTTCAGTTCGAGCATTGTTGGCACCTGTTGAAGGACCAACCAAAGTGGATTCAGCGTTGCACAAAGGACGGGACAAAGCGAGGGTCAACGATGTCCTTGATCCCGATGCGTACCTCAGCAGTTGCATCTGATTCAGTTGGTTGTATGGAGGCCGAGAATGTTGTGGACAATGATGTCGTTGAATTGGAAAGGCCAATAGGAAGGAAAGCTGAGAAATAAAAACATAAGGCCCAAGATAGACCATCAAATGAGCTTGTGGACTGAGCAAGCTCAAGTATACTCTTCTCGAGAGTCACGTGCTCAAGAGAGAGTTTTTTTGGCTCAAGGCCGAGAAGATGGCATATGATCGAGAAAGAGAGGGAAATAAAAGTAGACAAGAGACTGAGGTTGGAGGTGGAGAAAGTGGAAATCACCTGAAGGGAAATTGAAGCGAGTGCAGTGGGAGAGAGATGAGCAAATAATGTTGCTCGATGTGAATTTGTTGCCTGGAGTTTAGCGGGTATATTTCCAGCAACTTCAAAGAGAGATCTTGGCCAATCGAAATGCATCAGAAAAATGAATTTTATGTAACTTATTTATTATTCAGTAGGAGGACATTTGTATAATTTGCTTGGCATTGAATTGAGTGTTGAGATTGATGTTGAGGGTTATTGTTAAATATTTGTCACGTTTGTTGTATTTTATACTTAGTACATTATCAAGTATTTAATGACGCGGCTTAAAGAAGTGATCGTTGAACTTTGTCTAACATGGATATAGGTTGCTTGATTACTTTCGGCATTACAAATGTTTAAACTATTACTGGTAATGAAAGTATTACAATAATAATCAGCATGTTCTTGAAGAAAACATGTTTTTTGGAATGAAAATTGAAGAAATAGAAAAACATAGTTGCTACTAATGAGAAGAGAAAATATCCAACATAAAATTATCTTCTATTATTGGAAATAAAATTGTATTTGATGTTCAATTAAATCTGCTTGTAGCTGATGATGTGCCAAGCTGTCTCTAATTTCATGATGGCGCTAAATGAAGTTGATAAATTCGCTTGTTCGATTGCGTGACAGTTATGGTACCTCATCATCAATTTGATCATACTCCATGTTAGGACCTTGACTATCATCACGCTCGTCCTCAATGATCCTGTTATGTAGAATTACACATGCTTTTATTATATTTGTTAGCTCCTTGACTTTGAACATTCGAGAAGGTCCACAAACGATTGCAAATCGTTGTTGAAGTACTCCAATGCACGCTCGACATATTTTCTTGCGGATTCTTGTGTTGCAGCAAAATTCATCTTTTTATTCCCTCATGGTGATGGAATTGTCTTCACAATCGTTGACCACTTGGGATAAATACCATCCGCAAGGTAGTACCCCATAGTATAGCCGTTGCCATTGATTGTGTAATTGACTGGAGGAGTACGCCCTTGGGCAAGATCTCTTTAGCACATTAATATCATTATGTGAATCGAGCATACCAAAAAATGCATGCCACATCAAAGATCATATGAACCAATTGCTTCTAAAATCATAGTTGGTTCACGGATGTGGCCAGAGTACATACATTTCTAGGTAGCGGGACAATTTTTTCACTTCCAATGCATCCAATCAATGCTTCCCAACATTCCTGGAAATCTCTATTGTTCACCAACTGCAAGCAATCGAGCAATATCATTGGCATTTGGAGACCGCAAATATTCATCTGAAAAAATACTTACGATTGTCTTCACGAATTTTTTGAGGCTCTCCATTGTGGTGCTTTTACTAATACATATGTATTTATCCATAAAATCTGCAGTAACCCCATACGCCAGCATTCTAAGTGCTGCGGTTATCTTTTGCATAAAAGATAAATCGAGTCTTCCGCCATTATCTCTTCTCTAGATGAAGTAGGCTCGTAAGCCTCTACCTCATTTAGAATAAGGAGAAATAAGGGACGACTCATCCAAAATCTCCTTCAAAATAGATTCGAGGGATATACTGAATTTTCTGCGAAATAGTCGCGAAAAAGACGCTCGTGCCCTTGAATATGATCACGCCAAATAAACTTACGACGTTGAAAATTGCCACGATGCTTCGATGACTCTCCATCGGCCTCGTCATTAAGAACAACATCCAACTCATCTTCAGAGGACAAGTATGTGAGCAATTTATAAAAGAATGAACGAGTCATTTGATGAAGGGAGTTAGAGATGAGGGGGAATATTGAATTCGGTTCTTAGATCAAAAGAGAGTTGGGTTTCTGAGAATGTGAATGCAAGCAGAAGGCGTATTTATAGAGAAAAAATTACCGTTACATATAGGACAAAAAAGGTTATCGTTGGAGAAATAACAAAAAATGTTACTGTTGGAGAAAGAATTAAAAATGTTACCGTTGGAGAAAGGACAAAAAATGTTACTGTTAGAGAAATGACAAAAAATGTTACCGTTGGAAAAATGACAAAAAAAATTTATCGTGCATATGCGGATAGGTATTACCGTTAGAGAAACTGAAAAAAATATTACCGTTATATGAAAATGACAAAAATGTTACCGTTAGACAAATCCAATAAAAAAGTATTACCGTTATATATGCGGATAAAATCATATTAAAAAATATCATCGCGTTGGAAAATGCACATATTACAAAAAATTATTATTTTTAATATTGATGTTGGTTTGAAAAGTAATATTGTATCTGGGAGAAAAAATCATATAAGTATTTATAAAATTAGTAGAATGTGGCATTTGAAAAGAAGAAAATAAGACAAAAGAGTTAGTAGTTAAAAATAGAAATGGAAGTGAGAGAACAAAGTAATAAAGAAATAATAGAATAATATTATTTTAATAGAATAGATAAATGATAGGGAATGAGATGTAAGAGATTTTTTGAAGATGAGTAAAATTTAAGATAAAATTATAGGAAGTGTCACTTCTAGCTAAAATTTAAGAAAAAGTTTAGTGAACCGGATGAGAATGCTCTAATATGGGTTAAGCTTTGTCGACTATAATCTTACTTCAGCAGTAAGATTATCGGAGACAAGTGGTAACTTACAAGCAATGGAAAAGTGAAAAGAAAAAAGGTGTAAAGTGAGAGTAAAAGGCGAGAAACCGACGAGGAAAGAGAGAGAGCTCAAGTGAGAATGATAAGCGAGAAATTACGAGGAAAAAAAAGAAAGAGCATCAATGAGAGTTAGTGAGAAAAGAAAAGAAAAACGTGAGCAGGGTGTCAGTAAGGAAGGAAATGAGAGAAATAAAGAAATAAAGAAAAAGAGAGAAAAGTCTAACTATTTGCTAAAATTTACTGATCAATATAAGTGGGGACTCTGTCAGTCCTATGAACAAATCTATGGATTATTTATTCTTAATTTTTTATTGTATTATGGATCTAACTAACCATTTAATGTAGATTTTATTTTGGATTCATTACTAACTGTTGAAATAATATTTTTTTCTGTGATGTTTAATTATTTTTGTTATGGCATCTGTTTGTTAATTATTCAAATGACTGAAAATGATTAAAATTTGCAAACTTGTGTTTATTTTTCCTGTGACACTACTTCAAGCATGTCTCTATATCAAATTATATGCTCGCACAAATGACATTACTATACGAACAAGCCGATGGAATTATGGAAGAAAAATGATAGAGTTACAACCTCTTTACAATTTTTCTACCATCTTCAAATAAAATAATATTGTTTTGAAATATTTATTTTAGTTTTGCTTTTGATTTGATGTGTTTGAATTAAAAAAAATACTATTTTATTGTTAAGTTGTAAATAAATGTAAATAGGTTGTAACTCTATCATTGCCCATTAAGAAAACAAGGTTGGCCAATTTTTCTCATTAAAAAACTCAACCAGAGATGTTTCAATCCTAATATTGATACCAGATCTAATTGATTGTGGAATAGTGCAATACATCCAATGATGATGGATGTAGTCCCTGGGGTATGTATACCTTGTGGCAAGAGGTCACTGAGTTCTATAAAAGAACAACCTTATGTGATGAATGTGGAGTAAATGGCACACAACCCACTTGGGGGGGTAAAACCATGCGTACATGTTATAGGATATTGTGAATAGTGAACAATAAAATTTAGAAGAAGACAAAATAAAGATGAAAAAATGAGCATGTCATTAAATACTGAATTATTGGCATCTTCTTCATATGACTTCAATTCTATTCAATTTTTGGTTAATAATTGCTACAATTATTGGTAATATCTTATTTGGATTAAAGCTCATTTCTACATATCAAATGTCCATCTGTTCGTTGTGGCACGTCCATTATATTATTTGTGCATTAATATTTGTTCATTTGTTCACATTACCGGCACTGGCATTCACTTACTGAGTTGTTGAACTCACTCATTCCCTTATTATTTTTTGGATGACACTATATAATAGGTTAACTATTGAGAACTTTACGAGTATGACAATTACATTATTGTAGATAACCACATCTAATTACCCTATAAGAGGAATGTGAATCAAGTTCTGGGCAACTACTCGTCCTAGGATAATAAATGACTAGTGGCAGAATGTATAGGGAAACCCTTGATCCTTCTAACCTCTCGATAATGGAATTGTACCAGGCCCTAGTGGCCCCTGCCATAGTAATTTTTGCTCCTCCACCAGAAAACAAATACTTAGATTTTCCTATGGACGTTTTGTCACTTGAGAAATGGGATCTGTATCCATAAGGAGGGCAGAAGTATTTCCATGGCTGACAGGGATGAGAAATTTTGTTATGCAATTTGCTTTGTATAAGAATGTTTTGTATCTTTTGTTGTTCATTTTGTCACGTAAGAAAAAAATCCACTTTTGATGTTCAGCACATCCTCTTGATATGTTATGAGTTTTTTAATATATTCATTTCCATTAGCCACTTGTGCAAAATGCTTGCCACCATACATGCATTATTTAATATGAGTGATTGCTACTTGGTGAGCAACGTAGGGAAAATAGTGCTAGCCAATTTGGCAATGAAATATAAGGAGGGATGGTGTTCGTGTGGTAGGCGAGCATTTCGAGTTCAGTTACTCACCGCTCAATGATCAACATAAGGAATAATTGTGTTCATCATCTTAACGAGCAACATAAAGAGTAATAGTGATCACCATCCTAGTGAGCAACTTAAGGAGTAATAATGATCACCATCTCGGTGAGCAATGCCGCAAGCAAAGTGCTAGCCATCAGATGAGCATCATGGACACAATTGCTCACCTCTTGATGAGCAAAAACATAACTAAAGTAAAGTGCATGTACCTCGGGGGCGAAATGAGAAGTGGATTCAAATGGGACGAAAAGGATAAGTGATATTATAAGGTTTGAGAAAATATTGTTGGAATATTATTAGTATATTTATTTATTTTCTTGAGAAAAAAATATGAGTTGTGACAAGCTAGGTATTAACATCCCTTCCCTTCAAAGGAGGGGCCTTTTCCTTTTCACCTTTAGGGCCAAATCCTCTCCCTCCATTAAAAATGTGAAATAAACTCTCAAGGAAACTTGGGATGGAAGAATGGGATCTCTCTCCCTGTTGCATGAAGGGGGCGCACTGTGAGAGATCCCTTCCTCCATACCCATATAGTGGAATGATGGAGGAAGGAGAGAATATCAACCGCATATTTTACTAGATCCTTTACACTCTCCAATAGAGAGATGCGACATTATCTTTCCATTAGAGCTTATAATAAGTCCACTCACATAGGATTAAATTCTTATGTATTTTAAATAATTAAATTGAAATTGAACAAGAAAATTGATAGGTCATTTGACGCCACCTCCAACACTAGGATGGTGGTCGATCACCACATTTTGGCGCCAAGGTGGTGCCGAACTGGCCAAATTTGATCTGATTATATCGAATCTGGCACTGTCTGTAGCAGATCCAGTCAAATCCTCCAAGTCTAGCATAATGGTGTCATCAAATTTGCTCAACCATTCCAAGGCCCAATCCGAGCTCACCAACGCTGAATCCATCTATGGGATTTTTTTGGGCAAGCTCTGGCCGCCATTCATGGCAGCGGAAACTGTCGACAAGTGGTTGCCACCTTGAGCAATGACTGAATTATTATTATTTTTTTATTATTTCTACCATTTCTCGGGGTGGCATTGCCACCTAAAGTGACGGCTGAATTGGTATCTAATAATTATCTTAGAAATAATTAGTATTATGGTATTTAGAAGTTTAGGATTTATATTTATAGGTTTTAGAGTTTTCCTTTAAAATGAATTAATAATGTATAGGTAGGCTTATAGTAAAATTATTAAATTGTTGAGGCAATGAATTAGGATTGCAATAGGGGTGGGTAGCGGGGACCCGCCCCTACATGGGCAGGCGGGCTACCACGCACCGCCCATGCGGGGGCAGGGAGGGCTGACCCCAGCGAGGCCTCGCCCCCCGCTCCGCCTCCCCCATATATAAAAAATTAAATTTTAAATATTTATATAAATATTTATTAAATAAATATATTGTATATAAATATATACAATTTGTTGAAAACTTGAAATTGTATTCAAGTTACTTGAATAGTAAGTCTCACATTGTTTAAGTATGACTATTGTATTGCATTGACCTCCTATATAAATGTTGGTTTAGGATGCCAATGCAATACAAAATATAACTCTAATGAGTTTAAATTTTTGTTGTGTTTATAAATTTAAATTTTATTATAATTTGGGTCCAAAAATTTGTTTTGATCAAAAAACAGTTTTTAGATCCAATGGGTCGTGTGGCTTGGGCGGGAGGCGGAGTGCGGTGCGGTTTCGATCCCACCCTTGACACCGGGGTAGAGGGTGGTGTTGAAAACTCTTACCCCGCATGGTGCGGGTATCCCCATAGATTGCAAGGTTACACTAATCATGACAATAACCCCAATTAAACAAACAATTATTTATTTATTTATTACCAAACCCTTGAGGCTTGAGGAGGTGGGACACGCCCTAATCCAATCTAACTAATAAATCCAAGATATTGATATATATTATTTAATTAATTTTATATGGAAAGTCATTGTCAAAACTGAAAAAAGTCAAAGTTAATGAGATTGAACGTCATCAACATGTCATATAATTGGTAGGAACCAAACAAAAGTGGTGATCCACACAAAGGACACACTACCCACTACCAAGTTGCATGATGTCCCACTGCTTACATCGCTTTGCATTTTGGATGGAAGATCGAAAGAAAGGTATCTATCTATCTGATGTTACAGAGATGAATAATAAATAAGTAAAACACACAAACCAAAATTAACAAACGAATAATTCCTGGCACGAGTAATTCTACATATAATTGTAAAATTCGTAAACGTCGCGTAATCGTTTTTAAAAAAAGTTAGGTCTATTATTAAAAAATTAATTTTTTTTATGTAGATCCCATATTTTATTTATTTTTTTCAAATCGATTGCGCGACGGTTATACAATTCAAGTTTGGAAATATATTTTCTCCTTTATATATATATATATATATATATATGCCATTTCGGTTTCTTTCGCTTCAATCCCTCACCAATCAATTCCTCCTCCAAAGATTACGCTTTTATTGCTCCCCTTATCCTCCCCCCTTCATAACATACACTTCATTTATCATTTTCCCATCTCCATCTCCATCTTCCTGTCTCTGTCTCCGCCTCCATTATTGTGTGTATAAACTTTGTCGTGAGCATTTTCAATGGCCACGAATATTGGAATGATGGACAGCGGGTACTTTGTTGGGAGGAATGAGATACTGAATTGGATTAATAACAGGCTTCAGCTCGATCTCTCTCGCATTGAAGAGGTACAATATTCCCATTTGTTCGTTCGTTATTCCCATTTCGTGGGCACTGAGTGGGAATTTTGACATATATTTCTTTGAATAAGCAATTTTCAGGATATTACCATTCTTGAATTTGGGTTTCTTTGAATGATGAAATGCAAGAGAACAAAAAAAAAATTCTTTTGACGTTAGAACTCGTGGAAGTTGTACTTATTGAATTTGGTGCATGTTGATAACCCAGCTCGAGTTCTGGAAATATATGTGGTTCAATTATGAGTTTCTTGTTCTCTACATACATAATATTGCCTTGAATTTCGTTTTTCTAATGTGGTTTTTTCTCTATTTCTTTTTATTTTTTGCCCCAAATGAAGTAGAGCAAATAGTTGGTATACTTCTATACCTATGTTAAGTAATGATTAGGATGCCATACTCTGTACCTTTGAATTGTGTGCATACAACAACCTGTCTATTTGTTTTTTTCATATATCGTTAAATGGATTATAAGTTGGCCATTGCGTAATTAGGTTTTGCTAATTCTACACTGAGAGCAACATTGGGGTGTGCATGTGTTAAAACGGGGAAAAGTGATTCTTTGGAAAAAGTTTTGGTATGCAATGAGTGATAATTTACATTAAAATTCAATTTACGTTCCCTAGATTTGTTGTTCCCCTTTCATTGAGCTGCCTGTGGTATAGATGAGTCTGATCTGAAAGGGCCATATAATTCATAAAAAAGTCTATAAATTAAAAAAAATACGTAATTTGAGATCAAGTTGCTAGGCTTGTTGATAGTTCTGAGCATTGCGTAAAGAATCACTACTATTAAATTTTGCATGTATTACCATTATAACTTTGTAAAGCAATGCATATTACCAATCTTTTGTTATTATAAATATTGGATTGAAAAATGTTGGTTTTCTATGACATGCATTTTTGCATAATTCGACTGTTTGGGTTTTTTCTTAATGCATTTCTCCTTTTTATGCTTTAGTCTTCATGAAATGTGCACTAGGGGCCGTGGAAAGGATACAAAAACGCTTTAATTGTAGATGAAAAGCTATCTATGGCACCCCTAAACATGTTGTGCTGTTTTATCTTCTTAACGAGTTTCAAAGATGAATTTCATTATTTTCTTGTTAATCAGCTGTAATGATTTCTTTTTATAGTGTGACAAGCTGGATTGACTCAGTATAAAAAGTAGTGCTTATGCTTATTGACTGACTGTACATATGTATGTACATATATATACAATCAATGGTTAAACCTCCGCATTAGTCCTTAAATAACTTAAGGCGACAAGGTAATCGTATATAGAAAAATGAAGGAAACTTTTCTATCAACAATAGGGTTCTTAGTTGTTGAGGAAAAATGAGGAGACTTTATTGCAAACCGTAGCAGAAAAGAGGAATAGAGTAATAGATAAAGTCATAGAAGGCTAAGCTTTTAATCAAACCATAGACAAAGAAAAGCATGGTTGCCTACTTGCTAGTTTCTTCATAGGGTTCATACTACTTGGCTACAATCCTGCAACCTTGACCCAAAAGTTAATCTGCATGTAATTGTCATGCCAAATGCATAGTTGGAACATTTGTGACCCAGATTTAGAAAGGTAGACTGCCATTTCTAAATGGATTTAGGGAACCAAATGGCAGTTCATAAGAGATTGATCGAAATATCAGCAAATTACACCATATAAGCCTTGTTGATATGCAAAACATATTTTTTAGGAAGGCCTGTAAGGTTTTGATATAAAGTTTTACTGGCCAGGTGATGCAGCGTACAGACTAAATCTTATGCTACAAACACACTGGAATGAGTAAACACATAATATACTTCACAAAGATGAATCAACTCCTCTGTAGTTTTAAAGCAATTACTCTAAAATCACAGAAAAGAATGAAAACACTCTAAAAAAGAGGTCTGAAATTGAATAAGCCCAGGAAAACAATGAATAGTTCATTCAAAGCAAAACCCAAGTCATTAAGTATAATTAGAACCAACTAGAAGTCAAAATCTACTAAAATTTGTAAATCTAAAAAATAAAAATGGAGCCTAGGGCATTTGACTCCTTTGTCTAATTCTCCCTTCATTGAACTTTGAGCGAGTGTCAAGTGAACTCTCGGTTCTGTGTTTCACTCAAGCCTTTGTGCTGCTCCTCACTCAACCAAATATCAAGCGAAGGTCAAGCAAACTCTCGTCTGGGGCCCATTTTCCTTGTGCGCTTTTCTTCCTCCTCAAATTCTTCTTGCCACTTTCTAGCTCCACCATGCACTGGCTACTTAATCCACATCATTGGGTCTTGCTAAATACATTAGAGTTATAATGGCTGATGGCCATGTTGATTGAGTATGATGATGTTTTATAGGAACCACATCCATAACTATTGACTGAGTTAGGATTGGACATGAGCCTTTTCATGGCACATGTTATGTGATAGTGTTTAAGCTACCAATCTCATTTTAGCTTTTATGCTTCTGTTTGAATAAAAAAAGGCTAGTGGGCAGTTTTTGTTCGATGTGTGCCGTACGATTGCAAGTTACATCTCTGATGAAATAGTTAACGAAATTTCTTTTCAACTGTGAATCCTTGTGGCTAGGCCGCATCTGGTGCTGTGCAATGTCAGATGCTTGATGCAACCTATCCTGGAGTTGTTCCAATGCACAAGGTGACAAACTGCCTCTCCTATTTTTTATTTTTTATTTTTTTTAAAATATATTTTTCTCTGCAAATCATCTTTGAGTTAGTAATTTTACTTTTTGATTAGGCTTAACTGGATGACATTTGCTATTTCTAGGTGAATTTTGACGCGAAGACAGAATATGATATGATCCAAAATTATAAGGTTCTGCAGGAAGTATTCAACAAGTTGAAAATTGATAAGGTGATTTCATCCGACTGGTATAACTACTTTGCAAAGTTTTTCATGCATGCATTTTGCCGGTTCTATTGTTTTACCAATTCCATTATCTTAAGGTGTTAAGTTTGTATTACTACATTCCTTTGAGTTGTTTATCCTAAGGTCAGATCAACCATCAGGATGTCCCCATTTCTACCTGACCTTTTTATTTGGATAAAGTTGGAATGCAATTCCTGTCTGAAGTTCAGGATCAGGTTGGTTTGGGCTTAATAGAAGCCTAGTTCTACTGGATAAATGAGAAAGGAACTTGATAAGTATTCTGGAATCAAGGGTCATAGAATAACCAATATCAACGGTAATCCACAAGACAATCTTTCGCATTGGTGGTAGCCTCTTGGCCTGAATGTTGGGCTTATTGTTCCTCCAATTTTAGAATTTCCTTCCACAACCATATGAGTTTGTTTCTAGGATTTACCTTTATTGAAGTTGACACAAAATGACAAATAAATATGTACTTTTAGAGTAAATTATCATTATCAACTGGTCTACAACCACAGTACAATCGAATTGTTTTTAAGTTCCAATTTCTATAAATGTAAAGAAGTAGGATTTCTAAGATGAAACCTTCTATGTTTATATGAATGAGATTGTACGGATGTAGGGACTTGTGCATATATTCAAGCTAATGAAAGAGAAGGCAGAAAGAAATCTTCTTTTTGGTGCGAGTATTGATAAAAAAATAAAATAGATTACTCCACTAACCATTAGTTGTATAAGATAACCTGAAAAAAAAGGTGGAGTGCAAGGCTCAATTTTTTGTTCTCACTAATAACTTATAATTAGGTGGGAAGTAGGATTAGCAAATGTTGTTGCTCAAGCCAGGAAGTTCTATTTTCTTTGAATGCTAGTTTTTTCTGTATGACAGCATATTGAAGTCAACAGGCTAGTTAAAGGAAGACCTTTGGACAACTTGGAGTTCTTACAATGGCTGAAACGATACTGTGATTCTGTAAATGGTGGCATTATGAACGAGTATGCTACTTTCTTTTCAGTGTCGTAATCCCTTCTCTGTTTTTAACAACTTTAAATGTTGCATCAATGTTATCATAATTCCCATTTTATTTTTCCCTGAACTTCAACATGCATTGTGTTCTTGTAGGAATTATAACCCTGTTGAGCGAAGGGGTAAGGGTGTGAAGGAGAGGAATCCTAAGGGTTCTCAGAAGCATCCAAAATCACTGCAAACAAACAATATGGACAATCCTGGTTCTGATGACACAATTGGTCTCGATAAGGCCTTGGGTGAGATTAAAGCTTTTCATCCTCTCTGCAAACAAACAATATGCACTCTGTGCTTGTGCCTGATATTTGACATTTTAAGCTTTTCATCTTTCCCATTGTTGTTTTTGCTTGTTGGGGTAGGCTTCAGGCAAGGAAAGAAACATGCAGCAGCAGGTCGAGCAAATTCGTCCAGGGAGGTTCAGGCTTTGTCTGAGGAGGTAATGAATGGCATTATGCTCACATTACAATTTTTTTGGTTTAAACTCAAAATGCTGGCAGTCCATGACTTTAGATAGCACAAAGGTACTAAGAGGATGATGCACTAGTTTTTTTGTTTTGACTTTTTGAAATTTCTCTGGACCAAGCGCCCCGTTTGTTTTAGCCATGGTTCTATCCGTGATGCATGCTCTCTCTCTCTCTCTCTCTTCCTCCAGTTTATTGTTTTGACTTCAAAATTTCTCTAGACCCATTGCTACGTTTGCTCTAGGCATGGTTCTATCTCTGTGATGCATGCTCTCTCTCTCTCTCTCTCTCACACACACACACTCACACACGCACGCACTCATGATTTATGATTGATATAATGAAACAGTTTGCCTTCTGGAGTTGGATACTATCAACTGCTTACCATTTCTATTATTGTTTTTTTTACCACTGCCCACAAATTGAAAAAAAAAAATTATTGTGGTCTGGCTGGCAGAGCTTCTAAAAGTTGATTCCTTAAGTGGTTTGTTGTTATTTGCTTTTGTCATACAGATTGCTGGTCTTAAGCTCTCAGTCGATCTTTTGGAAAAAGAAAGAGACTTTTACTTTGCAAAATTAAGGGATATAGAGGTTCTCTGTCAGAGTCCTGAACTAGAGAATCTCCCAGTAAGTTTTTTTAGATTATTGTACTCATGGATTCAATACTTGTTGGAAGTTTGCCATTTAGCATATTTCTTTTGCTAGCGGTACATTGTTCTATTTATATGATTTAACCTACAATGCCTTCTTCCTCATTTGACTCCCAGCACATCTAAGGATTATGAAGGAATCTAGGTCCACCATGAAAATGTTCTAAAGAAAGATTATCCTAATGTAGGTTTGTTTTTGGCCTGGAGATTTGAATCCTTTGCTAGGAGTTTCTTTTGTAACCGACTATAGATTTGAGCTAATTGTGATGATGCTTTTATGGGCTTGAGATGGAGCTACAGGATTGGTTTATTTTTCACATGAGCTAGGGGGATGATAAAAAAACTGTCTTGAGTTTGGGGGCATAATAACTATAGCAGGAGTTTACCCTTCTCTGTCAATACCTTCTTTTCTTGGCAGTACCTTCTTTTCTTGTATCAACAAGAATTAAAAAGGTCTCTGCCATGTGAATGTCTATGTGAGTATTTGTGTATGAGTGCATTTAAACTGCCCTCATTCTTCCTTTGCCTCTTAGGTTTTATCCAAAGAGGTGAAGATCAGTCACATAATATACTCACAGGTTTATGTGTTTTATTGGTATGACCTGGATCAAATATAATTAGATGTGATTACATGGTTTAGTGGATAATTAATGCATTTACTTCAATTTTGGCAGATGTCTGTCGCAATTAAAATGATATTGTATGCTGCTGATGCAAAGGAATCTGCACTTGCCCAAGCTGAGGATTACCTCACACAGTTTACAAATGCTGAAACTAAAGCAGAAAATGATGCCTAAGTTTGTCGACTGACAAAGGAGAGGCCCTTGCTTGTAAAAAGTAAGACTCTTCTTTTCTGGGTCTTCTGGCAAGACAAGCCCATTGCTTCACTTTATCATGAGATGCTAGTGATCTTTAACTTTGCGTCATCTACTAAGTAATTATACCATTCATGAAAAACATTTATTATTCTTTATGTCTACTTTTCTCAGCTAGAAAGATGGCAGAAATTGGGAAAATGACTAATCTAGAATCATCAGCCAAAATACCTAAAACTTACCAATAGCTACATAAAATTTCCATAAGTTGCCTTTGGATATAAAAACTTGGATTTGGATTTCAAATCAACCATAATTTCAAATCCAAGATTTTAAAAAGCTTAAAAGGTTGTTTGATTTTTGTGCAAATCCAAATCCAAATTTTAGTACATAATCTAAATCTATTATTTGGATTTCAAAAGACCCAAATCTTTATCTTCTCAAATCCATCTATCTAAACACACTATACTGGTATTCTAGACAGTTCATAAGAATTGCCAGTACTATGTTCACGCCCTCTGACTTCTCATTGTATTGCATAATGTTTTTTTTTTTTTTTTTCTTTTGGAGTTGTATCTATAGCGAAGATTTCATATCCAGTATTGTTGAGACTTGTTGTTTTGCAGCATTTTACCTACCTTTGCACTGACTATACTTGTGATTGTCCAGAGTAAATTCCTTTAAATTCTGATTTAGCTACCTATTGTAAAGTCTATCCATTTGATTAATGATATAGATAATGGCTACCATACAGTAACAGTACAGAAGTATTTTCTTGTTTTCTAGATTGTGTGACATAATCAACATGCGACATAATCAACGTGACATCATCTCTCCGTGCTTATCATTTTGGTACTTAAGAAGATATAAATGGAGATTTCATCATCTTGCGTTGACTGGAATTCTAGAGGTTTTGGTCTTGGTTTTCCACAGTTGTTTTTGGGTTTTCTTTCAAGACACTGGTTTGTCTAGTTCTATATTTATGCTTTTCTTTTATTATGCAAAGTTGTCAAATTTATATTCTTATAAATTTGCCTGTAACTCATGTTGGAAATGGATGTGACCTCTTTGCAAGAATCATTGACATTGTGCCATCCAGGATTCAACCCATATTTGAGACCATTAACCACTTATGTCTTAATTGTTGCAATCAGGTGCAAGCCTTGCATAATTTCCTGAATTCAAGGGATGCTTTTATGCCAGATGAAAAATAACTTCTACATATCATTACCCTCACATCATATGTATTGTGTATTTTGGTATAAGACCATGACATTGCCATATAAATATCTGAAATATATACATACCATGAACTTATCTTTTACAATTTTTTCATAGGATCAAATGGTTATTGAGCTGAAAAGGCCGAAACACCTAGAAAAACATCCTGAAATTTTGAGTTAAATGAACACAAGTGGAGTGATAGACCAAAGTCACTAGTTTTGTCAAAGTCAAGATGCAAATACTTATTTTATGCCGATTGATATGGTATGCTTCCATATCAAATTTGTCTTTGGTGTGTTAATAAAAGGACTTACAAATAAGGTTTTTTTTTATTTTTTTTTCATGATTAATATGGAAGGTACGAAAAGTTCTAATAATTCCAGCCAAGGTAGCTGTCTCCTTCAAAACTTTTTTGTGCATGCCATTGTTTGTATTTACTAAAGTGAGGAATCCCACCTTATCATCATCTATGTGAGTATATGCATTATTGAAGGCAATAATCCATTTTATCATCATAAAAAAAAAGAAAAAAAAAGAGGAAAAAGGCAATTCCCAACAACAAAGTTACAAGTGAGAATAAGCACTCAATAAAAGAAACTTGGAATTTGACAACTAACATAAAGAAATGAGAATCATTATGCTGGGTATAAAGCTAAAGCAATCCTAATCGATTGTAAGATTTTAGAAAGAAAACAGGAAAAAGTGTAACCTAGACGATTATATGAAGACAATTAGAGAGATGAGACGAGTTAAGATGAAAATTGAATAAAATATTATTTGAATATATTTTTTTAATATTATTTTTGTTTTAGGATTTGAAAGAATTGAATTGTTTATTTTATTTTGTGTGGAGATTTAAGAAAGTTGTAATGATTAGATGAGATGAGTTGTGAATAGTTGTGAAAACAAATGAGACATTTCTTCAACAATTTCAAACCCTTTTGTCTTCCTCGAATGATCCTTTATGTATATCAAGACAAAGTTCATTTGACAGCTCATCATGAACAAACTATGATGGCTCTATAAGGGAAACAGAGGGCCATATATGCATGGACAAAATATTGGGTTAAATACCCATTTAACAAAGATGTAAGATTTAGTATCTAAATGAGTGAGTTAAGATGGTATTGCAAGCAGGTTTACTGCTGTCAACCAAATGTAATTGTAATCGAACTCGGCCCATTATAAGCTGGAAAACATCTCTCAAAAGACTGAAATTGTGCATCAAATTCATACTCTGCTAAAAAACCAAGAACAACGGAATCAACATGGAAGTCATAGATTTTGATGCATATGAAGGAAGAAAAGTGATGCAAACTTTTGATAATTACATATAGTAAAGTAGGAGCATTCGCCATTTTCTACAAATACTACAGATCGTTTCAAATAAGAAATTCAAAAACCGAGTGCTAACCACAAAAAGAAAAACTCTAGTAACGGTGCATCCTTTTCTTCATAAGGAACTAGACGGTGGAAAACATGCTGAGAGCTACAAGGCTCAATATCTATAGTCCTCTTTCTAGGTTGAGTAGACTTCACTCCTCCTGGCCCTGGACTTGTCAGCCTGCAGAACAAGATAAAAGATGAAATAAGGCAGCTCCAGAAAAACATTAGTTATTACTTGCTGATAATGTAATGTTAGTAAACAATCCAATCAGTGGGCAGTTCCCATGCTCTTTCTATATCGCCCAGAGGGGGGACTTCATTTACAAATAAACTCTCAAAAGCTTACGTAAACACAACATTCTCCTAATATAATACGCTAGATACCTTGTTAATCATATTCTGAAATGCTTCTGTCCCATTATCAGCAATATACTGCTCTGCAGCAGTTAGAATGTCATCTGGCTTACTGAAGATATCCTTCTTCCTAGGGACATACCATATGTTTATAGAATGCTGCGGATTGACAAAGAGAGGTCTCACATAATGCTCGTAAACATATGCAGCACCGCTGAAGTAAGGGATGACCAACCAGCAGGTCAAGATTAGCTTTCCATATGGCCAGATGGGAATCCTGCCACAGAAATATAGAAAATTCCAGCACAAGCTAAGTAATCCCTAACAGAGCTCTATGCACAAAAATACACACAGCAGCACTATTTTTCTTTTTTTGTCCTCGTTGGTATGACTTGAAGCTAGGACATACACACAGCAGCCTTGACCCATTCTTTAGCCCCTAAGCCAAGGCCCAAAAGTTACAAAGACAATATTTTGCAAGTCAGTAGCAACATTCACCCTAGGTTTTAAATTTAAGCGCTTAAGCTATGAGCTTTAATTGCAACGTCGTCTATCATTTAAGTTTTCCAATTTTTGTTGTATTTAACCTTAAATCACATGCTTATCACATTATCACATCATCCAATACTTAATTTGTGATCACATGATAAGCAGTTGAACATAAGGTCAAATATGACAGGGTTTGGGAACATCTTTCCAGTAATTAATCAGACAGCTTAAAGGGTTGAGCTCAAATTACAACTGAGATACCAAAAGGGCCAGATGCACCAAGTTCAACACCCATATTTTCTTTTTTCTTTTTTATCACAAGTAATGAAAATATGGTGCATAGATTTTCTAAGTTGCAATTTCTTTAAAAAATAACAAAACAGCAGTGGGGCAATCGCAACACATGAATATGTGTGTGAGTATTTCACCAGGTTGAATGGCAATTCAAGCATAATGTAAACTCATTGTAATTGAAAGACACAGGACATTCCAAGCAAAGTCCAAGCATATAGAGTGATACGACAAACTAACCATTCTAGCACTTGAATCTCAAATTAAACATAAGCCATACTCGATAAAATTCCCACCTCTCAACCAATAAAGGACAAGGCAAAAGGAAAACAAGCAAGCTAATTATATTGCTGTCTCACCATTCAAGGACTTTGGCAAAGGTGAGTTCGAATAGGGTGATCAGGGAGTAGAGAACCCAATAAGTAAGCCATTGCTGATCATCAACAGGAGATTTAGTCTCAATTGCCCTAATTGAGGCATATCTGTAAAATAACCCGAACAACACAAATTTATTATAATATTTAACGCTACTCATCACAGAAAATCTAAGCTAACCAAAAAAAGTGCAAAAAAAAAAAAAAAGGAGAGAGAGAGAGAACAAACGAAAAGAAAAGAAAAGAAAAAGAGCCAGAATCCCACTTACAGAGGATAAACAAGGCTAACCACAGGCCTGCGAATGAAACCAATGAATAAATTAGCGAAGAAAAAAAGAATCAACAGCTACCACATTATCCTAATAATTTATTTCCCCCTCTTTCTATTTTGAGTTAACAAAATAAATTGGTAAAGTAGGTAAAATAGCGAAGAAGGAAGACATACCAAGCAAGAATATCGAAATTCGTGAGAAGAACCTTGAAGAAACCAGCAGTCCTAGATCCCATTTCGCTCTCAGATCCCTCAACGCGTTATCTATGTCTTCTTCCTTAGTTCTGGTCTGAAATCACTCTCAACAGCAGCCAAATGAGGATTGCTTCAGTCTACTTTAAGGTTCTGGAGAGAGGAGAGAGAGAGAGTGGAGAGTGTGTCTGAGGTGTCAGAAATAAGAGGAGACAAATGCATGAAAAGTAGAAGTAGGAAGGAATCCTCCGACTGTTGCAACAAAGTCTGGGGTTGATAATTGCATGTCTGAATGGGTAACTTCTAAAATAGCATTTACATCTGCTTCTCTATAAATTTTTTTACAATTTAATTAAAAAATATATTTTTTAATATTTTATCCTAAATTTTATTTATTTTTCAGAAATTTCTTACATCCACTTTCTATTTTTCTCTATTCTATTAAAATAATTTTTTTTATTATTTTTTTTCTCTCACTTCCCTTTATATTATATTAAAATGTAAGTTTGGAATAAAAAAAATCCTAAAAATGATTTAAAATGTGTATAATTGCTCACCAAATTTGAGAAAAAGCTGTAAATATCCTAAAATCAAAAGTAACGGTAAGTGAGATGATAATAGGATTTTGTGAATATTAATTGATTTGTAAATAATATTGAAATGATTTAAGTTATGATGTTTTATTATATTTTGAAAAAAAAAATTTGAATAAATATATTATAAAGTTAAAATATATTTTTTAATATTATTTTTGTTTTAAAATTTAAAAAAATATTATTATTTTTGTATTTTTTTTAGAATTTTAGAAAATTTGTAATGATTAGATGAAAAAAAATGAAATATTTTAAATTAAAAAGTGTTGTTTAAGTGATGTTTAGGAAAAACATTAAAAAGAATTTTAAGATAAAATGAGATCATTTCACTTCCCAAACAAGTCCTTAGAGCCATTATTCATGTGTTACAATTTATGTCAAAACAATCAAAATCTCATTTCCATATTTCTCTTTCAACCATGCCTTTACACTCAAATTTCTTCATTAAAATTGCATAAAACAATCACTTATTCATCTTTACTCATACATTTGTTCTTTTTCTAAGATTTTATTGTATCATTTGGTTCATATTTAAGAGGTTTTCATTTAAAAAAAAAACATCTTAATAACCGTTGCAATGATAAGGAACCTCGAAGATTTCACAATCGATAAATATCTTTTATACAATTAATTTTCAAATCCAGTGTAAATGCATCTGCAATCATATGAATCATGTAACTCATCGACTTTTCACTAATATAATTAATTATGTAAAAAATATATCCAAAAACAACCATATTCGACGATATAACTAATCTCATGTTGGTTAGGTGAATCTATGTAGTATAAGACTTCCTTATAGCATTTCTCAAAAAATGCTACATACAGTTATGAAATACGCAAGCGTCGTGCAATCGCTTTGAAAAAGAATAAAATCCACTATTAAAAAATTAATTTCTTTTCATGTGAATCTCATATTTATTCACTTTTTTCAAAACAACTGCACGACGCTTGCACACTCACGACTGCAAGTATCATTTCTCGGGTTGAGAATGGATCAATAGACTTAGACTTTTCACTAATCAAGTTAGTCTACCCAACTATAACGTTGTTTCTGATTGTTACGCATTGGTAACCAACCACCACCTGTCTTGCCTACACTACACATCAATGCTCAAACATCGGCCAATTCACTTGAGGAACCCTACATTAATACCCTTGTCTATATTTATACATAACCCTCCAAATGGGCATTACCAATTAACTTAGGATTTCCTACAATCTTATGTCTCAAACATTTTCTACAATTTGAAGAGCAAGATGCAATATGTAGATTCCACAATATTTGATGTTGAGGTCGACACTGTCCATGAACATCATTTAATACTATGTAATCCACATATTGTGTCTTATCTCTCCGAATTGTAGAAAGCGTTTGGAACAGACGATTGTAGAAAATCTTCATCCGCAAAAATTAGGTCACGAAATTCACAGCTTCATATTAGCGAGCAGGAGAAGATTTAAATGTTCTCGGTGTCACCTTCCCCTATAGTGCTAGCCTTGGGGTTGCTACTACTAAGTTGAAACCCTTTCCTTACTGTTGGCTGCTCCCCTAGAAGTTCGGATGGCCACAAATCCGCTGGAGTGGGATATCTGGCATGTGGTTTACTCACATTTGAGTTAGGCTTAGATGTCAGTTGGGAAACATCAGACAATGCATAAGCTTGGGGATCCGGATGGATTGGGAGGACAAAGACCGCAGGTGACCCCTGCATTGAGGCTTCTGCAGCATGCAGTTTGAGACAGTCTGCCGGAAGATGTGATGTCAGTTCGAGTTGCGAATATTGATCAGGAGGCAGTGCATTCAGGTCAGGTTTCGACTGGGCAACCCTGGCTTCTAGCTCGCTTTGCAGTTTCTCAATCTGAATTTCTAGGGCAGATTTTTCCTCCCTCAGCTCATTCTTCTCACTGGTCATCTGCTCAAGACAACTTGAATTTAATATAGGCAAAGAAAGCAATTCAACAAATACAGGCTTCTTGTTATTTCATTTTCTAATTAAGTAACACAAAAACAAATAAAAATTCTAAAGCCGACTTGAATGGAAGAAATTATGCTGCTACCATTGTTTAAACTGGAAAACCACAGACATGAGATAAGACTATTTACCATCAATTAAAGAATATCAAGAGCCTTACATAGTGAGATTCGGAAAAGAGAGATGCATTCTCCTTCTTTAGGCACTCAATCTGGCCTATCAAGTCCTTTAATAGTCGTGTAGCTTCACACAATATAGACGCCTTTCCATTGTTCTGCTGGCTCAGTTCTACATGAGAATTTCTTAACATTAGATATGATCTGTCACCATGATCCATCAGCATGTAAAAAATGACCACTGTTTATAAAGTCAAAACCAAAAAAGTAACAAGATTATAAGGTTGATCAATATAAGATTTTGACAGCGGGCTTCTATGAATCTAAAACATTAGTAGGTGGCAGAGCAATATTGCTGTTAAAGGAATAGAGATTACCAAGAACACTGGCCAGGTCTATAAAAAGCTCATTCAAATGCTCCCGCTTCAATTTCTCCCTCTCTGACTTTTGTATTCTTTTTGGAACTTTACCCTTGTTCTTTTTTCCAGGACAAGCCCTGCACCACAAACAACTTTAAGGAATCCAAACAAGGTTCCCTACCAAATTTTCAACCATATAAAAAATCCACGTGCAACCGCTTAAATGTACCATAACCTACTAGTCTCAAGAAACAAATTGCTAAGCATTTAGCATCTGTAAGTCACATCAGGGTTATCAAAAACTGCAAACCATTATGATTGATGCATGTTGAAATAAGCCAAAAATAATATGCCCAATTATGTATAAGAATGCAGCCAAGTGTAGCTCAGGTGGGCTTCATCAACAAAACTATCAAGGTACCCATAAATTGAAGGGTCGTGGAAGAAATGAAATGCAAAATAGAAACCAGCAAATACATAAAAAGAAAGAGACAAGGACTGAAGGGCGGTAACAATGATATGGAAAAAAAAAGAAAAGAAAAAAGGGCTTCCCTAGATTTCGTAAAGAAACAAAACTGAGCTACAATATGAATCATGGCTTGACATGAAAAGCTGAATACAAAAAGTTTGAAGTAATCCAAAGAGGAACTAGGCCAACGTAACATCAAATAAACCCCATTCTAAAAAGAATTCCACTCATCTTAACATGATTTACCCTGTAATTTTCTTCTTACTTCCTTGACACCAATCATATAGATGTATTCACGGTAAACTACTTCTTCATTATCTACTCTTTTCTATTAAAGCTTCTTTAGAGTTCCATTTTGCTTAACACAAGCTACAAACCTCTCATCTAAAACATGCCTTGAGGATTTCCCTGCAGTATTTGGAGATCAAAAGATAACCCACTCATTTATCAAAATTATTAATGTCACCTACTAATTGTTCCAGGACTCTAGCTCAAATGGCACCTCCTCGACCCATTAGAATGGGATGGAGGGAGACATTATAGATTCAAGAACCAGTGTAAGTGCTAAAATCTTTATTTCATAGCTTTCGTTCTCAGGAGCAGGGGCTTTATGGGAGCACCACAAAGTCAAGTTCTATTACTTTTTACTTTAGTAAATTCATGTGTGGTCATTTGTAAGGCATGCCGGTCCCATAGCATCACTTTCCTAAACTCTTTATCCAATTGGGAAGCTATGCATTTTGTACTTAAATTGCATTGCAATCAACAGTATCGACTGTACTTTGCCTCTTGTAAAGCATTCTTTTAAATGGTAACTTCGTGTTTCAGATGCACTAGTTAATACTACAGAAAATCGAGCAATACATGAACTACATAGTTAAAATGATACTCAACCATTCAACAAACAAATAAGGGTCGGTCTATAAGCAATGACCTGTTCATAGACTCCTCCTCCACGACATTAACCTCGTCAACCATTGGACTGTGAACCTCTGAATCCATGCTCATCTCAATTGATTAAACTCCAATAGAGATCCCCTAAAATAACAGATGGTAAAATTCAAACTCTATCGTCTTATTAACGTGGATAAAAATCGGGGAAAAAAAAAAAAAGAAACGGAGAAAATCAATTAGTTTTTTTTTTCTTTTGCCACACCCAACACGAACTCGCTATTCTACAGTAGCTGCATCAAACAATAGCCCGGGAATGAATACTCGTTTATTTTCAAAACGTTGGTTTGGTGTTGCTTTATTCGATCAGATTCTATCTGACTTCCCATGTTGTTCTGAAAAAAAAGGAAAGAATAAAAACAAACGAACTTCTTTTTATTGCTTGGTTTAGTTAATCAAATGGATGTCCAAGACTTGGGTTAATTCGAATCCTAGATATTCTTGATGAACGAAAAGACCTAAAAAGATTATCACTTTCCCGCACAATTTCTTAGCAACAAAACTGGGCATTGATAGAAACCAATAAATGAAATCACAAACCAAGCCATCAAGTTAAGAAAAAAAAGGAAGTAGGTAAAATAAGCGTTGATCAAACAAAAGGCCAAAAGAGATAATCCTCACCGTTTACACCTATAGCTCCAGATCAAAAAGCCCAGCAACAAGGCGACCAATGAACCGCAAACAATTCTCGTATTCTACAAGCAAACGGTCCCTAACCAGGCTATTAGACTCGAAAGAAAGAGAAAAGAAAAATAGAAGAACTTCAGAGAGATTAGGAGAGAGAAATCGCAGAATTTAGAAGGAAATTTAGGGCTTTTGGATACAGACAGAGGGAGGGAGAGAGAGAGAGAACTTCTGAAACAGTGTGGCAGGGAAGAACAAGGCACGAGAGTGCGCGTGTCGAGAAGCTGCCACTTTGTTGAATTGAACCCCCGGTCGTGCCCTCTGAGACTGCCCACGTGACACGATAAACTTAAAATTAAAAGAAAAAGAATTTAAAATAAGAGAAATGACATTTATAATTTTAAGATGTATAAGTTTTAGGTATTTATTTTTAAAACAAATAAATAAATATGATATTTACATAAAAAAAATATTTTTTAATAAAATAACGAATATTTTTTTAAAAAAAATACGTAAGACTTGTACAACTTAAAATTGTATTCATTATTCTTAAAATAAAAACAATTTATGCACAAATAGTTTTTAGGTCACATTTGAATTTAGAAAGTATTTATCTCATCATTATAATTTTTTTAAATTTTTACATAAAATATAATAAATAATTTAATTTTTTTAAATCTCAAAACAATAATAATATTAAAAAATAATATTTTAACAATTTTTTTTTTAAATTTTCATCTCATCTCTAAATCCAAACTAACTCTAAGTGTGTTTATACGTTAACATATAAGCAGTAAAATTCGTTTAATAACGGAATTAATTTTTTTTAAAACATCATGTGAATTATTAATATAAATATTCTTTGAAAATTTTTAATTTTTTTTTCCTTTTTACCTATCAAAAGAAATGTTTTAGATATATTTTTATTAATTTTTAACTTAAAAACATTCTTTAGAAATTCAGTCACAATTCGCATACATCTATTTTTCTATATGATTGTTTGTTTTTAGAAGAAGTTGGTAATTTCACCGTTCAATATTGATAATTTTAAGATGAGGATGATTTATTAGAAAAAGGTAGAGCGTGTGGCATCCACGAAGGAACACAATCATCTTGGCTTCTATAACAAGGCTGAAAGGGAGAGAATATGGTATTTTGTATTGTGATTTCTAGGCCAGATTTGATGTCATCCGAGAAGCGTGTGTCATCCACGTGGCCACATTCACAAGCACCCACCAACACATGTTTGTCTTCACCTGCGTTTTATACCTCAACTCAAAACCTATATCGATAATAGAAATAATATTTACAGTCGTGAGTGTGTAAGTGTCGTGCAGTCACTTTAAAAAAAATGAATAAATTTGAGATCCACATGAAAAGAAACTAATTTTTTAATAGTGGAGCACACTCTTTTTCAAAGCGACTACACGGCGTTTGCGTATTCTACGAATGTATGTAGCATTACTCTTCTTTTGATATCTCTATAACTCTTTTTATAACTGTTTTTAACTATCAAGTTATTTTTATTTTTATTTTTTAAATATAGATTAAAAATTTTAGAATATAATCTTCTTGTCTAATTTAGAAAAAAATAAATTCAATCAACTAACATAATCATATAATTTAATTAAAAATAAATTCAATTTTATAAAAATTGACATTCTTTTGTTCTCTGAGTTAATTTTTACAAAATTGAACTTATTTTGAATTAATGTAATGATTACGTTAGCTAATTGAATTTATTTTCTTCTAGATTATGCAAGAATGTCATATTTTAAAATTTTTAATCCAAATTCAAAATAGCAAAAAGGAAAAAAAAGAACCTGGATAGTAAAACAGTAGTAAATGAGATGTAAGAATATCATTACCGAAAACTATCGTCTCATTTTACTTTCACTTTCAACAATTATATGAAAGTAGCATTATTCTCTCTTTTTAGAGTAGTAAATTTGTTGCATAAGTTAAAGGAATGAAAAGAGATTGAAACATTTGTTTATGATTTTCAGATAAAATTATAAAAGTCTTGTCAGAATGTTTTTGGCTTTTTATAAAAATGGTTTTGATTTTTTGAGGTTTATGTAAAAATAATGAAGTCCAATTATGGCTAGGTTATTTTGTTATTATCTTGGAGGGGGGACAGATGACTATTTGGGTGAAAATACATTTGTGAAAAAGGACAATGAATCTGAGAAGTGAAGAGATTTCCCAAAATCACAACCATCCATGATTAAAGTCTGTATATCATTTTTTTTTTTTATAAGTAAGAAGTAATAGTATTGATAAAGATAGGCATAGGATAAAGTCTGTATATCTACATATCATAGACACGTCCAAAATGAAGGATCCAATTAACCTGTAAAATATTCTGTTAATTATGTTTCTGATCTTCAGAATCTTGGGTTCTTGAGCAGCCAAGTTGAGACCTGCGAACTTTCATTCTTCCATCCAGTGCAAGAGCCAGCAAATCATATTCCTCTACATACCAGAGCTCAGATACTTCTGCCTGAAATATATTCGAAGGCCAAACGCCACCAGACGGGATTGCATTCAAAAAGTCAGTTAAAGAAATAAATAAAACAGTGTACATAATCACTTGCACAAGTATGAAATATAGATTTATGTGTCTGAATGGTGTTCAATGTCCATACTTTCAAATCAACTGCCTTTTCAGATAAGTTAGGAAAGGTGCCCACCCACCCAAATAGAAAATATGAGAAATTTAGATAAAGCTGGGGAAGGTTTCATATGACTAATCATTGAGGTCATTCTTGAACAAGAAGGGAAAGCAGCTTGGTGATCGTAGATAAGTCCATTGAACAATTTGCATCCACGTTATTGTCAACAAGTACCATGAAAAAGTGAATGTATCCGACTCTGAGAAGTTGGTGTGATTTGCCTCTACAGATGCAAAGCGCATTTGACCCTTATATCCACTATCACCAAACTTTTACCTAGAATGAAAGGTACTTGATATAGAGCAATTGTCCAAAGCAGACCCTTTACTTCTTTTGCCATGACCATTACAGCAAGTGTCAAAACATTTAGGACCAGCCCACAAGCCTAATTTCAGAAACAGGTCCATAAACTACCAATGATATTGTGCACACTTATTTCAGAAAGTATTTGCCTTGCCCTCCTAAATATAATCATTAAAGTGACTGCTAGAGCATACACTCAAAACCACTAAGAACTTTTGTGTTAACGAGTATCTTAATATATTTCAGAGAAAAATGGGAAACCATACATCTGTAATCCATATGTGTTGCAACCAGACCATGATATACAGAATGGCCCAGATTGACGGTGAAAAACAGATTGCTAATGGGTTCTTTGAGAATTTTGAAGGCAAGAAGAGGATTCTGAATGGAGTAAAAATACAGAAATTGCACAACGCACATTAAACTCTTCTATAATGAGCGTCAAGCAAGCCGCCACAAAACTTCGCTTCACACCTTGAGTTGAATGTCTGTTGAGTGGCTCTTCTCGAAGGTTTGTGAGACTTTCAATATGAGGACTTTCAATAAGGCACTCCTTGGGAAAAGGTTACAGAGGTACCATAAGGAAGGAGAGTCTTTATGGAAGACTATTATTAGGATGAAGCATGGGAGTTTGCGAGGGGGTTGGTGTTCTAATGAAGTGAGATATGCACATGGTGTTGGTTTGTGGAAGAATATTAGATATGGATGGAAGGCTTTTGCTCGTTTTATTAGTTTTGTGGTTGGTGATGGATCTAGGGTCAGTTTTTGGCATGACTTTTGGTGTGGCGATTCAGCTCTTAAGACCATATTACCCTCTCTTTTTTCGGTTGGCTATTAATCAGAAGGTCTTGGTGTCTAAGTTGTTGGATTTGAGCCAACCAAAGTGGGTTCTGCGTCAGGTATCGGCATAGAGACAACCTAAATGGAATGCCCTTCGCCACGTGTCAGCATTCTCCTTGAAGAAATGATGGCACCCTCACTGGAGCTGAGTGTAATGCTGAGACTTGAGGGAGATGTAGGGTTTGCCGAAGTGGCACATAATGGATCATCAGGGGGTGACGCATCTCCAATTCTCGCCGAAGAAACGACAACACCCACATTAGAGGTGGAAATGTGTGGGTTTGCCGCCAACCCAGAACCTCCAATGGTGACCATGGCCTCATCACTCATGACAGAGAGAACCAATTTGTCGGTATCTCTTCAGGCATCTTGTGACAATAACAAGGGTGTTGTTGAGGAGGTACAGCATTTGAATGCAGGGGATGGTGTGGAGGAAATTTTGGGCTTGTCGTTGGTGCCTTGAGAGGAGGAATGTTTATGGCTTGGTATACAGTTGGGAGCTGAGTCTGGAGAAGATGTTGTCCCCTTGATATCTCTTCCTCCGTTAGCTAGTTTATCATCGGATTGGGTTCTGCAAAAGGTTAACGAAATACAGCAGTGTGTGGGGATTACATATGGAGGATTTGACGACCAATTCACAGCATTACTCACTGCTATTGAGGTGGGTCACCTACTTGAAACGAAATCAAGATTTAAGAAGAGAAGGGAGTTAAAGCGTCTTACTTGGGCAATCAACTACGACACTAAGGGAGGTAGTTCAAGTCGAGGGAGGACTAGAGGGAAGGTTTGAAGCCTTCCTCCGTCTTTGTAGGAAGGGGTGCATTATTAGTTTCGGGTGTAGTATGTAGAATGTAGCTTCTAAGGGAGTTTTGGGTGGTGTCTTAGTTTTGTGGAAACAAAGGGTTGGGGTAGTTACAGTTGCTTTGCTGCGAGGAGGAGCGTTTTGTCCCAATCAGGCTTGGTGTATATTGGATGGACTTACTGGTCATTAGAGGTACTTTATTATGGGCTAGGTGTTCTCTCTTGTATACACCCAGTGAACTTGGTTACGCTTATTGATATTAATAAATTTTTACTTATTATTTCTGATTTTTACAGTCTATTATATTCATTGAATTTTGGTAATAATGTAGTGGACAGGATGCTTTGGATGAAGACAGGGAGTGGGAAGTTTACTGTACGATCATTATACAAGGCTTTGTCAAGTCAAAATCATACTTCGTTCCCTTGGAATGTATTTGGAAAAGTAGGGTGCCACCTAAGATTGCTTTCTTTGGCCGGACAGAGCATCACTTGGGAAAGTTTTGACGTTGGATAATTTAAGAAAGAGCGGTCTCGTTGTAATGGATTGGTGTTATATGTGTAAGAAGAGTGGGGCGTCGGTGAATCATCTTTTACTTCATTGCGAGGTGGCAAGGGTGTTATGGGTGGAGATCTTTAATAGAATAGGTATTGCTTGGGTAATGCCCAAGAGGGTGGTCGAGTTGCATGTTGGCAAAGATGTAAGGATAATTGACAAATTGCTGATGTATGGAGGATGATTCCTCTATGTATTATGTGGCGTTTATGGATTGAAAGGAATGGTCGAAGTTTTGAAGATAAGGAGCATTCTCCGGATGAGCTAAGAAGTTTCTTCTTCCATACTTTATTTCTTTGGGCCCTCATCTTGTGTTTTTAACAGATCTTGTTTTAATGACTTTCTTGTATCACTTTCTAGCTCCTTAGTTGTGTAACGAGGTGTATGTTGTTTGTATACCTCCTGTGTACTTGGGCTATGCCTATTTACTAATATCAATAAAATGTTATTTTACTTATAAATAAAGGGTTTGTGAGACTCTTGTAAGATTGAAATTTCGGTTGAATGGGGGTGGTCAGATGGAGGTTACCAATCAGACTCTTGAACCAGATCTACAGTGCTTTATAGTTCCAAACCTCATGTATGGATTGGTTGATTACCATAATCAGCATTTTCCTATAATACAAGTCGTCATTCAACTACTGGGAAGACGCTATGAATTAGTCTATGGCGGATCCCCACCTAATTAATCACTTATACTCTGGGCTGCATGTGTGGAGTGAGTCGTGACCTTAAAAGAAGTCAGATATCACCACAAAGATGCTCAGGCATGCATGACATTCATTTCTGATAAGCATAACAGGAGTGGGTTTTGAAAGTTGACTATTGGGTCTATCTACAGTTGCAACCATATAGATAGGCTTCTTTGAAATTGCGTCATAGTCTTAAACTTGCTCCTTGGTTTTATGATCCTTATCAGATAGTTGAAAGAGTGGGTGAAGTCACTAGGCAGGCTCTTCCGGATATTGATTATTCATCCTGTGTTTCATGTTTCATTACTCGAGCAAAAGGTTGGCGACAACTTCAGCATTCAAGAATTTCCTCTGCCCAGCCATTCAAGTGACCAGCTGTTCCCAGTTCCTTTGGCTGTCTTTGAGACCCATGTACTATGTGGAAGAGAGAAAGTGCTTGTACATTGGAGTGGCTTATCATGTGGTCGCAACTTGGGAGACCCTGGGGGACAAGGTCAGGCATGAGGGAGGAATGTTATGGAAAGGGTTGCATGGGAAATCAAGGGGAGAAACTTGTGTGCATGGGACTTTAAATGCGGCTTGTGCAGTTTGTTGTTGGACGTGGCTTATCTGAATAAAGGTTCAGATCCTCCTCTATTTGAATTCATGTTGTTAGGCATAGAGTTGTCTACTAAAGATAACTATGAATAATCATTCAGTTCTAATCGTCTTTATCTTATCTGCTATAGTAACTTTATAAAGTTAAAATGTCCAATTAATAAAGTATCTTGAATCATTTTCCAAAAAGCATTAGCATTTGAGGCCCAGGTTTCTGCTTGAGCCAAGATAATTTTAAAATTCCAATTTCTCCTAAATTTCCATTTTCGTTTGAACTCTTTACATTATTGAAGTACTTCAAGGCTAGATTTGGCCACACTCATTATTTTGTGATTTTCAGTCAACAGAATCCTTTTGATGAGTGTTTACTTTATATTTCTGTGATCTTGGAATTTGTTCTTTGGGTTTCACAAAAAGGTTGTGAGATATTTGCTAACTGCATCGGTGCATCATCCATGGTATGCCACATTCACAAAGGACCCACCATGACTAACAAGAGAAGGTTGCTTGGTCATACAGTGCAAAGTACATGGTCAAATGTTAGTATTTTTCCAATTACATGACAGAATTCCATCCAGTCTTATCTTCTAACACAAACTATTGCACCACATGCTACTAAACAAGCAACACCTGTTCAGCTCCAACTATGTAATCAAAAATTTAAATAACAATGTACTACCACAACTGAATATAAAAACATACCTCAAATCCTCGGATTTGATTGTTTAGTCGAGCAACTAGCTCATGGAAGAATTGGACTTCATCTGAAGTTTTATGCAGCTCCTAAATATGACAAAAATCAAGAGAAAATCTTAGAACCAAGCATATAAAACAAAATAAAGAACATTCAATTCATCTTAACATGTCCAATGAAAAATTCCTTGAGTTCTAATTTGGGAGAGGAGACCAAAATGCCAGATTTTACAAAGACACTCACATAAAACTTCTTATCAACAGCTAAGTCATGACATGTAATGGTACATATATAATTTGAATTTCAGCCGTTACTTCTGTTTTTTCCTCACATAAAATGTTAAAAGAATCACCGTTACACTTAAAACTAACTCTTTTTATTCATATATGAACAGAAATGGGCTTATCTTTTGCAAGTTATCTTGCACATGCACTATTTCATTGATGTCTATTGTGATTTGTATAGTACGGCAATGACATGATATATGTGTGTGTGTGTGTGTGTGTGTGTGTGTTATATAGATATATATCATAAAACGAGCATTTGTTTCAATATGAGTCTCCAAAATTTAGTGCCAAAAGTCACTTATTAACTACTGAGACAACAAAGGTATGTATTTTCAGTTGGCTGGAATTGCCACCTTTCAAAAATTGCAAGTGATGCCATTGGCCAAGTAGTATATTGATCTCAACATGACGGAAAAAGTCTAGATAGAAAAATGTGTATTACCATTGGTGATGCTTTAGGGTGTCCTAGAAGCCTTGCAAATGATGTGTGAAGAATAGCAGCATCATACTGTGGCAAGAGAAGACTGCAGATGAGCAGATGAATGATAGTAACCACAAACTCTTCATTTTTTATATCACCATTCAACTTGAGGATAAGCCATCAAGTTTGAATCTACCAATGCTATGGAATAAGGAACCAAATAATGCCAGGAAATGATAGATAGGACCCACCAAACAGCAACGAGTCCTAAAATTGAATATATCACCACTATTTTAAAACTAAATTATTTATTTAAAAAATTGTTAGATTAAATCAACATTATTGGACACACATTATCATTGTATTATGCAAAAACACTAGGCGGTGGTTGACCTGAAAAAGGTTTTCCTTCAGGGAGGTGATAGAGAAAATTATGCTTTCCGGAAAGGAGCCTCGAATGACATTTTCAAGTTTTCAGGATTTGAATTCCCTGCTATTTTTCAGGATCCTCTCTCTCTCTCTCTCTCTATATATATATATATATATATATATATATATCTGTGTGTGTGTGTTTGAGAGTGTGTTTCCAAATGAATATTTAAAAAAAAAGAAAAGAAAAACTCAAGCAGATGGGGAGTATACAAAGGAGTCCACAAAAAGACAGTTCAAACTTCTTCCAAGAAAGCAAAATGTAAAAATTTATAGACAGGCCACATCAAACTTCTAGGAGGCCTGACCAGCATACAAAGCATTTGCTAGCCATTAAGACCATGAAATAAGAGGTCCTATGACGCTGCATCACTCACACAACAGTTACAATCGTCTGTCAATATATTACAGCCAATGTCCTTGTAAAACTATCCAATATTAGGTGTTGAAAGTTGAAACCTCAATCAGCCATTCATACCTCAAACCATTGATTTCCTTCTAAGAATTGAGCAGGACATTTAGAGATTCATATGGTGCTTACAAGTTGCTTTTGTGGAGCGTGTGGAAGTGCAGTCCTCAAATTGGCACGAATGGTTAAGGGATCGGTCCCAGAGATTACCTAAGTCAAATTAAGGATAAACCATTACAACGAAATATACTAATAAAAAAAACCGTTACAACAAAATAAACATTACTACTGTATTCTTAGAAAAATATTTCAGTGCAATGAGGTAACAATCACCCACTTACAGGAACAGAAGGCTTGTAAGATGAAAATTTGAGGTTCATGTTTAAGAGCATGAATGATAGATAAAGTTATGGTGAAGACATGAAAAATTGATACAGCTTCATTGCAACTCATATTTAGATAGACATGAATTATCATAAAACAGATCATATAAAACTCAGAGAAAGCAACCTGCCAGCACCCCAAAAGCACACCAGTTGAAGTTAAAACCACCCTATCTAAAACAATTTTTAAAGGGCAGAGAGCATCTGCAACAGCGTGAACAGCCCTTGCTTCCACTTCTATCTGAGAAAACCAAAAGAGGCAGAAGAATTAATTCAATACTCCTACAAGAAGAATTAACTACACATTAAATCGCTCTAAAAGGCAGTTTACCTCATCTTCAGTAGCAGGAACAGGTGCAATATGATGTGAGGCATGGAACATGCTAAAGTGGTACAAACTGGAATTCTGAAACCAGATTGCTGATCAAACAATAAATGAGATGGACACCAAAACAAGGAAACAAATAAACAAACCATAATTTGCAAAAAATCATGAAATAGCAAACTACTCCATGTTATTATGGTTTAAAAGCAATGATTAACAAAGAGACCACAACTCAAGCGTCAAAAGACACAAATGTGAAAAATTTGTAAGTTGGCAGTTTACCTTTGTCAAAGTATGAACTAAATATATGCTTTACAGCCTCCCTGTGCCAAGAAAACATGTATTGCTTTAAAAAAACTCCAAGGAGATTAAGATGCTAACGTAAAAACTAATTACAACTGTAATATTTGGAAAATATTCAGAAATGATATTTAATAATTTTTTCCCAACAGTTACAGTATCATAATCATATGCACTTTGTGTTATTATGAAGGTTAAACTGATCCTTTGCATTTAGAACCATCAGAGCTGCAAAAAATTAGTCTCATAAAAGGGTTAAAACCCATATTTCAACAATCCAATTTTGCATGCCCGGGAGTTGGATTCATTATCTGATGAGTTTTGAGATTAGTATCGAATAATTCATCAGGAATGGATGAATTCTAACCATATAATTCCCATTCCTTTCCTATAATATCATAGATGAACGAAAACCAATCAAGAAATTTGCAGAGAAAAGAACTACGCAAATCAGATGGCCACAATTCATAAGATCATTCACATTTTCTGCATGGTTAATCCCATGAATGGGATGCATCAACTATTAGGCCACAATGTTAGCAATTAGACTACTTATCCAAACAAAAAATTTCGTAATTAGATAATAAATCCATTCAGTTATGATGATTTTTCCCTGAAAGATGTAACTCCTAATTATGGTAGATTTGGAAGGTGGTCAAACCCTTTCTTATAACTAACCAACAAAGGATGACAGGCGAAGATGTTGATCAACAGCAGGCTCCCTTATTAGCTCTTGGTTTCTGCTTTAAGAACTCCTGGGCCAAGAAGCATTCTATCTCTATAACTGGTCATATATTAGAGGCCACCTTAATATAACCAAAAATGAAAAAGAAATCGACATGATTGGATAAGTTTAGCATCTCAACTTCTATGCATGTTGGGGGAGCCTTAAGAATGTTCCAAAATCATTCAAATGAGACTGTTAGGTTCTCATCATGCTGATTTCTTATGTTGCTTGCTTTCTCACTGTTTTCACTATCTTGCCACACGTAGAGGAGAGGTTACTGTTGGATATTGCCTTTAGTTTTAGTTTCTAACATTTCTTCTATGATTTTCTTGGCTGACAAACCAGTAATATATAAATTAAAGATGGAAGGAAATACAACAAACTGTAACAGCAGAGATTATGAAGTAAAAAATGCTTACGAGATGGGCAGAGAGTATTTTGTGCTCAGATACAAGACATTAGCCCGAATGGGAGGGTTTGCTTCCTATATATACATAGAGAGAGACAACAGGCATGCCATCAGTTGCCACTCAATAAAACAAGAAATTATTTGTGCGGACTTGGTAAATAATCAGAGAAACAACTTAATAATTGGCACATACTTTAAGTACAGGTGTTACCGATCCATCCTTCAAAGTGAAAATATCCGAAAGTGACAAGGACTGAGATGTTTCACCATGTTTAAGAAAAGCCGCCCCCTTCTCATCCAAATCCCTCTCCATCTTATCGTACAATTTCGACCTTTGCTCTACACTCAAAGAAACAGAACCAGGTGTAAGTTTCTCCCGAGTTAGCAGTGAGCTCCTACTTCTATTGTGCACCCCATCTGATACTCCGCAAGTAATTACGATTGAAAGCGATATATTACTGAATAAAAACCAATTTCCCACTTGGGTTTGAGTAATCATGGTTAAAAGAATTTGATTTTCTAATTTGGGAAAATGCCACAGTCATCGAATTCAACTGTAAGGTTCCCCAAAAACGGAACAAGAGAAAAAGAACAGTAGCAAAGATAATTGTTACCAGAAGGAGGAGGAGCAGTTGGGGGTTGATAAGGAGCGGAGCTGTGGAGGGCCATTTGGAAAAGAGAGTAGAAAAGGAAGAAGGAGGTGAGCCAGATCAAAGCTACGGTTTTTGAATGGCTCCACCGACTGCAATTCGGACCCCTCGGTGTCACCATTCTCTCAGATTATTTATACTGTTATTTTGACATTCATTAACACATGAAAACGTTGGATCAAAGTCCAGACGACGACCATGATGTCGTTTCCATGAAGTTAAATCGGATTGCATCGATACTAATGTACGGTGTACCTACTTGCATCAAAGTCTAAATTAAATACAACTTATAGACGGGAATAGTATCTTCTCCGTTTGACTTGAAAGTATAAAACACTCTACTTACCATTTCTATACGATGATAAAAGAGCAACCTTGTGGTATAGATTTTAGGGTGTAAACAAAATTTAGAAAATCGATTGAACCGACCGTCCGGTTTGTAATCAGTCTAGTATTGATTCTTAAGAATCGAAGTCAGATTAAAATCTTAAGAATCGAAGTCGATTAAAATCGATTTGATATTAATTTTCATATTTTGAAAATTAATTTGAACCAAACTGGATCAGTATATATATTTTTTAGTTTTTTAAAATACAATATAAAAAAATTTATCTATATTATATGCTAAATTGCTAATTAATATACTACAAAACTAATCTTATAAAATTTAATAACATAAGACTAATTTTATATTTTTTAATATAATAGCTGATGTAACATATAAATTTTAATTTTAAAATATAAAATTATTATAATATGAAATTTGAATTTTGAACATGAACATTAATACTAAGTTAGTAATATAAACTTACTTTTGAGGAGAACAAGCATTAGATGAACGGGCACTCAAGTCTCAACTTATGTAGTGCCGCTCGTGTAAATAATAAATCGAAAAAATCAAATCGGTTCAGACTAAAATCGAAAAAATCGGAAGTTACAATTAGGGTGATAAATTGGTTCATATCAATTCTTAAATTCTCAAAATCAATATCTATCAATTCGGTTCTAAAATTTATTTAAAAACGAATCGAATCAGACTGATTAATACACCTCTAATAGATTTTGTTGTAATCATTTTACCAAAATGCCCCTACTATAAATAAATCCTTTGGACTAAAATAATCTTGCTACATATCACATTGGATCAAAAAAAGAGTAATGCTACATACAGTCGTGGAATGCGCAAATGCCATGCAGTCGCTTTGAAAAAGAGTGGAGTCCACTATTAAAAAATTAATTTATTTTTATGTGGGTCTCATATTTGTTCACTTTTTTCAAAGTGACTGCACGGCACTTGCACACTCACAACTGCAAGTATAATTTCTCCCAAAAAAACTCATCTAAAGATTTCAGGTTAAACTAAATGCCCCTTACAAATCAAAATGGACTATAAGTAACTTTATAACGGTTAAATCAACCCAGATCATCCAAAAATGCTACTTACAATCGACGTGCGCAACCTTTGCGCAACTGGCTGACACAATTGGGTCCCATCGTCTTATTTTTTCTTTTCTTTCTCCGTCATTCAGTCTTTCTCTCCCCTTACATCTTTCCATCTTCTCAAACAGCTATCTTTTCTTTTATACTCAACTGGAAGCATTCTATTACTCAGAAAAATCTAACAGACGTGATCCTCAAAAATCTAACACAATCCTCAAATGGTAGAATAATCTTCTATTACTCATGATCTTCAAACATTTGAAGCAAAAAAATTCATACTTCCGTCATTGAGATTTAAACATTACATAAAACTAAAAATGAAAATAAGAGGTTCTTCAAACTTAAAAACCGCAAATCATGTTTCAGCCAAGCCTTTGCTCTTGTGGTATAGACGGACGAAACGCAGCAACACCACCTCTCAAATAGCTCTTCGACCTCAACCTTAGACGAAACCCATTTCGGAACCCATATACATGCCGACATTCACGAAATTTTCCGCTACCATGTGCTGGCCCTTTTTTTTTTCGCTACGTACACCCCACATGCACGATTCCACCTTCATGTGAATGCCGCCCTTCCATTCCTCACTATTCTCCATTTTTATATCAACAAATAGACATGTATCCCACCCCACCTCACATAAATTACCAACCCAAGCTACTGCATCTCCACAATCCGCCAGCCACGTATCGGAACAAACCGAGAGGAAGAAAACAACCCCGTGCATCCTCTCCACCACGGAATCACAAACCGTGTACATCCACACTGCAACCTTCCACGGGCTGCACCACCGTATCCGATATTCAAGTATAGTTTCACCACCCTCTTCAAGCCAAAAGCCAACTTGCGCCACGGGTTACACCCTCGTAGCCCAGTCTTCCTCCACGTTTTCAACTCACACAGCAAGCCCCATACTCCTCTGTTTTAACCATCCAAAAACAGAGCAAAAATAACCCTTGTTTCACCATTCAGACCACCGTCCTTGCACGGAACCTCAGCCACCACGTTTGGTCCCGCAGCGCTGCTACTCCGGCGCATCACCACTAGAACCCCAGATCACCACGCGAACCACCCCATTCTTACACGCAGCAACGCCTCACACAACTCTATTTTTTCCACCCAAAAATAGAGCAGTCGTCCACGCCAATAGCCCGTTTCCTCCACACCTCAACCGCACGGGCCCCCGTTTGTGCTCCTCAGATCAAGGCTAAACGCTAGCAGTGACGGAAGCCGCCAACCATTGTCCCGACTGCCGTAAGCTGTTGTCTCTCCCTCGCGTTAATCTCACTATCCCTCCGTCTCTCTCTTTCTCTCACATTATCTCCCTCTCTCTCATCACTCTTTCTCTCTCTATGCTCAGCCGCCCATCCGCCGGCGTATACACCTCAGCCACCCAAATTTCCGTCGCAGCCTCTTCATAGTGCCGCTGTCTCTTAGTTTTCCTTAGGTAAGTGCTGCCGCCACATCATCTTGGTCTTTCTTTGTTCTTTTGTTTTTCATTCTCGTCTATTAGATTTTTCTCATGAGTAATACTGTAATAGAATGCTTCCAGTTAAGTATAAAAGAAAAGAGAGTTGTTTGAAAAGATGGAAAAATGAAAGGGGAGAGAAAGACCGAAAGAGGGAGGAAGAAAAGAAAAATAAGACAGTGGGACCCAATTGTGTCAGCCGGTTGCGCACGCCAGTTGTAAGTAGCATTTTTTATTTAAATCAAACCAACTAGACGCACGATAACGCTATTGTAACTCAATGAAAGCCTGTGGAGACATCGCGCGCCTTCATCAACCAAAGGCAACATCGTGAGTTTGAGAACCAAAAACACAGTCATAGGTCTCGGCAAGCGTTTTTCGTGAAGAACATAAAAAAGAAGAATAAGAGATGAAGGGAAGAAGAATAAGAAGAGGAGAAGTGGAAGAATAGGTTAGGTTTGAATAGTGAGTTGAGATGAGATGAGATTAAAGTTGAAAATTGAATAAAATATTGTTAGAATATTATTTTTTAATATTATTATTGTTTTAAAATTTGAAAAAGTTGAATTGTTTATTGTATTTTATGTGAAAATTTATGAAAATTATAACGATGAGATGAGATTGGTTGATATTGTTTCGTTTGGTTACGCAACTCAGATGAGATGAGATGAGATGTTTTGTTGAAAGTTGAATAAAATATTGTTAAAATATAATTTTTTAATAAAATTTTTATTTTGGGATTTGAAAAAATTAAATTGTTTATTATATTTTATGTGAGAATTTAAAAAAATTATAATAATGAGATGAGATGAGATGTTTTGCGTATCCAAATCGGGCTAACTCTCAATCCAAACCGAGAGGGATAGGTGGGTAGATTTTTTGAAAGTTATAGGCACATGTGAGTCCTAGTCCAGTTGTCGTGTTTAATTTTATAAGCTCTTGGATTTAAATATTGGACCAATCTAATGGGCTTATTCATACAGCCCAAATTTAAAAGGTGTATTTGTTTTTAATCTTTTTTTAAAGAAAGAATAATACTTATTTCCATATTGTTCCCAAAAAAAAAATGTATTTTTTCTAAAGATGGAAAAACATTATTAGAAAATTCTTAAAATTATAATAGCATTTCTATACAATATTATTATTCTGAAAAATAAAAATCATTTATATATTATTTTCTAACAAGAAGTTTAAGGAAAAAGAATAGTTCTATTTGTTTTTATATTATTTCTATAAAATTTAAAAATAATATTATTATTTTGATGCTTTATATTGAAATAATAATATTTAAACTTATAGTAGTTAGAAAATTTGATTTACTAAAATAATAATAACTAATTTCATATTGTATCTTAAAGAATTTTAAGAAACATACTTAATATTTATTTCATGTTATTTTTGTTTAGAGAAAACCTGCGGAGCGGTCGGGCTAATAAACATAGAAAAATAGTCCACCACTAATCAGCTGACAGCTAGGCTTTCTATCTAAGCTATCATGTGTTGCACTACATCTGATTATTGTAGATTAGCATAAACCCTTCGCACCCCCTATTTGCCTCGTCGCACATAAGCTCGCACCCCCCTATCGCATGGCTGGAGTTCGCACGGTTGAAACCCACAAGCCTTCGTCTCCTCTAGTGACACAGAGGCTAATTGTGTTATGTTTCTGCTTCATTTTCTTCTTTGTGAACTTGCATTTACATCATCTGCAAAAGGAAAAGATAATCGATGGGACTGATATTGGGAGGGGAAAAGAACGACCAAGTCTTGCTTCTACACTTGTGATATTGAAAGGGGAAGATAATCGATGGCATTTTCAGATCCAGTAGCAATACAATACACTTGTGATTTTATCTTCTACATTTTAGCAAACACCTTTTTTGCATACTGTGTTCTCCATCACAGCAGGTCTTCTATGTTTTCATCATCATTCTCCTTGATACAAACTACCAACCTTCATACCTCCAATATAAACACTAATACTTCAATCCATCAAAATAGAAACAGAGAAATTGAGAAATTTTTTGGCAGACCATCATCATCATCTTCTTTTTTCTTTTGTTAATCTAATCCAATTCTATTGTTCTGGTTACTTTACTCTTGTGTTTTTTAGAAATTGGGTATGAAATATATTTACTTGTGTGTTTTTTAGAAATTGGGTATGAAATTATTTACTTGCTTTTTGCTGGAGTTTGAACGTCACGTGATGCTTCTCTCCAGCCACCGCCGAAGATTTATACAAATTGAATTTTGTAAACCCAATTGATTTACAGTCAAACCCAAGAAAATATGATTGAATTTTCTCCAATAGAAAACCAATGATTTTTTCGCCAAAAAAAATGTCGAGAAATAGGGAAATTCCTCTGAATACCATTAAAAAAGGGAAAGAAATAGAGCTTTATGTACAGATTTACAGAAATCACATCTCTTCCCTGAAATCAATATTTTGAGGTTTTTATTATCTGTTGAATTCCATAACAGTCCGTGTTGGCCGTTCAAGTTGCCATCAGGGATTATTTTTTCAGTCAAAATCTTCGTTTGGGTTGGGATGGAATGGAAGACAGGGGCAGCGAGGAAGACGAGCAGAGGAAAACATGAAGTGCTCTTGGGCAAAATCAGTAGGGCTGCTTTTGATTAGAAGTGTTTCTGTATGGTGGAACTTATTTATCTTATGGTGTATTTTCTTATATGGCAAGCAATGATTGGAGGGCTGCTCTTTTACGTTTATTAGCCCGACCGCCTAGCAACGGCTTTGTTTTGTTTACTAAAAAGAGTATAATATTATTTCTGAAAAATATTTTTTTCTACAAAACAAATTACAAATGTAGTAACTAGAAATACAAATACTAAGGATACCTTTGGTAAATGAAATTGAGATGAAAAATTCTCAAAACTTTTCATAATTTCCTTCCCAAATATCGATCAAACATAAAACACTTTTCAATTACTAATCTTTAACTTTTTTATCTAATCATTATAATTTTTACAAATTTCAAAATAAAACACAAAAATCAATACAACTTTTTCAAACTTCAAAATAAAATACAAAAATAAATATAACTTTTTCAAATTTCAAAACATAAATAATATTAAAAAATTATAGTTAAAAAATTCTTTTACTTTATAATATTTTTATTCAATTTGTTTTCTCTCATTTTCTAAAATTAAATAAAATATCTTAATTCAAATAATTTTACTATTATCTACAAAATTTCGATGTACTCTACATATCCAAACCAATGCTAAGTAACCCACAAACCATGATAATGATGTCATTGATAATTTGATAAGCATTGAGACTTACCTCATCAGAGCTGCCATGTCAAAGTTAGAGGAAGATTTAATGGTGCGAGCCTCCCAACAACTCTTCTTGCCTGCGTTCTTGATGTTGATGAGATGTGATGAGATCGTTTTTCTATCTAAACCAACTCTATATCTTTAAAACAATATTTTGACTATCATACTTGTGATTGTTTCGGTTGAGACATTGAAACGAAATATTTTGATATCGGTATCGTTTCAGAATAGTCTATATATGAATAAATCATATATAAATATATATATATAAATTATAAATAGTCTGATCTGAATTGTGGGTCAAAAAATGAGTTTGTAGTTTGAAGAAAAGAAAAAAAAGAAGAAAAAAAGTAAATGCCGAAATATAGGTCGGTACGGGCTGAAACGACTGAAATGATGATCAGTACAAAACTATACTCTTCTCTGTACTGGCTACGCTATAAAAATAGTATATTTCGACCGTACCGGCCGGTATTTTACAAAATTCAAAACTTTGTTTTGAAATATACTTGAACAACATCTCATTTTTTTCAACGTTACAAACATTGTAGCTGCTTTTTTTTTAATATATCTCATTCATGCAGGGGAATTGGACATGTGTCTCACATGTGTCCTTCCACTAATTAATTGAAATAGAGATTATCCTTATCCATCTTATTAAAACCTACAAAAGATTGAGATTATGATTTTCTACAATTTTCAATCACTAACATTTTATAATTTAAAGAGATATAAATGATATATGTACAAGATCCCACAATTTCTAATATATATGTAGTACTAGAATCCACATGACCTAGTCCACGAACAATATTTAATATTGTTGGAACCACCTCCTATATATGTTTATTTGCCTTAATTTAAATTTTAAATTATAGAAAATACTTGAAATAAAAAATTACAAGAAATCATCATCGAAAGAAGGGAACATCAAATTACATATTAAGATCAAGATTCAAGAGAAAGGGGTACTGAAGAATCAGGAATATCCTTGATGGAAATTACCTTATTTAATTCGTTAATACAAAGGAATTAAAGAAATTTTTGTGAAAAAAATTAAATATATGAACAAATTGGCCAGCCGATCGAAGCTGATCATCGTTCCTTGCAATCATGAATTGTTGTGGTCTGCTTGATGAAAAAAATCCAGTCCCTTATCCTGATGATCTGAATGCATGCATATATAATTAGTGAAATTTCAAAGTCAAGGCCATGCCGCCAGGGCCAAATTTCAAAGTGGTCTTCATGCATGCATATATATATATATATATATATATATGATGTGTGAGGCTCGCATGCAGCTCCCCTAGCTAGTCTTATATATCATGTGGATCTAGACATGAACACATAGCTAGCTGAGACTCAGTACTTGCCAATTGGATCTCAGCTCTTATATATTGATTGTATTGGTAGATCGACGATCTATGGATGCCATGACGGAGCTTGTGTCGATGAAAATGACCGAAATAATTGATGAGTCATTTTCAGTCCAAGAAAAATAAAAAATAAAATCTAAAAAGTTGAAAAACTAGCCCCGGTTTGTATTGAAAACTCTTCTCAACTCATTTCATCTTATCATTACAATTTTTCTAAATTCCATACAAAATATAATAAACAATTCAGATTTTTCAAATCTTAAAATAATAATAATATTAAAAAATAATATTCGAACAATATTTTATTCTAGTATTTACAAATAATCTTAACTCATCTCTGAATCCAAACGGAGTTGCAATTTGGGTCTAGCTCTTAATATTGCAATTACTGTACATTGCACGTTGAATGTAAGACACATGACCTTTATATGCTATATGTCTTTCATCTAACAAGTTCAATTCATAAATTAATTCTTTAAGGGATAGAAGATGGTGGATTGAGTTTCCTACAAATTAAGGAGGAGAAAATGTTTCCATAATCAGAGAGCAAAGGTGGAGTTTGCACGTTAATGATAGAAATTGTGGTTCATTTGTGAAAAAAAAAATGTAGTTTTATCATTCCAATGTTAAATTTGAAAAGATTGATGAGATATGAACATATTTAGATATTGGTGCAAATGGGGTTGCAAAAGAAGAGAATAGTATTGCACATGTTTTACTGTTGCACAATGTTGCCTTCAAGATACAAAAAATTTCAAAAGAAGTCTATTTATCTAACTGTGTTATGCACAAACGAAATTAGATTCAAATACTATTAGATTTTGTTATTCCACCAAAATATTAAAAATTTATTTTCTGCATAATGAACAAATTTTAATGACAAGTATTCAACAAATGAAATATTTTTAGAAGAGAGAATTTCAAAATTGGCTTTTATTCCACAATAAATTTGGAGGCTATAAGGTCTATTTATAGATGAACAAATGATGCAATAAAAAATTGACTTTTTGTTTTACTAATATAAGTTATGAATAGGAACACATATCTTGCACTTGTTGCTAAGACCACGTTTGGATAGTGAAAGTGTTTCATCTCATCTTATCTCATCATTATAATTTTTTTAAATTTTCACAGAAAATATAATAAACAATTCAATTTTTTTCAAATTATAAAATAATAATAATATTAAAAAATAATATTTTATTCAACTTTTAATTTTCATTTAAAATAAACTCATTTCATCTCACTATCCAAATCATACCACGACACAACCAATAAGCCTTAAAAAAATGTACCTTACTGTGTTTCAAGTTTCAAGTCTGTTCCCGCTTGATCAAATCTAGCATTCTACACCGCTGAGCCAATTATATATCTACTTTGACTTGTAATGTAAATCCATTTTATTATAACCATAACCAATACCTTATAAATTACCCACAATTTCTCTATTTCTAAAATAATTTATAACTTCCAAAACAAATCTCAAAATATTAATAATAATAAATATAAAATATATAATTATTTTTAAAATATTTTAACAGTCTCCTACCATTTTCAAAATACATCCTGATTAGAGTATGAAAATTTATACATAAATAAATATGTTTTGTGGACTTGAACATTCACATAATAAAAACACATCAAAGCTAATTGAGGAAACATAACAGACATACTTTGAAGTAGCCATCCTATATGATTAGCTTGATACATCTCACTTATAAACCTTCTTCTCGTTGGGCAGTTCGAAAAAGCCGATACATGGATTGATCTTGTATCTATATCTTGGCTTAATGAGCACTCTAAAGACAACGTCTAATTAGCACAGTAGGCGGCAACATTTCCGGTACTCATATAGGTAAACTAATCGAAAGTGACCGTAACTAAACACTTTAACAAAATTCTATTATAAGTCTGTTAAAAGCTTGTTGCTTAGTCTCCCCTATTCATTATAGTACCAATCACTTCAAATATTGGGATGGTAAATTAGTTTAAAAACTAATTTTAATATCTTAGAGCTTGCAAACCACAAACATGGTGGGTTTGGATGTTGAAGTGAGTTGAGTTGAGATGATAAAATATTATTAGAATATTATTATTTATTATTATTATTATTTTGGGATTTGAAAAAGTTGAATTGTTTATTATATTTTATATTGGGATTTGAAAAAGTTGTAATGATGAGTTGAGATGAGCTCAACTTCCAAACGAAGTATATATACTTTGCTAATTGAACTCAAGTCTTAGTATGTTCAAGAGTTGAATTGAATTTCAATTATTGGTGATTTTATTGTATAGGATTTAACTCACCCCCTTTGATGTCTTCCACATCAATTTCCTTACAAGTTTTTTAGTTAATGAATATGACAATTCCGGCAAGATCTCATAAAATCAATTATAATTATTCAATCTATGAGTAATTTTCTTATATAGCTATGTCTTCATCCAATAAGCCTAGACTTGCCATTATATATATATATGGCTATAGGCTTGTGATAGTGCAGCCTAACTGTCACAATGCAAAGATATTTGTGATATTTTCAGATACCATAAAATGCATTGTACAACTATTCCATTAACTTGCTTCTTTGATCGCATTATATAAATATAGCACTATATAGAGAAATCATATATAGAAGTCACAATTTTTTTTGCATGCATATTCTACATTTATCTACTATATTTTTCACTTATTCATAAATTATTTGGGTTTCTACCATTAACATGTTCTAAACAACAATGCCGTAAATAATATACATTAAGCATGCAAGCAAAACTATTAACTTAATTATTAATATAGAGTTTAAACATACCTTCATTCAAATATACCTTCCCCATAATAGTACACCTTGTGGTCAGCACAAATTTATTTGATTCAAAAATCAATTTAAATCCAAATTTATTCATAAGACCACCAGATATAAGATTTTTTTTCTAACTTTTGGTACATGATACACATCCTTAAAAGTAAGAACTTTTTCGAAGGTAAACTCCATATTTATGTCCTTTTGCCTCTAGAATTCCCAATGTAAAGAACATGACCATCTTCCATTGGCCCGTACCTCTTGAACAGGCTGCTGTCTTTATAGACATGCCTTGTTGCTCTTGCATCAATCCAGTAGGAATTATCTACTTTGAAAATGTTGATCCTAGAGACCATGGTCTCAAAATTCTCTCTAGAACCATAGTTTTGTTGTTTCTTTTTAGAAAAACGACAGTCTATTTTGTAATTGCCTCGTTTTCACAATGGAAGCAGCTTACTCACAGATTCTTCTTATCTTTGTTGTGAAAATGATCTTGTCTACTTCTAAAATTATTGTATCTCTTTTGGTTTCCATACTAGGACTCATTAGGTTGTCTGAGTTTGTGGGTCTTACCTTCCTTTATCACGTGTATATTGGAGGTCAAAGAGTCACAGTCATCATTAGTGTCTCTAACCTAATTTCTTCTTCTATACGAAAATCTAGCCTAACTCTTCTAAATATAATTCCTCCTTAATCTGTTTCAAATTTCTTTTCTAGTCTTTCTTTGATAGAGGAAGTTTAAAGATAATGGATGAAACTGATATAGAATCATCAATCTTCATATTATGTTGAGTAAATTGATCACGAATATACATAATTTTATCGAATTGTTCAATAACAAGCTTAGACTATATCATTTTATAACTGAAAAATTTGGTAGCCAAAATCTTTTTACTTGCAACATTTTCTAAAAGATACTTAGCTTCAAATGTGTCTCACATATCCTTGGTGGTTGTTTTATTGTGGTATGCATCTAGCAGTGTATCAGACATCGCATTGCAAATATTTATTTGTAGATGTAGTTATATTTTTTCCATTTTATTCTTGTATGACTCTGAGCAATTGTCTCATCTTCATTTGCAGAAGGTTTAGGAGTGGTTAGAATATACACTACTTTTAGATTGGCTAAAAGGAAGTGCATTTTCTTTTGCCAGTGTAAAAAATTAGCTCTATCAAAGCATTGGGGTTTTACAAAATCCACAACAAACTCTCTCAAACTATGCGCCATTAGTAATCAATTTTTGTCTTAAGAATGTTGGTGCAAATGGGGCTACTAAAGAAGAGAATAGTGCGAGAAAAGAGTTTGCTTCAATGCGCATTACATTGCCACTTTCTTTAAGATAATATTCATCATCACCGGCAACGGTATGCACACGAATTACTAGCAAATTTACCTCCAAGATCATACAATAAAACCTAAATTAAGGGGATGTTGGAAATAGTTTTGGTCTCATCCAATCTCATCTCATCTCATTTCATTCCCAAACATCACTTAAATACAAATACTTTCAAATTAATCATTATAACTTTTTCAAACTAATCATTATAACTTTTTCAAACTATCAAACAAAAAATAAAAAATAATTCAAACTTTTTCAAATCCCAAAATAAGAATAATATTAAAAACCTATATTCTAACAATATTTTAGTTTTATAATATTTTTTATTCAACATTTTCTCTCTCATTTCCGTGTCAGATTTGAGGGGTAAGATGAGAATTTTGTGTTTTGTTTGAAAGTTTAAAATATTATGTTTTAATATTATTATTGTTTTCAGATTTGAAAAAGTTGAATTGAGATTTGAAAGATGAATTGTTTATTATATTTTGTATGAGAATTTGAAAAATGTGTAATGATGAGATGAGATGAGATAAAAATTTTGTGTTTTGTATTGTGCTCCAAACCCACTATCTATTCACAAACTATCTTACTACTATTGACAAAATTTTTATCTCATCTTATTCTCCAAGCATCCCCTTAAGTCTGTTTGTCTAACTGCGTTATGCATAAACACAATTAGACCTGAATACCCTCAGATTTTGCTATTCTACCAAAAGATTTGAAAGATGTTCTATGTAGAATGAACAGATCTTAATTACAAGTTTTGAATAAATGAAATACATTTGGGAGAGAGAGAATTATTTCAAAATTGGCTTCTATTCCATAATAAATTTGCAGGTCATGGGGTCTATTTATAGATGATCATGAAAGGATGTCAATGAAAAGATATGACTTTTTGTTTGACTAAAAGAAGTTCTGAATAGGTATATATCCTACACTTGCTGCCAAATGACACAGCCCGCCTTGGACATGGTCCAATGATCAGTACCACCGCCTCTAGCAAATAGCAGTTGGCACCGGTTACACAATAAGTAAAATAGATGTATTTCTTTCTTATTTGCATACTGTTCATATCAATAGCCTGCACTTCTTTATATTAATGTATCTGTTAACATCGTATTTCGTATGCCTTTGGGCCGGGTTCCAACAACTCGGGTCTTGAGTCTTTTACATGCACACTTAAGAAAACACAGATAATGGGGAGCCTTGATGGAGGCCGGAGAGTCTCCGATGCTAAAGTTAGTATATCTCCTTAGTAAATCATGCGTGAGCTTAGAGGAATTAGAGAAAAATTTTCGTACATGATAATTGACTTTTATACTAGGTTTCTGGTGGGGACAGCTCATCGCTGACTTTGAGGAGCCTATGTCCTCTCCACTGTTAATTTAGTCAGAATCCTTTAATGCGATGTGGCTTATGGGGCGTCATCATTCATGTAGGGTGGAGTCCGATGAGTGGCGCCATTAATACAACATGACTACCTTACTCACTTTACCCTGCAGACATTCCCTGTTATGCCTCTTCATGCCTACTATTAGGAGATCGAGCGTTCTCTATATTTTCCGCCCACCTGCCTGTGCAGGTTCCCGAGGGTAGGATGTTATCGGGGTGGTGTCAGGGTGGTGAGTCCCATCTGCCCCTACCGTCCACTTTCCTTATGCGTAGGTTGCTTCGTGAGTGGATTTCGCTCGTGTGCCGAGTACTCTACAGAAGCTCACTGACTCCTTTTAGAGGAGAGTTGTTGGATTTGGCAAGACTCTCTGACTATACTTCCCTAGTGGTCCATCATGAGCTTGCTTTAAGGGTCGATAGGAGAGAAAACCCCCTTATAGTACCTATTTCTAATAAATTGCATGCATATATATATGTCCGGCCATGACAAACACATATATCTTGATCCCCGACATGCCCATGCACTATATACCCAATAAAGCACGTTGAAACATGCATCCACCCACACACCCAAGATATTTTGGCTGAATGTGCTAGCTAGCCATGGTGGGTCTGTCTCTTGGCCTGATTAATTTCATCCTAACAACCAACTTAATTGTATGAATGCTGAATGCCAGTAGGCAGGCGCGCACATGCTGATCTTGTAACGACTATACCTATATATCATCCAAAAAAACAGTGAGATTAATAGATTTCATGGGCCCAAAACCACTAATCAAAGAGGGAATTAAGAGATTTTAAAGGGCCAAATGAATAGAATCTGATATTATTGATCCTAATTAATCAACTTTTTTGTTTTTCTCTTATCCAATATTGTTATAAGGACTTGTTTTGTTATCACCTGCTGCCACAAGATCGAATCTATAGATGGTCTAATCATGCAGGCTTTTTTTGGGGTACAAGATCGATCATTTTCCTGCAGCCAGCTGGGGACCGTTTGGTGCTATGATATGGGGTTCATAATACATATCCATGTGCAACATGTGTTCAACCAAGATTGATTATATTTAATTTGTGATCATGATCATGCATGGGTATTACTTCATTTTCCCAGACATTTACAAAAAAAAAAAAAAAGGCTAAATTTAGCTTGTAGATCATTGCAAAGGAAATTTATATATATAATTTTGCGAGCTACATATATATATATATATATATATTTATGCATGGTGTCATGAAGAAATTTCATATATAGAATTGAAAGATCAGATGATCATCAAGATCAATATACGTATTATTATTGGTGTAAGAAATAATATTGAAGTAATTAATATCTGATAATTTAGTAAAATTTTAATTATATGCCAAATATTTATTTATTTATAAGCTAATTATTAGGACACGCGTCCCCAAAAGTCAATGTACCAATTAATAGATATGAAGACAGGTCAATTACTGTGATTATAAATGACATCGATCCATATATATTTTCTCTAGCTAAAGTATGTCATTATATCTACCTAATTGTCAGATACTTATAAATTATTTTATTAATTCGATCGAATGGTACGTACTGATCCTAACCAAATTTTTACAGCTCCAGTTCATATATATTATATATATATATATATATATATATGGTGCATCGATCATCATGTACGTACTTAAATCTCCTAGCTATCTAGCTAACTCCCTTTAATTTTTATATATCTTGCATGCATGCATGTTAATGTCCTTAAAAGAGCAGTAAAATGATTTGATGGCTACAGAAACTTTCAACTTATAAACTGGTTGGGAGAGTATAAAAGTAGATGATCAGATAAGCACGAGATCATCGAGGAATCATGCATGCACATCATCAATGAATATTATTTGAAGTTTTGCATTGTATTGGTGGACGATTAATTAGAGATCAAGATAAGATCATCAATATAATAATGCTAGCTATAACCTCTACATATATATATATATATATATAGTATATATATATGTCATATCGCAACATTAATATTCGTGATATGCATGGCTATAAAGATTATGAGGAGTAGTACTTTTGGTCCAAAAGGAATTTTTTAATATATATATAGCAGCTAGACATGATGATGATCGATATTGATGACGATGATGATGTGATTTGGCATACCTTTTTAATTCCTTCGTCTAACTTCTGGAAATCAGCGTAACTTATTATAACCATGTAGCTGATCTGTAAGCAACTCATGTGTTACTCATGTGTACGTACGTACTACTTTTTTCTGACCCTCTTTAATTAATCTACATGCCGTATCCATCGTTAATTAGCTAGAAGCCCTAGCTGATCTGTTCAACATAACGACTTTTAATTTCTTCTTAATTTAATGGTGCATTTTCAGTGCTTTATATATATATATATATATATATATATATATATATGAACATGATGAACAATAACTCTAATTTGACTCGTCCTCGATGGCTCTAATATTAAAGGTTATAACATGTTATAAGGAGGGAAAAAAAAGGAGCAAAATTGAGAAGAAAATTATTAGTACGTACTGCTTCATCATATATCGACTACAAGAAAAACAGGCTTTTGTGATCAATTTATTGCAACCAAAAGACTAATAGCAACCAATTATAGTTGTAAATAGTTATTTCGCTGGAATTAACTGATCGCAAATAAGCAGTTTTCTTATAGCTAGCTATCATGACTACCCAAAAAAAAAAAGTATTTGTGAAAGATTATTTGCGACAGGAATAACAATTTACGATAAAAATAAACTCATTTTAATAGGAAATAATCATTTTTACATAAAATATCTGACCACAAATAACTAATTTTCTTATAATGTATATTAATCTTTACTATTTTTGACCCACACATGCATGAGCATTCCTACTGGTGAGCTTGATCTTCAATATTGGGATTCATTATTTTGCATTGCTTGTATATCAAGAATTAATGCCACCCCCCCCCTCTTTTTTCTGTCACAAATTTACCCTTCACTTCATTCATCCATTGATGATCCAAATAATGTTAGGAGCTATATATCATGATGGCTATAAAGTAATTGACAATTAGTAGTTCCCAAGTACCCTATATATACCAATATTGCAATTAAGTTATATTAATTATATATAATCAAGTCATGAAATAATTAAGGAAAATTAAGCAAAAAAGGGATGTGATCATGATCTGAGAATACATTAATTTAAGGAGGGTTAAGCCATCTTTAGTTACCGAAGAAAGAGTAGTACGTAGTACTACGAAATGCATGGATTCCTTTGTTAAAAGGAAGCTCCATTTTCATGTCCAAGTAGATCAAAGACTTGATGATCAAAGCTGGAGACATGACTAGTAATATTAAAGAGAAATGATACTTGCAGTTGTGAGCGTGCAGTCGCCGTACAGTCGTTTTGAAAAAAGTGAATAAATATGGGACCCACATGAAAATAAATTAATTTTTTAATATTAGACCTCACTATTTTTCAAAACGACTACACGGCAACGACTGCATGTAGCATTACTCAATATTAAAAGCTTGGACCATGAGAACTACTCCAATTCCACCATCTTTCTTCTTCCTTTCCTCTTACTTACTGAGACCCAATCATTCAATGTGCCCATCAAAAGATTGGCCCCACCAAAATGAACCGTCTAGATTAATGAGCTGGTGGGCCATGTCAGAGTGGGGTCATTAACACCCACCACCGATATCTATGGTGCCAGCAACTGCACCATAAGGGCAAAAAAAGAAAAGAAAAAAGGGGGGTTGGGGGGGAATGATCCACCTGTTTGTCAGTGACATTGTACAATGGTTTGGGCAATGACCAGCATCTGGGTCCCACCACCTGAGCCAACACCTGGAACTGATAAGGTCTGGACCCCACCGTCCTATTACCCCCCCATCTCTCTGAAAAAAACTTAATGATTGATGCAGTAAACCTTGGTATTCATGGCAGAGATTGAATCGGATTGCTCAAATTGCAGTGTAAATTTGAATACTACATCGCAGTAACATCCTTTCCCTCCCTTTCACTACGCGAACCCTTGCCTATTGAGAGAGACGTAGATAACGTAGATGGGGGGAGAGAGAGAGAGCGAGAGAGAGCCCAATTTCTAGTTAGGTAGGAGACTAACTATAGCATGCAAAGAAGTCATTTTCTCCAACATAGAAAGCATAAATTACAAAGTAACAGCTTTGGGATAAAAGCTAAAAACAGATTGCACAAACAATGATGATAAGATAATATTGTGTAGTGAAAAACCCAAATGCGACTTTCAGCAAAAAACCAGCCAATACCGATGTTAAATATATAGGGTCTTTCCCAAACCCTAAAAAACCTCATATTAATCACACAAAAAAAAAATATTTGGGAAATTATGAAAATGAAACTCAAATTCTTTTTAACTGCAATCAATCCTCGTGTGTTACAAATCATCAAACTGCTAAAACATGTTGGGGGGGGGGGGGGGGGGATCGAAGATGATCATGCATCTCGATCTATGAATGGTGACTGGTTGTATCGTGCCGATCATCGCCGGCGCCACCGTGATGCGAGTGAGAACCGCTCGCCTGAGACTCCGAAACACTTGTACCGGCCATCGGTCGGTAAGGATTAAACCCTGCAAGCATATTCAAGTGCCCTTCACTCATACTGCTGTTCCCACCACTACCACCACCAGTACTAATTCCTGATGACCCCAATTGCTGGCCCGGCATTAGGGCCACAGGGGGAGGAAAATTCATGAAATGTAAACCACTAGACATGGTGCCCCTATACAAAGCAGCAGCACTATTATTAACTGAAGGAAACGTCCATATCGGGTCACCACTCATGACTTGGTTATTAGAGTTAGCAACCATCCAAAAGTTAGCCGGAACCTGGCCGTGGCTCGCCGGAATGGCCCCCGTGCTCGACTGCAACAAGTAGCTCCCCATTTGGTGCTGAGACATTAGGTCCTGTTGCTCCGGCCTCCTCTTTCTCCCTCCTATACTCTCCTCCGTCGTCTCCGACAAGTCCAACGATGATGTCGCGTCCCGCAGTTCTTGCTTCGCTTGCAGCATGGAGTTCATGCTGCTCGAAGACTGAAAATTGAGAAGCGTGGACGTGCCGCTTTCGGATGATAACCCAATTCCCGGAAACAAACTTCTCCTTTGTTGCTGCATCGAGAAGTTTGGATTGAAGTAGGAGGATCTTAGTTGGGAGGGGACGGACATGCTAGAGCCGGAGCTCCTGAGAGATATATTAAGGGACGTGAAGTTAGCGGGGATGGTGCCGGTGCCAGTGGCAGCGATCACGGCGGGCTCAGCCTGTTGGAGCAACCACTCGATGGTCTCACCGTCAGACTTGTGTCCCAGCTCGCGTGTAAGCTGAAAAACCCTAGCTGCGCACAGTGCAGGCATACGGATACGGCGGCCGCGGCCATCGACCTTGGTGTGTCGGTCTTTGGTCGAAGCTCTCTTGGGAGGAGGCTTCTTGGAGGGTTCTGCAGAAGCAGTACTGGGTTGGACGGCGTTGGGTTCTGCGACGGGGGAGATGGCGAGGGAAGGATAGCCGGCGGTAGAGGTAGAACAGGGTTCTTCTTCCTTCTTTTCAAGCAATTGAAACGGGAAATTTGGGCGGTGGAGCTGATGATCATCACCTCCTTCCATGATCGCATGGAAATAGGTACAGTCTAATGCTAGCTTTTTTATGAGAGACTGTGAGTGACCCCCTTAGTTTAATCTTTTGGTGGGTCTCTCTCCCCGCTCTCTATAAAAATTTAAGACTGTTTTTTTTTTTTTTTCTCTTTTTGTTGGCTGGAATTTCTTTGAGAGATTGATGTGTTGTTGGGAGTATAGCTCTCTAGAGGTAGAGAGATCAGGGGGATAAGGAAGGAGGATGCAAGCTGCTTTAAGCAACAAAAGATAATGAGTGGGAATTATATGCTATGGGCAAGCTTTTTGAAAAATAATTAAATCTTTTTTTTTTTTTAAAAGAAAATTGCATGCTAGCTTTGTTGTTTGTGTGTGGAGCTTTTCATTAATTTATATTTCTTTATTGACGTAATTGATCATATTTTATATTAATTTTTGGTAGGAAAAAGAAATTAATAATTATAAGAAAGAAAGATATTTTTTCCATTCCATTATTTTTGTGTGAATCAAGGCCGGGAAGGGTTCCTTTTTATTCTGTGGTTGAACGGCCCCTTTGGTTCAGACTCCACGTGAGGTGCTCTTTTTATCATTCAATCCATAAAGACAATGGTGGCCGAGGTGGGACCGATCCCAAGTCAAAAAATTGAGAGACTTGGAAAGGAAAGACTATCAGGTGGGTCCCATCCCATTCAAGTAATGATTTCGTTTTTGCCTTTGCCCTTTGCCTTTTGTGCTGCACGACCTTTGTTACTTTGGGATTCCTGATCTGGTACTTGTTCTTTTACCTTAATTTGGTCTCTACCTCTACCAATATTAATCATGTTTAGGTTCGATTGATTATGGTTTTTGTTGTCTGCATGTTGGTAATATTAATTGAATTTGGTAATTTTGTGTTATATATGCAGCTCATGCATGCATGAGTACTGCCTTTCGATCGACCATCAAGCTGCTAGTTTTCTCTGCATGCATGCCAATTATCCTTGATGATCAGTTCTGGATCAGTTTGTTAAACATACGTTTCATCGATCGAAAGAGAACGAAAAGGTCAAAAGATCGAAATGATGAAGAGTTATTAAATTACCTTGAGAGATCAGATCAAAATCTCATGATCATACGAAGTTAAGAAAATTAATCGATCAATATGATCAAGAGAAAAGAGTACTCAGTAATAATTAGTAGTTTAGTAGCTAGGGCAACCTAAATTGTAGCTCTAGATCGATAGCTAGCTTTTCCAACTATAAATTTGAGAAATTAATTAACATGCATGCATGGATGGATCGATGTATAGATCAGATCGAGGATGCAGGATGGCGACAAGCTAGCTCTAGCTGCATCATGCAGCAGCAGCTAGCAATCCTAATTCACGTACCGTACAGTACATTAATTTTCTAAACAACTGTTCAACGAAAATAACACACGCGTACAAGAAAACGATCAATAAACATGCATGCAGCATGCACGCTAGCTCAAAATTAAACTATAGTTAGTTAATTAATTAGCTTTCAAATGAACCTTATGCATGCCTTTTCTAATTTTCTTTTCTTTTCATATCGAATTATAGTTTTAATTATATAATTAAAATGAATTCTATGTGATTAATTACCTGAAGTTGAAACATGTATTCATGTATATTAATCAAAATTAATAATTAAGAGATCGATCGGGTCCAAATATTAATGCATGTGATCATTAGTACTCCTCCAAATATATATTAAAAAAATAATATTTATATATATTATATTATATAAACATATATATATATATATAATATTATATTAAATATTATATTTTCCACAGCAGTACTTTATAATTAATTAATTAATTATATAGCTAGGCTAGGTTGCCCGGGCCGGCCATCAGGACCACCAATTAATTAATATTAGTAAAACATGAGAAAATTAAGACTTGAAAGTGGATCATAAAATTATAATTAGATACGCTCTTACATTAATCATGAGCTGATCTTACGATATATAGTAATTATATTATATAAGTAGGCCGGATTGGTTATATAATATTATTAATCATGTTGGGTTTTATGGGCATGGGTATATATATACGTACCTCTCATTTAATTAAGGTTTACTTTGCGTAACTGTGACATTAACTTTCTCTTCATAATTTATATATTTACACGTACTCATTATGATTTCAGCGAAAGAATTATTAATGTTCAACTCAGATTATATGATCTTCCGTTAATTAGTTAATTAATTAGGGTTTAGAGTAAAAGGAAAATAAATATATGATTTGGACGCTAATTAATAATTATTGAGCATGACTTAATGAAATTTTATAAATTTACTTGAATGACCATAAATATATATATATTCTAGATCGAATATCTCACTTTTTATATATATCTATCTCTCGTTCTATAAAATACAAATGTTAAGACCCACTTCATATATTTATACAGGAAGTATTAAATCATGTTAGAAGTTTCACTTCATATGCCATGCATTCCCTTAATTCCCATTTAAGATCTTCAAGTTTAGGCTAAGTTCTGACTTATCCGAACATGAAGTAGATCTTGATTTTCACAAAACCACTTATCATTATGACCGCTCTAAAAATAGATCTGCGGGGTGCGATATCGGATACCATGCGCGCATAAACAGTTTAATGGCCCTGCAGAGTCAAAGACGTTCATCATGTATCCGAGTTGTAATATGTATGTTAATACATTTTATTTGCTGTTTTAATTACTAATGTGTTTTATTATGTGTTTAAGTGAGTTATGTGCAATTGGCGATCTGATCTACTTGAAGCTTATAAGGCAGAGTTAAAAAGGAGCACGTGAGATGCTCGTGGCTTTTAATCTGAACGGATGTGTACTGAACCGTTGGATCTCTACACATGGTTGCATCTATTGCAATATATATATATCATTACGTTGTAACCCTAACTGATGATTTCATTTTCTGTAAATACGGCATTTTGAGAGAGAGAGCAGAGAAGGGAGGCGATTCTAGGGTTTGCTCTTAGAGAGAAAAAATAAGTGCGATTTCTTGTGAGTTCTGGGAGGGCTTTGTAACTCTGGTGTACTGAGACTTCTCTGTGAAGTATTGTTCATAAATAAAATATCTATGTGGCTTCTCTGAGGCCATTCCTATCGTGGATGTAGACCATTAGGGTCGAACAACGTATATCGGTGTGTTCTTTCCTTATATCCTTTTATTTCCTTTTGCAGTTTATATTTATGTTATTTTCTATTTCTTTCTTGATAGATGTTCTAATGGTTCTTGATAGATTTTGTGCTTCATATTGATCTATACGGTTTGATATATGTAATCTAGTCATATCTTGTAATACTGATTATTTCTCTGGTTGTGGTTGGTAACAAACTGCGATTCTTGTGATTATTGTGTTTTCTGTTTGGGTGAAAAACTGAAGATTTTTTTAATAAAGAAACATAAAGTTTTATCACAAGAAATTACAGAAATTTTTCTTAATAAAATAGAACTTTTTTTTTATAACAATTGGTATCAGAGCCTATGTTCATGGGGACCATGAGGTTTGATATAGAGAAGTTCACTCGGGATAATGATTTTGGCTTATGGAGAATCAAAATGAGAGCACTGCTAGTCCAACATGGACTGCAGGATGCTCTCCTTGGTGAGAAATAGAAGGGATCTTCCTCGAAAAATGAAGAAAAGGGGGTTGTCCACAAGGACACCCTCCAGAAGGCCCATAGTGTTCTAATACTCTCTCTTGGGGATAAAGTCCTAAGAGAGGTGGCTAGTGAGAGCACTGCTGCGGGTATATGGCTAAAATTATAAAACTTGTATATGACTAAGTCCCTAGCAAACAGACTACACAAGAAAACCAAATTGTATACCTTTAAGATGACCCCTGGAACTCCAATAGGGCAGCACCTTGATGAGTTCAATAAAATTATTCTAGACCTAGCTAATATAGACATTAAGGTGGAGGATGAGGATCATGCCATCCTCTTGATGAGTTCTTTGGAGTCATCATACCTAAGCCTAAAAGAAACCATGATGTATGGTAGAGATTCCTTGACACTTGATGAAGTACAATCTGTACTTCATACTAGGGAACTACAAAACAGAGGAGATACCAAACAAAATCATGGGGAAGGTTTATCTGTTAGGGGTAGAACAGAAAAGAGAGAAAAGATGGGCAAAAATGAAAACAAGAAATTTAGGTCTAAGTCAAAAGGAAAACAGTTTAAATGTTTTCACTGTCATAAGGAAGGTCGCTTTAAGAAAGATTGCTCTGATAGGAAGACAAACCTATGGAATAAAACTAAAGAGGTAGGGGATGCTTCTGTAGTTTGAGAGGGGTATGAAAGTGCTGAGGTACTTACAGTGAGTGAGGTTGATTCAAAAACAGAGTGGATAATGGACTCTGGTTGCTCTTTTCATGTGTGTCCAGTTAGAGATTGGTTTGAAACATTCTCTGAGATAGATGGGGGACATGTAATTCTAGGAAACAATAAGTCCTGTAAAGTCATGGGAATAGGGTCAGTTAGACTTAAAATGCATGATGTGATTAAAAAAGTTTTGAGGAAGGTCAGGTTAATACCTGAATTAAAGAGAAATTTAATTTCTCTTGGCATGCTTGATTTACACCTTCAAATCTAAGGCAGTGGTTCTTAGAGTTACTAAAGGTTCTTTAGTTATTATGAAAGGAGTTATTAAAAATGGGTTGTATACACTACTTGGAAAAACAGTAGTTGGGGAAGCATCCCCAACTCAGAACATAGTTGAGAATAAAGTTGTGTTATGGCATAGGAGGCTTGGGCATGTAAGTCAAGGGGGTCTTTTAGAACTACAAAAACAAGGGCTGCTGAGTGAACAAAACCTAGGGAACTTACCTTTCTGTGAAGATTGTATCTATGGAAAGGCAAAGAAGATTAGTTTAAGTCAGCAACCCACAACACTAAACAAACCCTAGATTATGTCCATTCTGACCTATGGAGACCTGCAAGAGTGAATTCACATAGTGGAGGGAGTTACTTGCTCTCCTTAGTAGATGATTACTCTAGGAAGGTCTGGATTTACATCCTTAAAAACAAGAGTGACACATTTAAAAAATTCAAGGAGTGGAAGACTCTAGTGGAAAACCAAGTAGGTAGGAAACTCAAGACCCTAAGGACTGACAATGGTCTTGAGTTTCTGTCCAATGAGTTTAACATGTACTGTCAAAAAGAATGAATTCTTAGGCATAAGACAGTGAGGGAAACCCCTCAACAGAATGTCTTAGCTAAAAGAATGAACAGGACTATCTTAAAAAGGGTAAGGTGTATGTTGTCAAATTCAGGGCTGCCCAAAACCTTCTGGGCAGAAGCTACCACTACTGCTGTTCACCTTATAAATAAATGTCATTCATCTACTATAGGGTTTAAAACTGCACATGAGTTATGGTTTGGGAAACCTCCCAGCTATGACTACCTAAGAGTTTTTGGGTGTGTTGCCTATGCACACTAAAAAACAGACAAGTTGGAACCTAGGGCACTCAAGTGCATTTTTATAGGGAATCCTGAAGGTGTAAAGGGCTACAAACTTTGGGTAGATGGACCTGAAAGGTATAAGTGCTTTGTGAGTAGAGATGTGACCTTTAATGAGTCACAAATGGCTCGAGTACAGGAGGAAAAGGTAGAACAAGAAATTGACAAGTCCCCAAGGGGATCTCAGATTGAGGTGGAGCAAGTTAATGCCCAATCTGAACCTGAAATTGGGGAAAATAGTAACTCTGATGGAGGAGACTCAGGGGACACTGATCATGGTGGAGATAACTCTTACAACCTAGTTAGAGATAGGCAAAAGAGAGTTATCAAACCACCTATAAGGTATGGACAAGTTGAACTCACAATGTTTGCTTTAACAGTAGCTAATGAGGTGATTTATCAGGAACCAAAAAGTTATAAAGAGGCAGTAACTAGCAATGATTCCTCTAAATGGATCCTTGCCATGGATGAGGAAATGAAATCTCTTGATAAAAATAAGACCTGGGTTTTAGTGCCTAAACCTAAATGGGTTAAACTTGTTGGATTCAAGTGGATCTATAAAAAAAATGAAAGCATACCAGGGGTAGAAGGGACCAGGTATAAGGCTAGGCTTGTAGCAAAAGGGTTTATACAGAGAGAATGAATTGATTTTAATGAGATCTTCTCCCCTGTGGTTAAACATAGCTTAATTAGGCTACTACTAGCTTATACAGCCTTTGAGAACTTGCATCTAGAACAATTAGATGTGAAAACTGCTTTTCTGCATGGAGAACTTGAAGAAGAAATCTATATGCAGCCTCCTGAAGGTTTTACTAATAAAATTAATACTAATCAAGTGTGTCTTCTTAAAAAATCTTTGTATGGTCTTAAACAATCACCTAGGCAGTGGTATAAAAGATTTGACACACATATGATTAGTAACAATTTTAAAAGAAGTTGCTATGACAGTTGTGTTTATTACAAGAAAGAAAAAGGAACTTTTGTTTATCTTTTATTGTATGTTGATGACATGTTGGTAGCTTGTAAAGACACTGAATTAATTGAACAAGTTAAATGCATGCTAAAATCAGAATTTGAAATGAAGGAACTGGGCCCTGCTAAGAAAATTTTAGGAATGGAAATTGAAAGGGACAGAAGTGCAGGAATGCTATACTTGTCTCAAAGAAACTACATTTCTAAATTTCTCAACATATTTGGTATGGAACATGTAAAACCTGTAAATACACCCTTAGGACAGCATTTCAAACTGTCAATAGATCAGGCCCCTAAAACAAACTCAGATATTAGTTTTATGCAAAAAATTCCTTATGCTAGCATGGTAGGAAGTATAATGTATGCAATGGTTTGTTCTAGCCCTGATCTGACTTATGCAGTGAGTGTAGTTAGCAGATTTATGGGGAACCCAGGGAAACCCCATTGGCAGGCTATTAAATGGGTATTAAGGTATCTTGCAGGCAATACAAACTTAGGTCTCAGTTTTGGAAACAAAGTAGAAAAGGGTTGTGAACTAACTGGTTTTGTAGACTCTGACTTTGCAAGGAGTGTAGACACTAGGAAGTCATTAACTGGCTATGTGTTTACTGCTTTTGGGGGAGCTATTAGTTAGAAATCACACTTACAATCTGTAGTGACTTTGTCTACTACAGAAGCTGAATATATAGCACTGACATAAGCCATTAAAGAGGCCATATGGTTAAAAGGTATTGCAAGTGAGTTAAATATTTACAATGGTAACATCACAGTACACTGTGATAACCAAAGCACACTGCATTTAGTTAGAAACCAAATCTTTCATGAAAGGTCCAAACATATTGATATAAGGTTTCATTTTGTTAGGGATGTTATAGAGTCTAAAGTAGTAGGTGTTGAAAAGGTCTCAACTGAGGATAACCCCTCAGATATGATGACCAAGTCTGTCCCTTGGTCTAAGTTTAGACACTGTCTGAACTTAATTGGTGTGAAGTCTAGAGTCAGTTTCCATTAGGGGAACAATGTAGAAATGTGCCAATGATGAGGGTTATTTGAACTTTTGGCAAATAAATGTTTGCCAAGGTGGAGATTTGTAATATGTATGTCAATACATTTTATTTGCTATTTTAATTACTAATGTGTTTTATTATGTGTTTAAGTGAGTGATGTGCAATTGGCGATCTGATATACTTGAAGTTTATAAGGCAGAGTTAAAAAGGAGCACGTGAGATGCTCGTGGCTTTTAATCTGAAGGGATGTGTACTGAACCGTTGGATCTCTACACGTGGTGGCATCTGTTGCATATATATATATATATATATATATATATATATATATATCTCATTACGTTGTAACCCTAGCTGATGATTTCATTTTCTGTAAATACGGCATTTTGAGAGAGAGAGCAGAGAAGGGAGGTGATTTTAGGGTTTTCTAGAGTTTGCTCTTAGAGAGAAAAAATCAGTGCGATTTCTTGTGAGTTCTGTGAGGGCTTTGTAACTATGGTGTACTGAGGCTTCTCTATGAAGTATTGTTCATAAATAAAAGATTTATGTGGCTTTTCTGAGGCCATTCCTGCCGTGGATGTAGACCATTAGGGTCGAATCACGTATATCGGTGTGTTCTTTCCTTATATCATTTTATTTCCTTTTGCAGTTTATATTTCTGTTATTTTCTATTTCTTTTTTTATATATGTTCTAATGGTTCTTGATAGATTTTGTGCTTCATATTGATCTATATGGTTTGATATATGTAATCTGGTCATATCTTGTAATACTGATTATTTCTCTGGTTGTGGTTGGTAACAAACTGTGATTCTTGTGATTATTGTGTTTTCTGTTTGAGTGAAAAACTGAAGGTTTTTTTAATAAAGAAACAGAAAGTTTTATCACAAGAAATTACTGAAATTTTTCTTAATAAAACAGAACTTTTTTATAATTCGAGTCATGAGAGTTTCTTCGCGAGGGATGGATATATTAATGTTAGGGTGTATCCACAATATCTCTCATTGTAACCTCTCTAAAATTAGACCTTTGTCGACGTGCGATAGCCAATACTATTAAAGATTGGAGATTCCAAGCATCATGTTCTCTAAAGACTTAACGTGGGGGAGAATTTTTTTTTTTCTCCAAGTGAAGTGCGTAGAAACAATCAGCTTAAGTAACTTATAATATATATAGCTGCCGGCTACCATAATATATATGATGTCATGCGAAAAATATAATATGGCAAATCCAAACCGATCGATCGATCGATCGATCGTGTGTATATATGATATATTTTACAACTATATATATATATATATATATATATATATAAGATCTCTTGGAAGTTGGAACAACGAAAAGAAGAATAAGCAAGCACACCACTGCAATAATTAAAGCTTTAGTTCACTTATATAATTTACATTAATTTAACTTAGTCAAACCGAACAAATTAATTTGGTTCATTACTTTATTATTGAAATATTATATAAATTTAAAATACTTTTTTTTTATATACATGGAGAGAGGGGGATTTGATCCTTGGTTTTCTTAGTGATTCAGGGCGAAGTATAGCATCCCTACGTTGGCGGTTCTGGAGGTTCCAGGGAGGTCGAGTGCCTGCCTTGGACTCTAACGGAATGGCGACCCACGTGACACTCTACCCCCCTCATGTTTGCGAATGGGCTTTGCCTCCCATTCTGCCGCCCCATCCGCGACGTTCTCAACTTTCTAGGGTTGACCCTTGCGCAGCTCCATCCAAACGCTTGGCGATTCCTGGTGGCCAGTTGCATCATCTACTAGAGAGTACTCAGCTCCGGTCCTGAGGAGTACCCAAACCTGACAGCTCGGGAGTTCCTGTCGGTGTATCGCGTGCTTCGCCTTGAAGGAAGCTTGTGCAATTTCCAGGCTCGCACGGCCGAGAGACGCATCGTCAACCTTGAGTCGCGCCACTCACACATCAAGTACTTGTCCTAGAAGTTCTTATTTGTCACCGTCTCAAGATGTGAGTACCCCAAGAGGGAAGAGGTCCACCAGGAGTAGGCCATCTGGTCATACATCCCTCTCTCCAAGAGCCTGCCCGTCAATCTGTCTAGGAAGGAGGAGACCAGGCTAGCGACAGTGCTATCCTGGGTATTGGCCCACCCTCATGACGCGACACTGACGTGGTGCTTTACGACGTCAACATCATAATTTACCTGACCGTCCTGACCGCTTGTACATGCTTGGTCGAGACTTCTTAAGTGACCCCTCATCGCCTAAGCATCACTCTAATCCTCCCTAGGCTAGCAGCAGGGGGAAGCGTCCAAAGGTGGGTCACGACAAAGCTAGTGGGGTTCCCCGGAGCTAGGCCGGGGGGTCTTGGAGCAGAGAGGGCGCTTCCTGGAGTGAAGCCAGAGGGACCAGACTCACTTCTCCCTGCAGGGGTCAAGGAGCGAGGGTAGGTGGTCCCAGCGTGTGCGGCCCTAGCACCCAGAGATCCTAGTTCCCCCTACCTGGGGAACTACTTCTTTTCTCCCCAGGGGGGGATGATCGACGGTCGCCTCGTCATCCATCCCACCAAAATTTCTCGTCGAGGAGGAGGAAGATGACGACGTTCTCCAGGCCGCCTTCTTCAACGCCTTCATCAAACCTTTTCCCCGAGGGGCCCCAATTGTGGAGTCTCTTGTCTCCTTCGAGGAGACACTTGCGCAGGAGGTCATTCTTCCTGTTCCTACATCGGCCACAATGGGGTCCCTGGTCTCTCTTTTTTTCCCAGAGACCGTTGGTCAGGAAGATGCTGCTCCTTCCATTTCCCCAAGTGTTGGGGCAGAGGCTCCCTCCTCCTCTGCAATCCCGAGGCCCGATGATAGGGAGGAGGCAAGCCCGAGCTCCCTCTTCATCGTGGAGTTAAGCGACGATCGTGTGTCGATCCCGTCTCCTTCCACGCGTTCCTTTCTGGAGCCAAAGGTGGACTCCTATCTTACCTCTCAGGAGGGGGCGTCCCAACAAACTCTTTCAGCAGGCGAGTCGAGCTCAGTCGAGTGGGAAGTCCAGCCCATGTTCGAAGGATCCATGTAGCCCGAGGAGGTTGAGGCTGATGTTCAGGAAGCCCCCGGCGCGGGTCCTTCCTTGGAGTCCGTCCAAGACGTGTCGAAGCCTTCGTGGCAATTGGGGAGTACTACCCCTTCCTCCCATGCCGGGGCGGGGGCGAGCTAGTCCACTAGCCCGGGTTTTGAGAGGGCCCAGATAATTAAAGCTTTAATTCACTTATATAGTTTACATTAATTTAAGTTAGGCAAACCGAACAAATTAATTTGGTCCATTATTTTATTATTGAAATATTATATAAATTTAAGCTACACTGGATAGTGCATCAAATTGTTTAATTTTTTTTATTATAAAATAGATATTATTAAGATAAACTGGTTATCAAAGGCTGGTTTGAAATAAATAATAGTAGAAGAAAACAAAAGAAATAATGACAATCATACACAATACACAAAGATTTAAGTGGTTCAGCTCAATGTTAGCCTACATCTACTGGCAGGGTCGGTCTCAATGAATTCACTATCAACAAAGATGGAGTACAAGAGATTAATTACAAAATCATCTTCCCAAAGTGTCAATACACTCGTGGGAATATCACAAGAAAACAACACTCTCTCTCTATATAAGTTTAGGCAACCTCAAAAGGTAAGAATATCATAAATGAATGTTGAAACATTCGTATTTATACTGAAACAACGTGGACCCTAAATTACGAACATTTGCTCGAGCGAACGTTAGGGTTGCCATCCCGCTCGAGCTGAGTGTTGAGTGGGTGTCAAGCGAACTCTTTGGTTGCCATACCGCTTAAGCCGAGTGTCGAGCAACTGATGAACGAACTCTCTGGTTGCCATCCTGCTCAAGCTGAGTGTCGAGCGGGTGTCGAGCGAACTCTCGAGTTGTGTCCAGCTTGAGCTGACTGTCGAGCAGCTGATGAGCGAACTCTCTGGGTGAGGCTTTGCTCGAGCGGCAGAGACACCATTCGAGCGAACAATCTGTAGAGGTACTTTTTCAACAGGATTCAAGTCACCTCTCAACAAATCTCCACATTGGCTTGAATTCTACCGAACCTAACAAGAATCTATTAACCAAAGAACTGGCCTCCTCCATCAAATCCCCTAAGGGAATCACATACCCTGAACACCAATCAAGTCCAAAAAAAGTTTGAACTTGTATACTAGAACTGGTTTTGTCATCATATATGCTGGATTCTCAGTAGTAGAAATCTTCTAAATTTCTAACACGCCTTCTGTAACAATTTCCCGAAAAAAATGATACTTGACATCAATATGCTTTGTTTGGTCATGATATATTTAATTTTTTGTCAAATGTATTGCACACTGGCTGTCACAAAACACTGAAATTGCATCATGGTGTAGTCCCAAATCACTGATCAGACCTTTCAACCAAATAGCTTCCTTAATAGCCTCGGCTTCTGCCATATACTCTACTTCTGTAGTTGATAAAGCAATAGTAGATTGTAGTGTTGCTTTCCAACTAATAGCATAACCACACAAAGTGAAAACATACCCTGTCAATGATCTTCTCTTATCTAAGTCACCATCATAATCAGAATCACTATAACCAATCACCCTCGAATTGTAGTCAGTTTTTCTATAAAAAATTAAACCAAGATTCGGAGTACCTCAAATACCTGAGTATCCATTTCACAGCCTGTCAATGAGCTCTACCCGGATTAGCCATGTATCTGCTAACAACACTCACTGCCTATGAAATATCTGGACGAGTACAAACCATTACATACATAATACTGTCAATTACAATGGAATAAGGAACACTAGCCATGAATCGTTCCTCCTCGTCTATTTGAGGAGATAGGGATGGTAAAAGTTTAAAATGTGTAACAAGCAGTGTACTTCTGGTTTGGAATTAGACAGTCTAAATCTTTGAAGAACTTTCTCAATGTACTTTCCCTGGGACAAGTACAACTTTTCAGCTTTCCTATCTCTTTGGATCTCCATCCCTAAAATCTTCTTTGCAGCACCTAAGTTTTTCATTTCAAACTCATTTCTGAGTTGAGTTTTCAACAAGCTAATGTCAGATATGCTTTTAGCAACAATAAGCATATCATCAATATAAAGTAGCAAATAAATGAAAAACCCATCAAATAACTAATTGACTGTGATAAACGCAACTATTATATCTACTCTTCAAATAACCATGATCTATCATTAAAGAATCAAAATGTTTATTCCATTGCCTCAGAGACTGCTTCAAACCGTACAATGATTTCTTCAATCTGCACACATGATCTTTCTTTCCTTGAACAATGAAACCCTTCGGCTAATGCATGTAAATGATCTCCTCAAGCTCACCATGCAGGAACGCTATTTTAACATCAAGTTGCTGAAGCTCTAGGTCATACGCTGCCACCATAGCAAGCAATACCCTGATTGAACTGTGTTTCACAACTAGAGAGAAAAATTCATTGAAATCGATGCCATCTCTCTGCCTGTAGCCTTTTACAACTAAGCATGCCTTGTACCTTGCATTTGCAACACCCTAGATTCCCTTCTTTATTTTGAAGACTCATTTGCAACCAACAATCTTCATCTTCTTAGGAAACTTAACAAAACCTCAAGTTTGGTTCTTGTTAAGAGACCCAATCTCCTCAATCATCACTGCGCACCATTGTGCAGACTCCTTACTTTTGACAGCTTCTAAATAACGGGAAGGCTCTTGACCATTTATGTCATTTGTTGTAGTAAGTGCATACATCACCATGTCTGCATGAGCATATCTTTGAGGTAACCTAATATGCCTCCTCTGTCTACCAGTATCAATGCTCTAGTCTTGCTCACCCTGTGCGCCATCATCAAAGTCAAGATCATGCTCATCAGTAATAGCATGATCTTGGGTGCCACCTGGCACCCCTTGTGAAGCTTCAACCTATAACTCCACCTTCTTGCCATTACCCTGCTCTTCACCTGTAGACACAGTAAACTCCTTTATCGGATTAAGCATGAATTGTTTATCAAATACAACATCCCTACTAATTACAAACCTGGGTGATTTAGGATCAGTATACCATAACCTGAATCCTTTCACCCCAATGGCATATCCAATGAATATGTCCTTCTTTGCCCTCGGCTCAAATTTTCTATCATTAACATGGAAATATGCAGGAAAACCAAAAATTTTCAAATTTGAGTAATCAGATGGAGTACCAGACCATATCTCATTTGGAGTTTTTAAACCAATAGCTATGGGTGGAGAGTGGTTAACCAAATAACAAGCTGTGTTGACGGCTTCAGCCCAGAAATCTTTAAACAAGCCGTCATTTGAGAGCATACTGCGGGATCTCTCCAAGAGAGTCATATTCATCAGTTCAGCTATCTCATTTTGCTGTGGAGTATATCTCACTGTGTGGTGCCTCACAATGCCTTCATCTTTACAAAATCTATCAAAATCACCTCCGCAAAACTCCATACTATTGTTGGTTCAGAGTCGTTGAACCGTCTTGCTTGTCTGATTTTCAATGAAAAACCTTCTACTGTTTAAAGTTAGCAAACACATTACTCTTTTGTTTCATAAAATAAACCCAAATCTCTCTAGAGTAATTATCAATAAAAGTGTGCAAATACTAAGCTCCACCTTTTGATGGAACAGAAGATGGACCTCATAGATCAGAATGAATATAATCCACAATACTTTTAGTTCTATAAACCCCTGGAGTAAACGAACCCTGCATTGTTTTCCAAACACACAATATTCACAAAATTCAAGTTTCTCTATCTTTTGATCACACAACAAACCCTGCTTACTCAGAATATACATCCCCTTTATCCAAACACAATGCCATAAACGGATAATGTCTAGGGGTGTAAATTTAAACCGGTCCAGAACCGGTTCCTATTTTATGAAAACCGGCCGGATCCGATCCGATTTCGGTTCTGTAGTTTTTGGGACCGAACTGGACCGGTTGGAAAAAATATATATATAAAAATTAATTTTATATATTATACAAAATATTTATATATATAATATATAATTATATATTAAATTTTTATATATAATATATATAATTATATATCATATATGAAATAATTTCATATTATAATTTATAAATTATAACATAAAATGTTAATCTTAAATATGAACATTTATAATTTGTTTGATCATATGTTATTAATATAATTATATATAAGATAATGTTGTTATAATTTATAAAATAAAAGTTTAATCTTAAAGATGAAAATTTAATTGATCATATGCTTTAAACATAATATATATATATATATAAATTATTAATAACATTTTATCATAAGAAGTAACACTTTATTATATTTTTTTACATTTAAAAAAAATCAGAAAATTGGACCGGACCGGACCGGAAACCGGTAAAACCGGAGGTACCGGTTTAGGAGGGTAATCGGGGCGTAATCGGTTTTAAAAAATGCAAAACCGGTACATAGTGGTTCGGTCCTAGATTTTGTCCAAAACCGGACCGGTTACACCCTTGGTAATGTCTAAGTTTGGATCATCTGAAACTGACACTGCAGCTGCACCTGTCACTGTATTGCCCTAAAGGAAATAAAGACCAACTGTCTTATCTCCTCTCATTACAATCATGGAGGCCTTACTGACTCTAATTACTACACCTTTACCTGTGTATCGGAAACCCAAAGAATCAAGAGTGCCTAAGGAAATAAGATTTTTCTTTAAATTTGGGATGTGTCGGACGTTAGACAATGTCCTGACAATCCATCAAACATCTTAATCCTAACTGAACCAACCCTAGCAATTTTACACGCCATATCATTTCCCATCAAAACAGAACCATCGTTAACTAGCTCATAGGTAGTGAACCAGTCTCTCTTGGGACACATATGGAAAGTACAAGCTGAGTCCATGCCCACTTGTCACCATAGCGACTATTTGAGCCGTTAATTGCTAACTCAATATCTAAACTGTTAGACTTTTCATCAGAAACGCTAACAACATTAGAGGAACTAGTGCCTCCTCTCTTTTTTTCAATTTGGGACACTTATTTTTGTAATGACAAAATTTATGATAGTAATGACATTTAACATTTTTCTTGTTAAATTTCGATTGTGAACTGCCCCTAGATTTACCCCTATTATTCTTTGAACTTCTCTCACTGGATCTACCCCTACTAGATGAACCATTAACAAACAAACCACTGACTTGATTAATAGTCCTCTTCAAATTCAATTCAGTTATCAATTCCTTAGAATTCAAAACAGATTTCACATCTGCTAAGGAAATAGTATATCTACCATACAACATTGAATTCACGAAATTATCAAATGATATAGGCAATGAACACAGAACAATTAAGGCTTAATCCTCTTCTTCAAGTTTAATGTCAATATTCGTCAAATCTATAACAATCTTATTAAATTCATCTAAGTGTTCAGAGATAGGAGTACATTCCTTCATTTTGAGCTTGTATAACTGTTGCTTCAGATACAAACGGTTGGTGAGAGATTTCTTCATATACAAACTCTCAAGTTTAGCCCAAAGACCAGCAGTGGTCTCCTCATCAGCAACCTCCCTTAAAACTCCATCTGATAATGACAACAAAATGGCACTATGTGCCTTCTCTTCATCTTCTCTTGCCGGTGCAGGAGAATCATCAAATACCTTCATGTCCAATACACTCGACAAACCTTGTTGTCGCAGCAAGGTCTTCATATTTGATACGCCATAAACTAAAGCTGTTATGACCGTCGAATTTCTCTGCTTAAACTTTGCCATAGTCATCCCTCAAGACTTTGCACAGAGCCTGGCGCTCTAATACCAGTTTGTTAGGATAAACTGATTATTAAAGGCTAGTTTGAAATAAATAATAGCGGAAACAAACAAAAAAAATAACGACAATCACACACAATACACTAAGATTTAAGTGGTTCAGTTCAATGTGAGCCTACATCCACTAGCGAGGTTGGTCTCAATGAATTTACTATCAACAAAGATGAAGTACAAGAGATTAATTACAAAATCATCTTCCCAAAGTGTCCATACACTCTTGGAAATATCACAAAAGAACCACACTCTCTATATAAGTTTCGGCAGCCTCAAAAGGTAAGAATATCATAAATGAATATTGAAACATTCATATTTATACTGAAACGGCGTAGACCCTAAATTACGAACATTCGCTCGAGCGAACGTTAGGGTTGCCATCCCTCTCAAGCTGAGTGTCGAGCGGGTGTTGAGCGAACTCTCTAGTTGCCATATCACTAGAGCTAAGTGTCGAGCAACTGATGAGCGAACTCTGGTTGCCATCCTGCTTGAGCTGAGTATTGAGCGGATGTCGAACGAACTCTCAGGTTGTGTCTAGCTCGAGCTCACTGTCGAGCAGCTGATGAGCGAATTCTCAGGGCGAGCCTTTGCTCGAGTAGCAGAGACATAGCTTGAACGAATAATTTGTAGAGATGCTTTTTCAACAAGATTCAAGTCACCTCTCAATAGATATAATATTTCATATTAAGTAATATTCATGTAAATCATTTAGTAATTCTTATATATATAATTTATATATATTTATTTATTTATTTATTTATGTGTGTGAACAGCTCTGAAGGATGGTAATTAATTGCCTGCATGCAGGGCAGTACTACCATTGCAACAGCAACTATTAGTTCTTTCGTCGTACGACTGCATGCAGGCAATTACCATCCATCAGAACCTATTATATTCACACACACTCGCGCGTATATCGAAGGAGGTAAAAGGGCAGTATTAGGTAATTAAATTGAGTGGTCCACGATTAATTTCTCACAAACAGGTCCACATGTACTATATATAATATGTAGGTTATATGTCTGTGAATATGTAATGACAGCTTACCTATCTGCTCATCTATATATGGGATGAAATACATCTCTGTATGTATATAGAAATAATTACAGAAAAATGCTATTTAAATCGATTAAGCTTATCAATAAAATCGATCTATTGTATTTTTTTATTTATATTTTTTATTTAATAGTTAAAAAAGTGATTATTAGTAAATTAATTTTTTTATTTTTAAAAATATTTAAAGATATTTAAAAAATCGACTAAAGACACTGAGGGGCACCATTCTCAGTCTCTTAGCATTGTCCATAATTATATTCTTTGTTTTATTTTGGATATTCCATTAATATATATATATATATATATATATATATATATATATATTATCTTGCAAAATTAATGGATGAATTATTGAAAATAAGCGATCGAGCAGGTTATAGATGGAGGTTTTGATTTCTTGACCATCCAAAATGGTACACTCATGCTTATGATTTTTCTGTGATATATGTAGATCCAAAAAGGATCCTCCATCTTAATTAGAGGCCATATGGCGTTACTGTTGAGGTTTCCTTGTGGACATGAGTCGTGTTTGTGTGTGGGTATATATATATATATATATATATACTAGTTGTGGAGTCACGTACAAGGCACGTTTTCTTAATTAGGAGAAAAAAATTAGAGATTATTAATATCCACAAAAGGCAAAATTAATATGATTTTTTAAATAAAATTAATTGGTCAATAGTTTAATGCATAGGAACAGAAAAATAAATTTTAACAAGCATAATAATAATAACCAAAACGTTAAAGTAATATGAGTACTATAGAAACTAAAAGACTTTGGATATTCTAGCAATAATTTTTTTAGCAAAATATATGAATTGTAAAATTGAACCACACTACTCAATGACTCAGAGAGCACTGAAAAAATACAGTCTTTTATTTCTATGTTGCTTTCACGTTCTTTCATCATTAAAGTAAGCCTCTTATATTTTGAAAATCCCCAAAATATTATAATTATAGAAAATCATTTAGATCATTTAATTAAGAATTTTATGATATTTAAATTATGTTAAAAACTCTAATTATTTATATGATTTCACACTCTTAAAAATATTTAGCAAAACTCCATCATTTATTTAATGATGAAAGGTTAGTATTTTATAAATTAAAGTTGATTTTAAATGTATGATATGATATCATATTTATATTTTAATTATCTATTTTAAGTTAATTTATCTTTAGTGTTTTAACATCTAATGTTGGTTCAAATTTGGAGACTCAAGATGAAGGGTTGAGATTTAAAGTCTCAAACCCTAGCTTTTCCTCTCACTTTTCCCTCTTCCCTCTCTCTCCTCCCTCCCTCCCTCCAACTGCATGCCCCTCTCCTTCCCGATCTCTCTTCTCCTAGGCTTTTCCCAACGCCGCCGGCCGCCATTGCCATGCCACCACCAAGCCCAGGCATCAGCGACCTTCCCCACGCCGATATCCTCCTCACAGACCTCTCTCTCTTTCTCTCTCTCTCTCTCCCCTCACAGCAGGCCGAAGCCCGTAGCCCGTAGCCCTCTCTCTTCTTCTCCCTTTTATTTCCCTCCTAATCCCCACGACGCAACTCCCCGACCTACCTCCCTCTCCCATGAATCATTTCTCTATCTCACAGGTTTTTGTCGTCGCACGGCCTAGATTCGCCGCTTACAGCCTACGACACCACCACCATCCTTAGCTCCACGGCACCTCCCCTTCTCCTCCATGCCCAACTAAGCCTCTACCTCTCCCTTGCTCTGTTGGTGTATCCTCCGTGCATGGTGGGTCCCATGACGGATCTGGGTAGTCTTGGTGGCTCTCATTGTAGATCTGGTGGTTTGATAAAGATGATGCATGGCAGAAAATCTTGGTGTTCTCCATCTTTTGAGTGATCACCAACTTAATTGAAACACTTTGTTTATTTCCTTCTAAATTATATGTAAATAATAGCCTGATCTTATTTTTTTCTTTTTTTTTGTTGCCATTTTTCGTACATTCATATACAAACGGACATGGTCTTTTTAGTGTTTTAATTGCCTCATTTTCATCAGCAAGATAGATGATGCTATATATTTGCTTTTATATATTTTTTGGTCTTTCATGTTCGTACATGGATTTCTGAGTTTGACCGATGTACATACGGAGGAAATTGGATGATCAGAGGGAATTACAACCAATGTTTTGAATATCGTACCGGTCAAGGCACTGGAACGAAATATTTCGGTACCGATACCGTTTCGGGATAGTCAATATATGAATAAATTATATATATAAATTATATTCCAAAATAATAGTCTATATATGAATAAATTATATATAAATACATATATATATAAATTATAAATAGTCTAGTCTGAATTGGGGGTAAAAAAATAAGCTTGTAGTTTGAAAAAATAAAAAAAAAATAAAATTGAAGGTCGAAATATCGGACGGTACTGGCCGAAATATAGGCCGGTACGGCCGGTACGAAACGTATATGGTACCTGTACTGGCCCAGCGGCCGGTACGGCAAATATCGGTCGTACCGGCCGGTACGGTACGAGATTGAAAACAGTGATTAAAACCCCATCAAACAGTGTGCATCTTCTTCGTACCTTCTCTTCTGATATTTCCATCTTATCTGAAACGAAGAACCAAAAATCTATTGTTTGGTGCAACTTGCCAGGTTTCTCTACAGGTCCCTTGTTTCAATATCTATCTCCCAAATTTCTCAGTGATTTATTTAATTTTTTTTCAATTTTTAATCACCTAAAAAATCTTTATGATCTCTAGGAGTGATTGGTGGCGAGATTGGGAGAATCATAAGCGAGATTGGTGTCAATTTGGGGAATCGACAGAGGGTCGATGGAGGTGAAATAGAGAGTGAAGGAGGGAGAGCAGAGGAAAGAGAATATGAGACAAAAGAGAAGATTGAAAGAGGAAAAAAAAAAGGGTAAAACCGTAATATGGCCAAATATAGAGGGATAGAAGTGGAAGATAGAAGTGTCAAACAAAAGATACTGTCCATTCCTATTCACAGGGATATAGCAACTTTTAAGATGTAAGGGATACACACACACATTATTGATGAGAAGTGAATTGAACTCTGCATTAGAAGCACAGGCCAGCTCGGTGCAGGGCAAAGTACGTACGTGTATGGTTATAATTTACTCAGTCTGATGAAAGGGGTCAGCAATGTGATTCCATTAATAGTAATTAGTCATTTGGATTGAGAAACATTCTTAATCCATATCAAAATATCTCATCTCATCTTTTAAATTCTAAAATAATACTAATATTAAAAAATAATATTCTAACAATATTTTATTCAACTTTTAACTTTTAACTTTCATTTAAAACCATCTCATCTCATCTCACTATCCAAACAGCTCATTAGAGTTTTATTAAAACTCTATGTCCCATACAAGTATGTTTTAATAGATTTAGATTAGTTTAAATATTATCATTTAATTAATGAGTCATAGTGGGATACAAATACATCTAGATTTAGTCATAATGTGACACGAATATCTCTAGATTTCACGATAGCCAGAAATCTATAAATAGCACTGACGGGTTAAGGGTTTTCACCTACAACATTATTATGTCTCTAGCTATCGGAAGACACTTAGAGGTAAAAGTGTTAGGGTGATCTTTCTCTCACAGTCAGGTCAGGTCAGATTCTTTATCAAATTGTAATGGAGGGAGATACGTTTTCTAACTATCATTATTTATTATTATAGATCATAGGAAATCAAAGATCCTAAAATTTAATGTTTAATGTTAAAATATTTAACATGTGGTATCAGAGCTACTGGTTATAGATATTCTATGGTTTCGATAAAATATATCTCATAGATATAATAAATGCATTTTGATTTTATATAGCCTCTACATGCTTCTCTCGGATTGTTGTTATGACTGAAAACCCAGTGTTATTCTTGTTTTGGTCAGAGAGAAAATTCATGTTGTTATTTGAGAATTTAAAATTATTGTTTTGGTTCTCATATATAAAACTTGCGTAGCGATATCATGCGGAATTTCTTTGTTTTCATGAACTTGAGTTTTGTTTTTCTCTTTATTGTTTGTACTGTGTTGTCTAAGAGAAAATCAATAGAAGAGTTTCATTTTTCGTTTGGTCTCAGAGAAAACAGTGAGAAGGAGCCACTGAGTGAGGTCGGGAGGGGGTCGGGAGGGGGCGGTGCAAGGTGGTTGGAGTGTCCTCGTTGATACCCCCGGGATGGGAAAACCCCATTATTGCCATGAAGCTCCCCTTTATTCGATGGCCTGATCTATCTGTAAGATGGGTTTTGAAAAATCAAAGACAAAAAAAAAAAAAAAAAAAAAAAGAGAAAGGAGTTGGATGTTGGCGGCAAAAGGAGGTTGGGATCACCTCGCCGGCCTCTCCTCATCAACGACACCCACGATTGCACCAAAATGGAGGAAGGAGGTCTAGTATGGCGGCTTGAGGAAGAAGAAGAAAAGTAGGATTTTCTTCAAACCGTTAAGGGCCTTGGGCCGAATGTGGGCCTTGGGTTGTAGGCCCAATCTGAAATTCATGGGCTTGCACATGGCCAAAATTCTGGCCCCGCTTGAGACTAAAAATCAAAATGGTGGCCAAAGGAGTTTAGCCTATACAGAAGGCCCAACTGAAAGGGTCTGTATAGTTGACTCGACCCAACTGGCGTTTGACCAGTACACTGAACTGGGTTTCAGTCCAGGTTCCTCGACTGGTCCGATTCAGACCCGGACAAGTCAGATTTATAATAATAATATATAATTATTTTAATATTAATTATTAAAAAAATATAAAATTTTATTTTCTTTTATGTGCAAATTTTTATTGTTCAATAAATGCATGAATTATTTAATGTTGATTTTTGGCTCTTGTTAAAATTATTAATATGCCATATATAATTGTTTATCCTATATGGAACAAATGGTTTGCACTAAAATTAAGGAAAAAATTGGTTGCCCAAAGGTATAAGATTTTGCTTAATTTTGATGGACAAACCATTAAACTCCATAGTAAAGATGGGTATGATGGAATGAATAATTTGTGTTTCAAGATCCACTCCCAAATGAGGATTTTGATGATACTACTAGTTCATCCATTAAAGTAAAGTTGGAGTGAACAATTTGTGTGTCAAGATCCGGTTCTAAAAGAGAATTTTGATGACATTACTAGTTCACCCATTAAAGTAAAGTTGGAGTGAATAATTTGTGTCAAGATCACTCTCAAATGATGATTTTGATAACACTACTAATTTATTCATTGAAGTAAAGTTAGAGTAAATAATTTGTGTGTCAATATCTACTCTCAAATGAGAGTCTTGACGACACCACTAGTTCATCCACAAAATTTAAAATTGGAGGGAATCATTTGTATGCCAGAGTTTACTCCCAAATGAGGATTTTGGTGATACAGCTAATTCATCTGTGTAATTTAAGATTGGAGCGAACACTTTGTATGTCAAAGTTTACTCTTAAAGGAGAATTTTGGTGATACAGCTAGTTCATCCACAAAATTTAAAATTAGAGAGAGCACTTTGTATTTCAGAGTTTACTCCTAAAGGAGAATTATGATGATACAACTAGTTCATCCACACAATTTAAAATTGGAGAGAACATTTTTTGTATTGGGGTTCATTCTTAAAAGATGGATCTCGATGCCACTATTAGTTCATCCATAATGGTTTCAATTTTGTCATTGTTTATGAATGTCAAACTTAAAGTATTCATGTGATCAAAATGTTTTTCTTGCAATAAGCATGTGAATACCATTACAATGTTTCCTGTACAGAATGACTCTAGTTTAGAAATATGAGCATGTCAGATTTTGACTAAAGTCTTGTTTCGGAATGACTATAGTTCTATACCCTCGTTTACTTATTTTAGGTCTAAAAGCAATTATTATTCAAAATAGTGGTAAGGGTCAGAAAGGCACAATATTTAAGAAGATGAAATTAATTATTACATATCGGACTTTGAACTTTAGGAATGGAAATGATGAAATCTTCTTATTTTGTACGGAATGGTTTATTCCATATATATTATTATTTCATCGAAATAATGAAATATGAACGAGTTGGTAGCACGGTTGTTAGATTGATTTTGTTAATTTGTATTGAAAAAAAATTGTATCTTTTGGAAGAGGAAGGAAATGATGGTCAGGAAAATATAATAGTTGTATCAATTGAATTTTGAAAGAAACAATTACACATGAAGGTTTAGGTGCCCTAAGCATAAGGCATGATTCGAAGGGAAGGGTAAATTTTTTTTTCTGTATAAGTTTCGAATCAAATGTTATAAATATTCATGTTTGTTTTGTTTGCATGAGTTTCAAATAAAACTCTATAAATATTGATACTTATTTTTTTTTGTGTGTGATTAAACTTGAGTACAAATGTATATTTTCAATTTGTTTCAAAATGTCATTTATGTTGGTTCAATTTTTCCTTCCAATAAAATTTTTATTTGTCATTCCTTCATGATAATATTTTTGTTAAAATTTTTTCAAAGGCATGTACTGGAACCAAATGAAAAATAATTTATAAAGGAATTTTAGAATTTGTGGCATAAACATTTGGAGAATATCTCAAAGAAAAGTTGTAGAGGTTAGTAAATAAAATATTTTTTACATTTAAATTTTCTAATATCAGGATGTGTGTTGATTGAAAGCAAATTAAATATATCAAGATAAAATGCCACAAGAAATAGAGAGTTTCTTGAGATAATGCACACAGACACATGTAAACCTTTTTTTCTATAATGTTTGATAGATAGAAGTATCTCATTACCTTCATAGATGATTTTCATGGTATAGAAGTATCTATCTACTACATGAGAAGTTTCAAGCCTTTTGCGATTCTTGAGGTATGTCTCATGGGAAGTAATTAATGCAGCTAGGTAGAAAGGTGAAAATCATCGAGTTGGATTAAAGTAGTGAGTGCCAGGAAAAGTATTATAGGTCATAACCCTGACCTATTTCGTTAACTTCTTGAAAAAAATGTGTAGTAAAATTCTTAAAAATAATTGTGTATATCTTATATTGTGTTCCTAGTAACTAGTCTCAAAGACTCATTTTGAGTTGTGAAGTGATAGGATACCTGATTTAAGACATATACATGTATGAATAGTCAATCTAAAGTAAGATTCTACAATTCAAATGAAATGAAGTTTGATTGTATAACAGTTAATGGGTACATTATTAATTACTTAGGGAGATTCAAATAATTTAAGTTGTATTGTTGTTATTCATAGTTTGGATTTTAAGGAAATTGAAATCTTAAATTTCTTAAGGTTGGCAAAATCAATGGGAGCATAGAAACTAGAGATGTGATTGTCAGGAAGTGTATTCTTGTACTTCGAAAATGCTTGTAGTTCATTTTTCTGGTTATCTCAATGATAACTTGAAACAACAAGAAAATGATCATCTACCTCATCAGAGAACCACCGCAGAAAAATTGGTCATGAAAACATTAAAACAGGTAACCTCATGTAATTTTCTTGATGAAAAATGATACTTACAATCATGAATGTGTAAGCGTCGTGCAGTCGTTTTGAAAAAAGTAAATAAATATGGGACCCACATGAAAAGAAATTAATTTTTTAATAGTAGACCCCACTCTTTTTCAAAGCGACTACACGGTGTTTACGTAATACACGACTGTATGTAGCATTACTCTTTCTTGATTTGCTATTTGGTTAGGCTACGTGGTGTATTTTCAAAATTTGAATTTGACATAGAAACAAATAAAAGTTCACATATGTTTTCACAAGTTATAGAAATAAGTGATTCTTTAAAAGATCGATGCATAAAAGAGTGATTGAGATCCATGGGTCTTAAAGTCTGTAATTTCGTCTAATTATCTTAAATGTATAAAAATTCAAATGTAAATGGGTCATGGATACAAAACCTTGGCTTTGAAGGCAATGTTGAACGATATAAAGTCAGACTTGTGATTAAGGATTTTACTCAGAAATGAGCATTAATCAGAAAAAAGAGATTTTCTAATAAACCTGAAATGACTCATTCAGGATCACTATAACATTAATAACTTATTATGATTTAGAGTTACATCAACTGGATGTGAAAACCATTGTAGAGTAAAAGTTTGAAGTCTACAAGAAACGAATAAAAGGACTACTTAGAAAAGGTAAAAGGTTTTTTGAACAATGGTATCTGAAATTTGATAATACCAATACTGTTTTTAGATTTAGAAAAAATATTTATTGTTAATGTATATACTCGAAGGTCAATGGGAATATATTTGCATTTATGGTCATGCATATATATGACTTTTTATCAAGTATAGATTATGGTTTGTAGTATGACATTAAAGTTATGTTTCTAAAAAACTTTAAAAATGAAATTTATGAATGAGACATCCTTCATAATTGGGATTAAATTTTAATACCAAGCTGAAAACTATTAGGATCGTCTCAATATATTTGCATAGATTTTTTAAAGACTTTGTATGCAGAATTGTTAGTCAATAGATGCTTTAAAAAAATGTGACATGCTCAATATTTTACACTATCCTAAAATTGGTTAGGTTGTTAAAGAAATTTTGTATATGTTGATTACAAGAAATCTAACGATTGCACAAACTTGTATAAGGTCGAATATCAGTTTTTTCAGTTGGTATCCTTGATTATTGCCAAAACAGCTCAAAGATGTTTGGCCTAAAAGTTGTGAAAATAGTGCAAGATTATTTACAAGAAATTAAAGACTATATTATTACGTTTAGAATAATTGATACTTTTAAGGTAACTGGATATTCAAACTCTATTTTTGTGGGATTGCTCTGATAATAGAAAATATAGTTATGGTTATGTATTTTGCTATCTAGTAGAGTTATTTTATCGTAAAGTATTAAGCAAATCTCTTACTGCTTTATGTACAATAAAAGCTGAGTTTGTGGCATGCTTTGAGGCGACAGTGTATAATATATGATTGAGAAAATTTATCTTAGAACTTGGAATTGTCGACTTTATAGCCAAACTGCTAAAAATTATTGAAAGAATTCCTCAGAGTATTTTTCTTCAAATAATGAGTATTTAATGAAATTTTAAATACAAGTGTTAAAGAGAAAGTACAGAAACAAATCATGTCTGTATCAATACTGCATTAATGATTATACTTTAAAGAACATGTTGAAAAGATGAGTCTTATGCTCATACCCATGATGTGAACATGTTAAAGAGATTGTTGATATGTTGAGTATTTTGTTACTGGATATTGAAATATATCTATTATGATTGTTTCTATTGTCTTGTCTTCCACTTTATATGTACATTGAATGATGACAAGATAATGTCTGAAATATACATGAATTGGAATCTAAGGCATCACAATATTAACCTTAATTGTATCAATTAAAGATCGTATTAGATTAAGTTATTAGTGTTGTAGTACATGGAAGGAAATTTATTTGTTATATAACAAAGAACCGCCATAACTTGTATTATTAGTTGATTTAATATTGATATTACGGAACTCATGTAATATATTTTAAGCTATGAAAATTTTCTAGAAATGAGGTTGGCCCCATGTATTTTGCCATTTTAGAATTATTCGCCCACTTAATGTGAATGGGCAAGATGCGAGTACCAGCACCCTTACGATCAGGTCAATTCAATAGAATTGAAATTCAATTTTAATATTTTTAATGAAGCCACACTACTTATGAAATTGATAAATCCCAACACGAACGATATATCTCTACTCATTATACTGCAACGAAATTTTATGGTTTTAAATTAATGTCCATTGCAACCAAAAGTAGTAGTACTACTGTTAACAGTGCATGGTTATATATACTCTTACCAAAATAATAAATAAATAAATAAAACCTCCCTTCTTCATGTGCTAGCTATGGTCTAATTCGATCAACACTTTTTTTTATATATATACATTAATTATATAAAAAGCCCCCAACAAATCGAGCAATCTACTAGATTAAATTGAAGGATTTAATGCAAATCAAAGGGACAATGTTTGGTTTTCACTTTTTCTAAAAATCTTCATATTCACTCCAAACAATTAGTTTTAACTCAATAAATATATCTACTTTTTTGGGAATTTTTTTTTTCATTTAATCATTATCTAGAATTTTGTAAAAAAAAAAAAGGAAACTGATACTGTTTCATATGTGTTTAATCGCCAACCGATCTAAACTGCTAACCTGCAACAAAGAAAAAGGGTGGTCCGGCGTGCCTGGTGCACCTCTTATGCCTAAGTTAGAGATATATGCGTATTGCTAGGTAGTAAGGGGTCTTAATATGTTACCTCGGGCTACTGGCGTTGGTCCTTTATATGGGGGTGAATTGTTGTTGATAAGGACAGTTTATTCTTTTCTCAAATCTCAGGGTCTTGATGCCAGATTCTCGGGATATGATTGTAGAAGGAAAGGATTGACATATCGAGAATAAATATCTTGAATATCTCGTCGTTTCCTTAAGGGTAAATATCTTTGATCAGTGATAGTTACCATATTAATCCTGTTGGGGGCGATATGATCCCATGGTAATGAGCATATGGTGTACCTGCAGCTTTCTAACTCGTTGGGCCCATTACATGTGCTTCTTACTCTGTACCATTGGACCCATCTAATGGAAATTAAAGTAACTCTCCAGTTACCCCGCAAATTCTTGTCACGATGACATGGCGGAAATTTAAAGATTACGAATGATTCTTGCCTGTCGCGTCATTAATTGTGATTGACTGTTCATACTTTCATGCCACAAAGGGTTGCAACGACTCTGCACTACACCCAGTCATGTCACCAGATCGTGGGATTTTCACACAGCAACTATGCTGTCAGACTACTCACATTCTTCCTAGGGCATTTCAACTGTCGCGTCCCTTGTTATAAGTAACCCCCTCCTCTTCCCTGTTACCTCTTTCACCTCTGGCTTATTTCTCTTCTTTATTGCTTGTGCTTTTAGTCGAAACCCAGTTTCTTTTCTCCATAATTCTCTGTTTGTTTCCATGGCTCGTCAAAATACTTCTCATTGATCTCCTTCTCCAGAGTCCTCTTCTGCTCGCGATGTACCCTATTATGAAGGCTACGACTGGTCGTCGAGTCTTACTAAGGCTGACCTTAGGAAGTTAAGGGATTCGTATGGAATCCCAGACTCTGTGATTCTTGAGGTTCCTCCTCAGGGGGTCGTCGACGCCAAGGGTTTTGCTAAGAAGGTGACCCTCACGGTCTGTTCCCTTTCTCATGGGTTACAACTTCCTTTCTATTGACCAGTGTGCGACATTCTTGACTTTTTGAAGCTAGCGTCAGCCAACTTCACTCTAACGCCTGGAGAATCCTCATGTGCTGCTATGTTGCATGGAGGATGGTTCTTGAACCCGTCGGAGAGGGGTATCCTGACTTGACCGCCCGTGAGTTCTTGGCTACCCACGCGATCAGGGCATTAGAAGGCAACATTTGTTGTTTTCACTCCCGCCCTCAATATTGCCTTTCTCGATTCGAAGGCCACCACTTGAATTCCAAATAGTGACAAAAAAACGTTTTCTTTGCTTTTGGCAAGGGATGGGAATTCCCTAGTAGGGAGGCCGATAAGGTTGAGGTCCCGGTTCATGCCATTTGGGGAAAAGTCTCCAACGAAAAAACCATAGTTGTTACTCTCTCTCAATAGGAGCAAGCCCGTGTGGAGAGAGTTTACTCATGGGTAGAGCACAACCAGGAGCCCTGTTGACAAGGGTCCACATTGATAGGTTCTTGGAAATGCTTGACCATTCTCACATCAACGATCGTCACTTGCCGAAGGAGCCTGAGACTTCCCAAGACAAGAAGAGGCTAGTCGCGACCCCACTGGAGAAGGAAGGGAAACGGTCCCGCTGTGAGGATGAGGGGGCGTTTGAGACTTAACCTCATGAGTCTCCTGTCCGAGAAGGTTTTGGCAAGGGATGGGAATTCCCTAGTAGGGAGGCCGATAAGGTTAAGGTCTCGGTTCATGCCATTTGGGGAAAAGTCTCCAACGAAAAAACCATAGTTGTTACTCTCTCTCAATAGGAGCAAGCCCGTGTGGAGAGAGTTTACTCATGGGTAGAGCACAACTAGGAGCCCTGTTGACAAGGGTCCACATTGATAGGTTCTTGGAAATGCTTGACCATTCTCACATCAACGATCGTCACTTGCCGAAGGAGCCTGAGACTTCCCAAGACAAGAAGAGGCTAGTCGCGACCCCACTGGAGAAGGAAGGGAAACGGTCCCGCTGTGAGGATGAGGGGGCGTTTGAGACTTAACCTCATGAGTCTCCTGTCCGAGAAGGTTCCCTAGACTCAGATGGTCTGGGTGATTTGATGGGGCAGGCCCTCTAGGATCTGACCACGACCCTCGACTTCGAGTTCCCTTCATAGGGACTCGACTTTGCTCTCCCGTCGACCCCGCCAGTCAACCTAGGGCTGGCTGACGAGGAGGATACAGACATCGACACCGCTTTTTCTTCTAGCCTCGTGGAATCTGCTACTAGCCATCGTGACGCAACCTTGACTGGAGGAGTTGAGATTAGAGTCCCGATCGATGAACCTTAGGTCAATCTAGGCTCTTAACGAGAGGCAGGGGAAGGGGAGCCTGCTCTGGGCTCCCTTCCCTCAACTATTTATGGTAGTGAAACCCCAGTGCTCCCCACCAATTAGACTTGAGCGGGGGCAGGGTTTCAATCCCCTCCTCACCCTTTAGCGCCTCTTTAAGGGGCAAGGAGGGACCTTCTTCTTCCTCTATTACCAAGGGGGTCTCATTCTTCCCTGTTCAAGTGGATGACCACATGGTGAATTCCCTCGTGCCAAGGGGGAAGATGTTGTGTAGTTGTCACCTATCGACTTCACAACAGTAGGTTCATCTCCGTCTATTGGCAAGGCAAGGTGGGAGCCCTCGAGGGCGTTCTTAGCCCTTGCCTCTTAGGGTCTTTCCACGGCCCGGGGCCTCTTCCTCAAGGTGAGGAGCATGCTGGTCCATCTCGGGCCCTAAAAGTGACAGGGTCCACAAAGAGAGATGACTCTGTTCATACCATGGTGTCCTAACTAAAAGATTTCCTTTCCTCGGTAAGTCGTTTGTCGGGTTTGGCCTTTGTTTTTCTTTTGGGCTCAGATCCTTACGCATGTGTGGTTTTGGAAGGGTGTGGACCAGCTGGCAGCCTATATCGTTGATGAATAGGTTGACTTGGAGGATGAAGTCAGGGCCAGGTGCATGTTTGCCTTCTGGGAGCGAAAGGAGGTCACGCGTCTGAAGATCGAGAAGGCTGAACTGGAGGTGATCCTTGACCAAGCCGACGAATACATCTGGTTGCTGGAAGTTGACTTGGTTGGTCTATGCAAAGATGTAGCCGTCCTTGGCTAGGAGCTTGACCGAGCATTGAGGGAAGCTGCTCGCACTCATTTCGAGCTAAGGGTGCTCTAGGACGAGTGAGTTTCGAAGTAGGAACAATTGTCTTGCCTGGAGGAGGCGAGGAAGCCCTATAGTGAGCTCATCGAGGTCGTCGTGAATGCCATTAAGGAGCATCTACGCTTGATGCTCGACCTGGAGGAAAAGAGGGGAGAGTTGGAGGAGTTGTCTAGCTGGCATGCAACAATGAAGAAAGACCGCGACGGGATGGACCAGAGGCAGAGCAAACTGATGGACTCCATGCTTTGACTCAACAGGAGGGTTAAAGCTTGTGATAAGCGTATCAAGAAGTTGGAGTCCGAGTCGGCCGCTTCTGGTGAGGAGGTTGCTCGCCTTTCCCCTCAGCTCCTTGCGGTCAAGTCGGTTTGCAAGAGGGCCTTCGGCTATTTCTATGGCACCACTGGAGAGGTTTAGGACCTTCTTACTGGCAAACCCTCAAACCAACTTGAGGACGCTGAACCTTGATCTTTCAAGCCTGACCGTGCCTTTCGCCTATATGTCGGCTCTCTTGGGCGGGACATAATGCTTGATGCGTTCTCGACCTTGGCCCCGACACCTGTAGCTCCTCCTGCTTGAACATGACACCTTTTGGTTGTGATCATTTTTGTTTATCATTTTTTCTTTCTTGGTTATGTTAGCCACCTTTGTATAAGAATATTTTGAGTAAATGGACATTTTTCCTTATGTTAATTGACTATAATAATTGCCTCTGGTTTTTTGGTATTGTATGCTCTATGTTTCAGTCACTCGATATTCTTAACACGTTTTTTAGCGTCGCTATGTCAAGGGTTGTGCAGTTTGAGGACTTAGTGCATCATTTTTCTTCACATTCCTCACAGTGAGTCTAAGGGCTCAATGCCTTTGGGCAAGGGTCGTGCAATCTGAGGACTTATGCGCTCTATTCCCCACAACGAGTTTGAGGACTCAACATTAGTGGGCGATGGTCAAGCAGTCTGAGGACTTGCCCGCCCTATTATCCACAGCGAGTCTAATGACTCGACATTAGTAGGCAAGGGTCGCGCAGTCTGAGGACTTGTGCCCCCTATTATCCACAACGAGTCTGAGGACTCGACATTAGTGGGCGAGGAGTTTCGGGCAAGGAGACGTACGAGAGGGAAATAAGCAACTTTATTCATTGTTCTTCATTGCTTACATAGTCTTTTTTTAGATGTTTGGCATTCTATGGGTGTGGCAGCTCCTTTTTTTGGGCTTCTTTTAAGCAAAACGACCTGAGTTTTCTACTGAATAAGTGTAATCAAATATGATAAAATCTATAATCAAGAAGTTCAACATTACGCATTCATCATGTTGAATAGGTTTACAACTTTTTGGATTAACCCAATTAAGAATGGACAGTTCTGTTTTTGCATTTTCTCTTTTTTATATTATATAAAAGAAAATACTTTTCCCCAATCAATCGACCAATCTTCTAGATTAAATTGAGGAATTTATGCAAATCAAAGGAGCTATGTTTGTTTTTCACTTTTTCAAAAAATCTTTATATTCACTCCAAAAAATTAATTTTAACTCAATAAATATATCTACTTTTTTTTTAAAAAAAGAAACTTTTTATTTAATCATTATCACTTCTGTAAAAAATATATATATATATATATACAAAAAAAAATTACAAAAACACATAAAAATCACGCTCACAAAATCATCTGAGTAATTTCTCAAATCTATCAATTTATTTTTATAAACCTCAATACAAAACATATTTAAAAGTTTTTATTTATTGAAATAACCTCTTATTTCTCTCTTTATCTCTATACAAATTACAATCTCGATTCTCAAATCTTTTGAAGAAATTCTCAAAATCTTCAGCTATCAAATAAATAGATCTCAACTCGATGCTTTTGCCATATTTGATAGTTGACCCACAAAATTGGTTTATAATGCCACGATGGATTTTAGACAACTGGAATCTTTAGCTCTAAGTGGATAGGGGCTGATGTCATAAGGGTTCACATCACTTCCCCAACTTCATCTTCATCTTACAAAAAAGCAGACCCCACCAGATTCCTTCTGTGACCAATTGGCTAATCAATTATGAATAATGATATTATGTTGTCTTATTTTATCTTTTTATTTTTATTTTGATCATTCATTTAATTTTTTGTATTTATTAATTAAGAAAGTAATTATTAATATATTTATATTTTTTTATATTTTTGAAAATATTAAAAAAATATGAATAAAAAAAATAAAAAAAATTAAAATGCAAAATTTTGCCTAAAGACACAATCAATGGTCATTGCTGGACGACACCCTAGCAACACTCATGAATTGTATGCTCTCATACTCCTTTCTACCACGTGTAAACCACGAACCAATAATATTTTTTTACCTAAAAAGCAAAATAAAATCTTTTTCTTTTTATTATTATTATTTTTCATTCGGATTCTGAGGGTTAAATCATAAATGTTGATGTTTATTAGAAGAATTAAAAAGCTTAGTAAAAAAAAAAAAAATGTCCATAATTGCTGTCGGCATGTCATGGTACTTGTATATTGCAGTTGCACAACATATGTGGTAGCTGTGTGATTTTGCTTTTGATTATTTTTTTCAAGAAAAATGATTTATGCTCAGCATTTTTCGAACACACATGTTCACCAAAAACTGTCTGGAGTCTTGTCTTTGTCATTGCCATGTCAGCACTAAATAAGTCAAACGGAAATTAAATATAATTTATATCTTTGAATTTTGGTGCCTCTTTTGTACGGATATAACGGATCTGGTCCGATCTGGTTTTAGATAAAATCTAGTATCGAATCAGTATGTATCGATTTTATATTTTTTAAAATTGATTACGTCCGAGTTATCCTCTTAAACCGATATCTCCGGTTTTATCGGTTTCCAGTCCAGTCTAGTTCGGTTTTTCAATTTTTTTAAAATATAAAAAACATATAATAAAATGTTACTTCTTATGATAAAATATTATTAATAATTTAATATATATATTATGTTTAAAGCATATGATCAATTAAATTTTTATCTTTAAGATTAAATTTTTATTTTATAAATTATAATAACATTATCTTATATATAATTATATGAGTAACATATGATCAAACAAATTATAAATGTTCATATTTAAGATTAACATTTTATGTTATAATTTATAAATTATAATATAAAATTATTTCATATATGATATATAATTATATATATTATATATAAAAATTTAATATATAATTATATATTATATAAAACTTATATATATAAGTATTTTGTATAATATATAAAATTAATTTATATATATATATATTTTCCAACCGGTCCGATCCAGTCCCGAAAACTACGAAACCGGACTAGATCCGGCCAGTTTTCATAATATAGGAACCGGTTCCGGACCGGACCGGTTGGTTTGGTCCTGTCCGGTCCGGACCGGTTTTCTAGTTTCCCGATTTAAATTTACACCCCTACTCTTTTGTAATCTCGACCCAAATTATCACTTTTTATAACATAGTGTTCTTAAAGTTAAAAGATTTTACATTAATGTGTACTTTTTATTAAGATTCCACCATCATGATTATAGTGTATAATATTTTTCATCTATCTTGATAGTTAGGGCATGCTAACGATCTTAAAATTATATTGTTCGGGTATTACATTTTAAGAAAAATAGTGTCAATTTGAGGTATAAAGTGGAAGTATTTTTCCAAAATATACTCTTTATCGCATGAAAATTTATAATTAATATAAATTCTTAATTAATAATTAATATATGACTGTTAAGATTCTGTCATGTCAACTTTATTATTTATTTTTAACTCATTCTCAGGCTGGTTTGGTTACACAAAATCAAACTATCTCATCTCATCTCATATAATCATTATAACTTTTTTAAACTCTCATACAAAATATAATAAACAATTTGAAATTTTCAAATATCAAAGCAAAACTTATATTAAAAAATTATATTATAACAATATTTTATTCAACTTTCAACAAAAACCTCAACTTATCTCATTTTATTTGAACTGCATAACCAAATAAGGCCTAACGATAGAAGTGGAAGAGTGTTCTATTTTTAGAAGTATAATTAATATACATTTTTTTTATAAAATAATTAATATACATTAGTTTATAGTTTATTGTAAAACACATTAATTTGTTAGAAGGTGGAAATTAAGCTTGCCTTAGGTTCAATATTATTGGAATTTGTAACACATTTATGGATTAGCACATGATAATGTAAAAAAATGAAATTATCACATCATATATGTACATCATGCAAGAAAGTAATCATTACCCGATGATGATCTGAATATTAACAAAGATATAAATCTCCTTCCATTTTTTTTTCACCTTCATGATCATGATCTTCTTTGCCTGCAAACTCTATTAACGATTAAGGTTCAAGTTCCCACCAGGACCATAACCTTGGCCAATCATAGGAAACCTTTAATTACCAAACCAAGCCAGTAAAATGCCAAAACTATTTAGAAATGGCCTCAAACTTATATATTATCGGTTTGGTATGGTTCAAATCTAAGCATAGTAGTGTCAAACTCAGAATTGGCAAAGGAATTAGTTCTCAAAGATAAGGATCTGCAATTTGCAAGTCGTAGGGCAACTGCTAAGATAACCAAAGCTGATGGGGGGCAAGGACCTTATTTGGGCTGATTATGGCTCGCTTCCACTATATATGTGAAGGTAAGAAAGCTTTGTACTCTTGAGCTTTACCCCGGTTTGGATTGGAAATCGGGATAAATAATTTTCAACTCATCTCATCTCATCATTACAACTTTTCCAAATTCATACGCAAAATATAATAAACAATTCAACTTTTTCAAATTCCAAAACAATAATAATATTAAAAAATAATATCATAACAATATTTTATTCAATTCATCTAAAACTATCTCAACTCAGCGTTTGGATTTCTCTCCCAAGATCCTTGAGGATCTTAGACCCATAAGGGATGATGAAGTTAGAGCCATGGTTAATTCCATTTTCTAGGATTGCAGCAGACCTGAAAATCATGGGAAAAGTGTAGTGGTGGGGAAGTATTTGAGCTCATGTGGCATTCAACAATATTACAATACTGGCCTTTGGAAAGCGGTTTGAGAATTGTAAGGATGGTGTAATAGACAAGAAAGGGTTGGAACTCATTGCAATTGTGGTAAATGCAATAGAGCTTGGAGAATCGCTTACCTTATTTGAGTCAATCAAGTGGCTGGGATGGATTGCATGGATTAAAAATAAAGAATTTGCCAAGTATTCTGCACGCAGAAAGAAGCTTATAACCCGGACTCTCATGGAAGAGCACATGCACACTTGCAATAATATTGATTGTGATGAGAAACCCCACTTTGCGGATGCATTGGCTACTCTTACAGAAAGATATGAACTGCCATAATAGGAAAACATTGGGACAGACATGGTCATTGCAGGTATGGACACCATTGCTATATATTACTGCAGAATGGGCCATGGGCCATATATAGCTGAGTTGATCAAGAACCGAGGGTCCAACACAAGGCCCAATATCATGAGCAGGACCGTGTGCTCGGGCCCGATCATATGATGTCGGAATCAGACCCCCCAAGCCTACCTTACTACAAAGTGTAGCAAAGGAGGCATTAAGGTTGCACCCTCCAACCCCGTTGATGCTACCCCCCATAGGGCCAATGCCAATGTCAAGATTGGAGGGCATGACATTCCAAAGGGTTCAAGTGTTCATGTGAACGTTTGGGCCATAGATTGGGACCCAAAGGTTTAGAAAGAACCATTGGAGTTTAGGCCTGAACGGTACCTGGAAGAGGATGTTGACATGGAAGGCAATGATTTTCGTTTACTGCCATGTGTCCAGCCGCGCAGCTTAGCATGCATCAACTTGGTCACCTCCATGGTGGGTTAGCTACTGCACCATTTCAAGTGGATCCCACCTGAAGGGGTGGGTCCCAAAGGAGGAGATAGACATATAACTGAGCTCCGGAATGGTGATTGGTGAGTTACATAATCATAACTAATAAACATAATCCTACTAGTTTTAAGCACATAATTCCTTGGTGGATCCAATTCATTACATGAAACAAACCCAGAATCACTTCACAATCACAAGCCTTCATTCTGATCATGATGAGAATTATTTTCACAAGCACATTGAACAGAAGAACTCAAACACAAATGGAATATGGTTTTTGCCCAGGGGGAATGGGGTACACATTATTAAAGGGAGGAGATCAGAAACCAGAAATACTGAAGGAGGAGGGGGAGAAAAAGGAGATGAGTGACTAGGTGGATATTGCATAGTGGGTAATGTTTATAACATCTTCAGGTCGTGAGGGTGGATGGGTCTTGTTTCTCATCCTCAGCTGCTGGTACTCTTTGTATTGGAATCCTCTGTACTTTGGTGGCTCACCAATCTCTTTGGTGAACTGTGACAATGGTTCCACCCACTTGTCTCCTTGCAAGTTATAGAAATATGCATACGAGAATCTGCTTCTTTCTTCTCTTCTCACCACTCTGTGAGTAGCACTCTTAAATTTTTTGTTGCTCAACACCTGAAATCTCCAAATCATGTTTTCCAAAGAAGAAAACAAATTATTAGTTGGTTTGTTCCAACCACCTTTAATCATAAGCTACTTCGACAATTCCTAGTTCACTCTTTAGGAATAACGAGTTTGAAAATAGATCAGATGATCAGAAGAGATGAAATTTGGACTACTACCTGAATTACATCGCCTAGATTGACAACAATGGTGTCTTCAACTGGAGTTACAGGAATCCATTCTCCATTTTTGAGAACTTCTAGGCCTCCAACTTCGTCTTGAAACACAAAAGTGATCAAATTCCCATCTTCATGTTCCGAGATACCATTACGCTCTACTTCAGTTGCCGGGAAGTAACGCAAAGCTGCCATGAAATCCCAGCTCCTATCTTGATTGTATTCCTTAAGGAAGTTGGGAGGGAGACCCAAGCAGTCATTTAAGATGCTCTCTACAAGCATTCCAGTTCTGGTTAAGTGGGAGAACATCTCTTCCAATACTTCCCTATCAAAATCAACAATATGCATATATTTTAACCATGTTTGAGTAATTAAAACATATATCTGCCAGTAGTACTGCATGCAATCAGCTAACTAAAAATTTATATTCTTCCCAACTGCACCAATTAATTGTGATGAACAATAATGACTGAATGAGTATTTCATAACCTCTTAATTGTTAAGAATATAATACAAATAATAAAATCTACCTCTTTCTATCGGCTTAAGTTTTTGGGACAAGTGGTAATTTCACATGGTATCAGAGCAGAAGTCTTGAGTTCGAACCCTGACTCTACACTCTACCAATTTAATTAAATATTCCACGTGTTGGGCCTACTCATTGAGAAAGAGACTAGCCCACAAATGAGGGGGAGTGTTAAGAATATAATACAAATAATAAAATCTACATCTTCCCATCAGATTAAGCTTTTGGGACAAGAGGTGATTTTACAGTAATTGCTATTCTTCATCTTGAATGTCTCATTAATAGTTATAATAGCTGACGTGACACAGTTTAAATAGCTTCTTAAACGAAATGGAAAGCCACTTACAGTAAGTTATGTTAACTGGTATGATTGAAAATGACAGAATCTAGGATGAAAAACAACATTTTCCTATTATTGCAAGCCTGTTTAATGCTTGGTGTCCGATTTAGTTTGAGGTGATAAAATCGGGTAGATCACGGCCAATTACCTGAATTCCGGTGGGTTTTGGGGGTAGATATTGAAGCCAGAGTTGGGTGGAAAGAGGAGCAAGTACTCATTCTTGTCCGGTGAGTTTTGAGGCTGCCTATTGTAACCAGCAGGAAGAGGTGCAGCAGATACAGGGCTAAACTTGAGCTTTTCCTCATCAGGGTACTCAAAAAATGTCTTGGAGAGTTGGAGGGCACGGTTCATCAGGTCGAGTGGCACCCCATGGTTCACAATACGGAAGAACCCATGCTCTAAACAAGACTGGTAAATTGCGTCCATTGCTAATTTCTTCTTCTTGTCTCCCTGATCACCATTGCTACTAAAGAAAGGAGACAGATCAACTGTGGGAATGCCTGAGCCGGCCATTTCTTTCAACCTTGAAACTCTGCTTGCAGCTTGTTGACTTTGATTCTGTAGCACCAAACCATGGAATATTCATTTTAAAGTTGAAGATATAGAAGCAGACAAAATCAAGTTGTACTTCTTTATGTACCCAAAAAATATATTAAATATGATGAATGGCAGACATTCAGACTTCTTGTTGTACGCTAAAAGCTTGTAGCTGGCTGAAATATAATATAAAAAGGCTGATAAAATATAAGTGAAAACCGAGGGAGAAAAATGCAGACAATAATATAAGAACTTGAAGGCAGTTGGACTCTGACCTTATCACAAGAACATTAGAGTTGAAGGACGTAGGTTGGTGAGAGACCGTGAGAGGTCGGCAAAAGAAAATGCTAGAAAGAAACTGAAAGAAGCTGACAAAAATTGTCATGAACTAGACTGACAATTATTGTTGATGCGTCTAAGCTCGATCGTGCAGCTTATGAATGGCGTCCAGCTTAAGGAAGAGTTTATATCTTTAAAATCCAAATCTCCTATTTAGATTATATATTAAATGGAAGATCTATATCTTTAAAATCAAGATCTTCTGATCATTAGATTATATATTAAAACAAAAAAGATATTTGCAACCGTTAATTGTGCAACCGCCGTGTAATCGCTTTGAAAAAAGTGAATAAAACATGAGACTCACATGAAAAAAATTAATTTTTTAATAGTGGACTCCACTCTTTTTCAAAGCGGCTACGCAGCGTTTACGCACTTCACGATTGTATGTAGAATTACTCAAATTCATTTATTAGTTTCAATAAAAATATCATTTATGTATTTATCCTCAATTGTGAACATCTTTTTGCCTGCGAAAAAGATAAAGACCAATAAGTTATAAATACAGTGGCAAATATAGTATTTTATGCGCAATCACAAATTTAATATAAAATCCTCATTCATCTCTTTTTTTTGGTTCAACTAAAGAAAATAAAGCTGTTTTGTCTTTTAAATTTTCTGTGATTGTTATTGAATATACTGATGAAGTTAATATATGTTTAGATCTCTCATATTTTTGTACAAGAAATTAAAAAAATAAACTTAATTGTTAGATAACTTAAAAATAAATAGAATCGATTCAAATAAGTTTAAAATCGACTAGAATCAACTGTCGATTGAAGCGGTTCAACGAACGATAAAAAAAATTCACAAAAATCAGTTCGATTTTTTATTGATTCAATTTGAATCAAACCGTTTTTTCGAACCTTGATATTAACCCTCCCTGCATAAACAATAATTGACCAGAAATGTATTATTTCTGGCACTGATGTCACGAATACAATATGAATGTTAAATCAGGAGATGGATCTAATCTGGCAGCTATATCACAGCAAATCTCACTAATTGATCCGAGAAATGATCACATATATTGTAGCACTAATCATGCTAATAAATGGCACAATCTCTGTGGACAATCGGCATGCATGTGCAGGAGGAAGAACAGAACAGATTTACACCAAATACTATGATTTTACTCTCATTAAGTTACCACGAAATGTAATAATATACCATTGTCGTCAAGGAGCCAGCATAATAGGGAGGGAACCCACAAAAAATAACCCCAGAAAACAACAGAAAATGGCCTTGAAGCAAAAAGAAATAACATTCCGAAAATTACAGACTGGCCGTGTGGGCAGTAGTCAATTGCCTACAAGATAAAAGAGCTATTATAAAAGAGTTACCATGGTCACCCTCCACTATCACAGGATATTTCAGCAACTATTTAAGGACCGCTCACTTTACATAAATAAACTGTTACCAGGGCAATGAAACCCATAAGCGAACACGCTGATTAAGGTACTTCACTTGCCATCATCCTCACCACCATCTTCGTCGTCTTCATCGTCGTCGTCGTCATCTTCTTGGTCATCCTCATCCTCTTCAGAGTCATCACCATCCTTTCCCTGGCGGTGGGCAAATTCAAAATGAAAAAACAATTATCTAGATCTATAATGCCTGTCATATAATCCCACCAGAAAAAAAACCATAGGCAATCAACGGCCTTGGAATATGATAATCCTAATTTCCATATTATTGAGTATTAATTTCATATCTGGAAGTCCAAACAGGCTAAGCACTAATATATAGTCAACAAATACCGTTAGCAACGACTGAAACTACAGGGTACCCTCACTCAAATACATGACAAACTGGAAAAACAATTATCTAGATCTATAATGCCTGTCATATAATCCCACCAGAAAAAAACCATAGGCATTCAACGGCCTTGGAATATGATAATCCTAATTTCCATATTAATGAGTATTAATTTCATATCTGGAAGTCCAAACAGGCTAAGCACTAATATATAGTCAACAAATACTGTTAGCAACGACTGAAACTACAGGGTACCCTCACTCAAATACATGACAAACTGAAAAAACAATTATCTAGATCTATAATGCCTGTCATATAATCCCACCAGAAAAAAACCATAGGCATTCAACTGCCTTGGAATATGATAATCCTAATTTCCATATTAATGAGTATTAATTTCATATCTGGAAGTCCAAACAGGCTAAGCACTAATATATAGTCAACAAATACTGTTAGCAATGACTGAAACTACAGGGTACCCTCACTCAAATACATGACAAACTGTAAGTGCATGTTAAGCCTCACCTCAAAGATCTCCTCCCACAACTCTCACATTGCTTCAGCCAACTAACAACTACTTGAGTCTTTGAATCAATCTACAAAAGTAATTAAGTTTGAGACATATGTAAAGACCATAGAGAAGAGCCTTAAGTTCTGCTCAATAGTTGGTTCCTCTCCCTTAACAAGCGGGAAATCCTATAGGAACTGTTTTCAGCCTGTTCCGGTTTAGTTGGGAAATGCCGAGGCAGGTAATGGACCTGTTGATTTGCTGAAACGGTAGGTATGGTAGTCTTCACAGTGGAACTTCGTGGAAAATGGTCCTAATTTGCTAGTGGTGCATTTGGAGGGAGGAATGCTTGAGGATTGCAAAAAGAATATGGAGCAGCTAAAGGATTTCTTTAGATCCCTTTACCTAATGGCAACAATCATGAATTTATCCAGGCTTACTTTTTAGATTTTTTTTTTTAATTCTTTCAACATAGGCAATTTTAGTGTATGCTCCTGGTGTACTTGGTATCACCTTTTGCTCACTAATAAAGGTATCTAACTATAAGTCAAATAAACATTAACTGGGCAGTACAAGACCTTCAACCACATTTTAGTCAACTGCCAATAAGCTCATAAAGCCTGAACTAAACCTCAGCAGAAGCAACCACCCTCTCTTGGTCCATTTCCATCAAGGGGGGGAGAGATGTTGTGACACCATGCCAGCCATTATTACAATAGTCTAAAGAATAATTCTGCTCCAAAAGTACTTCCACGTAGGGGTAGCAATATGTGACACGACCTGTTAACCCAATACGAACACGACACGATAAAAGCGGGTTAGGGTTTAGTCTTAACGGATTCGGGTCAAAACAGATTGACCCGTTAAGACACGATTGCTTAACGGGTCACTAACGGGTCAACCCGTTATGACCCGTTAAGAAAATTAAATTTACCTTTATACCCTTAGACCTAAAGGGCAAGGAGGACGCTCTACTTCCTTCTTCAAGTTCTAAATTTGTTTAGATCTATGTTTTTAATTTTTTATTATATTTGAGATTATAACATTAATATATTTACATTGTATGTTTTGTTTATTATATTTGGGATGTAATTTTAATAATGAATATTATTAGAAATTGTGTGGATCATATTTGTTTGGATTGTAATTTTAGACTTGTAGTTAGTTTTTTATTTTTTATAGATATTATTTATATTTAAATATTTATATAAAATCAATCAAGTCAAACGGGTCGTGTCATGTCATATAGTGTCTGTTCAACCCATTATCTTACTGTGTCGTGTTCGGGTTTGAAATTTTGACACGAAATTCTTAACGGGTCGTGTTCGTGTTGACCCATTAAGTGTAATGTACATATCTTGACACGACACGACACGAACACAACCCATTAACACGATTTGACATCCCTACTTCCACGTCATTAATGAGCTTCTTCTATTTTTTATTTTTTTTTTAAGTAAAAAACTTCTTCTAGTTGACATAAATCTAACACTTGGGATAACAATTCAAGAACCATTTGGCTTGTTTTTTCCAGACTCATGAAGGGAAGCTGAATGTTAGCCTGCTCTCTCAAAGCCTCCTATTGAACAGTCCAATCACCCCAAATTGCCTACCCACCAACTGGACATCGTTCTCATATTGACCTTACATCCTTCCCATCCAGCAAAGTACTTTAATCATGTATCACCGTTCAGAAACAAGGGTACCAAATCTTTGAAACCTGCACATATTTCTGCTAGTTGTCCTACCCAACACAAGTGGTTGGGAGATGTTTATGCACATGTGACTGTTTTAGCTCAACATCAAATGGTAAACCTAGTGCGATTACACCAAATATAAACTAAGCTACATATTGTTCCCAAATGGGCAAACTGTTCAAGGGATGTACTGAATTCGCATCAAATTCCCCAAACATACACACAAAAAACATATAAACATATACATTTACCTCTTCTCCGGCCCCTTCCTCGTCAAAGTCTTCCTCATCCGCATCCTATTTCAAAGATGCCACCAACTACTATTAGAATAGACAAGTACGAAAGTAATAGACGCTCCTAAGAGATTGATTAAAAAAAAAACCCATTGATGACTAATGGGATTAAAGGGAAAGAAACAAGAGAGAAGAAGTTACATTATTGAAGTAAGTGAGTGGATTTGGCCATAAATCCTCCTTGATGATTTCTGCAATCTGAAATTTGTTGGAAGTGAAAGCTTAATACATAAGTCCGATAAGTGTATCAAAATAAGATAATGGTAGCAATGGAAAGACACCAGTAACTCCAACATTGAACAAAACATACTGGTGGAAATTTGAAGGTAGAAACAGAACTTACCTCATCATGAATGTCATCCAAGTGATCTTTCTCTTGAATATCGGTAAACCAGCTAAAGAAGCTGCATTCAACATGATAAAACAGAATGCGACATAGGCATAAATAGGAAGAAAATATAAAATTGAAGATGTCATTCTCATTCTCTTGTATATGTCAACCACCTAAAGAAGTTGCACTCAACATGATAAACATAAATGCTGGACATGCATAACATGAAGGAAATATGAAAGTGAAGATGCTCAATTGATATTTTTTTATACAGTGAAGATGCTCAATCGATATTAAGAATGTTAAGGCGTAATCTTATCCATAACTCAGATGTTTGCGATATAATAATGTTGATAATTACCATGTCTCAGGCAACCACTAGTATCTCTTTTACTTCATGTTGATCTCAAACACAGTACAAAATAATAAAAAAAAGGAAATTTTTTAAAAACATCTAAGTTTTCTTTTACCTCCAGTGTCAGAATTATCATAAATCTGAATTTTGAGAAGAGCATTGGGATATCAAATCATATCAGTGACTACAGCAAAGATAATTCCTTTTTAACCAATTCGAAATATTTCAAGAGACTACCACAATTACCAGTACAATATTGTGTTCATAACCTGAAGTAGTGGTTATATTCCGTAATTGAATAACTCTTATGATCTACCTATATTACATTTTTTCAGTAAAAAAGGATGATCAAAGTTATAGAACTGGCTGAAAACCTACTTCCACTAGGCTCAGGAAAACTGACCTTTCATCGCTAGCAGGCCGCTTGCTCCCTTTCTTCTCATAGTTAACCCCATTTGGTATGCCCTTCCCATATATGTAAAACAATTAGTCAAACTGCAACAAAAAATACAAGTTTAATATGGCCAATAGTAGTAATTTAAGTAGGCCTTACCATGCCCTCTTTCCATTTTATTGATGTTGCAGTAATTTTTGTTGTTCCATCATCGTCAGCATAAGTGAACGTCTTTGTAAGCTTTGTATCTTCAAAATAAGGGTTTGGGTTAAAGTGCTGCAAATTGGAGACACAAATCAGTTATGATTCATCGAGTTCATCAGTTGAAGCACGGCTGATTTTTTTTTTTATAAGTATGAAGCATGGCTGAAATTCACATCCGCGTGGAAATGCAACAAGGAATTAGTTTTCAAAAGTTGCCTACAAAAGTAATCATCTGAAAAGAATTTTTTTCTTTTTTGGATAGGTAAAACAGGATTTTATCAGTACTCATCGAAGAAGTAGGCATGGCCCATCATTAGGAAAGAAAAAAAAAAGTATACTCACCAATGTGATAGAGTAACCCGATTTGACATCTTTGAAATCCTCTACTTCCAGAGAGCTTAAATACTTGAATATCTACCAAAAATGTAGGAAAGAATTAATCAAAATCTCTACAAAGGCACATGTCAAAATTGGGGAAACCAGCTAGATTGTAAGATACATAAGAAGAACCCTTGCAACATGATTTATTGAGTTTAAAGTAAAAATATACGTGTGAAACTCAAATCTTCTAATCAAAGTAGGCACAAAATCCAAACCTTTTGATCCTCTTCACTCAAAAGTTCACTTAGAGCAGGATGACTCAAAAACTGCATAGAATTGGAAAAAAAATCAACTGAATAAAGATGTCTTAACAACATAGCAGCAACCATATTGCAAATTCCCAAAGATGAAGAGAGGGAGACAGATTACTAACAGCAGTCAACCAGAAGTCAGGAATGGCTTTAATAATATCATTTCGCTTATCGTAAACAGGCTTGCGTATCTCATTATACTTCTGCTCCACTTCCAGGACCTTATCACTGGCCTCCTCATTTATCTATAACATTAGAAAATAATTACAGATGACAATTATGTCACTATGTCAGAACAGCTTTAGTGGCACATAAGTGACCATCCAATCAGCTATATTTAAGAGGTAAAACCAGGAGGCTTCCAACAGAAATAAAAGTTATATGCATCCAAATTTCCATGTGGCCCAAATGACTGAAATGATATTATATTGTTGTGATTTGAGTGGCTCAAGCTAAAGTACACAATCACCATCCACTACAACTCAGTAAACCAATATACTCCAACATGAAATAAGCATAAACTAATTTATTCCTGGTTTAGCTTAATTTCCCTTACCCTGAAAATAAAGATCAAAGCTTTAGGATTGTGCTCATCATTAAGAGCATAAAGATATCAGCTTTGTTCACTTATCTGAATCAACCGAATCAGTTGAATTAGGAATCTATAGAAACTAATGAAAATATCAACCCAGATAGACAGTATAAATCAAATTATGCTGCTTTATTGCCAAGGAATTTAGAGATGAAGAAAATTAAATAAATATCACATAAAATCTCAATTCATCTTCAAAGAAAAAAAAAAAGTTCGGAACAGAACCTTATGCGAATGAGGGTGAACGAGAAGTATACCTTTTCGAGCTCGTCTTGTATCTCCTGCAGCTTCTCGATGGAGAGGACAAGTTTCTCATCGATGGCCTCCGAGTTGTTATCCTCCTCGTCTTTCTCCGCTACCTTCAGCTTCTTTCCCTTGTCAGCCCCCATATTCCCAGCCTCAGATAGAAACACTAGCTCTTTCTCCCTCACTCTCCCCCTCTCTCTCCCACTCTTGGTATCTCTGGGTGATTGCCTAAAACCCTAGTGGCTCTCTCTCACTCGCTTTTGTAGTGTGTGAAATTGGAGCGTGTGTGAGAGAGAGAGGGGGATCAAAAGGGTTAGGGTTTTGGGAGTTTATATCTTCTCCGGAGGCTCTATGTTGGGCGTAAGGAAACCCACCAATAGTTATGTGACAAGTTTAGGTATTTTAGTCATTTATGAAAATATATTGAGGGTAGTTTAGGTACTCTAGTTGTAGTTTTATCCTCTTGGAGAGAAACAAAAGATCCTGGCCGTTGATTTTACAGGTTTCTCTTGTTGTCTTCTAGGTGATTTACGCACCAACAGTTGGAGATTAATATCTTTTTCCCTGAGCGGTTGAGATTAACCAAAATAGAGGTTGATTTGTTATTAAAAAAAAAAATTAGAGGTTGATTTCAATATACAATTAGTATCTACAAGTTATAAAAAAAATTAAAATAAAGAAATTCATATAATTGTTAATGTATTATTCTAAAAGTGACGTTTTTCATATATTTGGATATTTGATGGATTAAAAGAAAATGGATTTGCTATACATCAGTCATTATTCATCCAACACCTCACACCTGACTTTTATATATCTATATATATATATATGGTGTGGAGTATGGGATAGTGAATAGTGGCTAATGAGAAAAGTTATTCTAAAAATAATATTTCTCCACATAATGGGTTGCTCCTCAAAGCTGGCCTAACCTATTTTCCGAATCCTAATTAGAGACTACCAAGATTTTTTTTGCATAAAATTCTTAACTTATTGAAAGTCTTTCTAGATGGTTTTTTTTCTAGGTTTTATGAAAGTGATGTGATTAGTAACAAATATTTCCATGAGTTAGGAAAGTTTTTTAAATATGTTTTTTTTATTAGAGCTTGTAAAAGTAGTAACATTCATAAAAATAATATGTTTGGGAGATAGAGAGAATTTGTTTTGAGATGTGTTTTTTAAGTTTTTGTCTAAGTTGTTTTGATTTTTGTATTAGAGCATTAGCATCAGCTTGTCCATCCTAGTAGCCAAAGTTTGTCTAATATCATATATTTTGTCTTTTGTCTGTTCTAGTTAAAACCTAATCTCATATTAAATTATCTATCTAAACTCTATATAATAATAAAATATTATTAATTTTAGACTTTTTTTTAATTTTTTATCCAATTTATTTTTGTCATATTTTGCAGTTCTAATGGTCATATGTTAATTTTTAATCAAAAAATATATATTTTGTATTAAGTTTCATAATTTATACACTTTTTTGATGATTTTATATTTAATAATATAACGAATATACCGTTCATTCTAATTAAATTATTATTTTATTTCTATTTTCAATGGTCATTTAACGGTAATATCTAAAACTTATTGCTTACACTTATCTAAAAATTTTATATAAATATCTTAACTTACCAGCCGAATATCCATATTTCCATCTAACTATCTACTTCTGTGACGTCGGAGTTGAAGCGGCGATGGAGGTTGATCGACTCTGATGGTGGAAGACTTTTGCTTCTGGTGAAGCTGAGGTTATCAAACAACATGAGTTTTTGCTATGAGAAGGTTGATATATTGCGAGAAAGAAACTGAAAATGTAGAGAGGAAAAAGTGGAATTCGGTAGAATGAAATAATGATAAAAATTGAAATGATCTTGTTATAGTTGGAGGTCATATTTGTTGATCCTAAATTTATTATTGTAGCTCAAAAGTTGGTTGGGTTTATGTTGCTAGATTAAGCCATATTAGCTATTTTAGAGACTCTATTTGGCTAGATTTAATAGAGGAAAATCATTTTGATATTTAAAAGATGTTTTGATTGAAAGTTTAAAAAAATTAAAAGATTTCTTAAATCCTCCAAATTACAAGTGTTTTGAACTATAGAATTGGTATTAATGCAGTTTATTTTCGATTTACTTTTATTAGAATTTTAATTATTTGTTTTCGATTTACTTCTCTTTTGAAACTATTTTGGCAAGGTGGAATAGGCCTAGCTAATTGGAAGAAAAATAAGACTATAAGAAAGACACATGAAGGCCTAGTGCTACCACTCGAGATGGTCCATAGGCCTTAATCGATCATCCAAATTGAAGGCTCTAGACTACAAATCCAGCATATACTTTCATGCTTTGACGGGAATTTAATTTGTCAACAACAATGCTATTCTTCCTACTAAATTTGATCATTTTCACTTATATTTATTGATGTAGTATGCTTTTTAAGTAATTTCATTTTTCTACCGCTTAAAATACATAACATGTTTCTATCGGTGTGGCTGGGCTTATGACGGTGCACGATGGCAGGGAGGGGGAGAAAACAGAGACATAGAGAGGGAGGGAGTAGAGGAGGGATTGGGGCGCAACGGTGGACGGAGAGAAAGGAGGGGGAGAGGGAGGAGGGATTCGGCGACGGCGGTAGCGCAGGCTGGCTGGGGGGTCATGGGAGGAGACGGCAAAGGTTGGGGGGGGGGGGGGGGGGGGAGGGGGGTAGAAAGAGGAAATGAGAAAAAGAAATGATTAGGGTCTTTGGGGGGGGGGGGGTTCGTGTGTTTTGGCGCCCGAGTAAAAATGCACGAGTTTTTAAAATTTTTTATTGCGGAGGATATTTTTATGGCTAAAAAGTTAAAAAATCGCTGCAAAAAGTCAGTTTTGCAATTCCATCGGACTACTTCCGTCGTAACAAGTTTTTAAATATTGCGGCAACTTTTTCGTCGCAAAAAGTAAAAAAATCGCTACAAAAGACCAGTTTCGAAACTTGACATAAAAAGGCTGCGACAATGTAAAAATCGCACAATTAAAGGCTTTTGAGGCGATTTTATTTCCAACAGACACAAAATCGCTACAAAATACCTTATTTCTTGTAGTGTTAGCAAGTGTAAATAAGGATGACAAAATTTAAAATGAAGAACATGCAACATTTCTTTTTCTGTAAATGAGATTTTACATATGATAAGGATATTTATAAGACTCCAATTGTAATTTTAACTAATTTGAAGAGTTATGTTGCTAATATGCCGGTATATATACACTATACACGTTGCTTAATGTGGACTTTACTTTGAGACTATGTCAATTATAAATTAAATCAAAATTCAAATATTTCATTATCTTAACTAATACAGCAAATGTCAACATCAGCGATGTGTTTGGTGCGTTCATACGTAAACTTTGCAAATAGATTTTTTTTTTGTTGAATCATTACAAATGCTATAATGCTCAATCCCATTTAATAAGTTCTTTAATTTTCAGTACAAGTTCATAAATGACTTAATTAGACTTTGTTTTGATAGTTGATAATATCTTTTCTCAAGCAACTTTTGCAAATGATGTGAGTTTTGTTGTGACAATGTTCATGGCTTGGGGGCCACACTGAGGGGTCACCTCTAGTTGTGTTTTTTTGGAGGCAACGTTTTGTTCATACTGTTAGTTGTAACAGTTGGTTTTTGCATATGATTCCAAACATGTGAGAGAGTGGTGCAGACATCAGAAGAACAAAGATGACTTAACAAGGTCGAGAACTTCTATGAGACTTTTTTTTTTTTTTTCTTTTTGACATAAAAAGAGTTTCCACTAGTTCCTTTGGTATTGCTTCCCTTTAGGTTTATCAGTGGGCCTTTCCTTATGGTTCACATAATCTCCATGTCTATCATATACTGCTGAAAACATTTTCTCATATATAATTGCAGTGAATCTCTTCTTTCTTTTCCCCGATCACAAACATCCATTTTTTTTTTTTTCTCAAGCATGTTTTGCTCTATGGGCTTGTGGCAATGTCAGACCAAGGATATTGGTGGGATCCTTGAATCCCAGCTTTCAGCCCTCTTGTGGAGCCCTCCTTAATTTCCTTCTGATCATGCTTTTTCTCTTTTCAGACTTGGTTGTGTAGATGCTCATTCATTATGAAAAATGTTTCTTTAAGTAACTTCAGCTCTAATTATCAGTTTGAGCCAAGAAACTGACTTCTAATTTGAAATTAATTGAATGGGAAACTCACTAAAAATCTAAAATTTATTTAAAAAAAAAAAAATCTGTAGTGTTCCATACCATATGTGTGTTTGTTTTTCTATAGTTTCTCGAGTAAATTGCAACTTCCTTGTTATTATGACTCAAAAGCCACAGATATTTAGGTAATTAAGTTAGTATATTTTGAGGCATTACATCATTTAAGATGATGTCAATGTTAATACATGGATCACCAAAACTTGGTTGAGCATTTTGGTATTTTATTTCCTTACTCTTCTAATGCTTGTATGTCAGTGATGAAAATGAAATACCTTTCAGACTTTACTTTGGTGGAGAGAAGAAGCATTGTTCTTTACTTAGTGTGTCAAAGCAATTCTACTCATCAAGAGCAATAACCTTTATGAATTCATTAGTACATTAGTGTTGATAAAACTAAAAGACTTGCGTTCGAGAAAGTTGGCAGTAATCCATTATCATAAGGAAGAAATGACATCAATGAACAGAAACAAAGCTCCCTAAATGCTAATGCTTTCAAAATATATATAACATATATATATATATATATATATGTATATGTGTATATTAAGTTGAAGTGAAGATGGCTTTCCTTAGTGGTCCAGGGCAACTATTAATTCCATCTTCCAGAGTTCTAATTTCATTTCAATCCAACCCAGTAGGTCCCTTCCCAACATTCCATTAGGGGTACCTCTGCCGGTATATTTTATTAGATGACACCAAGATAATTCCACTGACATCCATCTTCAGTGTCAATCTTTTAAGATTGGGTGTGATGGGTAACTTCTTCTCCCTTCCCCCTTTCATGAACATTTATGACTTGTCTGCCTTCACTTTCTAGGCTACCCTTCATGAATATATGAACACGGCCGGCCTTCTATCAAATATCTTGGGATTTCTTTCGTCAAGAATTTATTGCTGAAAAAAATTCAATTTTGCAAGCTCGATTATTGACAATTTAGATAAAAGAGAGTTTTATATTTTAACTTCTTTTTTCTGTTATCTATTACGGCTCTTACAGCCTTACAGGTGTATTCATACACACAGATCTAGAAGTAATCAACATGGCTTCTCTTGTTTAGCAGAAAGTGCAGTTTGGCATTATGGCTTCTCTTGTTTAGAGACTTTCAAAGAAAAAAAAGTCTCAACTTGTACAGAGAATCTACTGTTACAATCCAACACTAACACTGGAGGTTAATAGGGTTTACAGAAATTTTGTTTAAGAAATGTTACGTGATTCCCAACCTTATTTCTGTGGGATGAAAATGAGAGAAGAGAGAATGGGATCCACCTTGGTTGTAAGATGGTTACAGAATTGAATGTAGCTACCCAACTTGCTTTAGCATATAATGGCCTGACAGTAATGAGTTGAACGTGTCACTGTGTGCGACATTCCTTAACAGTTCCCATCATTTTGAGTGATATATTCATGATATGAGTGTTCCAAGCCTTTATTCAATCTCATTGAAATGCTTCTTGTTCACAAATTCTGTGCTTTGTTGTTTGCAAAGATATAAAATTCTGGATGGAGCCACTTTAGGGCCCGTTTGGATACAAGATATCGCCTCATCTCATCTCATCTAATTTTAACTAATAATTTCACTACTATTAACAAACCATCTCAACTCATCTTACTATCTAAACCGATCTTAATATCCTTTGCTAAATAAATTATATGTACAAGTGAGTGCGGCCGCACCATTGACATGACAATATTTAATCTGCAAATCAATTTAATTTTAAACTAGAATGACTCTTAGGCCTCTTTTTTTCCATGACTCATCTCAACTCATCTTATCTAATCATTACAACTTTTTTAAATTTTCATACAAAATAAAATAAACAATTCAACTTTTTCAAATTCCAAAACAAAAAAAAATATTAAAAAAATATATTCTAACAATATTTTATTCAACTTTTAACTTTAATATCAATTCATCTCATTTGCTAAAACAAACTAGGCTTTAGTTTCTGCAACAGTAACCTGTCCTAGTCAAGATTTGCTATAAAGATTGGTAACACCACAAAAAGGCTACAGTGAAGGATTAGATTCCAAATCCAACTTTCTGAAGCTCTGGCATTTCCATTTGTTATGTTTTGTCTTAGTCAAGAGAGATACACGCCAACCCAAAGTTAAAGATTTGTAGACAGAAGTGAGGCAAACGTGGTTAGCCAAAAGCAGAGAGACTTGGTTAACATATTAGAGAGAAGGAATGACCCCAAGGTTGTAAATCAAGAGAACAATAAATAAAAGTTGGACCTATTGAAGGAAAAAGGGGTTGGACAAGGGTGGTCTCATTAACTTGATGCCTACTAGACTTTTTATTTTTGTTAAAGTCCGAGTGCCTTGACAAATCTAAACCCCTTTTATATTTTCAGGATTGCCGTGCCTTTGAATGACACAAAAGCTATGGATATAAAGCTTATGTTTAGAAAAATGATAGTTGTAGTCGTGAGTGCACAATCATTTTTAAAAAAATGAATAAATACGAGACTCACATAAAAAAATTAATTTTTTAATAGTAGACCTCACTCTTTTTCAAAGCGATTGCACGGTGCTTGCGCAGTCTACGACTGTATGTAGCATTACTCTTCTGTTTAATCACTACAAAGATATTAGTATTGAGTTGGGTTTATGAAATTGATAAATTAGTGCAAAAAGTATACTTCAGATTTAGGATGATTGCACGATTTCTGTAAAATCATGTCATACAGAAGAGTTTCAACAAAGTTCTGCTAATCCTACTTACATTCACTACAACATGAACAAGGATAAACACAAAAACTGCAAAAGGGAGATCTCTCTGGAGATAATAATGTTGCACTCATGAGAGCTCAAAGTCTTTCACCTTAATCTCAATTTACACGGAGGAATCCAATCTTTACTGCTGTATGAGTCAGATTTTGCCTTCTCATTTTGTTCTGTGTGCAGTTTCAGCAACATTCACTGCCTTGAGACTCTTACAGCCAAGTAGTCCACTTGGACGGCTTTTTGGCGCCTCCTTGTCAATTATGGATTTGGTTTTGAACACAGCAGGAATCTTATTCTTTTCTTCCAGTTTCTTTTCATCAAAGCCAGTATCGGCTGAGAAACCGGCAGCACTGGCTGTGACAACACTCCACTCAATGCTTGCGTCACTTGGCTCATACTTGGTAATGGAGGTCAAACAGCTGGACATGCCATCAGACTCTTGCCTCGTGAACTGCGGCTGCTTTTCACTGCAGGATAGGTTCTCTATCTCAAACAAATCCGAACTAGCATCACTCCCCACATCTTCTTGCATGCCTTCAGTTCCAGAAATAGTGGAAACGTTTTGGGCTTTTGGAATGGCATCCCAAGTGAGGATGGAGAGTTTCCTCTCTAAGTTCATTGCAATGTCGCCTTTCTTCATTATATAGGATCCAAACACCTCGAGAGATTTTCGTGGTTCTTCTTCTTTGACCTTCTCCTCTTTCAACTGGGAATTAGCTGCCAGATTTTGCAACCCGGGACTTATAGTTGGAAATGAAAAACTCTTTTCTCTGTTTGACCTCTCGAACTTTGGGCCATGAAGCTCATCCTGTACCTGAGATCGGGGTTGGAACTGGTTGTGATCAACTTGAATTGCCTTTCTTCTGACCTCTTTTCCATGAGTTCCTCCATGCTTAAGGATATTAAGCGATTTCTTTTCTGAACAAGATCTGCTGCAGATAAAACCAGAGAAATGTATCTTTCCATTTACCTTCTTTTCAGTATTTTGGGATGGTTGCCTGTGAAAACTTGGTAATAAAGCGGCTTGGCTATTCCAACTTGCTTCAGAAATTATGCTAGGAGTTCCTGGCCTGCTCTTTGGTTCTCTATAGTTCTGATAAAATCGGGAATCTTTCTTAAGCCCATGCGTATCAATACTTTTAGAACTGTCATCATTCAGCCCCATGCTGAAGTATCTTTCAGCACGAAAGACACTGATTTCACCCTCTGTAGTTTTGCCTCTATCTAGGCATGTCGAAGAGGGAGTGGTTCGGCTTGAAGCGATGGCAGGAGGAAGATGCTGAACTAACTTGGCAACCTTAAGTATAGAGCCCTCTTGTGCTGTGCTGAAGTATGAAGAAACCGCAGCATTGCTGAGTTTGGTGCTGTTCTTCTCAGTGTCCATGGTAAGGACAGGTTGCTTAAGAAGTTTGAACAACTGTGTAATAAATAAGCTTATGCAGATGACAGCACAAAAATGGGGTGCTTTGGAGGATTTTAAAGCTCTGAGTAGCGCAGAAAGTTTAGAAGATGGTGGTCTATTTAATATAACAGAATTTCTTGCTTGGAGGTAAATTGCCTTGAAAACAAATTTCTTTTTAAGTAGGGGTTGTGGAGGTCCAATACATAAGAGTTTGGGCCCTACTTGCTTTGGAGCTTGACCCCAAATATATTCTCTATATATTTAAGGAAAAATGATATTTGCAGTCGTTGAGTACGCAAGCGCAATATAATCTCTTTGAAAAAAGTAAATAAAACAGGACTTACATGGAAAAATAATAATTTTTTAATAGTGAAACCCCATTCTTTTTCAAAACGATTGTGCGGCACTTCCGCACTCAATGGTTGTACGTAAGTCGTAACATTACTCTTATTTCAATAAACAAAATGCCTTTTTGAGTTTTCATCAACTCACTAATATCTTAAACTTTGATTCCAACAATATGGAAATAATCGCTTCTGTTCATGTGGATATGATTATATACTCTTTTCAACTCATAATCTGTGGACATCATCATTCACAACAAGTGGCTCACAGACCATTTCTTCAAGAGAGTTTCTCTATGTGATGGCATGAGTCAAAATCAGCATGAATGGAAAGTCTAATTTGTTGTTCACGAGCCATATTTTGCGAAGAAACTCTTCTCTTCATCTTACATTTTATCATTTTCCAATCATACATGTTGATATTATGACATATCAATTACTATGACTGGGTATCATAAAATTTAGAATGAAAAACAACATTTCTCTCTTTTGTAAGCAAATTAAAGACATGAAAAACCAAGGTGTAAATGGCTGCTGCTGATGACTACTTCATTGAGCTTGATCATGAGCTGGACAGGAGATGATATTGTATGCTTAGCTATAAACAGATGCACGTACGTTTATGATAACATTTCTGGGTAAATGTCGACCACCTTCGTGCCCTGAATGATGCTTGCCAAACATTGCATCTTCAGTCCAAGCTTAGCAATTGTTGCAAGGAAGAAAACAGTGGTTAGGCTTTATTAGCAGTAGATTTGGCCAAATATAAGATGTCTGAAAGACTGATGTTCTATTTTGCCCAACTTGTGAACTTTTTATTTTAATAGTCATAGTTCCGAGAATTCTACTTTGCAATAACGAATTACTAAATTCACTATATATTCAGTTTCAATAAATAAATAAAACTTAATAGTAGATGAGATAAAGCCAATGTCCTTTAGCCGAAACTAGGCTTCATTCTAACAAGAAGCTTGAGTATCAACATCAGCCGTAAGATCTTCAAAGAGAAATTACAAGAATTAAAAAAAAAAAACTTTAAGTGTAAAGGCTAAAATTGACGCATGGAGCTTTTTTTGATCGGTAAAATTGACATGGAGCTTCAAAAATTGTCAACACCTATCAGTCTTCTATACCTACCATAGGAAGCTGGAGAATCAACGACAATTACCACGATAGTCATGTCCCTCGACTTGCTACTTGCCTGGACACCCATGAATTGGTATAAAGTGATTCTTTGAACTCGACTCGACTCGACTCGACGACAGTTTCTGGCTATAGTTGCACTAAAAAATTCTTCTTCTTTCCTTTCACTGTGAAGATGTGGAGTTGTTTTCACCTGCAACCCAATACTGTTTGACAGCAAACAATATCTTTTCTTGGACAAGAGGGCCATCCTCATGATCTACCATTTTTGTATTCCACCTCATTCCTTTCACAATTCTTTTAACCTTGATTAGCACATCCATTTGGTCACGGAATATAACAGCTCCTTCAGGCCGTAGGATACGATCCATCTCCAGAAGAATGTCTTCCGCATTGCACCTGCGTTAGTTAGGGTTTAAGCAAAAGCAGCCTCACACGGGAAAATGTATCCCTTAAGGAAGATCAAAATGAACCAATGGCAAGGCTTTTGTCATCTCCAAGTTGGTTCCTGCTACAAGGTGTATCCTAACTTCTCATGTTTCTGCCAATTTATGCTAATAGTTGTTGCTTGAACTCTGGAACAGTACTCCATGGGTAAATTATTTCATCTTCTTTTATATGCAATGTGAAATGGACGTGGGCCTTGCCAGTACTTATCAATATCCAATTACTCTTATATTTATGAGAGAAGATTCGACTTTTGTGAGATGGGGCTGCTTAGTGCTTACCATTAGAATGATGTTTAATATTACAAGTAACAAAGTTTTTATTTCCATCTGAACAAAGTAGGATGTAATGTCAGGAAAGACTTACTTATCCTTGTATAAGCTGAAAATACCATTTGCATGAATAAGGTCGTACGTCCTAGGATATGTGGAGAAGGCTTCACACCTGTTTTAAAGTAGAGAAAGATTGTGAACACAAGAAAGGCATTAGCTAGTGAAGTAACAGTGTTGTTATATGGAAGCAAGCAAGATCAAATTTCAGCTTCCACATCCCAAAAACAACAGCTTGCTCTACATTTTATTTTTCTAGGGGCTGGTTTCTTTTAATGCATCAAAACAAACCCGGGAGAGAATAATATATGTGATTTATCATCAAATTTATTCAACTATTGAATCAATCCAAAGCAGAAATAAAGTCTTTCAGTGAGTAGAAAGGAAGCAATGGCAACTTAATCTAAATGCGGTAGATTACCAAACACACAACTGACTGTTAAGCAGCTTAAACTACTTGGTAATGCTACCTCCTAGATCCTGCACCCTTTACTAATTTATCTACTGCAGCAATGAAGCGCTTGAATCTTCTGATTGGCAAAGCCTCAGATAGTAGATGATGTTTAAACCCCAGCAGATTATAAACTATTGATAAAACCCCAACTATGGTTATCTACTTATATTTATTTCTGGCAATACGTCGAGAGCTGGGTGCTCGTGCCGTCTGGGATCGTGAAGTCGATGCTCATGGATTATAACATATTGTAATTACAATGAACAAATGATTATACTTAAGTCAAGAATACACATCAGCTGTCCAGAATCCAACCAGAGCCTACATTATGTTTAGGTCGGTCAGTCACTGAATCTCCAAGGTGAAAGATGAAAATTCTGGTGAATGAAACAAAAGTGGGGTTGAATTCTCAGCTCAAATAGCAGAGATAAATTTTCATGTGCTGTAAAATATGCAGGTTTAAGAAATTAGTATGTGGAATGTGATTTACTTATTCAAAGTTTCTGAAGAAGAAAGAAGCATGGGGTGTGACCATGGGATAGTAAAGAAAGACCATAACTTAAAATTCATTATCAGGTTTCAATAGATGAAAAAAGTAACTTTGCCTGAATAAATTGTATTAAGGATGACTATGAAAGCTTTATTGATATTCTGTCACAGTTAAAATTAAATCATTCATAGCAAGTGTCTGAAATGAAGAGGAGGATAAGGATAAACACACGTAGGTTAAGGTAGTAAGTAAGGGCATGTTTGATTAAAAATTGAAAAACTATATTGTCGACCAGCCTAAAATATTAGGTAAAAGGGGCTTCGTTGAGTTAAGTGGATACCTGTTAAGAAAAGGATCATCAAGAGGGATGTAAAAGCTAAGTCTATATAGATCTGGGTTCTTTGAAAAACAGAAAAGACATTCCAGAAGTTACCAATCATGATATATGCCGATCAATCCACGCTCAAATATGACACCCAGTGTGTCCTTCTCAGCTATTGTAGGCATAACATTCATAACCCACAACTTTGGAGATTCAAGAGCAGCAGCAAAACTTCCTAGACCAGCATTCATATCCATAATATTGCGATATCTGCCAGAATCAATGATCTTGTTGATCCTCTTATAAGCATTCACATGCTTCTTCCATGAGCGGTTGTCCTCCTGGTATGCCTCAACAGATATTCCAGGAATGGATCCACTAGATATTCTGAAAGGAACAGCATTGAGTCTCTCTGGAAATGGCTTCCATGCTCCGTCAGCAGCTTCATCAGGATTAGTAGTCTCGGGATAAGGAGTTACACATGCTTCCATCCTTTTGTACCTAGATGCCAGCAGAAGATGGATGTTTCAGAGCAAAATTTTTATGATCTCTAAAATACCGTAAAACTGAATGCTACAGTTGAAACTTAATCAATGCAGTAAAAGAAGACAACGGGACAAGAAAAAAAACATATTATGAATTCATTGATATCCTCAGATCTTCTTAAAACACTTGGTTTGCAAAAATACTCCTAAAAAGGTTTATTCAGAAAAAATTTCAGATATCATTTAGATCCTAGTAATGAAAATACTTGTCATTCAACAATCCTTTTGTTCACTTTGTTCACAAAACTTCTAGGAAGTTAAAGCAGCGTAGAGGGAACATATACAGTGCAAGAGGTAGATCACGGGAAATCTGCATCAAGAACAAGCAACTCAAATCACTTGTACAAGTGCAAGAGGTATATCACCAGAAACTGATCATATAAAAGAAACTCAATTGCAAAGAAAATTGGGTGCATGTCCAACTTTCCAGACATTTCTTTGCCAGTCAAATAAAAGTTCAACAAGAGTGTAAAAGAGAGAAATTCAAATAGAGTAATATACCAAACATCATCAGCATTTTCAGATTCACACATTGCAGGTTGAGAATCTTGATCACGGCAATAGTCATAACTTATTCTTTTCCTCCAAATAGCAATATCACCCTTCTCATGCTTCTTTTCCCAACAAAGAAGTTTGGCAATCTCTTCAATGTTTCTTTGTTCCTCCTGAAGTTCTTCTTTGGGACGTTGCCATGCTTGGTAATTATTCTTCCAGTTGATGGGTGGACCAGAAAGCACCCAGTAACCACCAGGTCTAAGAACTCGGTCAACTTCCATCATGTACATTCCATCTGCAGGTGCAAAATAATCATGATAAAAAGTAGTTTCAGTAAACTGAATGTGATAACAGAAATTAAAACTAAACAAAAAGAAGATAAATCAACTATAAAGGTCCAGAGACTCATCAGAAAATAAGAAGCCAATGATCAGTTGACATATTTGTGCCAGTCAAAAGTAATTTTATCTTCAAACGAGTACTTTGATTATAATGCGTCAAGGAATTATAAGGCTCATCTTAAGCCAGCCTGAAACAAAAGTAGCATTTCGGCTGCCTTTGAACAAGTCAAGCTTCATATTCATGGCAGTTTCAGCAGAGTCAAGGAGGTCAAAATGGACTTATACTTAAATTAGGTTGCTAGCAATTGAATCTAATGCTGTATCCTCGCAAAGCTATTTTTTATTGCACCTGGAGAGCTCATTGTTAACAAGCATTTCGCTCTTTTTCTTTTTACAAGGAATTACAAACATATTACCCAACAAACTATATAATTTTTATCCTCACCATTTGCACCCCATGGAATCAAGCAACGGGAACAGTGTGCCATGTCAAAGGCTCTGGAAGGATATGGCAGCTTTATGGTTCCAAGAACACCAATAACAGCCGGAACACCTCTTTCCAAAGCAAATTGAACTTGTGCTTCATGAGAGTCCCTTGGTGCAATTGACATGGCAATAACATTTTTCTTGAACAGGTATGCACCCCAACTTGCAACCTAACCACCATCCAATAGCACTAAATCAACTATACTAAATATTAATGGAAACATATAAGCTTGATAGACTAAATATAAAAGTGAGGCAAACTAATGAACTAAATGAACCAAAGGCAAGTTGTATCCATAGAAGAAAAAGTAGATTTATCAGTATGTATCACTGCTTACGCGAAGAATGCATGAATGCTATGAGCCATATTGAGATGATAAAAAAATGGGCAGGTATGATGCATTGATATGGGATAAGAGTTTGGGCATTTTTTAACACGAAAAACAGTGCAATGACAGCTAAGTGCGGACATTTTACAATTTAACCTACCCCACAGCCTGTATCCAAAGCAGTTCTAACCATCCCGTTGTCTAGTGGAACCACAGATGCGAGTTCGTTAATATATGCATCCGCTCCATGAGGAAACTGTGTGCCTCCACCAGGGAATCTAAAAACATTTCCCTCATATTGAATCCAGTTCTGAATAGCCTTCTCAACTGTCAAGCTCTTATAAGGTGCATTTGCATAAGGCACATAGTCGCGACTTTGGGGCCATGGAAATGGGGTCACATATCCTTTGCGTGCAGGAATAAGGCAGTGCAGTTTCTCATTCTCAGGAGGGCAATGCCGTTCCCTATAGATCATGTTTTCTCGTGGAAATGTCATAGCCCGCATTTGATCTTGACAGGGTGTGTAATCAATGTAGCGATCATCACATGGCTTGAACTCATTAACTTCTGCTTCAGATTCATCAATTGTCCCAGCATCTCCACCATGATGGGTCTCATAATTTAGGTTTGAGAGGATACTGCAATCTGTCTGTTTGGTAATCTCCACAGCTATGCTGTCTCCCTTGCCAAAACCACTTCGCTGCCATGCACCCAGTATATAGAAGAAACCACACAGACCAACAACAATGAAAATTGACATTGAACTCCTACTTCTATTGTCTCCCGAGTTCCCCTTTGTCGCCATGATGCACCTGAATTTTTTTACACAAGTAATTAGAGTATACATAAATTTTTTATATATAAAAAATAGAAAAACAACTGATTTCTGCATTCAACCTTATATGAGAATAGTGAAATATTAACGGGTCAGTACATATCAAATGCAAAAGAATTCTCCTGATTGGAATGATTCGAAGTCAAATGTATATTTTTTAGGTTCAGAAGTAGTCAATTCTTGCAACATTGCAAGGACAAAATGTATGAAAAGAGATTGAACCAATTAAAATTTACAGCAAATGGACATAAAAGAACACGTGTTTTACATGATGTTCAAATAAACTAAGAAAATTTTTGGGGTTCAGAAATGGTCAATTCTTGCAACATAGCAAGGAAAGAAATGTATGAAAAAAAGATTGAACCGTTTAAATTTACGGCAAATGGCCATGAAAGAACACGTGTTTTACACGATGTTATAATTACTAATAAAATCTCGATTTAAGAATATAAAACGGTTCAATCAATCCTTAATAAGAGTTAAGAATATAAGCCTTAATACGAGTCTTGATAGAATTTCGAGAGCTAAATCAATCAAAGATTTTGTAAAAATGAAAAGTGCAAGCAATTAAGCGTAGACTGCCAAGCGTAACCGTCAGAGAAAATTGCGCTAGTCTTGTATGCACATATACAGATCTGAGGAACAAATCAAAGAAAAAGACCTCTCATATCTCTTTGTTTTTGGCGTAAATCAAAGAAAAAGACCTCTCATATTTTCTCTTTGTTTTTGGCGTAAATAATATTGGGACTTTGAAATTTATTTGGGTGCTTGAAACCAAAGTTTCGCCCTCAGCTGAGTAAACAAACTATTTATAGTTGAAATGATTAACTCTATCTGGATTCTCATAGATTAGAAATCAAAGAGATACATGCAATAACATTCAACTTTTTATTGTTCGAAGTAATCAACCAGAGGAGTCGTCGATTATAAACTCAAGGCAAAAATTTAAACAGGTCAGGGCGAGATTCTATGAAACATTAAAACCAAAATGAAACAGAGTACCACGGGTTGCAGGCTGCAGCCTTAAGATCATAAACATGAAAACAATGATGAATTCCCACAAATATAGATCCAAATCGAAGAACCAGAAGGCTTACGGATCTCAGGATGTCAAAAGAGCCAAAATCTTTCTGTGGCAAGTCGAATCAGATTTACATCTTCATCTTTCAAAACCCATAACTATGAGAGCGAGCGAGGAAAGCCACTCCGCCAGAGAGAAGGTTGTATTGAATTATGTATGGCGGGTGGGTTGAAAATGGCGAATGGACATGGAACTGAAAACGGAAGGTCGTGTAAGGACTTGCTGTATCTTCGTCTTTCTGCGCTCTCTGTCACTGATTCAATCTATCGAAATTCATTGGTTAGTTAATCTGATACTTTCAACGCAAAACAAGAACGTAGTTCTCTGGCCAATTAGATCCCGCCACTTCATTTTACTTCCTCTCTTTTTTCCCTTTTTTTTTCTAAGCAAAATAAAAATACTTTTATTTTATTTTCAAATTACTTTTTTCTTTTTTCCTTTTTTTTTTCTTTTGAAGGAGTCTTCTTTCTGATTATTGCAAGTGATTTTTTTCGCTTTGGTGAATAACAATATTGTAAAAAAGAAATAAAAAATAACTTACAATTATTGGTCTTAAAACATTTAAAGGTGTGTTTGGCGGTTGAAATCAATTCTAACTCATATTAATTCATCTCAAATCAATCATTGATAGACTCACTATTTTTTCAATTTCTCGTAAAAAAGTTAAACATAATATCAACATATTTCATACATTCAAACATATTAATATTTAAACATATCTCGATGAGATCCACAAAACACTATTATTCATAAATCAACTTATATTATTTGAAATCACATCAGCATCTAAACGCGACCTTAGTATTGTTTGTATGAATATGTCCTACACCAATAAATGTTACAACTCTATAAAATATAAATAGATTACCCAACTCTATTGTAATATTCTAAACTTTTAAATTATTGCTTATTTTAAAACTTGATATCAAAATTAGGACTTTTGAAACTCTCCAGTTTATATTCTCCTCAAATAAATAATATTTACAGTTTTAAGATATGCAAGTCTCGGATACTTATTTTAAAAAAAATAGATAAATTTGAGACCCACTTAAAACAATTATTTTTTTAATATTAGATCTCGCTTTTTTTTTCAGATGGAGTGCGCAAAATTTACATATCCTAAGACTCTATTTAACATTACTCCTCTCCTTATTAATATCTAATCATGTAAGATTATGTCATGTCGTTTTTTCTTAATTCTAAGAGTAAAATTTAGTTTAAAGAGTTTTATCAAAGGAAGAATGAGAGTTTTGGATGCAATGTGTTAAAAATGGTAGCTTAGACCTCACATTACAAAATGAATAATAATAATGTAAAGTTTCATAATATATATTCCTCTTAAAGAGAAATATTATAATACTATTAGTAAATGCATACCAAAATAAATAAATAAATAAATAAATAATGGTTTATTATAAAAAAAATTGAAAAGTATTTTTCCTCCAATAAAAATTTGGGATTTACAACCTCCAATAAAACACAACCTCGTCACTTGATTAATTTTGTTATTATGAACACAGCTGCAGCAGATCGGCAAAAATGATTTGAGCCCGTCTCCATCGCTCTCGAGCTCTCTCTCTCCTCAAGCGTTTTGACATTTGACAGAGATAATATTTATCTCTTTCTTTGCTCTTCATGAGTAATATTTCTCCCTCTCTCTCCTATATCATTTTTTTGGGTTCATGATGGTTTTTTTCGGCCTGATCTTATGCTTTTATCAAAAGATAAAAGCTCGTATGCCACCCAAAGTAGACCGCTATAGTGTACCGCTCTAATTTGTATTTTTATGTAATGATTAAGAAAATGATTTTAAGTGTATTAGTATATATTTTTTATTTTTTAAAAGTATTTAAAAATATTAAAAAAATATGATAAAAAAGGAACACAAAAAATAACTAGCAGTATAAACGAACGGTACTACTCAGACGGCAAAATAGCACCACTCTTATTAAAATCCTAAACAGATTGTTGAGAGTGAGGAGAGAGAAAGCTTGGAGAGAGAAGGAGAGAGCGCTTGCGGAGAGAGAGTTTGTAGTGAGGAGAGAGAGAGCGACTGAAATTAGTATTTGATTCTACGGTAAATTTTATGAAATCGTTGATGTGTATTTTTTTGGTTGAAGGGTGTAAATATTGAGGGATACGAACGCAAATGGCCTTTGTTGAAGGAGACAGAGATGGGTTCAAGGGAGAGCTTCGGAGAGAAGAGGGAAGAGAGAAGGTAAAATGGATGTGATTCTACCGTAACTTCAATAAGTCTACTACGCGTTACAACTTTACTGACAGGTGTAAAAGTGAAATCGACACCCGACGGTTTGAAGTTTTTCCCTTTTCAGATTTATCTTCAGTAAATATGAAATCATTGAGCACCATAAAACCATGTTCCCATAACTGTAGGGCTTCCTCACCCATTTCCAAGCATTAATGCACCCACACGGAGTTTCTTTCATGTTATTTATGCCCTCCACAATCATAGCCATGCAAATGCAACAGCGAAAAAGATGGGTGGCCTTCTTCCTGATCGATCTTCATGGCCACATGTTGCTCAGGGATTTGGTTTCATTGAATACTATGATGGAGAAGGGTATGCTGTCTTTTTTTCTCTCTTACAAAATACAAAGGAAATATCCGAGACTATATTTTTCAGTCTTTAATAGAAAATTTCTATTTACAAGTTAATTGTGGAGAACATAGTTTCCACATACATGACATAATTTGATTTGTAAGAGGAATATAAACTTTTGATTATTGCAAATCCAATTTTTCTATATAAACGGTTTAGGCCTGATTTGAATAAAGAAGCCATTTCAACTCATCTCATATAATCATTATAATTTTTTCCAAATAGCTAAATAAAATACAATAAATAATTCAACTTTTTCAAATCTTAAAATAAAAATAATATTCTAACAATATTTTATTCAACTTTCAACTCTCATCTCATCTTATCTCAACTCATTATCTAAACCAGGCCCACTATCTACCAATTTACAAGTAGAATGACCCTTGACATGGAGGATGTGAAGACCAATTTAATGAACTAATTACTGCGATCGAGACAAGCCGCACACTTGAAACCAAATCAAGCTTCAAGAAAAGTAGGGAGTTATAGCATCTTTTTTCGACAATTAACTACGACGCTAAGGGTGGTAGTTCAACTAGAGAGAAGTCTAAAGGGAGGGCATTGTGAAGACAGGAATCAAGGTGTTGGGATTGGTGTTCGGGTAGAGTTTAAGTTCTACCGGAAACAAGGGATTGGAGTCGGGTCTGATGTACTTTGGGTTGGTTTTTTATGGACTTTTTGGATCATTAGGGGCTTGTTGGGTCATTTTAGATAAGATGTTTTCTTGTATACATTCAGTGTACTTGATTTCTACTTTTAATATATACAATATTTTTACTTATCAAAAAAAGATACTCTTTTCAACAATCATTTTGGACATTCGCAGTCTCCTGATCCCACACGTATTGGGAGACTCGCCTGATTTTGGCTTCTGTTCACTGTAGGCTTCTGCTAATATGGGGAAGATGATGGGTTCACGGGTATGTAAAAGACAAGTGAAGTATATGTCAACATTTCTCTTCGTGATACCCTATGTATTCCTCTCCTACTTTCAAGTGCATATTGATGGAGTTTACTAGGAAAGAGCTTCGAGACAGCCAGAAAAAACTCTGCTTGTAGCCAGAAAAATTATAAATTTCAAGGTGGAAAATGATAAACACAACCCTTTTTACAATAAAGATAACATTGATTTAAAAGTGGCAATATTATTGGATACTAATTTGATTAAATTATTAATCCTACCATAATGATGGCCATGATGGACAGGATTGACTGTCCCGTTTGGATTCAGAGATGAATTGAGATAGTTTTAGATGAGTTGAATAAAATATTATTAGAATATTATTATTATTTTGAGATTTGAAAAAGTTGAATTGTTTATTATATTTTGTGTGGAAATTTGAATACTAATGTAGCTAAACCGTCAACAAGGCTCAAAACAATTTACAGAGTAAAGCTCTTAATTCCCTTCATGCATTTTAGCAATTCTATACAGGCTGAAGTTTGAACAAGTAATGGCTCGGATCTAAGGTACGTTAAACATTCCCGGAAGGCATGGGAAAAAAATGGATCGACATGAAGTGTCCGATCAGCATTATCAAATGCCTAAAATGCATATTTTTTAACTTTCTTTTTTTTTAACGGTTGTTTATATTCCATTTTCTTATTGGTTGAGACATGGGCAAGTAGATAAGATACCAGTAGACTTTTATGCAACGGACAGAAAGGTACAAAACTTAAGCATAGTAGCATTCTGAAACTTTTTTTTTTTATAGGTAAAAAGAAGTTTTATTGAACCACGTAAAGAGACAAAGCCCGAGTATACAGGAATACAGGAAAGTTTGCATTCTGAAACTTGTGCGCTTTCATTAATCTATTTCCAGAAAAGAAGCAGCCTAGCATGGCTATCAAATTGGCATGCTCAGTATCCCATTCACATAAAATGTTCTTGCCAATATATATTGAAACAAGGAAAAAAGGGAGCAAACAACCTCAAGCAATCGTACCTTAATGTAATCATACACATGTAGACCCCCATTTACTCATGGTCCTTGCCAAACTTCCTCATTTTAGGCTGTTGCCACTTGCCTGTCCTTCAGGAAATATCTCAATTCATTGCTATCATGCTGCACCCTCCCTGTTATCTCCAAGCACAAGCCTTTGGTTAGGCCCTTGTTCGGTTGTCTACCTTTATCAGGCTTCTTAGTGGAGCCTGGGTCCAAGAAGACTGGTTGAACTCTAAGACTTGGGTTTGGTTTAATCCGGTTCACTTCTCTTTCATCACGTGGCCGTAAAATTCTGTTCTCTGATTCTATTTCTGAAACTTCATCTTCGTTTAAAAGAACCTGAAAAACATAGCATCTATAAGAAAATGAATACGCTAACAGATTGAGCAGATCCCAGTTTCAGAGAGGTAAGAAAGAAAGAGGCAGAAATTTGTTATGGACAATGCACAAGCATCCATCTATGACAAGATGTGAGAAGAAAAAAATATCCTAATAAATTCTCAACTACAACAATAGGAGAAGAAAAAAAGAATCATAATAACTTTTTCAAGGGCATCCTCGTGGGCACTAACAAAAGGCTGGTATAACCTATCGGAATTCACCCTCAGGTATAATTACAGAAAGATGGAAGCTAGATATTCGCAAACAATACAGAACTCAATAGAAACTCACGCAACAACCAAGTCAAATGACAGCCAAATACATAATAATCCATTTGGGGAAGGGTAAAAACCTTGCGGCCAAGCAAGTCAAAAGTCACAACCACTTTATTTCGTTTGGCCTGTTCAGCTTCTTCAATCTCCTCTCGTTTCTTCCTTAGAAGTTCCTTTTCCTGGAGGAAAATAACTGATTTAACTTGAAGTACATACATGAAACTTGTACTCAAGTATTACTGCATACTTCAACTATACATATTGGGAGAAAGTAGATACCTCCATAGACAACCAGCTGTTCCCCTCTATTTCATAATAGTCACTCTGATCATCAATAACTGTTGTACGTGCTGCGGAGTTCCGGTCATATTCAACGAGTCTCTTTGCATAAGCTTCAGCTGCTGCTTCAGCATCTGATAGGGGAGGCAAACTTTCATCTAGACCAGCATATGTGCTCCCTTCCATCAGCACAAGGGAACCGCAGAAACTGCAAGGCCCTTCTCCCTCTTGTTCACAAACTATCTTTCCACAAGACAAACAATTGCTTACCAGTCTATGGCGACGGGCTTGGCACGAGCATGGTTTTCCCTGCTGAAACACAATTGACCCTTTGGCAGCCTCTGCAAGTGAAACAACCTTCCCAGCTTTCTTCTTTCTAGAATTAACTTGGTTCCCTTTCTGGCTTTCCTGAGAACTGGACGCTATATGCTTTTTCGGTTCTGACTGAGAACTAGGGACTGAAAGCACTTTTGATGTTCTGGATGGTTTCTTGTTTCCACCAATAGAGACTTCATCCGAGCGGGGTTTGACATAGGCTTGTAATTTTGTAGTTGGAACATCCCGAGAACTGCTGCTGACATCTGAGTGACCTCTCAGCCGTAAATATTCTTCAATCACACTTCTGCCGGCTTCCTGGCCTATAATATTCTGCATACGTAAATAGAAACCATAATTTTAATTTTCAACAACTGATGTAACAAAACACTTCTGCCGCACGAGAAATTGCCATAAGCAACATTTCCCTCCAATAAGTTTGTTCTTTATGCACACGAGAATCAGTCAATATAGTCATTTCCCTTCCACAATACAATTTCTAGCAATCTTTAGTAAAAATGTCCATAGAAAAAAAATATATATATGTCAAGTTATCTTTTTCTTTTATTATTATTATTATTATTGGCACCGGGTGTCCGAGAACAGCGTCCCGACTAACCTCAAGGTTGCACAGGCCCTCGGCACGGAGTTTCCCGCAAGTACACCTCGGGTAATTCAAGGAGAAAATCCTTCAGTCCAATGGCTCTTAGGAATTGTTTGCACCCAAGAGAATTCAAACCTTATACCTGGAGGGAGCATACCACCAAGACTAAGGCCTTTACCACTTGAGCCAACCCCTAGGGGTTTATCTAATGGTGATAACCAACGATTTGGTTTCATATTAAACTACTACTAGAGCCAACAAAATGTCAATCAACCAGCATAGCCTTTTCAGCCTGAAGAAGAAGCAGAGGCAAAGACATAATTAAAATGACTAAGGAAGATAAAACTATACTTAGGACAATTTCCAGTTTCCTTTTAAGATCACAATATGAATTAACTAAAATAATTAATTATAAATGCTTGTTTGTCAGCGATTTGTATAATACATAAACATGTTCTATTTTTGTTCAAACGTAATAGACATGCTTACCAACTTCCATGGATTCTCAGCATTAAATTTTTAGCCCAATAGAATTTACGTTTCATATAAACCAAAATTTTCAGTCTTGGCATTGCTGTTTTTGTTTGATAGTTATTTTTGCATAATGTTCTAATCTTTAAGCTTCCTTGGCTTCCATAAAAATCTCCAATCTTTGTTCTTATAGACGGTAATACGCTTCTGTGCATAAAAAAGGGCAACGAACCCTTTACAGAACAACCCGATGCATAAATGAATACCCTTACTGGTACAAAACAACCAGACTTATCATAAATCCACGAAAACCCACATGAAGATCAAAAGTTATCACAAGCTGGGTACGATTGCCCTCATGTATCTTTCTTTGTAGGGTTTTCTCCGTTCAAAGTTAGTGGCTAAGATAACCTTGGAAGCCCTTCTAATCTTAAAAAATGCCTACAAAATTCAGTCGAGCCGTATGAAACCAAAATAATAATAATAATAATAATCAAACATAGAAAAATTAAAAAAAAAAAATCCAGAATTCATCAATGAAAACAAAGATTTCGGGGAACACCCACGATTCGTAACAAAAAAATAAAATCCGAGAACAAATTAAATAACATCGAAGAAATAAAAGGAGACATAGGAAGATTACGTCAAGGTACTCTTTGGCATCTTGGGGATGAGCGAGCTCGCAGTAGGAGACCAAGCCCGATATCATATCCTTATCCATTCCCAGACCCAGACCCGTCTCTATCCTTTGACATAGATCCACCAGCGCCTTCTCTAACCATTGTCCCGGCGTCTCCATTCTCTCTGAACTCTTCCTGTGCCAATCGTCTGAGTTTGGCAAACAGTGAAAGCAGTACTCTTCTGGGGATTTCTTTTCTTTTGCCAAAGACGGGATTTGCCCTAAATTTTTTCTTTATGCATAAAATGTCTGTGTATCATTTCTTGCTTTAATCGTAAAATAGTTTCATCAATTAATATTTGGTGCGATATATTAGGTTGTAAAATTATTTTTTTATAAAATAGATTTAATATATTTATGAAAATACGTCATTTTATAAATTTTTTTTTATGAATTTTTTTTTATAGTTATAACACTTCTCATTTGTGTTAGTTTACATTAATGTTTTAAATTTTGTTCCGATGATTATTCTAATTTAAATATTGGAACAAAATATTTTGATATTGATGCGTTCTGATGTACCGTTTTGGAATTATATATATATAGAAAACCACGAGACATTAAGGGATCTCACATATTTTTTTTCATTGTCTTTTCTCATGTCCTCTTGGAAGGGATAAAATATCTTAAGTCTAAATGCACTAGGCCCCGTCCACCACAAGGTGCATCGGGATGCTAGAGGAAGAGAGAATAAAGGAAGAGAAAAGTTGGGGAATGGTCTGGCTATTAAGCCTGGAATAACAGCCTCCCAATCAGACACTGACACGTAGGCGACTTATTGTAAAATTTTTACATCTGCAGACATCCGATTTTAATTCATTACACTCGTATTTCAGGGGCACACTCGTATTCTAGGCTGCCATTTCTAACCCCAACCCCAACAGACTGAACATCTCAACAGCTCGACCCGACACGGCACTCAACCCAAATGGTGGCGAAGCTCGACCCAAACTATGACTGTAACGCCCGTCCTTGTGGTGAGATTTTTTATAAAATATTTTAGAAAAGACGACGGGAATTACCGTTTGATTTAAAACTTTTCACTTGCATACCCAAAATGCAAGATTCTACGTTTATAGAATAAAAAGTGTTTTAGAAATAAAAGAGGTTTACATATCTCTCGTACATTTAAAACTCATGCCTAGACTCTACGTTAATAATAAAAAGATCTCTCGTACATTTAAAACTCATGCCTAGATTTTCGTGCTCTTCCCCGTGGGCCGTGTCCGTCCTGACCTTTCAGTTCCTGTGGGGGGAGGGGCATACATAAAAACTGAAATGAGTAGAAAACTCGTAAGCATTACTTCATACAGTTAAAATATAACAATATAGGTTTTCATTCATGCATTCATCATTCCATACATACTATACATACATGCATACATGCGTTCTTTTGAAAATTTCATTGGACGGGGTTTTTCTCTTAAACATGGGCTTTGTAAACGTGTCTCCCGTCTGTGCCTTCATTTCTTAAAGAGTCGTGCTCTATTGCATTCATGCATTCATATATTCATGCATACATACATTCTTTCTTATTACTTTCATAGGCCAGTACACACTGTTATGCCCCATGTGTTAGGGTTAACCCGTGGCCACGGGTTGGAATCTCATTCTGTTAGGGTGCAGCACTGGGTGCACTACCAGCATTATTACCCAACATTGCAATCTGCCCATTCATTCATTGGGTACCCCTTATCATTCATTCATGTGGCCGTTACGTATTTTCATACATTAAACGTTCATTTCATTCAATCCTTTCAGTTCATTCATTCATGTCAGCTCTAAAGAGCTGGAGCTTTCATTCAGTTCTTTCTTTCTTTTAACAGTCCTTTTATGAGAAAACATTTATTTTCGTGAGAAAACATCGTTTCATGAGCATGGGCTTAAACATAATCTTTTTGTGGCATTCGTAAAACATTCGTTCGTGGCATAGTGAAACATTTAAAACGCCGGCCTTCATGGCATCCATAAGCATAACCTTGAACGTCGTCTCTCGTGGCGTCCATAAGAGCGTCGGTTCGTATTATCCATGAAAGCGTCCGTTTCCATGTCTTTATTTGCATTTCGTGATAAAATATTCTTTTTCGTGAGAAAACATCGTTTTATGATCATTAAATATCGGTTCGTTGATTTTCTTAGAAAATACATACAATAGATACAACGTATAGTCATCCATTCACATGCGTGCAATTAATACTTTGGGTGCGTAAAAGGGGCTGCCAATGAGGGGTCGTACGTACGTATACCTTTGAACACTTATCGTTTTCTTTCTTAAAACGTCTTTCGTTTATTTTCTTAAAGCATCTTAAAGGAAAAACGTTTCTTGTATTTTGGAAAACTCTAGAAGAGTATGAACGTAATGCTTACCTGGACTCCATGCTACTTGCATATCATGCAGTCCATTCATGTGCTTGTCAAATGGCAACTTACATGCATACACATAACCTTGACGTCATTTTCTATTTAGTACAGAAACAACTTAAACTTAGAAAACACAAGCTACACTTCACTTGGAACACTCTCATTCTATCCCGTGTTCTTACGTGTTCCTTACTATGTGAAAACCTTTGGGGACCCATTACGGTCTTGCCTCGAGTGCTCATTCACTAAAGTGAACCCATAATTCACATTAGGATTAAGACACTAAGACCTTCGTCTTACTCTCCTTATTGAACTCATCTCGATGCATGACTCGGACCAATTAAGTCACGCATCCCTTCCTTGGACAGTCCACCCGTCACTATCTTCATGTATCTTAGCCCATACTAATCATCATTCACATCCATACAAATTACACGGCTCTAAGCCAACTTTGAGGCTTAAGCACCGTGCAACTATATTCAGGGCAGATTACCCATTACATATGGTAAATCCGTCCGGCAAATATATCTCACCATGTTACACATGTACCTTACCCCTTATCACCTAAGATCAACATATATAACACGTTGATCACCTACTTGGAGGGACAAGGGTCATACTCTGATACCAACTTTCTCTTAACCCGGCTAGCATGACTCTTCATGCTACCCGTCCCTTTTGACAGTTTATCCCAACACTTAACACGACAAGACTCCATTCATAACCACGTCTTATGTCACGTTATACAGCTCGAGACTATTCCCAAGCTACACCATGACCTTGTCGCGTTACCTAACATCCTGCCACTTCAATTCCTAACTTATCATGAGTACGGTTCCTCACGTACTCCCGTCACATCGTGACATCTCGTCACGTTCCCGTTACGCCATCCATACCCTATCACTTCACCCATCGCAAGCACAACTGTCAGTAACCACGTCACGAAGTGACGTTACCCAGTCATGCTTCCGATGTGTACTCTTACACTTATTCCGCTACTTCATCCATATTCCCAGCAGTAAGTCCAACACGATGACACTTGTCACCTTAGACTACAGGTTTCACCATAATTACTCCGAGACAGTGTTCCATAGTTTTCGACGCTATTCATCACGTTCCACGCCCATCAATCACACAACCATCCTTATCTCTGCGACACGCCATACGGCGTGTCGCTGCACCTTATGGAGTACACTCCATGCGTACTCTCTTCTCACATGCTACGCCACATCATCACTATGGTGTACCCGCCAGATAGTGCATCACTTCACTACATGGAGTACACTCCGCGTGTACTCCCCTCATACATATCACGCCACATCACCATTATGGCATACATGTCATATGGTGCATCAATCCACCACATGGAATACATTTTGCATGTACTCCCTTCATACACATCATGCCACATCACCATTATGTCATATTCGCCACATGGTGCATTACTCCGTCATACGGAGTACATTCCACATGTACTCCATTCATACACACCACGCCACATCACATTATGGCATATCCGTTACATGGTGCATCACTCCGTCATACGGAGTACATTCCACATATACTCCCTTCATACACATCACGCCACATAGCGCACTTCTCAATTCCACATATGCTTCCCATTCCACATATATCATGCCACCATTACAACACAGTCCACAACACTACACAGCGCACTTCTCAATTACGCCCAACACTTCACAGCACGCTACACGGCACAACACATCTCCACCCAACACAGACATGCCCAACACTTCACATACGCATCACATTACATCACCACACTACACAGATTGCCCAACACTTCATTACACAGCACATCGCAATACCACAACTCCACAAATACTAACAGCACAGTCCACAACCTAGTCAACTAATCAATATCTAATATAAATACGAGGGATAGAGAGTTATACCATCGACAGAATAACCCGTGCATTGCTCGTTGACCGTCACGATCGAAGACGTCGAAAGGGTCGTACGTGGTGGCTAAACAGCGTACGGTGACTGTTTAGGCGTTTGGATAACTAGGTGTGGTCTTAGAAGGGCTCGTGGTGGCCTTGTGATGGTGGCAAGGAGCGTAACACGGTAGATCTAGCCGTGTACAGTGGCGGTCAGCCACGTGCAGTGGCTGTCCATCACTTGCAGTGACTACCTACCACTCAAAGTGGTGGTTTGGACCTAGGGTTCGGCTAAGGGAGGTGCAGTGGAGCTCATGGTGGCACTGGGGTGGCGCCACGGTGGCCACGGTGGTGGAGGGAGGGAATGGCCGTGTAAGAGGGGGGAGAAGCCGTGGGAGAGTGAGAGAGAGTGTGCGTGCATGGATGGCAGATTGGGACCAAGGGTGGTCGGGATGGCTTGGTAGTGACTTGAGGAGGCTGAATGTGGCGGTTACACGCTGTGGGTGGCGGTGCACGGCGGTGGGAGGCGTGCAATCCGTGCATGTGAGAAGGGGAAGCTCGTGCGTGGAGGAGGGGCTTCTGACCATGGGTCACGTGGAGGAGGAAGGGGAGGTTCATGGCGATGCTTAGTGGCCATGGGTGGCTGCGTACGGTGGCGCAAGGAGGGGAAATGGGTTAAAAATCCATTTCGGCTACTTACCGTGAGGGGAGAGGGAGGGCTGCACGGTGGAGGCCGAGCTTGTTGGAGAAGGATGACCGATGGAAGAGGAAGCTGCTGTGGAGGTGGTGGCGCCAGAGGAAGGTGCAAGGCGGTGTAGTAAGCACTAAGCCCGTTCGGGCTGTGCACGGCCAGCGGAGAGAGAGAGGGAGCGTGAGAGAGGGATACCGGCATGGGAGGACTCGCTGGAGTGAGGTGGAGCTGGTGGTGCCGTCGGTGAGGTATGGAAGAATCGGCGTGGGAGTGGAGTCGTGCAGTGCAAGCCGCGAGGGAGAGGGAGGAGAGAGAGAGGGCTGGGGAAAAGTGAGGAGAAAGAGAGGGGGTCTGGGTATTTAGCCCAGTCCCTTCGTCTGGGAATCCATATAACGATCTAACGATAGATCTCAAACACTGACTTGAAATGCATAAACATTAAATTAATTAAAAGCGCTTAGAGGAATTAAGGTAGAATATTATTTTAAACTAACTTTAGTTTATAAAATAATATTCCTTCATCATTAATAAAATAATGAAGTCTCACTTAACATATTAAAAAGAATAAAACCACTTAATTAATAAAAGCTTTCAACATAATTTAAATTTCATAATATCTTAAATAGTTGAAATAATTTTAATAATGATATTAAAATGATTTCTGATAATTATAATATTTTTGGAGCTCTTCAAGAATATGATAATTGTCGTATTTAAAATCAAGCTTAGTTCAATAACACTATAAATACTCTTTATAAATATTTTCAGCACATTTAAAACACTGGGCGTGCCATAGAAGTCGCACGATATCTTTTGAAACACGTCATCATGGTTTGGCACGCATGACGAGTCTTGCAGTCGCTGGATAAAAGGGGTAGATAAATCACATAATTTCTGTCCTCAGGATTTGCTTACGTTATAAAGAAGGAACGTACGTCAGAAAAAAGAAGCGTACGTAAGAAGGAAGGAGCAGGGTATTACAGAGGCGACCCAAACGGTGGCAAAGCTCGACCCAAACGGTGGCGACCCAGACGATGGCGAAGCTCGACCCAAATGGTGGCGGTGACTCAGACGAACAGCTCGACCCGTTCTTTCAGTAATTTCTCTCTATGTCTCGGCGAAATTTCTCGGTTTTATTTGTTCCTTCTTTTCCGTTGTTTTGATCTGAGTTACTATAGGATTTCTCTTCTGAATCTTGTTTCAATAGATTTGCTTTGCTGGATATTTGGAAGCCCTAATTAATTGTGAACCCGTAAGTCAAATTGCCGAGGGAATTGTAAATTAGGGTTTGAAATTAAAGATGTAAATTAAGAATGTAACACTAAAGTCACATTCCTCAACCATGGAAACCCGTAACTTGCTTCGACATTAGAATTAGATGATGGTGGTGGAACCTTGGTCGATGTCCGATGGTGGTGCTCAAGTCTTGGTCGGTGGGCGGCGGGCTTGGTGGCGTAGCGAGAGGCGGGCTGGAAGTGGACGAAGAGAAGAAAAGAGATGTGAGGTGGAACCTGGAAATCGATTCTGTGAAGGGAATAGGTCGTGATTCTGTGTGGTGAGGTCTAAATGGTTTATTGTGTTTTTGTCTATGTGTCAGTATCTGATTGGAGGGTTGCTATTCCAAGCTTAACAGCCGGACCGCTCCGCAGCGTTTCTGATAAAGGAAATGAGGGACAAAAACTAAGAAAAGGAAAAGATGTCAGATGGAATTTGAGATCAAATATGTGGGGGGGGACTTGAACAGGGCAACTCCATGAGAAAGCTTATTCAACCTCCAGATGGAAAGCATCAGTTTTATTATTTTCTCAAAGCAAATAGGGGTCATCGATCCCATTTGTATAGTGAGCTATGAGAGACCACGAGAGACTGTAAAATACTCCCATTTATAGTAAATTTGCCCTCCAAACAACTATTGGACGTAAGCCCTGTGCCGAACTACATAAATTTGTGTGTCTCATTCTCTATTTATATTTGTTGTATTTATATTATATTTACTACAATGAATGTACATGCAGGCATCGTACTGCTCACTTGGACCGTCATCGTGGGCTCCAAATGACACCGACCAAGGCTCAAGCCGCTACCGCAGGCCTGAAATGACTTTTTCTCCATTTTCGACCCGGTGGTTACAAAACACACCATAACAACCCTCATACCCCCCCCCCCTCCTTTTTTTTTTCTAGCTCCAGACTTGTAACTAAGTTTCCGCATTATTTATATATATCCTGTGTACTTGGACTATGCATTTTTACTTATCCTCAACAAAACTTTTCTTACCTATAAGAAAAATATATGAAATCGTTTAAAAAGAAAAAAAAAACTAGCAAATGAAGTAAGAGTAATGCTAGATACAATCATGAGTTATGCAAGCGCCGCGTACACCTTTTGAAAAAGAGTGATGTCTATTATAAAAAAAAAAATTATAGATCTCATATTTACTTTTTTTTTTTTTTTTAAATTGTAACGCTTATTCACTCTATAATTACAAATATAATTTTTCACAAGAACTTGCACATATTTTCCTGTCCGATCAACCCAAACTCTAACATCTTTAATTTCTATGTTAGATTCATTTTGGAATTTTAAGTTGTCACAAATTTCCAGTCCTAATACGTTGACCAAATCCACCCATAAGGTGGAGAAGCTCCTTCTCCACCCCATGCGGGTTGGTCGGTAGTGGAAAGGGTTCCCCAATCTAAGCCACAATTAAAATGGTTCACGGAAGCATGAGATTAGATTTATTTAAACGACTTGCAAACTTGGTACAAATCTAATACAAAATTAAATTAAAAGGGTTAGGCTTTATCATGTTAAAGACGATTCGATTAGACATAATTAATAAATGATAAATTGATAGTGCATTGGGAAATTAGGTTATATTTATAAAATTATGATTACAAGGATTGATTTGGTATGAATCTACTAGCTTAATTTATGGGTCATGGCGTAGGCTAAAGTGATTTGACTCATCTAAATAAATAACTTCGGTTAAGACACCATGTCAATCGCATTTCACTTTAGTAAAACGTACTACAGTACTTGTCTTGTTAAAGAAAACAGGGGAAAATACACTTTAGTTGAAATATACATGTATTCTATATGGAAAAATATTTGCTGCAGCCTACATCCGGTGTGTTGAGGTGAAGGAAAAAAAAAAAAAAAATTTCTGAAGGGTGTGCTGCGGCTTCCGGCTGATGACCAGCTTTCCTCATTCTATATTAACTGTCTGTCTTTTCAAAACACCATACATCCAAATCTCTTTTCTTTCTTTATTTTTCCCCCCAAGAATCAAAGTTTGGAAACTCTTTTTCCCCTAACCATCGTTTTCTGCAGTGCTAGTCCTTCATCTGTTCTCTGATCCAAAAGCAAGAGCAACCACATGCTAAGAAGAGCATATCATACCCTGGTGAATATCCTTGCCTAAATTATTATCTTTGTATCTTTTCGTTCTTTCAGCCCTGTGATAGATAATATCCCTATTCTCAAAAGAAAAACAAAAACTAGAAAAAAAAAATGTCCCATTAAACACAAAGAGGAGCAAGCTGTAGTGAGAAAGTGCACCATAAAAACTGTTGTAATCAAAAAGGAAAAATTTATATGCCATATGACACACCCACAGGCGCATGGAACAGCAACCAAAACATAAGTTCATGTAAAGAATATATGTAGACTTTTGGGTCTGATTCTATGACAGGGTATTACAAAGATGCACGGCAGCGTAGTAGAATGCAACCACATTGATGAGCATAAAAGAATTTTAAATCTGTGGAATGAGAATGAAGATACAGAAATCAGCAAGTCATGGAAAGGCCCAACATCAGTTGGAACAATAAGATATAATTGTAACATTAATAATGTTGTCGTTGACATGAACCCGTTTCTCTATGCATTCAGTATCTACCAAAACCATCATAATCAGCTAGTATTGGGATGAGACCGCTAAAATTATGACTTATCAAAAAAAAAAAAAAGACCGCTAAAATTATGACCAAGATGTAAAATGTTAAGAAATAAAATAGGAAGCTCATCCATAAAGTCATTATAGTATTGAGTTGAATATTTTATATAGAAAGCTTAGTAATGTCATTTTGCAGTATCATGCAATTTGACATAGTTACACATGTTAAAACCAGTGTTCCAACAGCCCTCATTTAAGCCGTCTTTTAAAAGAGACAGGCTTCATCAAAGCTCCCTGCGCCTCCTTCTTTGGCAGTCATCGTCAAATGTTAAGTAGAAAGAATTATATATGAAAAGGGGTAGACTGAGGAACATAGATATAAAATGGTATAGGGTGGACATGTATAAGACACATGATGCCCCCAAGTAAACATACGCCTACACCAACTTGCACATTTGTATACGAAGATTAGAGTCAAGGAGCATAACAACAATGGGTCTCAAGGACTTACATGTGTACACAGTATGACAAGCTCCACTAGCCCAAGCAGGTCTCTGAGTCACCCCTTTTATATCAAGTGTCCAACCCGTTGGGGTTTACGCAGGTTATCGTCAGATCAGCCTGCTTAATGCTGGTCTTGGTGAGATGTAGACCAGTTGTACTGCAAGGAAGTGCTATATATCTGCAAATTAATGTATCGTGAGAGAAAATATTTCTACATTTGATCGAGAAAGTTGGGCTTCACCCAAGAATATTAGTCTAGCTGTTATCTAACTTTTAGTCCACAAGGAATACGAAATTGAAAAAGAATGTAGATGTCTGTAGGCTCTAAACTGAAAAGATTAAAACAAAGGGAAGGAATAAGAACACAAGAGATCAAACCCCATCTACCGCAGTGAATATACAAACTAAAAATGCAAAATAAAGAGAAAATTGAAAAAAAAAATATGGAAGGCCTTTAAGGCATGTCTCACCAGTATGCATTTTTGGGCAGAGCACCTCCTCTCATTAGTTAAAATCAGTCCTTGTTAGTTGTTGCTATAATTTCTCGTGAGACATCCATCAACTTTCTTTGGCCCTCTAAATTGTAAGGGTTTTGATTCCATTTGAACCTTACAAGGATATAACACCAAAAGATCTAAATCTCCAAACATCAAGACTCAACACTCATGGCAACATCACACAAAGCTCCAGCCAGGTTCCTTCTTCACCCCAGTTCCCTTCATCAGGCTTCTAATCTTCAGGACTTCTTCCCATTGGCCCACATCTGCACAGATGTTTGAGAAGGAAACATAAGCTCCGGCATCACATGGCTCTAACTCCATAACCTTTTTGGCTGCTAGCTTCCCAAGTTCAATATCTCCATGTACTTTGCAGGCAGCCAGTAGGGTTCCCCAAACCAAAGCATCAGGTTTGATAGGCATGTCATTAATGAAGCTTTCAGCCTCTTTCAATCTCCCTGACCGACCAAGAAGATCAATCATGCAGGCATAATGACGATAACCAGGTTCAATCCCATGGTCTTTTGCCATCGAATTAAGATGGATATAGGCTTCTTCAACCAATCCATTGTGGCAACAAGCAGATAAAACCCCAACAAAGGTCACTGAATCTGGTTTAATTCCTTCTTTCCTCATAAGCTCATATAAACTTAAAGCTTCAGTACCTTTCCCATGTTGAGCATAGCTGACAATCATAGCTGTCCAACCAATCAAATCAGGCTTCTCTATCTGATCAAATGCTTTGCGGCATTCTTCTATGCTTCCACATTTTGAGTACATTGTCACCAGTGAACTTCCAACAGAAACATCTGAATCCAAACCCATTTTCGAGATGAGGGCATGCATTGGAGTTCCAATATCTGATCTATTCAAAAGTGCAACGGCACCCAACACAGATGAAACCGTGAAAGAGTCAATGGCCAAATCAGCCATGAGCATATCAAAGAACAGCATAAGGGCCTTTTCAATGTATCCATTTTGGGCATAACCTGAAATCAAAGAAGAGCATGCAACTTGGTCCTTTTGAGGTAGCATATCAAACACACGTTTTGCCAATTCTAGGGTACCACATTTTGAGTACAAGGTCACAAGTGCACCACCAACAACTACATCTTTCCCAACTCCAATACGAAGAGCATAACCATGAATTTCTTTACCTTTCCGTAAAGAACGAAGGGCGGAACATGCAGTTAAGGTTGCAGTTAAGGTCATCTGATCAGGTACAATTTCTTCAAGCAGCATTTCTCCAAATAACTTAATGGCTTGATCAGCACATCCATGTTCTGCAAAACCAGCAATCATTGAAGCCCATGAAACATTGTCTCTTTCAAGAATTTGCTCAAAGACTTTGTGGGATTCCTTCAAACTACCACACTTTGAGTACATTGTGAGAAGCGCACTACCTACTGAAACATCAGAGACTAATCCGGTTTTAAGAGTGTAGCAATGGATCTGTCTCCCCAAGTTTAAACAGCCTATAACGCTCAAAAGACTAGAAATACAAAACTTATCTAGTCTCACACTTTCTTGTAACATCTTCCTAAATATTGCTAGTGCTTCTCCAGGATTCTGATTCTGAGCAGAAGCAGATATCATTGCAACCCAGACACCGGGATTCTTTAGACTTCCAATGTCTTTGAAGACCAACACAGATAGATCAAACTCTCCTATTTTAGAGTACATGTTGATCAAAGCAGCCCCCACTGCTGCATCCAAATAGAAACCAGCTTTTAATATCCAGGAATGGACTTGGATTGCCTCTTCAATCATGGCCGGCTTAGCACATGCAGTAACTACACTAGTGACAGTGTAGTTGTTTATTTCTACACCCAATTCTCTCATATCTTTGAAAAACTTGAGGGCACAAATAGAATCTTCCTTCTTCACAAAACCAGAGATAACCGTAGTCCAAGAAACCACATTGCGTATCGGCATCTGCAAGAACTCTTCAACAGCTTCTTCCATAAGTCCGCACTTGGCATACAAGTCAACTATAGCAGTTTCCACAAAGACATCTCCTGCACCACATTTAATCACCCATCCTTGAACTCCTTTTCCGACATCAAGTTCTTCAAGAGCAGCACAAGCACCTAAAATGCTTGAAAATGTGTAACTATTTGGCAGAAATGATCCACAACACATTTCGTGAAAAAGATCCAAAGCAACCCGGTTCTCTCCATTTTTAACGGCTCCAGAAATAATAGCATTCCAACAGACGACATTCTCACAGAAAACATCATGAAACACCCCCAAGGCATCCTCGAAGCTGCAATTTTTCGAGAGCAAATCTATCATTCCAGCCCGAACATAACCATTCGAAAAGAAGCCATTTTTCATAGCAAGTGAATAGACCTGCTTACCGAATATAGGGGCCTGAAAAGCAGTACAAGCTGAAAGAACACTCCCATAGGTAATCTCATTGGGCTCGAAACCCAATGAATGCATCCTACAGAAAATCTTCCGCGAATCCTCGAATAAATGATCTCGATTATAACCCGAAATAAGGATATTCCATGAAATAACATTTGGGCGAGCCATTGTATCGAACAACAGGAGTGCATCAACCATGCCCGCATATTTACAATACCAGTCGAGTAAAGAGTTCGCGACAAAGATGTTAGAGTGTAATGCAGTTGATTTGAGCAACTGGGTATGTATAACTTTTGCAACTCTGACGCTGCACTTTCCTGATTTTCTATGCTCACGGAAGAACAGAAACGGGTCAAAAGGAGTGAGATTTTGTCCTTGTTCAGCGAGAAAATTTGACGAGTTTTCAATAACAGCAAGCGAGGATACGAGTCTGGAAGCGAAACTCGGGAATTTTTTCCCCAAGTTTTGGCCGATGAGAGAATTCATTTGGATTCATACAGAAAGGACTGACGAGATTCACGTGAAGGTTTTGAAGAACACCAGAACATGAACTTGAGTTTTGAGTTAACTAAAACTGCCACACACGGGGAAGGAGTATGTCAAGATGGCCGAGTTGGTCTAAGGCGCCAGTTTCAGGTACTGGTCCGAAAGGGCATGGGTTCGAATCCCATTCTTGACACATGTTTTGATACTTTCCCTCTTTTTTCTTTTTCTTCCAACTACTACACGTATTCGTAGGGCCAGAAGTGTTAGATTTATACAAAAATATTATAAAATCAAACTTCATATCGAATAAAGATGTGTTAGTTTATTAGAGAGGGATACTCCAACTTCTCACTAAACAAAACCCTTTTCCATTTTCAATCTTGTTTTGAGGGGTGAGAGTTTTGGCTCCTCCCCCCTCACTTTCCTCTGTCTATATTTTCAGTCTTGTTTATTTTTGTTTTTGTATTTTTTCAGATTTGTTATAGGTGAGCACTCTCGGGTGTTTTTGTGTGTTTTTTTAGATCTAGCTTTTATTCCTTTTATTCTTTTCAGAGACCTTTTTTCATCTTCTTCATTTTTGGAAAACCTCTTCTCTTTTTTCATTTTTCCCTTTGACCCAAGTAAGGTTTGAGACGTCAGGATCGGTCGCAACTAGGGCAGGTGCTGGTCGAGAGGGGTAGGGGATGCTACGGCCGGTGGTCGCGCGGCCAGTGCTCGTGCGTAGGAGCCTCCTGCATAGTGGAGGTCGGTGTCCATGCGAGAGCTGGGTGCTCGTGCCGCTTGGACTCGTGAAGCCACTGCTTGCGGCGGGTGTGCCGTCTGGGCTCACGTCGGTGCTCGTGGTGGGTTGCGGTAGTAGTAAAGGGGACAGTTTGGGGAGAGAGCAACAGAGGGGGGGAGGCGGCAACGTAGAAACCGTAGGAAGAAGAGGAAAGATAAGAGAAAAAGAAAAAAGAACAATAAAAGAAAGTGGAAGGGGCAGGTTTGGTAGAGATGAAACCCTAAGCCTCACTTGTAATTTTTTTATGTTTTTGTTTTTTAATGTGTATCTGTTGGCAGTTTTTGTTTTTAGTTATTAATAAATAAATAATAAAAAAAAGAAATAGGCTATTGGACTTGGTGTCCATGAGTCTCGTACTCCTCCTCCCTGAGAGAACGGTGGGGGCCAGTGCTTCTCTCTTTAGAAGTTCTTTAGAAGAGGGGTCGTTTAGTTATATTTTTACAGAACGGTTTTTTTGTTAGGAGAAAGTTTTTTAGAAGTTAAGACAATGTTTGCCACAAAAGAATTTGTGTGCGGTGGTGCCTCAGAGCACATGTGTAGTTTGGCTTGTAGTTCGGATTTTTTCTGTATTGATAAGTTACAACTGTAACTTCGATTCATTAAATAAAATGAAGTCTGTTTTAAAAAAAAAAAAGAAAAAGAAAAAGATGTGTTAGTTTATAACTTCTTTCTTTTGTAAGATTTAATAATAAGATCAAATCAAATATTTCTTTCTGTGTGAATTGTGATGGTTGGATGAAGACTATTGGCCACTTTGTCATTGTTATCATTTCTCTCTTATGTGAATGCTTATAAACATCACTCACCGAATTTGATAATTCTCCACTCACTCAACTCTTCGAATTCATTTTAAATTTTTGTCCACCTTATATTTAGGCCATTCGGATATTCGGGTATACCTGGCTAGAAATTCGAATTTCAAACCCAGGTTGGGTTTCGGCCCGGTTATACCCGAGTTTTGACCTAGGCCGGAATGGGTTCCGGGCTCTACCCGGACTTTTTTTTTTAAACAAAAGCCTATATTATTAAATTTTTTTCAAGAAAAAGATAATGCTGAAAAGCATAATTTTTTATTTTTTTATTTTTTTTATCTAAAAGCCTATATTATATTACAATTTTTTCAAGAAAAAATGTTGAAAATCATTATATATATATATATATATATATATATAAAGCAACTAATTACCTTTTTAACTAAATGCATCTAAAAAAAGAAATTCAATATTTATCATGTAAAATACATATAACACATAATGCAATTCACTACATATTACATTATTTGGTATTTATACATTACATTACAAAACACAAAATTATAATATATGTAAATCACATATCTAATGGTCCTGTTTTACTGCAGGACCCATGAAAATCACAACTTTCTCCCACAGGAAAATAGACCTTAACATTCTTCTTGCCTTTGTCTAGGACAGACGCCACTAGGATCTCAGTGCCAACCAAGAATTGTATGTAGCTCAAGCTATGCACATGTTCATCTTCTGGGTAGGGAAGAAATAGGTGGCGGCAAACTGGCAGACCCTTTTGAGCAGCTTCCTGATTTTCAAAAAATATCCAAGGAGGGGCAGGGAACCTTAATGATGCCAATCTGTGATTCACTATCTCCCACTGTACATGCTCACCAATCTGCCCAACCAAGAGAATGAATGATGCCAATCAATATCAATATACGTGAAGAAACTAGAGGTTCAAAACTCACAAAAACAGATGCATAGTACAATAGAAACTAGAAAGCTTGTAAACATCAGTTTGGTTTTCCAAAACAAACATCAAAAGCTAACACCTTATCTTGTCCTCCTACATCCTAGACAGTGAAGCTAATATTTTTGTACTCTATAGTCTCCACATTAAAACCTGGTCCGTGATAAATGCAGGCAATAGATAATGATCACTGTGAAATGTTATATCAGAAATAGGAAATTATCACAGATAAACATAATTTTTTTTTTATGTCGGGAAACCTCTCTAAGGCAGGGCCTTTCGGACCCACCCCTACAGAGTAAACCTTGGTCCCTTGCACCGGACCCTCGAATCAAGTGTTTGTGAACAACATTCTTAAGATCCACCAACCCAAGGGGCCATGAGTTTGAGGATGGATACCTAGTTACCTTAGTCTTACAAAAGAGGAGCTTTCACGATTAAGACAAACTATCTCTTAGAGCGATATAATAACCATCTTATCAACTCTAGACCCCTAGAAGGAAAATATTGGATGGTTTGTTTAGATGTAAGATGGTTTTATATATAGTATAAGAGTGTGTGAATAGTTTTAAGATGATTGTTTTATAAAGTTTTTAAAAAGCGGTGAGACTTTTATAAAATTACTTCTTGAAAATTACCTATTGAAACAAAACTAGCTCAATTTGTTCAAAACAAACTATTGAATACCTTTTTTTTTGTGTTGCCATTTATCCATAATCCTCTAGATTTTGATGGGCAAACTATCCCAAGATTTTTTGGGTTGGGTCCTCTCTGTCAAAAGACGAGCATTTGAAAGTATGGATGTCCACCACCACACAGAGCAATTCGACAGGCCCCATCGATGCATGGACAACTAATGTTTGGTTTGGATAGCTAGAGCCTCTCATATCATCTCATCTCAATATCCAAATACCACAAATACAAATACTTTTCAATTTCAAATTTTTAATTTTTTCATCTAATCATTACGACATTTCCAAACTTTCAAACAAAACACAAAAAAATAATTCAATTTTTTCAAATCCCAAAACAAAAATTATATTCTAACAATATTTTAATTTTATAATATTTTAATTCAACTTTTTTTTTCTTCTCATTTCCCAAAATCCCATAAAACATCTCAAGTCAGACTATTTTACTATCATTCACATATTATCTCATTATCCAAATTAGGCCTAAGTGTGGCATTGTCGATCCTTTGTAAGTGAAACCAAAGCCACTCCTCAACGTCAGAGAGTTCGCTCAAGACAGCTCGACAGATTGCTCGAGCAAATGCAAGTCAGAGAGTTCGCTCAACACCGCTCGACACACTGCTCGAGCGGAGGGAAGTCAGAGAGTTCGCTTGAAGAGCCGCTCGACACATGGCTTGAGCGATTGTGGGAAACCGGTTCGCTCGATGCGGGCTCGACACGCCGCTTGAATGAACATGACTATTTCTGAAGATTTTAGGGTTTCTGCCGCATGAAGTATTTAAATGAATTGTTTTTTACTTATGATGTATCAGAGTGAACAGTAGCCGTCCCATATATTGTATTGTGATTCCTCAAGAAATAAAAATCCTCTACAGCTCTCGTGAACGTAGGCAATTTGTCGAACCACGTAAATACTATGTCGTGTGTGATTGCTTGTTTTTTTCCGTGTTTGAATTTACTTTATTGTCATCATTTTTCACAACAATTGGTATCAAGAGCCAAGGTTCGGGTCTGAGAAAAAAAAATGAACGGAGAAGAAGTGAAGGTATCGGGGATCAAGAGGTTTGATAACACGGATTATAGATATTGGAGGATGCAGATAGAGGATTACCTCTATGGGAAGAAATTTCATCTTTCATTGTAGGGGAAAAAGCTGGATAGCATGTCAGTTGCTGATTGGACCCTGTTGGATCGACAGGTTTTGGGGGTTATTCGTCTAACCCTGTCGAGATCCGTTGCACACAACGTCATCAAGGAGAAGACGACTGCGAATCTCATAGCTACTTTGTCAGGTATGTATGAAAAGCCATCAGCAAATAACAAGGTACATCTGGTGAAAAAGTTATTTAATTTGAAGATGGCAGATGGTACGTCTGTTGCACAACATCTGAATGATTTTAATACTATCACAAATCAATTGTCGATTGTTAAAATTGAATTTGATGATGAGATACGTGCACTGATACTATTGGCATTACTGCCAAAAAGTTGGGAAGCCATGATAATGGCTGTTAGTAATTCTGCCGGTAAGTCAAAGTTGAAATATGATGATATCCGTGATTTGATTTTGGCTAAGGAGGTGCGCATGAGAGATTCAGGCGAGACCTCAAGTTCGAGTTCAACACTGAATGTTGACTCTCGAGGGAGAGCACAAGACAGGAACTCAAACAGAGGAAGATCAAAATCAAAGAATATGAGCAAGAGCAAGTCAAGGCCTGGTCAGCAGGCAACTTGCTGGAATTTTGGCAAAGCAGGCCACATAAAGAAGAATTGCAGAAATCCCAAGATGACCGAGAATGATAGTGCTAATGTGGTAACTGAAGAATTACAAGATGCACTATTGCTTGCAGTTCATAGTCCAGTTGATGACTGGATACTTGATTAAGGGGTCCATACATCTTCTCATCGGGAGATAATACATAACTATGTTGCAGGTCATTTTGGAAAGGTGTATTTGGCTGATGGAGAGGCTTTGAATGTAGTAGGGATGAGAGACATTGATATTGCACTCCCTAACAATAACAAATGGACCTTGCAGAAGGTCAGAAACATTCCTGAGTTGAAGAAGAACCTCATTTTTGTTGGGCAGCTTGATGATTGTGGCCATTTAATGGTGTTCTCAGATAGCACCTGGAAGGTCACCAAAGGGGCATTGGTACTGGCTCAGGGTAAGAAAACTGATACAGTTTATATGACTACTGGTTTGAATAACACTATTGCAACTACCGTTGCAGAGAGCATAACAGATTTGTGGCATTGCAGGCTTGGTCATATGAGTCAGAAGGGCATGAAAGAACTTCTGTCTAGAGGCAAACTACAAGAACTAAAGTCAGTTGATCTCAGTATGTGTGAGAGTTGCATTATGGGGAAACAGAAGAATGTCAGTTTCTTGAAGAGTGGTAGAACACAGAAGTCAGGGAGACTAGATCTTGTGCACACTGATGTGTGGGAACCTTCCCCAGTAGCATCTATTAGAGGTTTTCGTTACTATGTTACATTCATTGATGACCACAGCATGAAGGCATGAGTCTATTTTTTGAAACATAAATCTGATGTATTTAATGTGTTCAAAATTTGGAAAGCCATGGTTGAGATAGAGACAGACTTGAAATTAAAATACTTGAGGTCTGATAATGGTGGTGAGTATATTGATGGTGGGTTCAAGGAGTATTGTGCAACTCAGGGTATCAGAATGGAGAAGACTATTTCTGGGACACCACAACAAAGTGGAGTTGCTGAACGCATGAACAGAACCATAAATGAGCATGCTAGAAGCATGAGGTTGCACGTTGGGCTACCACCTACTTTCTGGGCAGATACAGTTAGTACTGCAGTATACTTGATAAACAGAGGGCCATCAGTTCCGTTAGATTGTGGATTGCCTGAGGAGGCTTGGAGCGGGAAAGATGTCAAATTTTCTCATCTTAGAATTTTTTGCTGTCTTTCTTATGTTATTGATTCTGATGCTCGTAGTAAGCTTGAAGCTAAGTCAAGGAAATGTTATTTTATTGGCTATGGAGACGAGGCATTTGGCTATCGTTTCTGGGACGATCAGGATCGGAAGATTATAAGAACAAGAATGTGATCTTTAATGAGAAGATTGTGTATAAGAACAAGTCTAGTACAATTGCTGAAGCAGCTCCTCAGGAGTCTGAGTTTATGAGTTTGGATGACCTACCAGAGGTCACAGTGCAGTGTAGAGAAATGAGTGGCGGGGAGAGTGGGACTAGTACACCCATTCCTATTATTCTGCAGTTAGATCCAGAGCCGTCTACTCCTACAGCTGTAGTTCACAGGTCAGTTAGGACTATTCGTCCTCCACAACGTTTCTCACCTGCTTTGAATTATATTCTACTGACAGATGGTGGTGAACCGCAGAGTTACCAAGAAACCTTGCAAGATGAAAATTCTAACAAGTGGGAGTTGGCCATGAAGGATGAGATGGATTCTTTGCTAGGGAATCAGACATGGGAGTTGACAGCACTTCCATCAAAGAAGAAGGCATTACATAACAACTGGGTATACCGGGTGAAAACTGAGCATGATGGCAGTAAGAGGTTCAATGCCAGACTTGTTGTAAAAGGCTTTCAACATAAACAGTGTATTGATTACTCGGCGATCTTTTCGCCTGTGGTAAAGATCACAACCATCAAGCTAGTTTTGGCTATGGTTGCTACTGAAGATCTATTTCTTGAGCAGTTAGATGTGAAGATAACTTTTCTTCATGGAAATCTTGAAGAAGACATCTACATGCACCAACCTGAGGGGTTTGTGGTACAGGAAAATGAAGGTTCAGTTTGCAAACTGAAGAAGAACTTGTATGGCCTGAAGCAAGCTCCTAGATAGTGGTACAAGAAATTTGACAGTTTCATGTGCAGTGCAGGATATATCAGATGTCAGGTAGACCACTGCTGCTATGTCAAGCAGTTTGAAAATTCTTACATTATTTTGTTGCTATATGTGGATGACATGCTTATTGCAGGGGCTAGTATTGATGAGATCAATAATTTGAAGAAGCATATGTCAGAGCACTTTGCAATGAATGATTTAGGAGCTGTAAAGCAAATCCTTGGCATGAGAATTGTCAGAGATAGAGTCAGAGGCACGTTGAGACTCTCACAGGCTGAGTATGTGAAAAATGTACTCAGCAGGTTCAATATGAACAATGCCAAATCAGTTGGCACACCCTTGGGTAGTCACTTTAGACTCAGCAAGGATCAGACACCAAAGTTAGAAGAGAAACAAGACTATATGAGTAAGGTTCCTTATGCCTCAACTATTGGTTCACTTATGTATGTTATGGTTTGCACTAGACTAGATATTGCCCATGCAGTGAGAGTTGTGAGTAGATACATGAGTAACCCTGGAAAACAACATTGGAAAGCAGTGAATTGGATTTTGAGGTACCTAAAAGGCTCCTCAGAAACGTGCTTGTGTTTCTCAGGAGAGGGCTTAGAGGTACATGGCTATGTTGCTGCTGATTTAGTTGGAGATTTTGATAGTAGAAAAAGTACCACAGGGTTTGTTTACACTCTGGGTGGTACTGCAGTCTCATGGGGTCCCAATCTACAGAAGACAGTTTCTTTGTCTACTACAGTAGCTGAGTATATTGCAGTTTCAGAAACTGCAAAGGAGATGGTTTGGATACAGGGCTTCTTGGAAGAATTGGAAAAAAAGAATCAGAAGGGCACTATCTATAGTGACAGTCAGAGTGTCATATTCCTTGCCAAGAACCCAACGTTTCATTCTAGGACTAAGCACATTTAGATCAGTTATCACTTTATACGATCATTGTTAGATGATGGACAGTTACTACTTGAGAAAATTTGTGGAAGTAAGAACCCTGTTGATATGTTGACAAAGGGTGTTACATTTGAGAAACTAAAGTTGTGCGCAACTTCAGTTGGTCTTCTAGCATGAAGACAGGAGCAGTGAGGTGTAGAGGTGGAGGACATCATGTTTGAGGCAGAGGGCGATACTGTGGGTGTACCAGTCTCCAAGTGGGAGAATTGTTGAGTATTGTGGAGTCTGGTCCACATCGCTCGAGCGAAGACAAGTCAGAGAGTTCGCTTAAGATAGCTCGACAGACCGCTCGAGCAAATGCAAGTCAGAGAGTTTGCTCGACACCGCTAGACACACCGCTCGAGCGGAGGGAAGTCAGAGAGTTCGCTTGAAGAGCCGTTCGACACATGGCTTGAGCGATTGCGGAAACAGGTTTGCTCGATGCGGGCTCAACACGCCGCTCGAGCGAACATGACTATTTCTAAAGATTTTAGGGTTTCTGCCGCATGAAGTATTTAAATGAATTGTTTTTTACTTGTGATGTATCAGAGTGAATAGTAGCCGTCCCATACATTGTATTGTGATTCCTCAAGAAATAAAAATCCTTTGTAGCTTCCGTGGATGTAGGCAATTTGTTGAACCACGTAAATATTGTGTCGTGTGTGATTGCTTGTTTTTTCCCGTGTTTGAATTTACTTTATTGTTATCGTTTTTCACAACAGGAGACTCCCTACACATCATTACCACAATAAATCATGACCACATTGATTTAGATTGGCAAGTTTCTTCCTAAGTCAGAGCAATGGCAATGCTTTTTCTTTTTGTTTAGGCCTAATATGAGCTCAAAATGCTCTGCATCAGAATCGACAAACATTAGTCATTTTGGGTTATTGCTACTGTCGTTGCCCAATGATACAAAATCTAGAATTCTCAAAATGAGATTGTAGGTGATAAGGATGATAATGCACACTTTGAAAGCGGTTCAATTATAGAAGTTCTTGTGCTCACAAGCTCGACTTATTCTTTTTTCTTTTTTTTTGATAGTAAAGCAAAACCTCTCATTAAAAACTGCCAAAATAGCATTACAAATGAAGGTCAGTCCACAGGACTTGTTGAACACAGCTGGGAACAGATTCCCACCATACAGTAGGATTAGAAACATTTCTAGAAAATCTAGCTAGCTTGTGTGCAGCTTGATTGGCTTCTTTATTGATATGAACAATAGTGCAGCTTTGGACTCTACTCTTGAGTTGTTGAATATCTCTTATAACATTTCCATAGCTGGAATTTGAAATATGAGGGCTAGATATCTCTTGAACTAGTAACAGTGAGTCGGTTTCTATGCACAAATATTGAAGACCAAGGGGAATGCAGAATTGCAATCCTCTCAGTATCGCTAGAAGTTCAATCTCCAAAGGCTCCATGATAGCCGCTTCTTTCTGACTCACTGCCATTAAAACTTTCACTTCCCAGTCTCTAACAATGAGTCCAACCCCTGCTCTGCCCTCATCATGAAAAACAGCCCCATCCACATTGAGTTTTATTGTTCTTTGTGGAGGTAATTGCCATTGGGATATCGTCTTGAATCTGCTTTGGTCAATACCTTTAATTGCTTTGTATGTCCAATGCAGAGAGAGCAGAATTAATGGCTTCCTTAGGTGTGAGCTGTTTCTCTCAAAGACTCATTGATTTCTTCTATACCAGCATGCCCAAGCTATCATGAATAACCTCTCCAGCTCCTCTTTAATGCAAGAGTCTTGTAGTCTAGAGATCCACTCCCTAAAGTCGCCATTTGGATCATATTTTGTTTTTAAATTCTGTTACACGAGTTGTACCCGAGTTGATAAAATATACCCGACTTGCAAGTATCGGATTTTTAAATCCGATATCCGTTTATAAATATGGGCGACTGAAAAATCCGATTATCGATCCGAAGAAAATAACCGCCTCCTGACCGGGTCGGAAAAATGGGCCCGGATGAACGTGGGTACCTTTCTCCATGTAACCTCTCGGCTCTCTCTCTCTCTCTCTCACACACACAAAAATACTTTCTTTTCCATCACATCCTTGCTTGTTGCCTCATCGGAATTCATTCCCAACACATCTATAATTTTTCTTCTTGTTCCTCCTTTTTCCCCTTCAATTAACAGCTGAGACTTTTTTTCTTTCTTACTCAATGGCTTCTCCTTGAATTCGACTCTCTCTCTCTCTCTCTCTCCGTCCCATGTGCTTCGTCAGTGAACAACAAGTGCACTTAAATTCACCCCCCCCCTCCATTTTTTTCTCACAAGTGCCTGCAAATCTGGTGAATCACGTGTGAGTCTCTCTCTACCCTTTTCTTATTCTTGTTTCCCCCTAGAGAAGTGAATTCGCTGTATGCTTTTTAGTATATGAACGAGGTTGTCTGTTTGTTCTGTAGTGGTTTATTGTATTTACGTGGCTTCGCATACGATTGTGTAAAATCATTGTGTAGTGTTTCTGGAATGAGTCCTGCTTTACTTCCTAAACATGTCGCTGCGGTTGTCAAATACCAAAAAGATCCCCTTAAAGCACTTGCAATGTTCAATTCAGTGAAAAAGGAAAATGGGTTCAAGCACACATTATTGACTTATAAATGCATTATTGAGAAGCTTGGATTTCACGCGGAGTTTGAGGCCATGGAGAGTATGCTTTCGGAGATGAGGATGAATACCGATAATAGTTTACTAGAAGGTGTGTATATTGGAGCCATGAAGAATTATGGAAGGAAAGGGAAGGTTCAAGAGGCTGTTGATGTGTTTGAAAGGATGGATTTTTATGACTGTGAGCCTTCGGTTCAATCTTATAATGCGATCATGAATACACTTGTTGAATACAGTTATTTTAGTCAAGCTCACAAAGTGTATTTGAGGATGAAAGATAAAGGGATTGTTCCAGATGTGTATACTTTCACCATTAGAATAAAGTCCTTTTGTAGAACAAGTAGGCCTCATGCTGCACTGAGGCTTCTAGATAATATGGCTTCTCAGGGATGCGACTTAAATGCAATTGCATATTGTACGGTGATTGGTGGGTTTTATGAACAGAATTGTCAAGTTGAGGCATATGAATTGTTTTTACGGATGCTCAGGCATGGTATTTATCCCGACATCACCACATTTAACAAGCTTGTTCATATTCTTTGCAAGAAGGGGGATGTCCAAGAAAGTGAGATGCTTCTCAACAAGGTACTAAAAAGGGGAGTTGTGCCAAATTTGTTTACACTCAATATCTTCATTCAGGGGCTCTGCAAGAAAGGTGCGCTTCATGAGGCTGCCAGATCATTGGATGGTGTGACGAGTGAAGGTCTGACTCCTGATGTTGTCACGTATAACACATTGATCTGCGGGTTGTGTAAATACCGTAGGGTTGTGGAAGCTGAGTTTTACCTGCATAAAATGGTGAATGGTGGGTTGCAGCCTGATGGATTTACCTACAATACTATTATCGATGGATATTGCAAACTGGGTATGATACGAAATGCAGATGAGGTTCTTCGTGATGCAATTTTCAAGGGGTTTGTGCCTGATGAATTTACTTATTGCTCACTAATCAACGGATTTTTCCATGATGGTGATATAGACCGTGCCAATGCTGTATTTAATGAGGCATTGGATAAAGGATTGAAACCTAGTATTGTTCTCTACAATACCTTAGTCAAAGGGTTGTCTCAGCATGGACTAATTTTGCAGGCCTTGCAACTGATGAATGAGATGTCAGAAAATGGTTGCAAACCCAATATATGGACTTACAACTCAGTTATCAATGGGTTGTGCAAGATGGGGTGTGTCTTAGATGCCTTTAATCTTATGAATGATGCTATTGCTAAAGGCTACGTTCCTGACATATTTACCTTTAATACTTTGATTGATGGTTGCAGCAAACAGATGAAGTTGGATGATGCACTTGAGATAGTAAATAGAATGTGGAGTGAGGGTGTTACTCCCGATGTGATCACATATAATACTGTGTTGAACGGACTTTGCAAAGCTGCAAAGTCTAGAGATGTGATGGATACTTTCAATGCAATGATAGAGAAAGGGTGTGTCCCTAACATAATTACATATAACATAGTTGTAGAGAGCCTGTGCAAAGCTCGAAAAGTAAGTGAAGCTTTCAACTTACTTGAGGAAATAAAGAACAAAGGTTTTACTCCAGATATTGTTAGTTTTGCAACGTTGCTTAATGGGTTTTGTTCTAATGGTGATTTGGATGGAGCTTACGAGTTATTTCAAATGATGGAACAAAAATATAAAGTTTCCCATACAACAGCAACATACAATATACTGATCAATGCTTTTGCTGAAAAGCTCAAAGTTAATACAGCAGAAAAGCTTTTCTATGAGATGGGTGACCATGGCTGTGCCCCAGATTGTTATACTTTTCGTGTTCTTATTGATGGCTTCTGCAAAACGGGGAACATTGATTCTGGGTACAATTTTCTCTTGGAAAAGGTCGAGAAGGGATTTATTCCATCACTGAAGACATTAGGACGGGTACTGAATTGTCTTGCTGTGGAGCACAGAGTTTGTGAGGCAGTTGGTATCATCCACCTTATGGTGCAGAAAGGCATTGTCCCTGAGGTTGTAAATACAATTTTTCAGGCTGATAAAAGGGAGGTGGCAGCCCCAAAGATTGTTGTAGAAGATTTGTTGAAGAAAAGTCATATAACTTATTATGCATACGAAGTTCTATATGATGGCATCAGGGATAAAAAAGTACTTAAGAAGCTTCAAACTAAGCCTTCTCTTGACTTGAGAATGAGGTCTTTAAATGCTGATGGACCAATATACTGATTTCAAAAGCTGTGAGAGAGGGCTCTCCAGTGGCATCTGGAAGAGTACTGCAGCACGCTCGGTACTTATCTACTTTATAATTTCTTACCTCTTAACTTAGATTAAGGGTGGTACTTATCTACTTGATACATATATTCGATATGTATCAAAGCTTTAAATTAGTTGCCATCCCTTGTCAAAGGCACTCCATAGCCATGTAGTTTAAGAAGGAATATCCCGAAATTACTCTATTGCTAAAAGCTCTAGCTGGCAGTTGTTTGAATCTTGAGAATGGCTGCTACGCTAGAGGATAGGATTATCCAGAGTGCCCCTCCTAGGACAAATGGCAGGATCAAACCCGGCTAATGGTCTTTTGTGCTTTTGAGTCAATCCTACCCCTTTGCCCTTAAGAACCCCATTATGGATCCCATATGGTATAATTGTGTTGCTGCCACTGGTTACAACTAAACAATTGCCCCATGTAATCAGGAGATAAAACAGCCGTGAATTTGCCAGACTCACTACATGTTGATCTTGCATGTTCAGTTATTTTATTTTCTTAAATTGAAATGAAAATATGAATGGACTGAACTGCTCAATGCTCTTTGTTAGATTATCTTTAAAGTTTTCTGGGTTACCTTTCTGGTTATGCTCAACTGGAAAAAAATTTGCAGGCTTGCTTCTCTCACTGGTTACAACTAAACAATTGCCCCATGTGATTTGGGGATAAAACAGCCGTGAACTTGCCAGACTTAACTATACGTTGATCTTGCATGTTCAGATATTTTATTTTCTTAAATTGAAATGAAAATATGAATGGACTGAACTGCTCAATGCTCTTTGGTAGATTATCTTTAAAGTTTTCTGGGTTACTTTTCTGGTTCTGCTCAACTGGAAAAAAATTTGCAGGCTTGCTTCTATTTTTTAGCCTTATTTTTTGCTTTTAATATCTGGTCTTAATCTGTTAGATGCAGGAAAAAGGATATTGGTGTTGAAACTTGGCTAGTCGGAAATTCAATTGCGAATTGACTATCAAGGTGACTCTGCGGTGAAAGGGTGAGTAATGAAACTTGTTGGTGCTTTTTCTGGCTTAGATGTAGCAACAGACTAGAACAAAAGGAAAAATAACTTGCTGATCTTCGAGGGATCAGAAACCTCCAACACTTTTTATTAACTTTGTTCAATGCCTTACACGATAAGAGACTTCAGTATTTATAGAAGTCTTATGACTGTTAATGACCATTACAACAAGGGTATTATAGTAATTCTAAGTAAGTAAGTGAGGACATAAACGTATATTAAGTCCTTGAATCAACACGTGCGCAACACATGACTAACGAAGAGTTTAACCAACAGATTACATCCTCATGTTGCCTTCCTTCTATATCTCGAGCTTCCCTTTTGGTATAAACTGATCATAACAATTGCCCCTCTCTTCAAAAGACCTTGCCCACATGGTCAGGATAATGAGTCCTCAGCTGTTCTACATGTTCCCAAGTGGAACTCTCCTCACCCATACCACGCCATTTTACCAAAAGTTTGATAAAGGGTTTATTATCCCTAGCAGTTATACGTCTGTCAAGAATAGCTTCTGGTTCCACCTTAAAATTCCCATGAGAATCAACTAATGGTAACACAGGAGAGATCTGTGAATCAGAGCCAATATATTTCTTCAACCTCAAGACATGAAAGACTGGATGAATTGATGAGCTTGGTGGCAACTCGAGCCTGTAAGCTACCTCCCCAATGCATTCCAAAATTCTGAATGGACCATAGTATCTAGCAGCAAGCTTGGATCTACTGGCTTGACTAACAGTTTGTTGCTTATACTTATGCATCTTTAAATAAACTAAATCATCCACCTGAAACTTCCTTGGAACATGATGTTTATCATATTGCTGTTTCATAGCCATCTGTGCAGCCATCAAATTCTTTTCAACAACTGTAGTATCTCATCTCTTGATTTCAATTCTCTGCCCACTGCTTCATTCTGAGTAGTACCATCAACATATTGAATTAAGGTTGGAGGAGGGACCCCATCTAATGCCTCAAATGTTGTCATTTTAGTCGATGAATGGACTGAGGTATTATACCACTATTCAGCCCAAGGACGCCAATGCACCCACTGTTTTGGTCTCTCACTAACAAAACATCTCAGATATTGTTGCACACATTTATTAACCACTTCAGTCTGCTCATCTGATTGTGGATGATAAGCAGATGTAAATTGTAGTTTAGTTCCTTGTAATTTAAACAACTCTTTCCAGAAATTACTTGTGAAAATTACACCCCTATCAGTTACAATGGTGGATGGCAACCCATGTAACTTGACTACCTGAGATGTGAAGATAGCAGCCACTGATGCAGCTGTATAAGGGTGAGATAGAGGTATTAAATGTGCATACTTGGTGAGCCTATCAATTACCACCAATATAACAGAAAACCCTTTTGAACATGGTAAGGAGTCAATAAAATCCATGGAGATGTCACTCCAAGATCTGTTGGGAAGAGGCAAAGGCTGCAATAACTCAGCAGGTTGTAAATTTTCTGTCTTGCATCTTTGGCAAACTTGACATTCCTTTATAAATTGCTTAATGTCTCTCCTCATACCACTCCATATAAAATCTGCCCTTGCTCGATGCCAAGCCTTATGATAACCAGAATGGCCCCCAAAGGCACTGCTATGGATAAACTGCAGGACTTGATCCTTCATAGGGGATGAGGATGACAAAAACAGCCTGCCTTTCTTGAATAACAGCCCATTTCTAACTTCAAACTTCTTATCAGAAAGCTTGCCTTCTTGGAGCTTTTTACAAATAGCTGAAATTTCTTCATCTTCCAAGTAAGAATGTCTCAACTGCTCTTAACCAGAGGGGATCAAGGACTGTGATAGCCAACATTTCGATAGCTCCTTCCTCCATTTCCTCTCTTCTCGAAAGACTATCTGCTGCCACATTATCCTTGCCATGCTTATATTCAATTGTAAAATCATAACCAAGCAACTTGGTAATCCATTTTTGTTGAGATGGAGTTCCTATCTTTTGTTCCAATAGAAACTTCAAACTTTGTTGATCCTGTTTTTATTACAAACTCAGCACCCAACAGGTATGGCCTCCATTTCTTCACAGCTAATACTATTGCAAGGAATTCTTTTTCATATGTAGAGAGGTCCAATGCTTTTCCCTTCAAGGCTTGACTCAAGAATGTTAAGGGCCTCCCTTCTTAACTCAAGACAGCACTAATCCCTCTACAAGAAGCATCACATTCCAACAAGAATGGCTTAGAGAAATCTGGTAAAGCCAAAACAGGTGGGTTTGTCACAGCCTTTTTCAGATCTGCAAATGCTTTAGTAGCTTCATCTCTCCAAATAAAGGCATCTTTCTTCAACAAATTAGTCAATGGGGCAACAATGGAGCCATACCCTTTGACAAATTTCCTGTAGTAACCAGTTAGACCAAGAAATCCTCTTAATGACTTAAGGGATTTTGGTAAAGGCCACTCGAGCATTGCCTTGATCTTTGCTGGATCTGCTTTGACACCCTTTGCAGAGACTAAGGGTACGTTTGGATAGTGAGAATACTTGAGAAGTGTTGAGAATGTTTGTGAATAGTTATGAGTAGAGATTGGAGTGAGTTTGTGGGTCCCATTGAGAGTATTTTGAGTTGTTTGGATGTGTGAAGTATGTTGAGTTGTTGACTTTTTGATAGGTAGTTGAAAAAGGTGTGGGTCCCATAAATATTATAGTGATTTTATTTTTAGTAATAAATATTATAGTGATTTTTTAATATTAATAAATATTGTAGTGATTTTATTTAATTTTTATATATAATAATGATAAATATTATAATGATTTTATTTTTAATTTATATATAATAGTGATAAATATTATAATAATTTTATTTTCATATATATAATAGTGATAAATATTATAGTAATGTTATTTTTTATTTATATATTATAGTGATTTTATTTTTTTATTTATATATAATAGTGATAAATATTATAGTGATTTTATTTTTTATTTATATATTATAGTGATTTTATTTTTTATTTATATAAAATAGTGATTTTATTTTTTATTTATATATAATAGTGATAAATATTATAGTGATTTTATTTTTTATTATATATTATAGTGATTTTATTTTTTATTTATATAAAATAGTGATTTTATTTTTTATTTATATATTATACTGTTTTTATTTTTTATTTATATATAATAGTGATTTTATTTTTTATTTATATGTTATATTGATTTTATTTTTTATTTATATATAATAGTGATAAATAGTGATTTTATTTTTTTATTTATATATAATAGTGATAAAATAGTGATTTTATTTTTTATTTATATATTATATTGATTTTATTTTTTATTTATATATAATAGTGATAAATATTATGGTGATTTCATTTTTTATTTATATATAATAGTGATAAATATTATTGTGATTTTAATTTTAATTTATATTTAATAGTGATAAATATTATAGTGATTTTATTTTTTATTTATATATAATAGCGATAAATATTATTGATTTTATTTTTTATTTTTATTTAATAGTGATAAATATTATTGATTTTATTTTTTATTTATATATAATAGTGATAAATATTATAGTGATTTTATTTTTATTTATATATAATAATAATAAATATTATAAAATGTTTGTGAATAGTTATGAGTAGAGATTGAAGTGAGTTTGTGGGTTCCATTGAGAATATTTTAAGTTGTTTGGCATGTGGAGTATTTCTAATAGTACGAGAATACTTGGAAATTGCTGAAGTATTTTCGTTACCCAAACACAACCGTGTCCCAAATATTCAATCTCCCCACAAGCAAACCTGCACTTACTCTTTTTGGCAAAAAGAGTATTTTCTGCCAATGTATCCAATACCACAGAAAGATGTTCTATATGTTCTTCTTTAGATTTAGTATAGATCAAAATATCATAAAAAAAAAACAATAACAAACTTTCTTAAAAAAGGTTGAAAAACCTCATTCATCAAGGATTGAAAAGTGGCTGGAGCATTGGTTAAGCCAAAGGGCATAACCAGAAATTCATACTGCCCTTGGTGTGTTCTAAATGCAGTTTTTTCAATATCCTCCTCCTTCACACAAATCTGGTGGTACCCAGATCTAAGATCTAACTTAGAAAATATTGAAGCTCAATACAATTCATTCAAGAGTTCATCAATGACAGGGATGGGGAATTTGTGTTTAACTGTTTTCCTATTTAAGCCCCTATAATCTATACACATACGCCATGATCCATCAGATTTTCTCATCAAGAGGACAGATGATGAGAAGGGGGATTGACTGCTCCTTATTACTCCAGCATCCAATAATTCCTTAACTATTTTTTCTATTTCAGATTTTTGGAAAAAAGGATACTTGTAAGGTCAAGCAGATATTGGCATGGTCCCCTCCTTGAAGGTTATCTGGTGATCTTTGGTTCTTCTTGGAGGCAAGCCCTTTGGTTCAGCAAAGACATGGTCATATTTAGCCAGCACTGCCTCAATATCAGCAGCATATGTGCCCACTTCTTTGTCTGTCTCCTTCGCAACAAGCTGAAGTAGCATGCCCTTTCTTTCCACAATAGTGAGTTGGCAAATCTGAACATCTTCCACAAACTCAGGCTTGTTGGAACTCAAGCCTCTAAGTGTGACAGAACTCTTGCCATTGGTAAATGTCATTGTTAGGTTAGTAAAATCCCACAAGATCGGACCTAAGGTTCGCAACCATTGCATACCAACCACCACATCACAACCTCCCAATGGTAGCAAGAAAAAATCAGTGTTGAATTGGTGGCCTTGCATCTGAAACTATAAATTTTGGACCAAACCTTCACCATTCATCCTCCCCCCATTGGCTACCTTTACTTCAATCTGTCCATTTTGCTTGACAGCTAACCCCACCTTCCTTGCTATCATAGGGTCAAGGAAGTTATGTGTACTGCCAGTGTCAACAAGGACTATCACTGAGCAGTCCTTAACCTTGCCATGAACTCTCATAGTTTTCTGGCTTATACAACTTGCAATTGCGTGGAATGAAATTTCAGGCACCTCAGTCTCTATTCCCACAGCTTCATTAGTTCCCTGTGAGTCTTGTTGATGACCCTCTTCCCTCTCAGCATCTTGTAACCATTCCAATCCTGCAATTTCAAAGAGCTTGGCCTTAGTACACTTATGACCAGGCTGCCACTTATCCTCACAGAAGTAGCAAACCCCTTTGTCCCTTCTTGCTTTCATCTCTGTTGGTGTAAGTTTTTGAAATGGATCTGAGGTTTTGAAGCCATTGGGCCTTTGTCTAGAAAACCCTTCTTTCCTCAGAGAATTAGCAAGAACTGAATTGCTGCCCTCACTAGGAACATAAACAAAGGAGGAGTGGAACCTGTTGTTTCCCTGAGTGCTAGTGATATATTCTTCTTGGATCTTGGCTAATCCAAAAGCAGTATTCAAGGTCTGAGGGTGCAACATTCTCACAGGAAGTCGTATCTCATCCCTAAGGCCACTCAAGAAGCAAGAGAGTTTATAATTTTTAGACAAGCCTTTCAATCTATTTAAAAGGACCTCAAACTGAGTTTTGTATGCACCAACTGTAGAAGTTTGCCTCAACCTCGTAATGTCCTCCATAGGGTCATCATAAGAAGAGCTCCCAAACCCTGACTGAACTGCCTCAACAAAGGAATTCCAAGAATTGAAAGAATCAGTCTCCTCAGCATCTTGAAACCAAACTAAGGCATTCTCCCATCCATATAAAATGAGGTCATCATGATCTTCTGTCCATCTGGCATGGGGTGTAAGGCAAAATAGCGATTTGCCTTATAAATCCATCCAGTTGGATTGTCGCCATCAAATCGTGGAAAATCCAACTTAATACTTCGAAACTGCATTCCAGAAGTTAGAGTCAAGTTTTCAGAGGGAATCCCATCACCATTCTTGCCATTCCCATTCCGAGCATTTCTTCCTCCATTCATGGCTTCCAACAAAAGGTCCATCTTTGAACTCAAACCCTCCAAAGCACTCTGATGATCTGCAACTCTCTTCTCTTGCAGTTCTTGAGTTTGCTTCAACCCAAGAACAATCTTCTCCAGTTCTTTGAAGTGTGTGCCTTCTGCCATTGTAAGATAATTTGTTTTTTTTTTCTTTTTTTTTGTGCCCATAATTGCGAAGGGCTCTGATGCCAATTGTAGCAACAGACTAGAACAAAAGGAAAAATAACTTGCTAATCTTCGAGGGATCAGAAACCTCCAACACTTTTTATTAACTTTGTTCAATGCCTTACACGATAAGAGACTTCAGTATTTATAGAAGTCTTATGACTGTTAATGACCGTTACAACAAGGGTATTATAGTAATTCTAAGTAAGTAAGTGAGGACATAAACGTATATTAAGTCCTTGAATCAACACGTGCGCAGCACATGACTAACTAAGAGTTTAACCAACAGATTACATCCTCATGTTGCCTTCCTTCTATATCTCGATCTTCCCTTCTAGTATAAACTGATCATAACACTTAGATTCATCTTAATATCTTATTTTTATTTCAGTGGTGTGATTCATACCTGTAGATTTTGTGATATAGTTATGGTCGCCATTGTTCCAGGTATTGAATCCAGAATATGTTGGCATCATGCCTGATAGAATATGAAGGGGCCTTCTGAAATATTCAGGATGCAACATTACCATCTCTGGAGCCAGCGATCGGTAAAGCTAAAACGGTGAAGACAATAATGCAAATTCAGAATGTAAGCTAAAAACCGTGAACCTTACAATCTTCCAGCTTTTCGAAAACTAAGTAAGGGATATTCCAAGTTCTCTCCGGCCGGTGGACTTGGATGGCACCTTCGCGCATTTTAGTAAGGTTCTCTTACTTTAAAAAAAAATTAATTTGATATTTCATTTAATAATACAAAAAGCCTGGAGTCTTTTGGTTTTGGTTAAAAGTCTGAGATTTATATTTCAAGTGATTTATTTGGAGGGAGATGACCTAAGCACCAATGGGTGGAAAGACATCAGCAAATTTCCTTCTCTTCTGCAAGTTCGTGTTTGGTTAGTGAAAGAGTTTTGCTATGCATCAGCCATTATGCTAGGTGTGGGGTGTGTGCAGTGAATATTGACTGAAAAGAAGAATTATAAATCTACCATTTGGAGTTCTTGTAAAAGTATTGGTTTTTTTTTTGTGTGTTTTTCTTTATGAAAACTTAGGCAATGATTATATGATTTTTTTTCTTGAGAAATTGAAAACTTTTTTTTTGTTCAAAAGATATTTAGATTAAAGTTGAAAGTTGTCTTTGAAGAATATTTTAAAATAAAGAAACCAAACCTAGAAATTAATGGTTCGATAAGATTAATGTAAATGGTTATATGACACTACTCGTGTTGCAACTTATGCTATAGAAATGAGAAATACTTTAGCCACAAAAAGATTATACAAAAATAAACTCATAAATTGACGTGACTTGATGTGATATGTCAGATTGTAAAGTTATTTTTATTTTAAAATATATCTAGTGGATGTCATAAAATTACATCAGTTTGTGGATTTATTTTTATGTTTGTATTAGTTCTCGATAGCAATACAAAAAGAATACAATTATCAAAGTTAGGGCATAAAACAGATACTTGAAAACTATAATCAATAAGAAAGTATTTTAATCACAATGCCAAAGTTTTTTAAATGAAGGTTGGTTATTTAATAAGTAGGTGGGTATAGGAAGGTGGGCAAAGGTGATGTAATATCATCAACAAAGGAGGTTATTTTTAAGGTATAATATTAATTAATAAAACCTATTTTTGTTTAAATTTTTTAGATAAACGGTGATTTTACAGATCTTTTAAGATCAAACCTTGTTCAGCTTTATATCTTTTAGTCAATCTAACATATGCAGTGTCATCTTCAAGCTTACAATCCTAATATGGTCAGGGGGACAAAAAAAAATTAAGATTACCTCGGGACCTCTAATTGCAAAATTGCAATTATTTTGTGAATATGGTTGACCAAGGTTTCCTCGTTAATGGTTTGGTCAACGAGCTTATCACCAATATTTGTTTAATAATTCATAGTTGTTCACGTTGAAGGGTCTGGCTACCATCATTGCGTGCATAAGTTCATCTCCTTAATTGTTCTTCAGTCAATGTAGAGTAACTTTCAAACATTGGTTTCATTTCATCATAAAGAAGATTTGATAAACATGTTGAAGAAGAAGATGCAAGGATTAGGAACATGAACTCATTCTCAAAACAAGGATGCTTACAAGATCTGAAAAACACAAAACTGAGAAAAAAGAGTGATAAAGATTATACAGACGAGAAAAATTGAGTTTGAAGTAATTTTTTCATTGGATATAAGCAAAGCGAAATACAATTAAGGCATACTTATACAAGAAGAAAAATTCTTTTCATCAGTTACTATTCATTACTCCACATCCTACACCCTATGAAAATAAAAAGGAAGAATAAGCTGTAGGTGTCGGGTCTGGGAGAATAGTGGCTGATAAGTAAAATTCCTCAATTAGAGATTAGTAATATTTCATATCATGGTAAAAATAATTTTGATATTAATTCAATCTCTATTTTGGTATCTTCTTTCTTTCTTTTATCTGGATTTGTTCAATGGCTCCCGTCACCATAGTAGCCCTTTATTTATTTTTTATTGTTCTACACCATAATGCCACCACTTCAAGAACCTTCAAATACCATAAATGAACTTAAAATGAAAAAAAAAAGAGAGACGTATTAATGTAGGAATACATTTTAATTAGCATTAATTAAGACTAAGTGAATAATCTATATATTTGCTGAATGACCATCAGGCTCTATTCATGACCAGGATGATGATTTTATCCATGACGTAGGAAGATTTTTCTTTTTCTGCAAGAAATTGGAGGGAGGTGTCTTTATACAAATAACCTTCCATGGCGTTGGACCTCAATATCCAAGATATCGAAGCAAAGAGACACTAGAGAAAGAGAGAGATGGCAGAGGAAAACAAAGTGATTCTGCATGGATTCTGGGCTAGTCCTTTTGCCAAGAGGGTGGAACTGGCCCTTAAAATTAAAGGTATACCCTACGACTATGTGGAAGAAGATCTGAAGAACAAAAGCTCACTTCTGCTCGAATACAATCCAGTTTACAAGAAAGTTCCTGTACTTGTTCATAATGGAAAACCCATTGCAGAGTCGGTTGTCATCCTTGAATACATTGATGAAACCTGGAAAAATGGTCCTTCACTTCTGCCCAAAGATCCCTATAAAAGAGCCCAAGTTCGCTTCTGGGCTAGCTTTATCCAGCAGCAGGTATTTAAGAGAAAATGTTGTATAATGATTGCTCATTACTTTGTGAACATGGGTGTTTTTTTACAATGAATTTTGCATTTCAGTTTCTGTCAAGAATTTTCCTCTCCCAAATTTATTAAGCATGTGATAAACACATGTTTTTTTAAATGTGTAACTTAAAAACTGAAATTTGTCACTTCATTAAAAATAAAAAGAGAAACGCTTGGGAACATACAACTTGGTGCAGAACACATGATAATGAACGATCTCAGGCCAATTTAAGAAAAGAACAAAGCCTTCAGGCTATTAATTACAGGATTTAATTTATTATTAACGCTTGTAAGTTGTGCCATATATGCATGCAGTTGCTTCAGAGGGTGATCTTAGTGGTAAAATCCGATGGAGAAGCACAGGAAAAAGCCATCGAGGAACTGTTTGAGAAATTAAAGCTGTTGGAAGAGAGAATTATGAACATCTTTCCAGAGGGCACTGCATCCATTAACCAAGAGAATATGGGACTTCTGGATATTGTACTTTTAACCTGTTTTGGCTCCTATAAGGTTCAGGAAGAAGTCCTGGGGTTCAAGCTTATGGACCCAGAGAAGACTCCACTGGTATTTTCATGGCTGACAACCCTACTTGAGATACCTGTGGTGAAAGAGGCAATCCCCTCATGAAAAGAGTGTGCTAGTTATAAAATATGTCAGACAGAATGCCCTTAATCCTACTGCAGTTTGACCTTATAAATTGATTTTGATTCTCAGCTTCTGTTGCAGAAATAACCTGGTCACGTACGTAGGTTGTATTTTCATATTATCTTTATTGTAACAAGGCCTGTAGCCGGTTCTGTGTAATAGATTATGGTTCAATATCAACCACATTTGCTAGCTAGTTTACATTATTCCACCCCCTTGTAATATGACACTATATACAAGGATAACCAAAAGGAAAGGAAAAGACTCATCAAAGTTTAACAAGGAGACTTCAAACATATATAGAATGGATCGGTCTTGATCCAATCCATTCATTCTATATATGCAATTTGCAATGAAAGAGAGGGATAGAGACTAGGCTAGGGTTGGATCCAACATTCAACCTGGTGCTCTGGTCTCGCCATCCATTTTCTCATGCAATCATGATAATTAACCATGCTTATCATGTTCTCATCATGGCATCAGTTTCTAAAACAAGTCTATCTCCTTTTTAAGAAAATAAAATTCTAGTAATTTTTTTTTAGTTCTTTTTTTTTTTGTTATTTGTTTTACAAATTCTGAATCTCCTTAGTTTAGAAAAAGCCTTTTCCTTTCTTCAGTTTTTCATAAAGAGTGATGTTGATATCGTGTTTCGTATCCTGGGCAACTCAGTAGTTCCTCTCAAAGACCTACAAGATCCACTAAGATGAGGGCTCGAGATGGTGGGGGACACCTCCGATGCCTAAGTCAGAATAATCTTTTTGTGAGGAGTGCGCTGGAGAAAAAGTGTTCAAATCACTTTACCTGAGCCCGAGACGTGCTTATATACCTGGTCGTGGTGGTCCGCACTCACTCCTAGCAGGTCGTGCAAGGGCGTACTGAGCACTGTACTAGTGGTAGGGTCCTCCTCTGTCATGTAAGCCGTCACCTTGTCGTATTGTACCTAGGTCACTTTATCTTTCTTTGTTTGTCCCTTGTTGCAAGTGAGAGGGATGTGCACACACTGTCGTGGTTACAGGAGTGAGTGGACTTCCGAATCTGACCTTGCAAGCTGGTTCCTCTGGCCATTTAATGCGGGGTGCCCGTTGTTCGGCAGTGTGGGTTGTGGCTTGGGCGGGTGATGTGACTAGTCACCATATTTGACTTGATGGGTCTTCTTGGGCCAGGTCTGACCCTCATTCCTTCGTTGCTTCTATGATGGGACTATCCATTGGGTGGCTTAGGCCCTGAGGGGGACAAACCCCATGCGGCCCAAGGAGGGAAATAAACTCCCCTCTCAGTACCCCACAAACTCCCACCGTGCACGTACGGTGATAACTCAAAGTTGATTTTCATGGTCGACATGACTCGCTTGCCCATTACAGCTGGTTACGCCCACGTTGTGGGTGTAAGTTATTGTTGCCATGCATGAGGAGGGGGTTCGTCTTCTACTTGGTTATTGTAACACCCCGTATTTTAGTGTATTTTTACTGAAGGTGGATTCAAAATTTTATTCTCCCTTTCTGCCGATTTGTACATTTTTGGCCTCAGCCACTACCACCATTGGCTTCACCGACCTCTCTAGGCCCTACCCTACCATTTTTGGGTCTTCCCATCTGTGACCCACGGCCACAGTGTATTTTACACTGTGGTGTTGCTCAGACATCACCACTTGCAACTTCGTGATCCTTCGGAAATTGCTATATTGCACTGTAAGTATTTTCTCAAAGAACTTTTGTGATTTAAATATATTTTTGACTGTGAACTGGTTGTGGATTTCTGTTGGTACATGTACATCTCATTATTTCATGCATGATCATGTTTGTAACTGAAAATTGGGTTTTCGCATGAATGCATACATGTTCATGTGTTTGTAAAGAAAACTGGATTTTCATGTGAGAAATGATTTTTGAGTGTGTTTGAAACGATTGGTTTGACATGAGACTGTAGGGATAAGCAGGGATGGTGGTATAGTCCCGCCTGTGATTCCCGCCTACAGTGCTCTGTTAAGTATTCTATTCATTGTGTGGAAAGGAACTGTAGGGATGGTGGTAAGCAGGGATGGTGGTAGAGTCCCGCCTGTGATTCCCGCCTACGGTGCACGCTGGTGGTAAGCAGGGAATTCCCGCCTACGGTGCACGCAGTAGGGATGGTGGTAAGCAGGGACGGTGGTAGAGTCCCGCCTGCGATTCCCGCCTACAGTGTCCGATAAAGGGTTTGTTTTGTGTGAATCATTTTCTGGAAAAATGGTATTTTATGGCTAAGTGTATTTTGTCATATGAATGCATGTTGGTTGCATTAATATGTTTTTATCCTGAGAGTTATTTGGTTTATACTTACCTGTGGTACCATTTTATGGTATCGCAGATTTTGATGCAGATGAGGATGATGAGCCTTAGCTTGGCTCCGTTGGTGGAGTGATCTGGGATTGCTCCTATTTATCAAGTTTCTTATTTTATCAATTTATATATTGCCTTTTGTAATTTATTTGGGATGACTGTATAACTGCTTTTAAACCTCTTCCTGGTACTTAGTTGACTATCCGCTGCCACCGTTGCATGTACACACACTGGCACTTCGTTGGGATGTGTGACCGTGTTGTCACCATCCTGGTGTCTCGATCCCCGTGTATTTTTATAAGGGGGATTGGGGGCGCCACAGTTATGGATTGGCCCGTGTCCTCCACTCGTGCAATTCTTTATCTTCTATGCCCAGGGCGTGCACGACGGTTTATCTCCCCCATCATTACGCATAGCGAGGATCTCAGGATTTGCTCCTGACGTTTCCCCATTTGCAGTGCTTGTCACTTCCCTGGGTTGGGAAGCCCAACCGATGCATGCCTCTATCTAAACCCAGTCCCCTCGTTGTCGTCACTTCCGCCACTGTTTCTTTCTGTGCTCTTCTTCCTTGCGTGCTCATGCTCTCCCTGACCTCCTCCTTGAGTTCTGTCCTTCTTCACCATCAGTCGTCTTTAGCATCCGTCTTTTACTCACCTTAGATGGCTCCCAAGAACACCCCTCACCTTGGCATACCAAGAAGGACCACTTTGTGCGTCCCTAGGGGACCTCTGGTTACCCTAAAGGTGCGGCGTGACCTGCGGCTAGAGAGAAGTCGTTCTTTGAGGGTTAGAGTTGGGAGTTGATGGCCTCTCTCGCTGACCTCCGCGCACTAAGGGGGATGTTTGACATTCTCGATTCGGTAGTTTTGGAGGTCCCATGCCGCCGTGCAGCGGCTATCGACACCGATAATTTAGCGACAAAGGTGGCTATTTTCCCCTTGATTTTCATGAACGGGCTACGACTACCATTCTATCGCCCCATTCGTGATGTTTTGGACTACCTTTGCTTGGCTCCCGCCCAACTTCACCCAAATGCCTGGCAGCTTCTGGTCTCGAGTTGCATGATTTATCGCATGGTGCTCGACACTGGGGCTGAGGAGTATCCGACCACACTGCTAGGGAATTCCTCTATGTTTATAGGGTATTGCGCCTCCAAGGTAATTTTTCTAACTTCAAGGAGTGTGGTTGGAAGCGGATCGCGGGCCTGGAGAATCGCTATTCCCACATCAAGGACTGGACCAAGCGTTTTTTCTTTGTGTCGGGTTTGGGCTAGGAGTATCCTGAGGGGGAAGCCGTTTACCAGAAATTCCCAATTCGGGTCGTTTGGGCCGGTGTCCCAGACGACAAGACAATATCCATCACTCTGTCTGAATGGGAGGAGGCCAGGTTGATGACCATCCTAGCTTGGGTTAAGGACCATCCCGATGACTCTATGACAAGCATAGTCTTGACCGATGTCAACATTTTCTGCCATCTTTCTGTGCTAGATCAATCCTACGTTTTGGGCCGATGTTTTCTGAGGGAGGCTCCTGCTTCCTAGGGACACAAAAGACCTTTTAGTCCCTCTGTAGCTGGTGACAAGGGGATGAGGCTACGTGTACCCCCGTGATACTGCTTGGGTGTCTTTGAGGGCCTAGAATGAGGCTTCTCGACACGAGATCCCAGTCCCACTCTTGAAGGCGTCAAGCAGTGGGATCGCAGTGGGCTCTTCCTTTGGCCAAGTTGTGGCCACCCAATCTATTCCCATCCTGCCGATTGTTCAAGTTTCGGCAGCTTAAGCAACCACCCCAGTTCCTATCCCGCCAACTTTTTACGGGGAGGAGCCAGACGACGATGAGGCTGGCCTTCAGATGGCTTTCTTCAAGGCCTTCCTCAACCTTGCCCCGAGAAGGGCTCTTGTGCCGGAGATGCCATTTGGAGACGTTGCCTTGCCATCTCGGTTGGTTCCTGTCGAGTTTCAGGCCGATGTCCGTGTCATCAAGACTTCCACCACGACAATTGGGAGCCCCGTCCTTAACGAAGATAGGCCGGGTCATCCACTTGTGGTGGAGCTCAGCGATGACCAGGTTTCCATTCCTTCCTTGCCCTTTAGCCAAGCCTGAGATTGCCTCATTCCTCACTCTAGAGGAGATCACGCTTGAGGCCTCCCATATTGACAAAGTTGGGGCCTTGGGGCTGGGGCAGAACGTCATGCCCAAGCTGGAGATGGTGCATGAGTCCCCCGTCACATAGGAAACCCTCGGCGAGACTTGCAATTCGAGGGTGAGGGGGCTGTTGGGTCGTAAAAACCTCCCTCTGCGGAGAGAACAACTCCTGAGGTTGGGAGCATCAACCACAGGGCGATGAACCCAGAGGTGGAAGTCGCGAGGGATGTGCCCCTGAGGGCGTTCGAGGAGGCGTCAAAGCCCAGACCTGCTTCTAGTGGAGGGCAGGCTGCCGTGGGCGATTCTAGTGGTGTCGGCCCTTCCTGGGTGTAACCTCCGTGGGTACCCGACCCTTCTTGGTAGTTGGGTGGGGTCAGGCCGTCCATGTCTTCTGGTGGTAGTCATTCTTGGGAAACGGGTCACAGTTTTGATGCCACACGAGTCGAGGCTATCAATTGGGACGCCAAGAAATTGAGAGGACTGTTCTTATAGGTATTTGCATGTATCTAGCCCAATTTTCCTTGGTTTTCTTTCATTGTTTTGATTCACAAATTTTGTGTGTTTCCTAGGGAGCCGATCAGTTGGCCGCCTTGCTTGTGGAGGAGAGAGGAGTGCTTGAGAAAGCAGTTTGGGTACTCAAATATCTTGTCCTCCTTGCTCACCTGGAGGCCCCATAGGGCAAGACAAGAAGCGGAGGAGGCAACCTGCGAAATAGACGCAGGGGTGGAGGATATGGTTGAGTTGCAGGCCAGCCGAAAGCGCAAGGTGGCGAAACTTCGCCAGGATGTGGCCTTCCTCACTAACGACCTGGCCAAGTCATAGGACGAGGCAGGACACTCCTGCCTAGAGGCCAAGCTCTCAGAGGTTTGAAACTTGTTGGATCAGCTCGAAGGGAAGGGAGGCCATAAGGAAACGTGCTGCCTAGATCCAGGCCATGGAGTCCGAGTTGAGTTTGGTACGGAATGCGATTGGATGCCATGACCTACAAATCCAACCCAGGAGTCCAGTTGGGAGTTGGCCGGCGTGTCCTAGGAAGACACTTCCTCCCAGTTGAAGAAAGTTATGGATGCTCAAGATCTAGCCTGGGGCTATGGCTACAAGGAGGGCCTTGAGAGGTTGAAGGATCAACTATAGCAGAACCCGAGGACTGACTTGAGGGCCCTTGACCTGGCCTCTCTCGAGCCCGACTCATAGGCATTTTGCTTTGCCAAGACCCAGGGCCAAGACTTGGTGCCTGGTGGCTTTGGCGATCCTCTCCCTCGTTCTTAGTTTGGTTGACTTTTTTAATTCTCTCTGTTTTGTTTTTTGTAATATTTGTACATTTTTCCTTTGCAAGTAATATGAACCTTCCAGCTTTTTCCTTCTATTTTTCTTTTGTGTATTTCTCTTTGCTTTGGCTTTGACTGTCTGTTTGGTTCCTTTGTGGGCGTTAATCATTAACACGAGAAGTGGTGGGTCACAAAGCTTTGGCTTTATGAACACAAGGGTCGTGAAGTCATGTGACTTGTGCCCGATACGAACCCCACCGCGATGTGAGGGCTAGTCGACGGACTTGTGCTTGGTCAATCTACATGGTGAGTCAAGGGACTCGGCTTGGTGATATGAAGGCCGACAAGTTAAGTTCGACTGGCCGTCTAGGCAAGTCAAGGGACTTGTGCTTGTCCCTAATTTTGCTGTGAGTCAAGAGACTCGGCTTGATGGCATGAAGATCGACAAGTCATTGGACTTGTGTCCGATTGGCAGTTTGAGCAAGTAGAGGGACTTGTATCAATCCCTAATTTCATGGCGAGTCAAGGGACTCAGTTTGGTGTCACGAAGGTCAGAAAGTCAAGGGACTTGTGTCTGACTGACTGTCTGGACAAGTCAAGGGACTTGTGACCGGCCCTAACTTTGTGGGGATTCAAGAGACTCGGCTTGGTGACACGAAAGTCTGCAAGTCAAGGGACTTGTGTCTGATTGGCCATCTAGGCAAGTCAATGGATTTGTGTCTAGCCCTAACTTTGTGGCGACCCGGCTTGGTGACCCGAAGGTCAGCAAGTCAAGTCTGACTGGCTGTCTGGGCAACTCAAGGGACTTGTGCTCGGCCCTAACTTCGTAGTGAGTTAAAGGATTTGGCTTGATGACATGAACATCGAAAAGTCAAGGGACTTGTGTCCGACTGGCCGTTTGGTTAAGTAAAGGGACTTGTACCTAGCCCTAACTTTGTGGCGAGTCAAAGGACTTGGTTTGGTGGCACTAAAGTTGGCAAACCAAGGAGCTTGTGTCCGACTAGCTGTCTGGGTAGGTCAAGGGACTTATGCCTTGCCCTAATTTCGTGTCGAGTCAAAGGACTCGGCTAGGTGGCACGAAGGTTAACAGGTTAAGAGACTTGTGTCTGACTGGCCGTCTAAGCAAGTTATGGGACTTGTGCCTAGCCCTAACTTCGTAGCGAGTCAAGGGACTCGACTTGATAGTAGGAAGGTCGGCAAGTTAAGAGACTTGTGTTAGACTCATCGTCTGGGCAAGTCAAGGGACTTGTGTCCTACCCTAAATTCATGGCGAGTCAAAGGACTTGACTTGATGGAACGAAGGTCGGCAAGTCAAGAGACTTGTGTCCAGTTGGCAGTTTGGGCAAGTTAAGGGACTTGTTCCCTGCCCTAATTTCGTGACGAGTCAATGGACTCGACTTGGTGGCATGAAGGTCTGCAAGTCAAGGGACTTGTGTCTGACTGGCTATCCGGGCAAGTTAAGGGACTTATGCCCGGCCCTAATTTCGTGGCGAGTCAAAGGACTCATCTTGGTGGCACAAAAGTTAGCAAGTCGAGTAACTTGTGTCCGATTGGTTGTTTGGGCAAGTCAAGGGACTTGTGTCCGTCCCTAACTTCATGGAGAGTCAGGGGACTCGACTTGATGTTTTGTTTGCTCTAGGGAAATGACTCAAAAGAAATACATATTCATTTCCACAATTCGGCTTGTACGTAAACATTGGTGAATCACAATCTTAGGGGAAATACTTCTTCAAATATGCTCGGCATTCCATGGGTGGGGAGGCTCCTTCCCTTTGTTGTCCTTCATGCGGTATGACCATGGTCGATTGCTGACCTTTACTACGAACGGTCCTCCCCATCGCAGTCTCAGCTTCCCTTCTTCTTGCGTCGTGATCCAACTTGTTTCAACACTAAGTCGCCTTCCTTGAAGGATCTGGGCCTAACGTGCCTGTTGAAGTATCACTCAGCTCTCCTCTTGTTACTCGCTGTCTGCACCTCGGCTTCCTGCCTTCTCTCTTCCAACAAATCCAATTGTTCTCTCAGCCTTTTGTCATTGGCATTTGGGTCGAAGTGTTGCACTTGGTAGGACAACATTCCTATCTCTACTGGTTTAACTGCCTCGTTGTTGTATGTTAAGGCAAACAACGCTTCTCCCATTGGAGTTTTGAATTTCGTTGGGTATGGCCACAGGACTCCTAACAGTTCCTTGGCCCACCTTCCCTTCTGGGCTGTTAGCTTTTTCTTTAGGATTCCCATAAGGGTTTTGTTGTTGGCCCCAACTTGTCTGTTGGATTGCAGATGGCTCGAGGAAGAGTATTTGAACTTAATCCTGAGTTCCATACACCATTCTCGGTAGTGGGAGGAGTCAAATTGCCAGAGTTGTTTGATATGATGCTTTGAGGGATGCTGAAGCAGCAGACCACAGATTTCCATAGGAACCTCATGATGGCTGCAACGGTGATCGTTGCCAGAGCTTCTGCTTCTACCCATGTAGTAAAGTAATCCACCGCGACAACTACAAAATTTATTCCCCCCTTTGCCTGGAGGAAGTGGCCCGACTAGATCCAACCCCCACTGCGCAAATGGCCACGGGGACATGATTGATGTCAGCTCTTCTGGTGGACAACGTGGGAACTACGCGTGAGTCTGGCACTTTGAGCATCTTCTTAAAACATCCTCGGCGTCTCTGTGGGCATGGGGCCAATAGTACCCAGCCCTCATTACCTTCACAGCTTGCGCTTTGCCTCCCGAGTGGTTACCACAGATCCCCTCGTGTACCTCAACCAGTATGTACTGGGCCTCAGGAGTGGTTCTGAGAAGCCTCTTTTGTACACAACTCCATCTATCACCGTGAAGCTTGCTGCCCTGTTTTTGACTTTCCGTGCTTCCCTCTTATCACTTAGAAACTCGTTGGTGTCGAGGTGTTTCATTATATCCAACGCCTACTCTGGTCTTTCGAGATTGATGACCGAGACTTCTATTCCTATGGCCGGGAAGTCCACTGTCCGAGTTACCATTTATTTTTTAGTAGGCGCGAGTCTTCTTGTCTCGAGGATGTTTGTGCTAGCTTGTCTACCTCCTGGTTCTCTTCTCTTGGTATTTGTTGAATGTGGAAGTAGTGAAAAAATCGCGCTCCTCTCCCACCAACTGAAGGTACTTCTTCAGATTTTCACCTTTTGTAGTGAACTCGCCCCACTCTTGGCTTATGACTACTTGGGAGTCTGCCCTAACTCCACTTCCATTGCTCCCAATGCTCTGGCTGTCGCTAGTCTAACTAGCAGAGTTTCGTACTCGGCTTCATTGTTGCTCGCCTTAAAGGTGAGCTTGATTGCATAATTGTGTTCTTCGCTGGCCCTCGTGATGATGTGCACCTGCACGCCCTTGCCAGTCCAACAAGATGAGCCATCGACGTAGACCTGCCAGGGCCTTTCTTTGGGTGCTATTGGTACTTCTTTTGGGAAGCCATTGAACTCGGCCACGAAGTTTGCCAACACCTGTCATTTTTTCGCAGTGCGAGAGAGATAATCAATGTTGAACTCGCTCAGTTTGAAAGCCAAGTTCAGTAGGCAACTCGAGATGTCTGGTCTCTGCAGAACCTTCTTGAGGGGGGTGTCTATGAGTACCTTCTTGGGGTGAGCCTGGAAATAGGGCCTTAGCAACTTGGCGGTGATTACCTAGGCGAAAGCTATCATGTCCATCCGTGGGTACCTCGCCTTAGCTCTCTGAACACGTGACTAGTGTAGTAAACATGCTACTACTGACCCTCTTTTTCACGAACTAGGATTGCTGACATAGCATGCAACGACACCGACACCTCATTGATGTTCTGAGGAGGAGGCATGTTCATTATCACCACAACCTTTTCCAGGCTCGCTTCAATTCCCCACTCCAAAATCACATTTCGACGGGTTTAGCTTCATCTTATACTGTTGGAGGATCGCAAAAACCTCTTGGAAATCAGCTATGTGTTGCACGGGCTCTTTCCTCTTGACTAGCAAATCGTCCACGTATGCCTCCATGTTGCGGCCTATTTATTTTTGAACATCCGGCTGATCAATCGTTGGTAAGTTGCCCCCACATTTTTCAGCCCGAAGGGCATAGCTCTATAACAATAGAGTCCTAGGTCAGTGATAAACACTGTCTTTTCTTCATCTTCCTGACTCATTTGGATTTGATTGTACCTCGAGTAGGTGCCCATGAAGCTGAGTAGTTGATGGCCCGCGATGGAATCAATAATTAAATCAATGTGGGGTGTAGCGGGAAGCTATCATTTAGGCATGCCTTGTTCAAGTCAATGAAGTCGACGCATACTCTCCACTTGCAATTTGGTTTCTTCACTAACACGACATTGGACAACCACTTGGGGCAGTGTGCTTCTCGAATAAACCCCACCGCTAGGAGGTGGTAAATTTCCTCGGGTATGGCGGTATACTTCTTGGCACTGAAGCTCCTACGCTTCTGTAGGAATTTTTTGACCTCAGGGTCCACACACATGTGGTGCTCAATGACAGCATTGTCGATCCTGGGCATCTCCTCATGGCTCCGGGCGAACACGTCTCGATGTTCAACTAGGAGTTGCTTCATAGATTGTCTCATCTTGGGTCTCATTTTGGTCCCGATTTGTACTATGTTCTTCGACCTTTCGGAATCCAAGGGAACTAACTTCAAGGGTTCATTTGGTTTTGCCTAAAGGGTCTGCTCATCTCGGACTTCTTTATCTCGATCGTACAGATTGGGGAGCGGTGGAGGCCTCGCGGTGCCAGTCATTTCCACAAGCGTCCGCACCTCCTACCCCCCACCTCTTAGTTCCTAGGCATAGAACTCCTGAATAAGTACTTTCTCACCCTTAACTTCATCGACTCCAGACCGGGTGGGCAAGTTCATCATCAAATGATAAGTTGATGTGATTGCCTTCAGGTTGTTCAACGTGGACCGTCAACGGAGCCTTCACCACCAACAAGTTTTTCATGGTTATGGAGGTTCTAGGCACCTTCTCGGCCAAAAGCGACAAGGTGATTGCACCAACCGGCTGGACTATATCCCTGGAGAACCCTTTGAGTGGCATTGGGCCACCACTCGCATATCCTCCCACTATGGTACAAATTTTGCCCAGGGGACTTCGTGGTCGGTAAGGGGCTCGGCATGGTGTGTTTTGAGGCACCTCTCTCTCAGTTCTATGCCTTTGGGACTTTCACTTCATCGCTGCCTTGCCAGTTCGTTTCCCCGGTACACGGGACGTCGGTCCCTTGTGGGGTTTTGGGCTAGTAAACGTTCCAATTCCTCCACCATTTGTTTCAAGGTGTAGCAGTCTTTAGCTCGGTACCTGTCAGTCTTGTGGTACGTGCAGTACCATTGGTCTCTTGGCCCTGTTGAGCAGTTTCTCTCGGGACATGCGCATGTTCCTCCGACATGGCTAGGCTGGTGTGCGTGCATTTCCCGCCATACGCCAAGGCCAACCTGTTGCCTCCTCGCCTGGCATCCTGTGAGTCATTCTCGAACCTTTCATGGGCCTTCCCTTTTGCCGACCTGCTGTCCTTCTTGTCGGCTTGCTCTAGCTCAGCTTTCCTGGGGTCTGTTAGGGCCAGCAGTGTGTTTTCTGCATTGATGAAGCTTTATGCGCATTCTGTGAACTCCTACTGCGTCGTGGGGGTCTTTCGTGCCAACTCTTCCATGAACATGTTTCTAGTCCAGATGCCTTCTAGTAGGGCAGCCAGGGTGATTTTCTCATCCTGATCATTCATCTTCATCCGTTCTATGTTGAACTGTGACATGTATGCTTTTAGACTCTCATCGTCGTCACGATGCTTAATAGTCAAGAGGTACATTGTTGATCGTCTCTGCTCTCCATAAATTGTGTTAGGAATAGGCGTGCCAGCTTTCCGAACCTGTCGATGGACCTTGGGGGTATTGACCCGAACCACCCTCTCGCTGCACCTTTCAGTGTCAAAGAAAAAGCTTGGCACGCGATCTCGCCCTGAAACTTATGAAGAGTCATATATAGGGGTGTAACCGGTTCGGTTTTGGACAAAATTTAGAACCGAATCGGTATGTACTGGTTTTGAATTTTCAAAAACCGATTACGCACCGGTTACCCTCCTAAACTAGTACCTCCAGTTTCACCGGTTCAGGTCCGGTTTTAACAAAATGCAAATTTGCCATAAAAATCTGTTTATAAAAAAAATACTGCTTTAAAAAAATCTGTTTTATTAAAAACTGTTACCATTTACAAAAATATGCTTTATAAAAAAAATTTGTTATGTAAAAATAAATTCTGCTATAAAAAAACTGCTATAAAATGTTATTAATATATATTTTATGTTTAAAACATTTGATCAAATAATTTTTCATATTTAAGATTAAAATTTTATATTATAAATTATAATAACATTATTTGATATATAATTATAATTTATATTATTATATATATTATATATATAAATTTTATATAATATAAAAATATTATATATAATATTAAAAAAATTAATTTAAAATATATAATATAATGAACCGGTCCGGTCTGGTCCGGTCCAAAAAAGTATAGAACCAGAATCAGACCTGTACCGGCCAGTTTTGAAATTAAGGGAACCGGTCCTGGTTCCACCGATCCAGTCCGGTTTTCCGGTTAATTTTTACACTCCTAGTTATATGGGCTTTAAACATCTCCAAATGCTCAAGTGAATCCTTAGACCCGTTATACATCTCCTTCTGATGGACTTTAAACTTGGGCGGGAGTGGTGCCGCCATGATTTTTGCGTTGTATGGTAAGTCGGTGTTAGTGAGCAGTTGGTCTACAGAAGATGATGTGCCCATCTTCTTGGCCATTTCTGCATACTTGTCCATGAGCTCCCGCAACTCATGGTGCATCTGCATTCTTTACTCTTCTGTTGCGTCTACCTCCGTAATGCTTCGTGACTGGGAGTGCTCGTTCTGGCTTGGTCATACATACTCTATAAACTCGTCATTCGCTCTCTGCAGAACTTCTTTTCCCTGCTGGAGGCTTTGTACCTCTGTCGTCAGCTTCTTTATCAGTTCCTCCATCTCGACTAGCCTTGCCTCCATGTTCCTAGACGATTCTTTATGTTAGTGCGTGGTTTGTGAACCCGTTGTTGTCGGCATACGAATGACACGTTATTTGTAGATCCTACAGATGATGCTACTATGGATGTCGTGCTTTGTATCCTGGGCAACTTAGCAGTTTCTCTCGAAGACCTACAAGATCCACTAAGATGAGGAGGGCTCGGGGTGGTGGGGGACACCTTTGACACTTAAGTCAGAATAATATTTTTGTGAAGAGTGCACTAGGAGAAAAAGTGTTCAAATCCATTTACCTAAGCCCGGGACGTGCTTATATACCTGGTTGTGGTGGTCCCACTTACTGGTAGTAGATCGTGTAACGACGTATTGAGCGCTGTACTAACGGGAAGGTCCTCCTCTGTCATGTCGGTAGTCACCTTTTCGTATTGTACGTGGGTCGCTCTTTCTTTCTTCGTTTGCCCCTTGATGCAGGTGAGGGGGAGGTGCGCACACTGTCACAGTTACAGGAGTGAGTGGACGTCCGGCTCTGACCTTGCGTGTTAGTTCCTTTGGCCATTTAATGTAGCGTGCTTGTTGTGCGACAGTGTGGGCTGTGGCTCAGGCAGGTGACATGACTAGTCACCATATCTGACTTGATGGTTCTTCTCGGGCTTGGTCTGGCCCTCCTTCCTTCGTTGCTTCTGTACTAGGACTATCCATTGGCCAGTTTGGGCCCTGAGGGGACAAACCCCATGCGGCAAGAAGGGAAATAAACTCCCCTCTCAAGTGATTTATTTTTAAAAGGTGTTTTGATGTAATTTCTACAATAATTGAGAATTCCTTCTTAACTTTATAATTTTCTTTTTATCTTCGATGTATTTAGGGAATTCTTTTTATTTTGGAAATAATATTCTCTTGTAGCTTTAAACATGATTAGTTTAGAACTAATCCTAGAAATTCTATGGACTACTTTTCTACCTCTATTTTTTAATATTATGTTGCTTATATTTTGTTCTTCCGTTGTTTTGGAAACTACATAAAAATCTTTAAGATCTTAAAATATTTTGTCCACCCATCTTTGAAAAACTTGAGGAACAATATTCATGAGACCAAAAGGTATTAGAGCACTAGTAGTAGACCAAGGAATAGCTAAGGTGTAAAATAAAGTGGAATAATGGACTCAACAAATTAACAGTGATTTTATCCGCACAGTATATCACCGGCCAAATATTATTTTTAGACTAAAAAATCATATTTCCGCTGCTTCTCACCTCACTTCTCTCTCGCGCATGTTCAATCGCTTAAAATTCTTTTACGTACTTGGGGAGATTAGTCCACAATTTTCCATTGACGTTGAAAAGTCATGTCTACGTAAGGAACATTTTTCTTTTCTTTTTTTAATCTTTTCAAAACTTATCAAAAGAAAAAAAATGAGAAAAACACATGATCAAAAGCAACTTGTACTGCTTTAGCTAGGTGCTAAATAGTCCGGAAAAAATATGAGTTGAATAAACTTTAATACAACAATAAATTTTAATACAACTATAAACTTTAATACAATCATATATTAGTCGAAAAAATATGACCGTTATAAAAAAAAAGACTGTTGAAAATTTTATCCATTGGAATAATATAAACGTTAGAAAATTAATATTTAATTTTTTAATAACGAATAAATATTCAAATTACAATTAGAATTAAAAAAATAAAAAATTCAAAATCAATATTTTAATAGAATAATGATAAATTTGTTGAGTCTGTTATTTGATGTTATTGAAAAGTGACTAATTAAATTTATAAAAATGAATTTTCTAATTAAAATTTGTTTAACCTATTACTAGTGGTTTTACGTTCTAATGATAATGTCCTCTGGGTCGGGGGTACTGCTCATTCGTTTGTCTCTTCTTGTACTGTCTAACGGTTCTTTGATCTGGATGTCAAGCTGATCATCTATATCCTGTTTAGTATTATTAATAGATCATGGGTTTGAGTACTCACTCATTTATATAGTTCAGTTTAAAGCTACAAAATCGAGGATTTCTCGATCAAAATTTTGCTATTTTTGGTTAGTGTATCCTCAGATTAATTTATTATTATTACAAATTATTTATTATTTTTTTAATATTATTAATTACTTTTTTATTATCATTAACAGATGATCGACTCTAAAATTTTCTTTCAAAATTTTATAAATCCAATGAAATGTTCGTTTTTATTTTCTATTTCTTTTCCTGCAAGAAATTAAATCATAACCAATTGACTTCGCTGATGTAATCCATGACGAAAGAAGTTTTATAATATCCTTGGCTTTTTATTCAAGAAAGTTGACAAAAGTGAATGAAGGAAGGCGACAAGCACTACACATGAAGCTTCGGCCATTAAGTTGAAACTCAATAGTCAATAGCCAAGAGAAAACACTGAGAGAGAGAGAAAGACAGATATGGCGGAGGAAGACCAAGTAACGCTGCACGGAACATGGACTAGTCCTTTTGCAAAGAGGGTGGAACTGGCCCTTAAAATTAAAGCTATACCCTACAAGTATGTGGAAGAAGATTTGAAGAACAAAAGCCCCCTTCTGCTCAACTACAATCCCATTCACAAGAAGGTTCCTGTCCTTGTTCATAATGGAAAACCCATTGTTGAGTCATCTGTTATCCTCGAATACATCGATGAAACCTGGAAAAATGGTCCTCCACTGCTGCCCCAAGATCCCTACAAAAGAGCCCAAGTTCGTTTCTGGGCTGCTTTTCTCCAGCAACAGGTCAGATTAAACGACATCTACCTCAAATTGATTCACAACCTTTCTTACTGTATTTTTATAATTTGGTGGATTCTTTGAGTTCATGATCTCAATTGGATTTCTCTTATCTTCTACTGTTGCATATATATATATATATATATATATATATATATATATATATCTGTTGGAGGCATTAAAAAGCATCTCTATAATTGAGTGATGTGATGAGAATATATTCCCAAAATTATATGAATTTGGAATATTCCGACATGCATGTTGTCATTTTCAATCTTTGGTGTTTGACCATTCTTTTTTTTAGAAATTAGAACATGCTCAAAAGATATGGATATAGAATATTCAGACTAGCAAAGTATATATTTATCCATTTAGGAGTAATTTTGAAAATGGGTCTTTAGTCTTTACAATGTTTGGAATCTTTGGATTGTTTTCTTTAGCATTGACTGTTAGCATATATTGACAGTTGCCATATTTTTCAGATTCTCCCTCTCCAGAAAATCAGTCATCTTAATTCTAGGAATCTGTCTAATTTGTATAATTAGACAGACTTATCTTTTATACGTGTTTCCATACTTAATCTCCTGTACATCTATATATTTATAAAGTGATACACAAATGAATATACAGTTTTGAATGAAAATCACTCTCCCTCTCGGTCTTAGCATTTAGTCTAGATCATGTGTGTTTGTGGACATATATATATATATGTTTGTGTCAATTTTCACAAACACAGAACGTACTCTCGTTAGTTGTTCAGAATTTTTAATGCTTGTAAATTTTGCATGCAGGTGTTCGAGAAAACGATGTTGGTAATAAAATCAGATGGAGAAGCACAAGAAAAAGCCATCAAGGAACTGTTGGAGAAATTAATGGTAATGGAAGAGGGAATAAAGAACACCTTTACAGATGATGATGATCTTGAGGGCACTACATCCATTAAGCACGAAAATATAGGACTCTTGAACGTTGTACTTATATCCTGTTTTGGTCCCTATAAAGTTCAGGAAGAAGTCCTTGGTTTCAAGATTATAGACCCAGAGAAGACTCCACTGATATTTTCATGGTTGGAAGCCTTAATTGAGATACCTGCAGTGAAAGAGGCAGCCCCCCCTCCTGAAAAGATTGTGGGATTTCTCAAACATTTCAGACAGAACGCCCTTAAATCTTCTGCTATTTGACCTTATTATCGGTTTTGATTCTTAGCTTTGTGTCGTATTGAGTACATTAAAATAAGAGGCAGCAAAAACTTTTGATCAGGTTTTGCTGGCCATTACTTTTCCAACTGCTCACTGTACTAAGCCCTATGCCCACTTTCTCGATCTGTAGGACTTTCTGGAATATCAGCATCATTTTCTATGACTTTTACTGAGTATTTATGTTGTTTGGTTCCTTTCTAGTTTCTGCACTCTCTGAAACATCTTTCTGTTTATCTATCTATGAATTCCGCACCAGGAAAATATTTGATAAAACTCTAAGAAAAATTGGGAGAAACTTAGGAGGCCAAGAGGGAAAGGGATTTGAGTTATAAAGTAGTAAAATAATTTGAGTTAAAATTTTTATAGGATTTTGAGAAATAGTTGAATAAAAAAAATTATAAAGTAGGGTTATAATTTTTTAATATTATTTTTGTTTTAGGATTTGAAAAAATCAAATTTTTTTGTGTTTTATTTAAAAGTTTGAGAAAGTTGTAATGATTAGATAATGATTAGATGAAAAAGTTCAAAAATTTAAAAATTTGAAATTGAAAAAGATCTATGTTTGAATGGTGTTTAGATGTTGAGATGAGATTAAATGATTTCAAAGGTTTGTGAAACCAAACTGGCAGGTTTGAGAGGTGAGACAAAATACAAAATTCTCATCTTATCACATCTCATCATTACACATTTTTCAAATTCTCATACAAAATATAATAAACAATTCAATTTTTTCAAATTCTCAAAACAATAATTATATTAAAATATAATATTTTAAACTTTCAAATAAAACACAAAATTCCCATTCTACAAAATTCTTATTCTTTAGAGATCTAGTATCTAACAAATTATGGAGTCTACAACCTCTATCATGCAATATTTTTTAGAAAACTGGAAATTATAAATATTGGATTATTACAAACCGTCACATTAACAAAGTTAAATAATGCAACAATTCTATGTGCAGTTACTTTTGATGTAATTGATTGCGTATTAAAAAAAATTGATCCAGCCAATCACATCAATAGGGTGCGTAAGAAGTATACAAAAGTGACTGTATATAACAAAATTCTAAATAATGATATGATAGTAGTATAGTTTAAAATATTTCAAAACCTCATGGCTTGTTTATCAAAGTTTATAGAAAATACAATATAAATAGAACAATACTATACATCATTCACTATTCATCTTCATACCCCACACCTGATAACTTTTATTTATTTATTATTTTTTTATAAGATATGAGGTATTGAATAGTGACTGATGAGAAGAATTATTCATATAAATATATATTTTATCAAAATTAAATACATTATGAACAAGTTGGTATATACTCGTCTGAATAATAAATAAACTATTTATGAATATAAATATATCTCGATGATAAATTTAGACTCAATTCAGAATAAATTTTGGATTAATTTTGGGAGTATACCAAACTTTGATAAGGAGTCAGGAGTTATACATCGGATAATTTGAAGAGAAATTACTCGGGTCGGATTGAACTACTCAACTCTTGCTATTCCTTTCGAAAAGCCTCTTAACGGTCTAAGGTGGGCTGACCTTATCGCCTCAACAAGGGCAAGCATCGGCCTTTCGATGCAATAGAGTGAATATCGCCTCAACATGTACCTAAAAGGAATCATCGCATTTGGGAAGGAAACACGTCGACGGTTGGGTTCCCTGTTTGCAGAACGTGTGGAAGATTGAAGACCAATGATATTCGGGTAAATTTGCAAAACTGAGAGTCTTAAATTATTGGAGTCAATACTGAAGTGGTTAGCTCGCGTTTTCTGCGTCGTCCATGGCGTTTTCTGCAACATTCTTCACATCTTCATCACCTTCCCTTACACTTACTCGCAAAACCCATAGACCCTTTTGCACTCGAACTTCTAATTTTCTTAAACCCCTTTCAGTCAGGGCCTCAACTACTCTGGATTACTCCAAGGTCTCGGTGGACGATAAGACACCGAACCCATCAAAGGTGAGCCTAAAGGATTCCTTTTGTTCTGTGCTTGAATTGGATTTCTATGATTGTTTTCAGAATTCTGAAGTTCCATTTTGTCAGACAGAAGATGAAATGAGCAAAAAGTAATGATTAAAAGTTCGAACTTTTCTGTTGTCTTCTCACATTTCTATAGAGGTGTCAAATAGTTTTAGATCCAATCCTAATTCAATCGAATTTTATCAATTTAGATGGATATCATGGGAACCCGTAGAAATTCTTGCACTTGGATCTCGTGATATAGGTAGTTTCCTTGGGCATAAAAGGCTAATAACTATGTTAATAGATTGCTTTTCATAACGGAATTTTATAGTTGCTAACAATTAGTCCCGAAATTTGAATATTCTACCGCACAAAAGAGATCACATTTAGCAATATATTTTATATAGGGTTATAGAGTGGAATGGATTTGATTTCTTGTGTGTTCATTACACTTCATTATCTAACTATACGGAACCAGGTTTTCCCCCAAGCTGATGTGTATGCCTTTAATGTATTTTTTTTATAAGAACTGTAATTTTTCAACTGCTTTAGAGGTAGTCATCTTGTTGCTTTGTTTGCCATTACTTTTGTAATGTCCATTTTGATCACAAATGTAGGAGTCCAAGTTCTGTTTGTCTTATGTTTCCTGTTTCAGACTAGTAACTGGCAATGGAAATATAAGGATGATTATGTTAACATCTATTATGAGGAGCATGAAAGGGAGAGCTCTGATCCTCCTAAAAATATCCTAATGATGCCGACCATTTCTGATGTTAGTACTGTTGAAGAATGGAGATTAGTGGCAAGAGACATTGTTCAACAAGTTGGTGAAGTCAATTGGCGAGCCACTATTGTAGATTGGCCTGGTCTGGGTTACTCTGATAGGCCGAAGATAGATTATAATGCCGATGTCCTGGAAACATTCCTTGTTGACTTCATCAATGCTCCCAATAGCCCATTAAGTGGCTCAGGTTGGTATGATGACTGCTTTGAAGATAATGATGACCCAATTTACTGATTTTTTTTTTCTTAAAGCATTTCATTCTTTCTGAAGAGCACGAGCTACTCTTTTCAATACATTTCAAATTATAAAGAGTCGGATAATACACCCTTTTTTTTTATAAGTAAGACAAACATTTTATTAATAGAAGTAAATAGGCATAGCCCAAGTAGACAGGAGGTATACAAACAGCAAACTATTCATACTCTTTAGTTTTAATTCAGGCTCCTGCTATTTGTTAAGTTGAGCTAAATAGATACAACTCTGAAGCTGCTGGGAGGGTCAGGTTTGGCTAGCCTCTCAAAGTCACAAACAGATGCATGCTGTATGCCCCCAAAGAAGTTAAATGGTCATTTAGAGCTCTAAAACTCATTCATAGTATGCACACCCTTGTCGGCACTGACAGACTGATGGGTTGGGTGGGGAGCGGAATAATGCGGAACTGGCAGAATTTTTGTTGTTGTTATTAATCCTATAAGTTTTATAAACATATGCCAAAAAACCAAGTACAAGTGAATATAGAACTTATTTTAATTTGCATCTTTGGGTTTCTTAACTAGCTGATTTATGCATGGACAGTCTGGGAAATGGCATTTTGGTTTCACTTCCTTTGCCTGTCATATATCTTGTTCGCAAAACACTTAAAAAAAAAAATATCTTGTTCGCAAAATTCTTGTGCTCTGATTCTATTACATGCATATTATGTTAACATTATCAGAACTTTCAGGAAAAATGTTTGCCTTGGAATATCTTAGTTTGTTCTGCATAGCCAGAATTTTGCTTTCTTTTTTTAATGTTTCCAAGAAGTTACTAATTTACTCATTTGCTAGGCTTTTTTGCTAATATCTTTTTACCATTGAACTAGGGAATAATTTGGTGGTCTTTGGAGGAGGGCATGCAGCAACAATTACAGTTCGTGCTGTGAAAAAGGGTTTGGTGAAACCAACGGCCATAGCTGCTGTTGCGCCTACATGGGCTGGTCCCCTTCCTATTGTGTTTGGTCGAGATTCTAGTATGGAAACACGGTATGTTGAATCTCAATACCTCCAGTATGGCCAGAAGTTTTAGCTTGTTTTTGCTATTTTATGCATTCCTAGTAACGCCAGACACACTTCAAAAGTGAAGAACTCTACATTTTGCAGAAAAACTCAAAACTCTTTTTTTTTTTTTGTGTTTTGTTTTTCTCGTGTGTGTGTGTGTACCTGTCTGTTATCCTATCACTTAAGCCCTAACTCAGATAGCTAGATCATGCTCCATATCTCAGTTTGGATGGCAAAGGACTTGGTGTTAGATTTCCGGAAAAGGTTTTTCCATTTGTTTGAACTATCACTTATCGATAGTAGGGTGATTAGCATTATTAGGGTTGCAATCGAGCTGAATAGACCGAGTATTGAATGTTCAAGCTATGTTCATTGAGTTTTTATTTAAAAAAATATTTGTTCATGATCTGTTCATTTTATTATTCAAACGAGTTTGAGCTTGTTCACAAGTTATTGATAAATAGTTATTTTCTTAAATGAAATAAATTTTATTTCTAAAATCTCATATACCTTTATGAATTCGAAATAATAATTACTTACTTATGTTTATTGAAATAATATCATTTAAGTTAGTTAGCTAAACTATGTATATGGATTTATAAAAGATATATTAACTAATCTTGTATTTGTAATAAACCATATGTGACTATTTATCATAAAATAGAATATTTATATGATTTTATATTTATAAAATTTGACGAAACAATTTCAAGTTAATATAAATATCTTTATGTAGTAATACTTGAACGTGCCCACACAAACACGTCTATATTAGTACTTAAATATATAAATATCAAAAAACATCTACATGATTTCTTTGTTATTTGAACTTAAAACGAATCGAGCCAAGTTTTATCAATTTGACTTGTTTAATAAAGAGCCTAAATTTTTGTTCAAGCTATTAAATGAACCAAAGTTTATATTATTCAAGCTAGAATTGTTTATGGACAGCTCTGTTCATTTATGGTCCTAGGCATTATGAATATTATACATCAAATATTAGGAATTTACCATGGTATCTCAGCTATGTATAAATCTGATTTGTTTTGTTGATTAAATTGGGGAATACTTGGCCTCTCTTTCTTCTTGTTTGACTATATATTTATGTTGGCTACCAGGTACGGATTGCTTCGAGGCACCTTAAGGACCCCTGCAGTGGGATGGATGATGTATAACATGCTTGTCAGTAATGAAAAGGCAATTGAATCCCAGTACAAATCCCATGTCTATGCCAATTCTGACAATGTTACACCAGAAATTGTCGAAAGCAGATACGCACTAACAAAAAAGAAGGGTGCTCGATATTTGCCTGCCGCTTTCTTAACCGGTCTACTTGACCCTGTTCAATCTCGGGAAGAGTTTCTTGAACTATTTGCAAATTTGGAGGGGAAGATACCTGTGCTGGTCGTGTCAAGTGAAGGATCTCCAAAGAGGTCAAAAGCAGAGATGGAAGCTCTCAGGGGAGCAAAAGGAGTGAGCAAGTTTGTAGAGGTTCCAGGAGCTCTTCTTCCGCAGGAGGAGTATCCAGCGAAGGTTGCTGAGGAGCTTTACCGATTTTTGCAAGAAAACTTTCAATCCGAGGTTTAAGACTGGTTTGTTCATGGTTTTCTTGTTTCTTACTTAACACCCATGGTGAAAAACTTGTTCAAGAATTTGCATATAAGTGAACATTGTGGTACAATAGATCATTAAGCTCTGCATTTGTGTTGGTTCTCATATAATGTGATGTATAGTTTGAGATCTCTGCAAGAAATAATGACTTGTATTGGGTGGAAATTGTATTTGGGTCTTCCCCAGGAACTCGCAGTTAGCAGCAAACACAACTGTGCTACTCGGCCGATCATTTTATAACTGAGGGCCAAGGTTTTAAAAGCTTGGAATAAAACAAAGATTGTAGCCCACTCCAACTCTCCAGTCCCCCTTTTTCTTGGACCGCTCGCTTAGAAATAAAAGAGACTCGGTTAATGTTACTTTGTGTTCTAGTGCAAGTTATGTGCATGATTTCTTTGTCTCTCCATTTTTTTTTTAAATTCCAAAAGTTCCTAAAGATTTTGAAAACGTTTTATGGAATTTTGTGTAAATTGTGAGATCCGAATTAAAAGTATGCTTAGATTAATAATGACTTTAGATATATTCTCAATCAGTGGAATTTGTGTAAATGGTATGTGCCCACACAACGAGTTTGAGAAAGATCATAGCATGCCAAGAACTATTCAAATGCATTACATATATGCCTTTACACACACACGATGAACATATATGTAAAGGCATTTGAATAGTTCTTGGCATTGATTAAATCAAGATTAAAAGGCAAACTCTCTCTCAAAAAGCCTCCAGATCTGATTTTTGCCGAAAAAGGAGGAGCTCTTTCCTTCCCTTATTTCTTCATCTACCCACTTCCTCATTTCTTTATCTACCCACTTTGTCTATTAAGGTAATTTTCTCTTCTTAGTTTATTTTGTTTCCTTCAAGGCCAAAACAGACAAATCTATAGTTTTCTGGCAACTCTTGAGAGGCACGTGTAGCACAAGAAGACTCTCAGGCTGCAAATCGTTCGGAAGATAGTGGTGGTTTGCGAAAATCACTGCCCTAATCCTCATGCGCCGCTCACAACTGCGTATGATCCTCATGTGCCACCCATTCTGACAGCTTTTCTCGACAAGCGCCGGATCACTGGAATTGCCACCATAAGATATTTCAAATTTGAATTTTGTGGCTGAAAAGAGACAAGCGTATTGCCTTCACGGGCCATCACAGATTCCAAAGTCTAACGGATTTGGTCCAAACTGTAAACTGTTCTTTTTCACATTTATCTTACTACTTTACTTATTTTTTAGTAAAAATAAATAAGGAGTTCATCTCTTGGACGTTTGTCTGTAGAGATTGAGTCCTATCTTTCTATGAAAGATGATGAGATTGAATCTCTTTTTAGGCAGAGTGTTGTCTTTTGGACGTTTGTTTGTAGAGGGTATTAGTAGTAGTGAAGACCAGATCAGTCATAAAAGGAAATAGTGTACTGGTGGAGTTCCAAATGCACTAATTGGTTTATGAGGTAATGGTTGATATGAAGATATCCCTATATGTATACGGTTATGGATGTAAGTTTTTCTGATGAATGAATGAATGATGAGGTTTCCCTTAAAAAAAAAAATAGTGGGGTTTGAAAAAATGGTTTTCCTTTTGAACCGATTTTCAGAAAGAGATTTTTTCGAGATGAATACAGAGGATTAGGGCTACGAATTAATGTCTCATCCCATCCCACTTTCATCACAAAGTAAGCTAACCAATGAATACAGAGGGAAAGGAGAAAGAAACATACAATATAGTACACATGAATAGGATGATGGTTTAGAAAACGAAGACGACCCATAACTACTACATAAATGTTTTACCAACATATGATCGAGCAATTAGACCCATAACTAAACTATAAATTGAACGATGAAATATTGTTGACAATTAAGATTTCAAATAATAAATATACACAAACTCAGTTCATAGTAGTAGGTGGAGATATTTCAAATAAGACAGGTTCACCACAATATACTTAAAAACATGAATTTTATGCAACACACACAAACTTAATGCTATTAATAACCATGACCACCAATGAATGGTACGCACTATCCACCTAATTATTATTATTTATTTATTTATTTTATTTTATATATATATAAAAATTGGAAGGAAGGTATAGTCGTGAGTTCCAAGTATATTTGTTTTAAAAGATCGAGAGAAAATTGTAAGAACAAGTACTCTTGATATATGAAAGGATATATTTTGAAACCGAATAAATTATAATTTTAAGGCACCTTAATTTCATGAGATCAAGTCTTATTTACATAGATTAGATTATGAATAGATTTGTTTTTGTGAAAACTAGCTTAGCCAGAACCCAACATTAATGGCATATCCAAAAACCATGAAACATTAATCAATAATATGTCGGAAGTGGGACACCCACTCGAGTGTACTATGCATGCATCACTACTAGGTTTCCAAAACTTCACATCCAATATGCTAATTAATTTAGTACCTTTTGGATCTCCAAAGTCTCTTTAAACTCTCACTACAACAATTTTGAGATATTAATACCATTTTTTTTTTGGAATGAAATTTTGGATCTAAGGACAAAATTTTGATTTCATTCTAAAAAAATACTAAAACATGCTTCCCGTTCGAACACGTTCGAATGGTATATTTAGGGATGGTAAATTTCGTCTCTAATAAAATAATTATTCACGGTTGGGAAAAACATTGACAGGTTAAGCACGGGAAACTGATTTATCGTTCGAACATCCATCTACACCGTTCGAACATGTAAATCACCAATTTTCAAACGGTCAGTTAACGTTCGAATGGTAATAATGTGTTCAAACAGTGACACTAATTTAATAAAATATTTAATCAATTAAATAAATAATAATAGTAATCAACAATTAATTTCTAAAAAAAGGATGTAATGCATAATTAATTAAACTTACAAAACATCAAATATTGTCCATACCAAAAATAAAACAAAATACAAACAAAATATATAAAATACTATGTCCCTAACTCTTTGAGGACATTCTTGATTGCATCTATTCTGCCTCTATCTGTGTCAATCGAGTATATATCATCTCTTGAGTTCGAGACATTCGATCGATGGCACCCGTGAACTCTGTATGTAAACCAGAAAAGGAAATCTGGATCTCCATATGCACTATATTAGTAATCTGATCAGCAGTAACAATGCGTGATGCCTTGGGCTGCATGAATGTCTGACCGGTTGATACTCCATGATTAGTCGGGTGTGCATCTTTGGTCTGAGTATTGACCGGCTCTGTAGTAAGAGCACGAAGACGAAGTCTCGAATGCCTCGTGCTCCATGATAGGGTAGAGGCATTGATCGGTCCAATTGGCTCCCGAATGCGCTCAACAACATCATGTAAGACCCTAACCGACAATAGGAATCGTGTGATCAGGAGGCCAAATGGAAAAATATCTGTTGTAACATATGAAACCTCTGATCGCATCCTAGTGAATATATAACCTACTAGGTCGATAAGCATCATACGAGTGAAACGTATCATAAATCTCGCCCTATCCATGCCAACCTTCATCTTGTGCTGCCGAGGGTCAATTTTGTGGGCGATGATTAAGTTCATAATCTTGAAAAAATCTGATAAATGAACCTGTTTGATGCTCTTCATCCCATCATGAGGAGGAGCATCTAGAACAACAACCAACTGCCTCACTTCAGCATCCAAGAGGCCATCCAGTCCATCAGGATTAGTGCCCTTGTCCTCAGCTGTCTCCTCATCAACTGTAGACTCCCTGGGCACCACGTTTGGATATGCAGTTTCCGAACGTGCGATATCGATAAAATCGGCAAGAATGTCTGCCGAGAATGGAAATGAAATACCTCATATGCTGATAATATATTTACCATCAGCATCCATACTGGAGGCACCAAGCCCTCTATAAAAGTCGGTGATAGATCAATATATGCCATGAACTGGAACGCCTTGTCCCTGTGGTCCAGAATCGGAGACCAACTGCACTCCATGAACATCGATGTCAAGGAGCGACCCTTGAAGATAAGATCCTGAAAATCATCGATTTTGACTTGACGCTCTAATAAAACTTTATGGCCTAACAATGTATCGACCGTACTACTAGAAGAATCTAGTTCCCCTGGTCTGGCACGCTTTGACCTTCCCCTAGCAAACATTTCAACTTGAAATTTAAATAATAAAATTAAAAAGATTAGTTACAAAATATAATATACAAAACAATCATAAAATTATATAATTATTGGAACAATGTAAATCTATTTTTTGTGTTTAATCATTCATTATTCATCTACATACTTTACATATAACATTCATTTCATTTGAAAATAACACAAGGTGAGGTTTTTCTTTAAAAATGTTTTCATTTCTCATAAAATATTTCGCACACCTAGTACATTCATTTATTAAGAAACTAAATCATTCGTAACATTCAATTACTCTTTCACTTTTCCTCTGACCGGTACCTATTGTTACACCCCGTGTGTTAGGGATAACGATCTTTTGGACTCGAATTCTGCCCGTGGCTATAGGTTGAGAATTCCTTTTATTCAGGAGGTAGCACTGGGTCCACGCACTACCAGTACTATTTACTTGGCATTGCAATCTTCCCATTCCATTGGTACCATCATTCATTCATTCAATCATGGCCGTTACGTATTTTCATACTTTAAAACATTCATTCATTTCCTTTCTTTTCTTTTCATTCATTCCTTTCAGTCATTTCCTTTTTATTTCTTTTCATTCATCAGTCTATTTCATTTCATAAAACGTTATTTCATAGCATAATGCATAAAACCTTATCATTTCATTTTATGGAACAGACATATAATACATACTACATATAACATCTATTCACATGCATACAACTATTTTTTAGATGCATAAGTTGCCAAAGATTTTTATGCATCCAAAGAAGGCCATTACATACATATACTTGAACATTAATACATTAGCATAGATTCATAAAGTGTCATTTCATTCTAAGAAAACATTTACTTTTCTTTCATTTCTAGAAAACCATTTCATTTTCCTTCATTTCATAAAAGACTATTTTTCTCATAAAAGCATTTTGTTTCCTTTTTCGTAAATACATCATTCATTTTTCATATCTTTAGAAAACTCTAGAAGAGTATGAAAATAATACTTACCTAGACTCCATGCCATTTCATTTCATACAGTCCATTCATGTGCGTGTCAGATGGGATGGTAACCTACATGCATACATAGCTTTACGTCATTTCTTTCTTCATTTACATAAGAACTTTACACTTAAAACTTGCATAATAAAACTACTTCTAACTCTTAGTGCATTCTCTTCCACATGGCCTTAACCTCCGATTGGTTCTTTACTTAAACTTCATCCACTTTGACTAGTCATTGTCCAAATAACCTCCATCATCTATTTACTTGCATACTTCTTCGTAAGGTTCCTAATTGTAAAAACTTACACATCTAGGTATTCATAATATCCATTTCATTTCACTTATACAAGTCATTATTCAATCCTTGAAGCATAACTATTTTCATAAATCATAAACCTAAACTATGAACCTAAAAGCCTAAATTCAGCTCTAACTAATAAAGTGAGCTCCTATACATCACTTTAACCTCCAAACCATCAATCAACAAGCTTTTCAAATTAGTCCCACTTCACTATTAGATCCAAACTACAAATACAATACCCATCCTCCATACACATACACTCGAATCCAACATCAACTCAAGTTCTCATTCACTTCCTCACCTACAAATATATTACATAATCTAAACCAAGTATACATACATAATCCACCAAACATAAACGTGTCATACTCCTCTTATCACCTAAGATCAACATATAATCCAACTAAGTATCCACTTGTTCTTACTAGTTCCATCCATACATAATACATTTAAAGTACATAAATCTGTCCAATATATGCAACCAATCAATGTTCTACCATTTTTATCACCTAAGATCAACATACAATCCATTTAAAGCACTAATTTATTTTTAACAAGCTTCATCCATATTTAATACATTTAACATATACAAACCTGTCCATTTAGAAACCATCATCATCATGTTTTAAAAACTCACTACAACTCCATCATTTAATCCTAACGCTCCAAAAAAACCCATCTCCATCCCAACTCCACACATTCACATCAATTATCTCAAAATAATTCAATTAGGTAGGAAAATCCAACTCAAGCATAATCATGTAATTACAACCCATTTACATACTCAAACATTAAGCACAAGCCGAAGATTAAACTTAAAATATCCATACATACAATAAACTCCAATTGCAATCCCAACTAACACATCCAATATATATAAAACCTTTCCAGTATTTAGAAACCAGCTCTCACCATGCTCCACCACCATTGTTCATGCCTAATACACCCAACATATTCAAATCTATCAAATTCTTGTCCTCATATAAATTCAAATCTATAAACCATTGCATTCAAGTAAAATAAAGCCAACTCTTCAACTAAATTAATATACACACATCACTTATTCATTATCCATTTAAATCCAATAAACAACAAACAATATAATCACATGGCTCCCCAATACCCCAACCTTCACAAACACTATTCTCAATCAATAAGCCTATTAACAATGAAAACAACACACATATTCAATTCATCATCCATTTAAACTCAATATAAAACAAACCCAAATAATCACACATACTCCATAACAAATTTCCAGTCACCACATCAATTCTTAATAGTCTATTGAAACCTACACATTCAATACATAAAATCTATCCAATATTTTTACATCTACACAATACAAAATCACAAAACTTTATAAGTTACAAATCATGGCTCCACGAAACCACCACCATATATCACTTCAATAATTAGTACCAATTCACATCATCCCACTCCAATTTCCCATAAACACAACTTCAATTTATGAAACATACTAAGGTACTTGCTGCCCATATACATAAATCCAACACAATTACGATATATAAAAATTAATAAGGTTCATTCATGGCTACACACAAACCCAACCTTCACAATTAATGTATTCAACCAATAAGCTTCTTAACAATACATACAACACATATTCTCAATCCAAAATCCAACTAACTCCACCTAGAACAACCAATACAATCCCCCCATAATTCAAAATCTCCATACTTCACTTACAACTTCATTTCAATCCTAACCACACCCAACTTCATCTCATTTTATCACAACCAATACAATCAATATATATAAATATTGATTTGCCTATTTTCAAATGCAATACCAGCAACATCCATACAAACTACATGACATAATACTCTTTGAGGCATAGAGATAGAATTTATACCACAAAATGAGGGGCTGAGCAGCGAGGGAAGCGTGTGGCTGAAGTGGGTTGGCTCACGGTTGAAGTGGTCTTAGCAGCAGTGGGCAATGGGCCTTGTGTGGAGGAACCTGTGGTGGTGCTGCGCAGAGTAGGTTGGCTGTGCGAGGAAGGGATGGGAAAAAGCTAGGCTTTGGTGTTGGTGTAGAGGAGAGGCTCACGATGGCTGTTGATGGTGGAAGGAGGTGACTTGGCATGGGTTGCCAGGGGGTGTTGCTGCGGAGAAACCTACGGTGGAGGGAGAAACAGACATAGCCCAACCCAACCGAAATTACTCGACCCGGACAGCTTCCGAATCGAAAACGGAAGCTATCCCCAATGATAGCCTGAGAGAGTTCCCAATTTCCCTTGCAATCCCCCCCTCCTTTCCCATATGATAGCCTGAGCATCTCTCTGGCCTGGTTTCGAAAAATCGAGACAATAATAATGTTGGCGTTTTTGCACCAAAGCATTCATATCTCCCAGGATTTTTACTTTGTATTTTTTTGTGAGAATTCAATGTCCAGGTTTGACTCAAATCAAGTCTTTGAGAATTAATTATGCTGGATAAATTAAAACCAAAAAAATAAAGAACAAAAGAAATCATCACTTTCCATACTCCATAGACTTGAAAGGATAGGAACTAAGAACTACGCTACCAGCACACTCCTCTTTCAAACGAAAAGACAGTACAAATAAATTGATGAATTCAAATTTTTTCTGAAAAAAATAGAGAGGGAAAACGGGTCGGAATACCTGTTTTCTGCCGAATCTGCTGTCGGGTTGGGTAATCGGCTAAAGGATAGGAACTAGGAACTATGCTACCAGCACACACCTCTTTCAAAAGAAAAAACAATACAAATAAATTGGTGAATTCAAATTTTATTGCAATAGATTTGTATGCATAGACTTATGTATAAATATAAAATATTCAATAAATATTACAATGATGTGGTTTTAGATTGGAAAGTTTAATGAATAATGCTATTATGTTACCTCGTTTTGTTTTCTTTATTTTGATAGCTTATGTATTTATTTTTATTTTTATTTTACTTTCTAATTAAAGAAGTGACTATTAATATATTTATGTATTTTTTCTTTTTTAAAAATATTTAAATAAATTAAAAAATATAAAATAAAATAAAATTTGTAAATGCTCGAGCGATAAGCAATCAAAGTTGGCGGCATGACACTAGCGCTACCCAAGTTTTATATATACATCTTAAGAGTAGTGATATGATTACTGCTTTCTTACTACCTATTTATTACTTATAGTGTATTCAATTTTTTTTTTAAATTTTAATTTAAGTATTTTTTAACATCTTTAATTATTAAGAAAAAATAAAAAAATATATATAATTTTACTAATAATCATTTCATTAACCAGTAAATAAAATTAAAAAATATTAAATATAAAAAAAAAAAAAAAATAGTAACCCTATCCTTTCCTCCATCTTAATTCTGGCAGATATATAGCCGCAGATTTCGTTTGATAAGTAAACTTATCTCAACTCATTGTTACAATTTTTTCAAATCTCAACACAAAATATAATAAACAATTCAACTTTTTCAAATTTTAAAATAATAATAATATTAAAAAATAATATTATAACAATATTTTATTATTTCAACTCAACTCAACTAAGTTTAACATTCAAACGTAACTTTAAAATTCAATTAGCTCACAAAATTGTCGCCTTCCATCAAATTGGGTGGTGGGCTCCAATCTACATGCACCTAATAAGTTCAATCCTAGCTAGCTAGCTAGTAGGTAGACTTCTTGGCCTCGTTTTTTTTCTAAACATAAGCTTTTAATACTCATAATTATTTTTCATCTACTGATCTATACCTCAATCGTAAAACGTTACAATCTTTTGCTTTATTAAAAAAATATCATTAAATCTGTATCCTAAAATATCAAGAATTTGTACGTAATATAATAACATGAGATTATAATTAAAAAAACAATATAAATTTTTTAAAATGAACATCATCTCTAATTACTTATAAATATATTGAAAAAGATAGTTCTCTAAGATGATTATAACCATGTGAGATAGAAGCTATATTAGTATTGGAAATATTTGGACCACCTAGAAAGGTGACCTCTATATTATACCGATAATTTTTTTTTTTACTTAATGATTATGAAATATTTTTTTAATGAATTTTTAATTATTTTAAATGTTTAAAGGGGTTTAAAAAATATTTAAAAAAATAAAAATATAATTTACATTATCGACACAATGTAGGAATCACTTAATTTTTCGATGGTCCTAACATTGTCCATTAGTATTTACAATATAATTAGTATTTACAACTTTAATAAATTTCACAATAATTAGTAGTATATTTTTAAACCGACTTATAATTTGCAGAACTCTATTTTTTAACACGACCAAACTTTGATATTTGCCCTAGCTAGCTTACACACGACCACTCTATTTTTTAACACGACCAAATTTTTTACAGCTTTTCTTTTTAACTACAAAGTTAATTCATATATAATATGGTTAATTTGTCTTAAATTCAAATTAGTTTCTATAATTTTGATGATCTTAAAAGCAATCAATGGGTGATGATCTGATCTTCATAGATCAATCCCATTGGTAACAACCTGGAAGGGCTTCAATATTCACATAGGCTCGTAGAGTGTTTTCTCGGGCATGGATTTCCACAGCCCAGCAAGACACCTGAGGCCTAATTACCTGCCAGCTACAACCAGAGTTGTTAGAGGTGTCTATCCATTCAAAATAGATATATAATTCTGGGGAACGAGAATTCAAGTTTCAAATAACAGATAAGGCAGTTAAACCTGAAGGACGAGAATAAGGTAAAACATCTATTTAAGGAGGCCAAATATGCTCACGAAGCTGGAATAACTTATCGTGTTATTTTTGCCTAGGGAATTTATTTTTGATAAACTCATTCATTCACAATGTGTTATTGCTTTTATTATCTCCTATATTTTGCCAGTATTAAGTGGTGGAGCAACTCTCCTACCTTACTCCATCGCCAAGGTTACGCGATCGAGAATTCTCCTGCTACACCTTCTCGCCAAGGCTACACGGTCGAGGAACCCTCTCGTTATGCCACTCGCCAATATGAAGCGGTCGAGCATCTCTATCGCCTTATTCCACTCGCCAAGGTTATGCGATCGAGAACTCTCCCGCTACACCTTCTTGCCAAGGTTACACGGTCGAGGAACCCTCCCGTTACGCCACTTGCTACTATGAAGCGGTAGAACATCTCTCCCACCTTATTCAACCCGCCAAGGTTAGGTAGTCGAGAACTCTCCCGCTACACCTTCTCACCAAGGCTACACGGTCGAGGAAGCCTCCCGTTATGCCACTCGCCAATATGAAGTGGTCGAGCATCTCTCCCGCCTTACTCCACTCGCCAAGGTTACGCGGTCGAGAACTCTACCGCTACACCTTCTCGCCAAGGCTACACGGTTGAAGAACCCTCCCATTATGCCACTCGCCAATATGAAGTTGTCGAACATCTCTCCCGCCTTACTATACTCACTAAGGTTAGGCGGTCGAGAACTCTCCCGCTACACCTTCTCGCTCAGGCGACACGGTTGAGGAACGCCAAAAATCAAACGATCAGGTAACTCTACCTACCAAGGTCACACGGGCGGATTTTAAATGAATTAAGTCATTCTTGTTCTCTTCCCCCCATTTTTATCTAAATTGACCCAATTTAGAATAGGTTATGTTAGGAAGCTAAATTTGAGATAAGTTGTGATTAACGAGCCATTTATACACAGTTCCATGAATACACAACAACTAAAGTAAAGAGATAAGGTCTTTTAACCATAGAACATTCATGTTACTTGATAATAACAAAAAGAGTCCCCAAAAACAAAATACACAATCACTAAAGGGCGTTCTACCCGAAAAACAAAGTCAAAATGCTGGAAGTAAAATGTCAAGGAATAGGCGGGGAGGAGGAAAGGCTTCCGGCATTACATCTCGCCCAATAGAATCAAAGTAATGGTTGGCAGCAGAACTAGCACGTATATCTCTCCAATTCAAGGTGGTGTGGTCGGTCTGGGTACATGCGAGTAAAAGCGCCCGCAACTCTGTGATTTCGAGCTTGAAACCAAGCCCAAAATTGCGATCCCAAATGGCATGGGCAGAGTTGATCTGAGGGATAAGGCAATTAATTTGCTTCTGCAGAAGGCCCAGTTCTCGATTCAACTCAGAAACCTTCTCCTCAGAAGCAGCCAAGGCTTTTTTGTTGCCCTCCCAACTCTGACTCAGAGTCAAAAAATTGCGATCATGTTCTTTGAGGGCATTCTTGGTTGCAGCCAAGTCCTGCCCTGCTTTAACTTTCTCACTCTGAGCAACACTTAGCTGGAGGAGGGTTTCCCCCTTTCTTTCTCAAAAGCAGCTAGGTAAGTGGGGCAATCAGCTTTTGCCTTCCTTAAGTCTTCCAGTTCTTTCTCCATCTCGTTCAGACGGGCAGTAAAGTTGTTTCGCTTAGCCTCCATCTAGCCGGCGCTAGCCTTATACAGCACATTTTCGTCCAATGTGCTCGTAACTGGGATTGAAGAGAAGCGACTTGTTCTGGTAGGAAGCTTTAACCCGAGCAAGCTCCGCTGCCAGCTTCTTGTTTCCCTCCTGAGCAGAAGTGACAGCCCCGTGAGCTCTATCAATGAATGAATGCATGAAGTCGTTTTCTTGTTCGAGCTTCATATAATCCTCGACAAGCATATCAGCCAACCTATCAAATCCCTACAAAAAAAAAAAAGAAAAGAAAAGTCAATCAGGACAAAGAAAATCATAACCCAACAAAATAACAACAATCCAAGCAGAGTTAAAACAATCAAAGTAAAGCTTACTGGCGAAAGAATGCTGCGTAAGTGGAGAACAATGAAATGAAATGCTTCATTGCGGCGTGATTTGAAGGCCTAAGAGGAGTCCTCTAGCCTAAAGGAGGAGGCACCATCCCAAGTAGCAGGGATCTGGAAGGAAACCCCAGTCACATGTTCCAGAATCAACGGTTCCCGAGCAAGGGGAGGCAAGGGGTTGACATTTGCTTGAGTTGAAGTCTTGGCTGTTTTGTGAATTGGAGGAATGGAAGCACTCTCCTGGAACAGAGCCTCGTCAGAATATCCAGTTCGCCCATCACCAGCAGAAAATGTTAGGGAAGTTTTTCCACCCCTTCCTGGTGAAGTGTTGAACACGGTGGGAATGACAACATCCACCCGCAATAAAGTGGGAGAAGGTTCCTCGCCCCCCCCTCGGGGAAGTGTTGAAAGGGGGCGAAGGAATCGACACCCTGCTCCCACTCACCGTGGACAAATTCAGGAAGACGAAGGGTAGCTCAGGAGTCTCCCCACCCGAAGCCTCTGATGTAGCAGATGATTGCTCTCCAGCGGCCACTGCGTGAAACGAATCCTCATCTTCAGCCAAGAAGGGAGGAAGGTAGCTAACAGGAGGTGCGTTAAGGCGATTTGGGTCCATAATAGAGATAAAATCCTCCCCCTTTCGGGTAGGGCATTCTCGGGAGTAACTGCTTGCCCAGTAGAAGTTCCTGACATCAAGGCCTCCGCCTCCTCAGCTTCAATAATAAAATCCAATTTAATATCCGCTTGGGCCAATAGCAGATTGAGTAAATGGGGGATTTGAAGACCCCTCTCCTGTGTTTGGCAGGGGGGAAGTGGAGCGCCCCAAGAGGAATTGGAAGCGTCCGTTGGTTTCATTGCAAGACGAGTCTTCTTTCTCTTCCCCCCGCCTCTGGTGGTGGTCCCCTTTTCAGATTTCCTGCCAGCGAAGAAGCACCCAGGATCTCATGACCAATTACATGGGCCCAACTAGGAACCATAAAAAATCTATCAATATTTGTGGGTGTCAGACCAGGTAGAGTTAAGATTTGTCATTGCCTAAGACTGAACCAAGCGAATGTGAGTTTCTTCTCAGGGGGACAATAAGATTTCAAAATCACGTTCTTTGGGGACGAGCGACCAATCCACTAGAATGGAAAACTCCCAAAACAAATAAAAACTTTTTGGACCAATCTTTGGTGTGAGAATATTTACACTCAAGTTGAACGAGTTTGTTACGGGATCTAAAACTGCATAGATTGCCATCTAAATGCCTAAACCCGTAAAGGGAAAGGAATTCCTGAGTGGTGAGATCAGGATAATCATCACCGGTGGGTTCCAGAATTTGCCACCACAAAATGCAGCAAGCTATCAAGATGCGCCATGCATTCGGCACCAGTTGGGCCGGAGCAAGACTTCAGACTTTTCAGAAGTCGTGAACAGGCTGCACGAAGGGCAGACGAAGCCCCATTGTAAACATAGCCAAATAAAGAGTAACGGAAACAACCATACATCTGATGTCCACCGCTCTCCTCTGTTGGCCAAGCAGAGACAACCCCACTAAGTCGGGGATATTAAAATTGTCCCTCGCACCGTCTAGTTCGCAACGGTAGAGAGAGGAAACCCAACGATGACCTTCGAAGATGGAGCGAGAAACGCCTCCATCAATGTTAGGGCTAGTAGAAACGCCACCTGTGCCACATGGGGTGGAAGGCTCGCGGGGTCATGAAGGACCACCACCGCGAGAAGAACCTGGAACTGGGTTCTTACCAGAAGCCATGGAAAATGTGAATGTGGAAAACGCAATGAAAGAAAAGAAAGAAGAAAACTGGGGAGCACGAAAAGATGGAAACTAGGGAAGCCAAGGAGCAAACCAAGAAACTTGAGCAAGAAGACAGAAAGAGAAGAAAGTTGAACAATGCCTCATAATAAATACTGATAGTAGTTGATAAGAGGGAAGGCGTATCAGTTTCTGACAAAGATCGTGGGGGAATCATGACACAGAATCCCAAACGTTGCGTAGGGAACCCATTGCGCATGGCAAGGACTCGCGGGGTAGCTAAAAGGGGACTCGTGGGGTAGCTGAAAGGAGCACGAGGCATTGGGCTCAAAGCACAAGGCCTAAAGCCTAGCCTCACAAACAATGGTAATTATAAGGCCCAACACCCCCTTAGTGATTTAAAAACTCCATCGTATGGCACAATAGTCTGAGGAGAAGAAAGTAAATCGACCGAAAGAACCTTAAGACGCCTAATGGAAAAGCCCCATCGCACAATATGCAATGAGACTTCTCGGGGTCACTAGAAGGACTTCAATATTCACAATGGCCTACAAGGTGTTTTCCCGGGCCTGGATTTCTCAGGCCCTGACGTTGATCGAGCGAGAAACGCCTCCATCAACTTTAGGGCTAGTAGCAATGCCACTTGCGCCACATGGGGTGGAAGGCTCGCAGGGTCATGAAGGACCACCACCGTGAGAAGAACCTACGACTGGGTTCTTACCAGAAGCCATGGAAAATGTGAATGCGGAGAACGCGAGGAAAGAAAAGAAAGAAGAAAACTAGGGAGCATGAAAAGATGGAAACTAGGGAAGCCAAGGAGCAAACCAAGAAACTTGCGCAAGAAGACAGAAAGAGAAAGAAAGGTGAACAATGCCTCATAATAAATACTGATGGTAGTTGATAAGAGGGAAGGCGTATCTAATTCTAACAAAGATCGTGGGGGAATCACGACACAGAATCCCAAACGTCGTGTAGGGAACCCATTGCACGTGGCAAGGACTCGCGAGGTAGCTAAAAGGGGACTTGTGGGGTAGCTGAAAGGAGTATGTGGCATTAGGCTCAAAGCATAAGGTTTAAAGCCTAGCCTCACAAACAATGGTAATTATAAGGCCCAACACCCCCTTAGTGATGTAAAAACTCCATTGTATGGCACAATAGTCTGAGGAGAATAAAGTAAATCGACCAAAAGAACCTTAAGACGCCTAATGGAAAAGCCCCATCGCACAATATGCAATGAGACTTCTCGGGATAACTGGAAGGCCTTCAATATTCACAAAGGCCCGCAGGGTGTTTTCCTGGGCCTGGATTTCCACGGCCTAGCAAGACACCTGAGGCCTAAATACCCACTAGCTGTGCCAGTGCTGTTAAACGTGTCTATCAATTGAAAACGGATAGATAACTCTGGGGAACGAAAATTCAACTTTCAAATAACAGATAAGGCGGTTAAACCTGAAGGACTAGAAGAAGGTGAAATCTCTATTTAAGGAGGCCAGGTATGCTTACGAAGTTGGAACAACTTGGGCTTTGATATTACTCACATCGTTATTAACTTAGGCATCAGAGGGTCCCTTTAACCACCCCAAGCCCTCTTACTCTTTGGTTGCAGGAGATCGAGAGTGCACATCGGTCAAACACGTCCTCAACACTATCATTACTAAAACGCCATGCATATATATCAGTTATGAGAAATCTATTGGAATGTTGCATTATTAATTGACAAGTGATCACGTACATGTTCATCATCATGTGTATACAAAGACTGGCTAGTTTGGGTGGTGGAGTATTTTCAGAATACTCTACTATCATTCATTATTTTATTATTACTTTTCACTACTATTCAATATTTTGTCATTAATTTTTTACTACTATTCATAGAATATTTTTTATCACCTCCCAAACACAACCCAAATCATTTAAAAACTCAAAAAATTCTTTAGAAATTAATATTAAAGGTATCGAAATATCCATTTAATTACTAATTACAATTATACTAGACCTATATGATCATGATCACTACATGCACGTATCCATTATATATATATATATATATGCTCGACGATGTTCGATATTTTTCATCGAGAAAAATTAATTAACATCCATTAGAACATTTGATCTAATGAAACTCTTAACAAACATTTAATTACAATATAAATTGAGGCCAAGTGATCATCAGTACTCAGATCTCATGCATGCATCTTCTAATATTGATCTAGCTAATTAAGTTCTGTAGTGGGAATTATATTATTATTTTACTTTTTCAAAATTTTTAATTCTAATTTGCATAACTTTTTAATTAAAAAATGATCATGATCATACACTTACACACATGCACGTACTGCATGCATGCATCAATTATCCGAGTTGCACAATAACAAAAATTCATTTTTGGGACAAATTTTTTTTGAGATGAAATGAAAATCTTCCAAAAAAATAAGATGTAAGGATGAATTTCAAAAAAACGACGGAAGGCGTTTACCGTTCGAACATGTTCGAACGAAATGTGTAGGTATGAAAAATTTCATCCCTAATAAAATAACCGTTTGAACATTGACCAAAAACGTTCAAACAAAGTAAATAAACATTCAGACGAATATTATATATGGTCGAACGATAATTAGGTGTGTTAAGTGACAAAATTTAGTAGGACATTGATTTACTGATTGAATAACATACAACAACGTTTGAATGTCAAGGTTAATCAATGTTAAAATAGATATTATATATGATCGAACGAGAAATTGGCGGGTTAAGTCACTAAATTTAGCAGGACATTGACTTACCGTTCGAACATATTATTATATTATTCGAACAAATACGTTAATCAATATTCAAATGTAAAATAAAGTGTTCAAATAGAGATTTATTGCAGAAATATCTAGAGGGAATGGAGAAACATTCGAACAGTATATGTTCCATTCGAATGGTGACAAAAGTTTTACAATTTTTTATGAGAATACAATACCTTACAAAATTATGGACAAATATTTAATTTATATAAAAAAAATTAACAATTAGATAATATAAATAATAGAAATTAGTAATTAATTTATAAAAGAAAAAAACGATTTAATTCACAATTAAATTAAATTTACAAAATAGAAAATATAGTCTATACAAAAAACAAGAAAAATGCAGATGAAAGATACAAAGTACCACAATCCCAACTCTTTACAAACATCCTCGACTGCAGCTAGGCGTATATCTAGCTGTGTAAGCCAATACTGATAGTGACCTAAGTCGCAAACACGACATCAGTTTATGTATGTAAGTTAGAGATCCTAGGATTAATCGCCATTGATGTCTGTCTGCGGATCACTGCAAGCACTATATATGCCATCTCCTCACTAGTATATGTGCGCGATGCCTTGGCCTGTGTGGATGTCTCACTGGCCGATACTCCATGATCTCTCAGGTTTGTATCTCTCTTAGTTTCGATCGGCTCTAGAATAGGACCACGAAGACGAAGTCTCGAGTGACCCATGTTTTCGTGACAGGGTGGAGGAGTTGATTAGTCCAATTGACTCCTAGACATGCTCTGCAATATCTGGTAGAACCCCATCATGTAGCAGGTCGATAGGCACCCTATGAGGAACACGTATCATAAACATCGCGTGATCCATGCAACCTTTCCCTTGTGCTGCCAATGATCAATGTTGTTGGTGATGATCAAGTTCATGATCTTGAAGAAACCAGATAGATCTGCCTATTTGGTGCTCTTCGTCCTATCATAGGGTGGAGCATTTTGACCAACAACCAACTGCCTCACCTCATAATCAAAGAGGTCATCGAGATAATCTCTATCAGAGCCCTCGTCCTCAGCTATCTCTACATCACCTATAGTTGAAGACTCCCTAGGCACCACTTTCGTATACGCTGTGTGCAATCGTGGGATACCAATGAAATCAATGAGTTTGTCTGCTGAAAATGTAACTGAGGCTCTGTGGACTGAGAAAATGTATGCATCATCGTCATCTTGGCAGGAACGATCGAGCTCTCTATAAAACTTTGAGACGATGTCGATTTATGAAACAAGGAACAAGGCCCCATGCATAATTCTGGTCGAGGATTGGTGTCCAACCACGTTCGAGGAAGACAGCTGGCAAGGAACAATCCTACCAGAGAAGATCCTGAAAGTTAGAGATCTTCACCTGATGTTCCAACAAAATATTCCTTTCTTGAACTGCTTCGCTGGAGGGTTGTCCTGGTCTACCACGTTTTCGTCCCCTATAAGACATTGTCAACTTGAAATTTATAAAACAAAATTAAGAAAATTAGGTATAGAATATCGTGCATAAATCTCAAAAAATTATATACTAATGAATATAATTTAAAACTGTTTTGTGTTACATCATTCGAACAAATACTTAAGCGTTCAAATGGTACAAAAAATTTCAAGCGGTTACAAAACTGTTCAAACATTATTGAAAGCATAAAAGCATCCGAACGGTAAACATATGAACGCTTTCGATCTGTCACTCAACTGTTAGAGACATGAGTCGCACCCATTCGAACAAATAAAAATCGTTTGAATGATTTCTGGATTGAGCTCCGCAAAGGCTGAGTCAACTTGGTAGCCATTAAAACGAAAGGAATCCACCAATTCCTTTCATTCTTCTACAAATAATACACATACAAGGTCGGATGTGCATAGAGGCATCCCAGCCTTATATTTTCCGGCCACCTACAATGTATATTGATGAAATCTATTTTCTATAAAAAAATCCAATGCAAATAACACGAAATAAGCCTATTAAACAATATTAAGTTGTGTACCTCTTTACTGCAAGTGGTATTTGATTGTGGCGGTGACACGACGGTGATGACGACAGTTCAAAGGCAGAGGAGCGTTCGACACCATACGTGGAGGGTTCAGAGAGAGAGAGAGAATGCGATCGATCGAAAATTTTAGATGTTGTTTATATGTGTTATACCGTTCGAACATAAAACGTTCAAACGCTGTTTAGATGTGTTATACCATTCGAAAGTATGTTTTACGTTCGAGTGTTAAAATGAAACGTTCGACTGATGTCTCATATGAATTCTATTCGAACGCAAATATTTACCGTTTGAAGGGTACCTGTTATACACTAATATACTACTAACAATAAAGCTTGGAAAATAATAGTATGACTCACAAATGTGCCCACTCATATATTTTTATTTTTACTTATTATTTTTTTTAAAGAGCCGGTAGCCACATGTCCAATAGTAGCCTCGTCCCAAGTTTATTAAAGAACTCTCACTTGTGGTGGAGGAAAACAGTGGTACAACAAGAACTAAGGGAGATACAACAAACACTCCCAAACACCAACCACCAAAACCAAAACAGAAACAACTCTAAACAAGCCTAGAGAACTGTCCTCTAAACATGCCTAAAAAACCTTCCAGCATGCCTAGCGAAAACAAAAAGCTAAATCCGAATGTAGGCTAGGCCCAATTTATCCATCCTAGCAAGGCCTCTAATATGACACGGAAGACTCTGAATATCCAAATAAAACCTGTCCACACCTTGCGCGCCCTCCTTAGCTAAGGAATCCGCCACTGAATTCCCTTCCCTAAAGCAATGGTGACACTCAACTCCCATCACCTCAAGATGATCGACAATGAGTTCCCAGAAATCCCACAAATACCAGAGAGAGCATCTCCTGGAATTAACCCATGAAACAACCACTTGAGAGTCACAATTAACATCCACCTCTCTCCAAACGGCAAATCTACAAAGACGAAGCCCTTCAAGCAAGGCACGAAGTTCAGCCTCTGTATTGGTACATGATCCAGAAGGTTTAGAGAAGGCAAAAATAATTTTACCATCCCTGTCACGAAGCACTCCACCACCACCTCCACTCCCTGGATTTTCCAGATTACTCCCATCCACATTCAATTTGACTCGACCATGGGCAGGCTTGGACCACCAAACCACTCTTTCACTTTTGTGCTTAGGAAAGACGAGAAATTTCAAGACGCTCTAGAAGCCTAAAATCCCTAACGTGCAACTTAGAAACTTTGGATATATTAGCCATCACCACATGCGCCCAGAATTTAATCGAATGCCAAACTTCATTCACTGACTTGCTTCTATCTTCCATCCTGGCCTTACATTGTTGTTGCCACAATCTCCACACAACAATGGACGGGAGTAAGCCGGTGAGGATCCCTACTTGGGACTGACACGAAGTACATCATAACCAAGCTGAAATACGTTCCCTCCAACTTTGAATAGCCACAAATGGAATCCCCATCTTAGCGAACGCTTCCTCTAAAGAGCGCTAGCAAAATCTCCACTACCTAGAACGTGATCATTATCTTCACATTGCCTGTACTTGCAACAATTATAACAAGAGACAATTGGAATACCAATCTTGTGGATTTGATCGTCCACACTTAGACAATTGAAGTAAGCTTTCCACACACAAACATATATCTTACCAGGCAACCATTTATTCCAGATCCATGACTCACCTTCCATTCTTTGGACTCTGACACGAATGATCTCCCAAGCCGACTTGGTAGAAAACTCCCCGTGTTTATCTGGGGTCCAAATCAACACGTCCTCTTTATTATTCACCCCACGCACCGAAGCCATAACCTCACTGGCCAGATTCGTACCGACAAGTGCATTGAGTTTTTCAATGTCCCAACAATTTTGCACCACTAAGTCTTTCACTTGAAGATGAACCTCTAAGATGTCATTCACCCTCATACATAAGGGACCAACCTCCATAAATTTTTCATACCAAAGAGAGACCTTTTATTCCTTCACTTTCCATTGGGAATTCTGAAGCAGTAATGGAATACCTTTTAAAACATTATTCCAAAACTGAGAGCCAAGCCGCCCCTCCTGCATCAAAGAAATATGATTATATTTCACATACTTAGCACGAAAAAAATTAGCCCAGAGTGAGTCTTGCGTCAAGAGTTGCCAGCCGAACTTGAGAAACATAGCCTGTTGAACCTCACCAAGGTCCCTTACTCCCACACCTCCCTCTTCATCATATGTTTTTATTTTATTTTATTTTTCTTAATAGTTAAGGAAGTGACTATTAGTGAATTTATATATATTTTATTATTTTTTCTTAATGGTTAAGGATGTTTAAAAAATACTTAAAGAAAAAGAAAAAAAGAAGTTATTTGCACTAGGTTTGGAGTGCACATTTGGTGTACACCCTAGTATTATCCATAAAGCTAAATCTACTGAGACTTGGATACCTTTTTTGTTTAAAGATATAAAAAAATATATAAAAAATAAAACAGAAAATATTATGCCTTATCGGTAGAATTAGTCGTGGTGCACCCTCGGTGGGCCTAGCATGACTCTACTACTAATATTATAGTATAGGACTATATATACTACTATACTACTATGTACTAAAAATATACTTTAATTAATATACTATACTATATTATAATATACTAAACTATACTATATTATACTATACTATATAACACTATCATATAATAATATACTAAACTCTACTATATAATACTAAACTAATACTAATACTATTAAGTGATGTTGAGATTTTTACACAAATTCTGAGTCAACGTTTAGGATATTTGAGTGATTTGAGTCACTGTGTAAAGCCTTCTAGCTCTTCCTCATTGTCTAGATATCCCTCCAACACCTCTAGAGCGTTAGAGGAAGCGAATTCTAAAATCAAGAAATTGAGTACAGATTTTGAGATCTATTTCTGTACTAATAAAGCTAGTACTAATGTTTTATTGATTTAGTTCGCACTTATGAGACTACTTTTAAGGGTACTCAACAAATTGTAATGTATTTTTAAAAAAATATTATGTATGTATATTTAGTTTTTCATTATTTGGTAAAATAAAATAGTTACCGTTTGAACAACCTAAAACCGTTCGAACAAAATCAGTAAAACCATTCGAACATTGATATAGAACATTCAAGCTTAATCGTTATTAAACGTTTGAACAATACTGGGAACCATTTGAACGATAACATCAAACATGAAATCAACGTTCAAACGTCATCTCATAGCAAATCATTCAACTGTATCATAGTCAGATCGAACATTTTTCTCAATAAGTTCAAAGATATTTTACTGTTCAACCATCAAATTTTTTGTTCAAACATTTCCCATGCCAATTTGGTCAAACAGACTAGTATTAATTGACCACTCACGAACGATGCATTCGAACATAATTGAAGATCAAACGTCATGTTTGTACCGTTCGAACATAATTCTGGGTTGAAATTCAATCGTTCCAAAAAGAGTGAATATATATTAGGTCATTGCATACGTCTACTGCATGTTTGTTTAAAACTTCCCACTTGTAAATCTCGACCTCTCTCCACAATATCACAGCTTACCGCTCATGCATTCTGGTACATGCATGCATTTTTCCTGCCACATATAATATATGTATATATATTGGGTCATTGCATACGTCTACTGCATGTTTCAATGTGGAATGCAAGAATGAATCAAAAAGAGTAAGCGGCATATATGGTCAATAATTTCTTTTTTTCTGTTTTAGATATTGGGATCTTTTTTAGATATTGAGAACAAAACAAACAAACTCAAAACAAACGATTTAATTCGAGAAACAAATTTATGTCTGTCTGTACGTACCATCATGTGAACAAGAAGATTTCAACGCAGAGGTGCCAAAAATGGCAACCTCCTTTGTTTTCTTGTGTCATTACAATGCGTACGTACGTGATGAATGGACCTGGACTCGATCGATGATCCTCTTCCTGACGCATGCATGGCTCTAACTATGTTGCCAGGATTTTTGGTTGTGCATGTCCACAGCGTCTAGCTAGCTTTGCCCGGCCAATAAATTCTTCAGACTTTTGAGCTAAGAAGAGAAAAAAAGTAAAAGGTTTATCCAATATCGATGAGTTATAACAAGAATATGCATGCGTGTCATGAATTATCACTATCTTTGTTGTCTTTCAGCTTGTAAAAGATAAGTAGTAGCTAGCTCGCTAGCTTCATTATCGCTAAATAATATTGGAAATTCACTATAAGAAAAACAAACATTTGTGACGGATTATTTGCGACAAGAATGACTATTTACGACGAAAACAAATTCATTTTAGAAAGAAATAGTGATTTTTGTAAGAAATAATTGGCCATAATTAAATAAATAATTTTCTTGTAGTGATTATCAACAAAATCGTGAATGTGACAAATTATGTGATGGAACTATACAACAAAGTTAGCATGCATCATCTTATAAGGAGTTTTGCACATTAAGGCCAGATAACTTCGTACGAGACCTTAGAACACTTTTGACTTTATTTCTCTTCCACACAATCTTTTAATGCAGTTTTCAAGGATTCATGTCATGCGGTTTTATATATAATATGTTTGTCTTACATGAAACATGATCGATGTAGAAAACATTGCTACATATATACTTTTATAGGATCGGGTACAAAAACATTGATATCCATGGGTTTTATGCTAGTAGCCATTATCTTTTGAATACTGTTATTGAACCATTTGAAACTTATAGCTCAAATTACCCTCATGAAGTGGTACCCGTCACGTTTAGTTAAAAAAACATTTAAACTAAAAGAGCTTCTAAAAATACAAAAAGAGGAAAACTCTAGGATCTCTCCCCTTTGATATTTGCATGTGTTTTTAATTTTTTTAAGAAATTAAGTGGCTTCACATGCTGGTCAAGTCAAAAGAGTCATCCATCTGAATGGTAAGTTTTAAATGCATGACCAAGTATCATTATTTTTATCTTTTTACTATTTGAGTTTCCAATTTTATCATTTCTTCTCTAATTAGCTAATTAACTAGGGCTAGGAATTTGTTTTTTGTCAAATGAACAGAATTTGATGTGGCAAACTTCTTTTTCCATTTTCTAATAATTTGGTTTCAGTTTTTCCTATGTCAAACTTTCTTGGTTCTAAAATTTAAATTTTGACAATTTATGTCTAAGGTTTGTGTCTTTGTATGTTTGATTTAATAATCATAGTTAGTTAATGTTTATATATATATATAATATATTTTTTAATTTTCAGAAAGGCTTTTATATATATGTTTTCTATAATTTTTTTTATCATGCATGTAGCACGACGTATCATCACTACAACAAATAAGGTCTTTTGGGACGAAAAGTTTCGTCCCAAAATATTTTTTGAGACAAAAATAAAGCTTCTCAAGGTTGTCCCAATATAACTGTCTCAAAAGGTATTGTGGGACAAAAATCACAATTTCGTCTCAAAATATATCTTTTGGGATGAAATTTAACTGGACCGTTCAATCACATTCGAACGAAATTTTTATTCTGGGATGATTAAATTTCAAACAATATGTCTATTCAAACGGTTACTTCATTATTGGTCAATCGATACCAGTCCGTTCGACCAAATAGACATGAAAAAATGTTCAAACAAAAAAATTGATGATCGAACATTAATTATATTAATTTTTATAATTGAATAAGCCATTCGAATATGTTTGGGTAGGAAAGAGTGAGTTGCTTGTTCGAATGTGTTCGAACGGTTCACAACGTTTGTCTACCGTTTGAACTCTAACTTGTAATGTTCGAAAGGTTGTGTTTAATGTATATATGCTCGAATGTTTGATGATCATTCAAACGGTTAGTATTTTCATGGAGTATACTAATTTAAAACTAAATAGATATTTATATTTTAAAAATACATTACAAATTGTTCAATATAAATAAAACTAATATAATAAGTCAGAACTAAATAAGTAAAATAGTAATAATACTAATAATGTTATCAGTACAGAATTTTATAAATCCTAAAATTTATACAAAACACGAAAATCAATTACTTGGAGGCCTAAATTGTTGCATAAGCATATGCATTTGGAGTTGCATCTCTATTTGTTGATCTTCTTGTTGTTTTATTGCCATTTCCATATCTGCTGGTTTCGTCAATTGAGCCTTTAACTCATGTTATTTTGCAATCAATTCTTCAATCCTAGAATTCGTATTCTCTAATGCAATGGCAGTAGTACTTGACGTTGATGAAAAGCCTGAAGGTTTTACACAGCGACCCAAACCCCTCAAATATCCTAAACATTGACCCAGAACTTGTGTAAACATTTCAACATTACTTGATGAATTCTAATCTGATGCAGCTTTAGTACGGAGGGCAACCATTTTATCCTACACACAACATAAAAAATTAATATTGAGACAATAATTTAAATATTTTTAATTAAAACAAATTATAATACTTACATAATTTTCACGAGTATCGGGATGAGTCCACTCTCCATTACTGTTAGTATGTGATGCAACATATAATTTTGTCAGATTATAATTGGTGTCTGACTCTTACTACAAGAGACATAGTTAAGATATAAAGTCAATATTAAAATTAGTATCTCCAAAAAATAAATTATACAGAATAAAAAGAAGTACATTATCAATTTTAGAGAGAGGCGATAGAAAGATTTTGAACCTGCAAGATGATAAATCTTCAACTTCGATCTATTTGTTTTATTTATAGAACTTCACTCCTGCATAGAAGTTGTAAAAATTAGTAAGTAAAAATTATAAATAGGACACATAAAGAATTCATTTAATTTACCTTATATGATGGATCCTCCAACATGTTGTAAGGTTTTTCCCAATCTTCAAGTCGGACATCCTAAAAAGGATGCTGACGTGCATCTTCCTTGCTCTCGTATTTCTTGTAATGCTCGTGATACATCGCCTTATACTTTCGGAATGCATTACATATTAGCTCATCAACACTCTTACGCTCCTCTCTCCGACCAAAATTTAGTTCAAAGTCATTTTTCAAAAAGTATATACACAAAAATATTATCATTTAGAATATTAAATAATATCAATATAAATTTATCATTTAAACATTATGTACCAAAGAACACTTCTTTATAAGCTCTTTCACATCTTGCAGGACTTTATGCCATGAACTCATAACCAAAGGTGCATAAGTCTTTGTAAGAGCACCCATATTCGATGCAATCCAAGCTACTTTGATATGAACTCGTGGGAATGAAATCCCTTGAACCCACAATCAATTTGAAAACTCCCCAAGAAAACCAAAATCAAGTCAACGGATGGAGAACCTAGACCCGATGAGAACTTGTTTCAAGAACCCAGATTATATTAAAATCTAGACCCGTTGAAGATCCCGTCTCAAGAACCCAGATTACAAAGGAAGAACGCCACAAAGGTTGTGATTTACCTTTGATAAGTTCAAGAGTTCATTCAAGAATAAGAGGAGAAAACTCAACTCACAAATAAAATTCAATATTGTCTAACCCTTCAAATGAGGCTACAAAGTGTTTTTAAACCCAAACTTAATCAAAATCCTAGCCAAAATAAAGTCCCTTTTACCCAAAATGACCATTGATGAATAGTGCCGGCTACAGTACGCGCGGCTACAGTGATGCTACAGTAGATGCATGAAACCCTAGTTCCTAAAATGTAACTTTCCAAATAAGCCCTTGGCCAAAATACAAGGTCTTCTAAAAAATAACTTAGTTCCTAAGAAATAAGACATGTGGGGCAAGCATCTTCAAGCTCACTTATTCTAAACTAAAAAAAATAAATCATTTAATCAAATTAGAAGCCTCCAATAATAATAGGCCATATCTCTAAGTCATGTCTTCCACAGCTTGAATCAAATGGATCAAAACTGGTTCTCCTTCTTTCAAGCCCATCTTGAGTGTTGGGCTATTGCTGGCTTTATCCCAAGTGGATTGAACCAATCCTTGCATTGCTTCCTTGATTTTCTTGGCCCTTGATCTTGTAATTGTCCCATCTGGAACTTGCAAATGATCTTTAAGAGTAGGTCCACCTTGGTTCCCATCATGCTTGTTGTCCCTCGCCTCCAGTATGTTCCTCAGAAATGTTAACTTTAATCTTACCTACTTTACGATATTTTTCCAACGTCATGCCTCTAGTAGTACCTCGTCCATGACAAGATTGTACTGTTATCTCTATAAATCAATATATAGTTATTTACCTTGTATCAATTATCAATTATCTTAATTGAAAAAATGAGTATTAGCTATTTACCTTGTTCCTTAAAGTCATTCTCTAATGGTCAGTTAGACGGAGAGCTAGGAACAAGTGAAAATGGGATGCGAACTTTCTTCCTCTTTTTTGGCATAATTGCGAGATACTGTGTAATATGAACACAAAACCAGTCAATCATTTGTATTAATTTCAACTGTAGATTTGCTCTCATCATCTGTAAATACTTCAGATGACTCAACACTTTGATCAACTATCGCATCAACTATTTCAGCCTCGTCTGTATTAGTTTTAATATTAAGTGCATTTTAAGTAACTATACATATTAAGTGTATTTTATGTATCCTAATTATTATATTTTTTTTAATATTAAGTGTATTTTAAGTATGTTCAGTATATTAAATATTAAGTGTATTTTAAGTATCCTAGATATAACATGTAATTTAAGAAAATTGCATCTCTCGTCCCTCTCTCTAAAACCAGAGCCTCTCTCTCTCCTCGCTCTTTACCGTCGACCTTGCATCTCCGGTGGTTTATTTTTTCTCGGTCGAATAAGGGAGGGTAGTCAATTCGAGCTTCTCTAGTGACGATCTTCCTACACGTGCATCACAGAGAGAATCCTCACCCGCCAATCTTGCAGTCATCCGGATTGGGTGCAATACGGAGCAACGCGTTGCACTGACGCGCTGTTTAAAGTGAACACGTGGCGCACTCTGGCCACCACGAATCACCTTCCATTGATGCCATGCGTGGCAGCTCTGGGCCCAGTGACTCCAACATCGTCTTGACCAATCAATTGGCTCCTTCCTAGAGTGGCGCGTGTCATTCATGCGCCACCAGTGTTTCCCTTTTATGCTTTTTTGATTCTGTTGTTTGGTATTTGGTTGTTGTTTTCATTTTCTGTATTTCTGACTTTATGTCGGTGTGTTTTGTTGGTGTTTGTTTGTTGGGTTTTCTGTTTGTAGGAAAAATAAAGTGAAATAGGCTATTGGACTTATATCCATAGCATTGTTGGTTCCTCCCTCCTTTGGTTTGAAGGATGGGTGTGGTGTTTACTTCTCCTCCATTGGAGGATGGAGTGTGGATGCGGGTTGGTTTTACCTTTGTTTTATATAGAGATTGATACTCTCTTTTGAAGTTCAGACAATGCCCATCGCAAAAATAATTGAGTATGGGGAAGCTTACAATAGGAGTTAGTTTGGCTTGTAACTTGAGTCACATATGTAACTTTCTTATGAAATAAAATGATGTCTATTTCAGATAAAAAAAAAGGTATCCAAGATAAATATAATTAATAATTAATAATTAAACTATTTTCTATGTTAACTTTCGAACGAGTTCGAACATGGACGACCATTCGAAAGATTTGATATTACGTTCGAACGGTAAAACCCAGAATACGAACCAAAGAGCAATCGCAAAGCATTTCCCCTTCATGCCAAACATCAATTCACAATGAAGATAAATACACAAATATATAGATTCGATTATGAAAACTATTATGGAGATAAATAAACAATGAAGATAAATACACAAACATCAATACTCAATGAAGATAAACCTCAATGAAGATAAATTCATAATATGGACATACCTTGAGCTGTGCAAACCAAAATAATTCAAGAAACACCTACAAAATGGCCGGTGTTTAAACAAATATTATCACTATAATGAAGAAAATGAGTTAATTTATATAGAATTTTCTTTTAAAAAAAAAACTTACCTTGAATAAATAACGTGCTAATGTTTATAGATTTCGCGGATAGAATGAAGGATTATGGATAGAAAGGTGTAGGATTGTGGAGAAGATGAGTGTTTAGGGCGTTGGTTGAAGAAGAAGAAATGAGAAAATGAGAGAAGTTTGTGGGCTGAAAGGTTTTGTAGGGAAAGTAGGTTTTAAAACTTATTACGGCGACTTTTTTCATTGTAATAAGTTCCCCACACCTTGAAACAGCGCCGTTCTAATTAAAATACAACTTATAACAGTGGAATAAATTATCACCTTGGTCGTCAGCTACCATTCGAACGACTATTTTTGAAGTTCGAACGTGAAAATTCTATTGGCGCCAAAATTTCTCCACTAGAAAAAATTTGGCTGAAGCGTTCGAACGGTTAATTGTGGTGTCCGGACGTTAAATTTCAATGAGCGCCAAAATTTACCCACAACCAAAAATTTGGCGCAAGCATTTGAACTCTCTTTTTTATGCATATTATTGTTCGAAATATATTACATACTGTCAAACGGTATTATACCACGTTCGAATGTACTTGTAGATTTAAATAATAGTAATTTTATCTCTTTTAATTGAACTATAATATTATAATTATTTAATTCAACCACATTATTAAATTAGTTTATTAATTCACTATATATATTTTGATATATAAATATAGTACTAGTATAAGTATATTAGTACATACTATAAGTATAATAACTATATATGAGTAGTACTATATATTAGTATAAGTATATAGCATAAGTGTAATAACTATAAGTATAGTATATAGTATAACTATGAAAAGTTATGATAACTATACTGATATTAGTTATACAATATATAATATAGTTATACTATAGTTACTATTATAAATTATGATAACTATTATAAGTATAGTATATAGTATAGCTATTATAAGTTATGATAGTTATACTGATATAATTTATATAATAATATAACACTAAATATAGTTAATAATATATAATATAGTTATACTATAGTTACTATAGTTACTATTATAAGTGTTACTATAGTTACTATTAGGAGTTATGATAACTATTATAAGGATAATAAATAGTATAGCTATGATAAGTTATGATAACCATACTGATATATGTTATATAACAATATAACACTAAATGTAGTAGTATATAGTTATTATTAGAAGTATAATATAAATATTATATTATACTAACTATATAACTATTAGTAACATATATTATACTATATAGTAATATGTAATAATAAAGTGCATATAGGTTCGAACGTTACAATTGAGCGTTCCACCGGGATACACAACTGTTTGAACAGTACTGCACTATAAAGGGACCCAGCACTGTGAATGGCCTCATTTACATTGAAACAATAAAACCTTCAAACGATAGTTGTATCGATGGGATTTTACAGCCGTATCACTACCATTGTCGACCAACAATACTACTATCAAATAGGTACATTTTATATTTCGTATTTTCATATTTCTGTTGTTATTTTTCATTATTATTTAGAATTTATATAAAATTTATTTTAAGTTTAGATTTAGTACTCTAGGGCTACAAAACACAAGGTCGAAATGGTTCTATGGAAATTTCGGCCTTGCGAGTGTTATTTTGTTGAAGAAACGAAAGATTCCTTCCATTTTAATGGCCTTTGAGTCGACTTAGTCATTGTCGAGCTAGATCCAGTTACCGTTAGAACATTTCCAATCACATTTGAATGGTAAGAACTGAAAATACTTTATTGGGAACAGTGTCTCAACTGTTCGACTTCCTATAGACAACACCGTTCGAACGATTGTATACCGTTCGAATGATTAGAACCCAAAAGACTTTCTTGGGAATGGTGTCTCAACCGTTCAACTACCTATACACATTACCATTCGAATGGTTGTATACCGTTCGAATGATTAGAAATGAAAAGACTTTCTTGGGAATGGTATCTCAACCGTTCGACTACCTATACACATTACCATTCGAATGGTTTGATGCTGGTTGAACGAGTAGAACCCAAAAGACTTTCTTGAGAACGGTATCTAAACCATTTGACTATTTATATACAACACCATTCGAACTCTTTGTAAGTGCTCAAACGTCTATAACCTAAATCAAAACCATTCGAACGCTATTTGCAGCGTTCGAACCAGCGTTCGAACGATTGAAGACAGAAAACGGATTTATATTTTTTCATTACTTATATAATTTTATGATTGTTTTATATATTATATTTTGTAACTAAAATTTTTAATTTTATTATTTAAATTTTAGGTTGAAATGTCTACTAGGGAAAGGTCAAAGTGTGCCAGACTAGGGGAACTAGGTTCTTCTAGTAGTATGATTGGTACATTGTTAGGCCGTAAAGTTTTACTGGAGCCTCAAGTGATGACCAACGATCTTTAGGATCTTCACTTCGAGGGCCGCTCCTTGACATCTGGTGGAGTGCGATTGGTCACCGATTTTGGACTGTAGGGACGAGGCGTTCTAGTTCGTGGCATATATTGATCTTGTCACCGACTTCTATAGGGGGCTTGGTGCCTCCAATCTAGATGCTGAGGGTAAATATATTATCGGCATGCAAGGTATTTCATTCTCCTTCTCGGCGGATATACTTGCCTATTTTATTGGTATTGCACGTTTGGAGACTGCATATCCAAACGTGGTGCCCAGAGAGTCTACAACTGGTGAGGAAACAACTGAGGATGAGGGCACTGATCCTGATAAAAAGCATCAAACAGGTTCATTTATCATTTTTTTCAAGATTCTGAACTTAATTATTGCCCACAACATTGACCCTCGACAACACAAGACGGAGGTTGGCATGGATAGGGCGAGATTTATGATACGTGTTACTCGTATGATGCCTATCGACCTAGTGGGTTATATATTCACTAGGATGCGATCAAAGGTTTCATACGTTATTACATATATTTTGCTGTTCGACCTCCTGATCACACAATTCCTATTGTCGGTTGAGGTCTTACCTGATGTTGCTGAGCCTATTCAAGAGCCGATTGGACCGATCAATGCCTCCATCCTGTCACGGAACACGGGGCACTTGAGACTTAGTCTTCGTGCTCGTACTACAGAGCCGGTCGATACTCAAACCTGAGATGCACACACGAGTGATCATGGAGTATCGGCCGGTCAGACATCCACGTAGCTCGAGGCATCACGCACTCTTACTGTTGAACAAATTGTTGATATAGTGCGTACAAAGATCCAGATTGCCTTCGGAGGCTTACGTACAGAGTTCATGGGTGCCATTGATCGTGTGTCTCGGACTCAGGAGACGATATCTACTCGATTGATACAGATAGAGGCAAAAGTAGATTCAATCGAGGATGTCCTCAAAGAGTTGGGGACATAGTATTTTATATCTTTTATTTTGTATTTTGTTTTATTTTTGGTATGGACAATATTTGATGTTTTCAAAGTTTAATTAATTATGCATTATGTCTTTCTTTTATAAATTAATTGTTGATTACTACTATTAATTCTTTAATTGATTAATTTTTTTATTAAATTAGAGTGACTGTTCAAAAGTTAATTGACCGTTCGAAACTGGTGATTTTCACGTTCGAATGGTTATAATGGACGTTCGAACTTCAAATTACTTTCCCGCTAACGACCCGCCAATTTTTCCCGCAACCACGAATGATTATTTCACTAGGCATGAAATTTATCGTCCCTAAGTATAATATTTGAACGAGTTTGAACGGGATGCATTTTCCGAATTATTTTTGGGATGAAATCAAAATTTCGTCCTTAAATCTTACATTTTGGGACGATTTTAATTTTGTTCCAAAATTTCGTTACATTTTCATTCAACAATCTCCCCTCATGAGAAGTACTTGATTTACTGATCTATATCCACTTTTCCTCCCGATCTAGTATATTTTTGTGATTGTGAAAATTAAAGACGAGTCTTTGCTCTTATGATCTCAGTTTAACCTTTCCCATCTTAAGTTGACTAATATTGATAGCAACTCACTTAATCCTAGCTTGTATGACTAGAAGTTGATCAAGGAATACATTGTTGTGTTAGCATGCCAAGATCTCAATTTAACCGATCGAGGTAGATGCATGGATTATCGCTTTGGCTAGATTCTACCTTAATTAGGGCGGTTCAACACGAGGAATATATATTAATTAAAATGGATTAAAGTCTTTTTTTTTTTTTTAGAGGAAGAGCCGAGGTACACCTGTCCATGAGTGACCCCTTCCCAAATTTTATTAATAACCCTCACTTATGGTGGAGGAATACCGTGGTTACAGACCGACACCTGGTATTACAAAAATTCCGATCCCAGGTGTCAAACTTACTGGAAACATCAAGTCAAGGACGTACTAAGAAGGAAAACCAAGCAAAAACCATTCATGTAAAGAAAAACCACCAAACAAATATTGTTAACACAAAAAATATAAAATCATAAAATCTTACCAAACCAACCTGAGGACATAAATGCCGCATGAACATGACACTAACAGCAACACAATGAAGGCAAATCCAGAATACCCAAACGAATTAAACCACAAAGCATCCTAGGCACATCCCTAAGAAATCTCCACTCAGAATTAATACCCGACGCACCACTCCGAGCCAACCAATCCGTAGCTTTGTTTCCCTCCCTATAAACATGACGAACTACGCACACCATAGAATCCATAAGGGCCAACGTATCTTCCCAAAAATCTTCCAAGTACCACACTCCACACCTTCTCCTATTCCACCATGAGATCACCACTTGAGAATCTAATTCAATTTCCACAAAATTAATTCCCCGATCCTTACAGGCTTTGAGGTCCTGAAAAACAGCTAACAACTCTGCTCTATTGTTGGAATTAACTCCAATATAAGAATTAAAAAAATACGTACAATATATATTAATTTCCATGATCGGCATGCACGCGCGCGCGCCTATGTACGTATATATGCTAGTTCACTTGTAAATAATTGTATGAGTAGTTCTTCTATTTACAAGTCAGTGTGAAGACACACACACACATATATATATATATATATATATAGTACTACTGCTAATTAGATTAATTGCAAGATTTCATTTGTACGTAAGAGATTTAATTTTGAAACTTCTCTTATAAATCAAGTCAAACAAAATCAACCATGCATATATAGAGGATGTGTTCTCGACACTATTTCAAATCGCAGGTATGCATTTGACCCCTACGGGTGAAAAGCATATTGGAAAGCTGATTAAATATCATTGTGCTACTGATCATCTCACTACTGGCTAGCCTAGCTAGCGACTTTCGCCCGTAATAATTAAGTACTGATCTAAACGAAACAGCTTTCTTCATTTTGAAGATTAGAAATATAAACAAGCTAGCAGCATGGTCCAACTTCCGTACATACGTCGTTTTCATTATTCAATTAGTTAATGATGATCCGATTATATAAGTCCAAACTCATGCTTGACATATATTGTCTCTAATAAATATATATATATATATGACTCTGGCCTTTGTATCCCATGATTTTAACTAATCGTTCTCGATCTCTCTCATACGAAGAATTGTAGGTCCCGTTGTCAGCATGCATACCACTCAGTAAACTATATATAAGAAAAAATGAGTATTTATAATAATTATTTATAACGAAAATGATTATGTAGGATGAAAATAGATTTATTTTGATAAAAAAAAAAATCATTTTCATGAAAATAGCTAGCTGAACACAAAGTAGTATCATGATTAAAAAGGCATATACTCGCTTTTTAATTTTTATTTTGTATATATCATGATTAATTATGCACACTTAAAATTTGTTGTGTAAACACACGTAGGCACATGTTAATTATAAAAATTTGAAATACTAATTTTTTATTTTATTTAAATTGATGTTACAAGCTTCCACGTTAATGATGATGCATAGAACATTTCATATATCATATTAGAATCTGTAGTATTAATATTGATCTACCGACGTTGCTGCATGTTGTCATGACCACTTTCATCGTCGTTACATGAATATTGCATATATGTTTAAGATTTCAAACTTTTACATAAGACGGCCTACATAAATAAATATGGCTTGACTTTTGTGCAATTAATTGTACGTACTGAAATTTGAAAAAATAAAGTTGTTGGAGGGGCCGGTTAATTTTTTAAATCAAATTGTGAAAAAATATTATCGATATATATATATATATCTATCTATAGGTCAATCAAAGGAATCGGCTTCTTAATTTATAGTTGGACCCACATGAGAAAAAAGTAATTAATATAATAATATTATAAGTGTAAATTAAAAATAAGTAATAATCGATATATACATAGTACGTCGATTGTATTTTGATTTCTTGATAATTATTGGTTGTGACTGCATGCATGCATTCAGCCTCACAAATCACATGCAATTGCTGTCTCACCGTCAATATATACTAGTTAAACGTCACACACTTGTAATTTTCATGTGACAATTACTGGATTGAAATGTCAACCTTTGCGGTTAACATGCAAATTAAAATAAGACTAGATCATGATCATCAGATCTCATGCATGCACAAAATGAGTATATATATATATATATATAATATACATAGTACATACACATGATGGAGGCAGTTTTCATTGATAATGATGATCACGTCAAAGGAAGGTTTAAATTAAGGAGCAGCTAGCTAGCCAGCCATGGAACTAATTCACTAATGCAAAAGGCGTTTTCTTATAAAGCTAGTCGATCGGCCTCCCTACTACCCACAGTACTACATGATTGATAGCCGTGCGTTTGAAGAAGATAATAGAAACTTTAGGGTCTTTTTGGGTGCCACAACAGCATCCTTATTGAATGCCACACCGTTTTGTGAGGCGGAGAGAGAGAGAGTCTAAGCATAGCTGACTTTAATCAAACAACGAGTAATTAATGCTCTTTGCTGTCCCTTTTTACTCTTCTGCTGCGAGTTCTTTTACCTCTGGTCAGCGGATTAACATCACTTTTGGGGTTGATCTCTCTCTCTCTCTCTCTCTCTCTCTCTCTCTCTCTCTATATATATGTATAAATCAAGGGATACACATATTGGACAAGGCAACCCCTAACTTGGACGCCTGTCTCTGCATCTCTTTTTAGAAAGACTTCAGAGAATCGTATCGAAGAAAATCGTTGATAATCTTGGGAAATTAGAGAGAGAGAGAGAGAGAGAGAGAGAGAGAGATGGGGAGGCCTCCTTGCTGTGACAAAGTTGGAGTAAAGAAAGGGCCGTGGACACCGGAAGAAGACATCATCCTGGTCTCTTACATTCAAGATCATGGACCGGGGAATTGGAGAACGGTTCCCACAAATACTGGTAAATCTTCTCCTCTATCAATTAATTTCTTTGTCCATTTAATGCTTTTTCTGCTTTGGTTATTTTCCTTTACAGTGGATCTCCTGGTTCTTGTTTCTGCCAAATTTGGCAAGGGTAACCAAAGATTCAGATTCTCTGTATGTTTTGGTTAACTAATTACTCATATATACCATGTTGATTGATTTTACAGGTTTGCTCAGATGCAGTAAGAGCTGCAGACTTAGATGGACTAATTATCTCCGTCCCGGTATTAAGCGTGGTAACTTCACTGATCATGAGGAGAAGATGATAGTCCACCTCCAAGCTCTTTTGGGTAATCGGTAATTATACTCTCTCTCTCTCTCTCTCTCTCTCTCTCTAATGAGGTAAAGTGGGAAACTCACGTTTTCCAAATTCATCGGTTATGATATTTTATCTGTTGGATTTCAAAGTTTCATATTTTAAAGAAAAGAATATTTAAAACATCTCTATGAATGTTAATTTTTTGGGATGGAATTAATTAAGTGAGATGTTATTTCAGTTGTCCATATACATGTTGATGAAAGATTTTCCAATGTTTGCAGATGGGCAGCCATAGCATCCTATCTTCCCCAAAGAACAGACAATGATATAAAGAACTATTGGAATACCCATCTAAAGAAGAAGCTCAGAAAGCTTAATCACAGTGCAGGCCCTGGTGATCATGACCATAACCAAGATGGTTTCTCAGCCTCACCGCCAATATCCAAGGGTCAGTGGGAGAGAAGGCTCCAAACAGATATCAACATGGCTAAACGCGCCCTTTGTGAGGCTTTGTCCCTAGACAAACCAACTCAAATCCCTGAATCGAAGCCCCCCATCAATTGCTATCATCCTTTCACCAAACCATACCAAGGATATGCATCAAGCGCAGAAAACATAGCCCGATTGCTCGAGAACTGGAACAAAGCTGGTTCCCTCAAATCAGTTCAGAAAAACTCTCTAAATTCCTCCAATAACAACCAGCTCGTTGCAAACGGTTCCAGTCATAGCAGTACTGAAGTTGCCACAACACCAGATCATGCTGCTTTTGACTCGCTGTTGAGCTTCAATTCTTCCAACTCTGATGTATCTCAATCCTTATCGGTGGACGAGAATCCAAATTTGACACCAGAGACCAACCTCTTCCGAGTTGAAACAAAGTCAAATTTGGAGACTGATCAGGTCCCTCTTACATTGCTAGAGAAGTGGCTCTTTGATGATGGCACAGCTCCGGGTCAAGATCACAGCCTAATTAACATGTCACTAGAGGACGACAGTGCTGCTGCCGGGTTGTTTTAAAACATTTATGATATAACGTCTCAGCCTAGCTAGGTTTAGGAGTCGATCGCTTTGTTTTTGTGGCTCGTAGAAGTACTTTCTGGCGCAAGCAGAAAGAATATCATCATGAAACTCCATTACTGGAGGAAAATAATCTGTAAATTATTAAGTCGATCTGCATATATAAAACATATATATATATATATATAAATATATATATATATATGCTATATATGTATGTAGGAAAATAATATTTCTATTCTCATCTTCTTAGAACCTGTACTCATTGTATTTTGTGGACCTTTTGGTTTGTATCTCTAAAAAGTGAAAATATGTTCGGTCTTCAGACTTTGTACAATCTAAAAAGATTAAGAAGTTTACGATTGCACATGTTCTAATTGTGCTTCAAACTTTCATATATGCTATAGCTAGCTACCATAGAATCAGTTTCGACAATCTTGAAGCTGTTTAAAACAGGAATACTAAGATATGGAAAAGTTTTGACATGTACCTTAATTTTTTAAATCAATTTAGTGTGAACCTCAGTCCACGGAGAATGATTAGATTTCAGTCTCGTGAATAGAGGGCGACATTGCTTTCTCATATATATATATATATATATATATATATTTTCTTAATTAATTAATTAAATCCAGCATGAATATTATAAATTTGTTGATGAAAAACTAGAAGGGGGACCTAGTTTTTTATTCATCCTAATGAATGATCATGTGGATACCAACCAATTAAGAAGCATTTAACCAATTATAAGCAGATTGTTTAAGATCCAGAGGAGGATGTTTATATATGTCTACAGTCCCTCACATAAAATCTTCCAGAATTAATAATATTGCACCGACGGCATTAAAAAAAAAAATTCATTTACACTTGTCTGGTTTTATCCATCCTTCATCAGTTCCTAGATCTAGCAGCGTCCATTTGGAAAATACAGCTAATTTGTCTTCAAAGAGAATTTACGAAAATAAATTTACAGATGGCCGGTGGCACTACATGAGCAGCCGATCGAGAGTGTATTTTGTTTTCATGTATTTTTTAATCATCTTAAATATTCTTTAAAAAAAATCACAACATCATTAAAAAAATATTTCTTTAATCACTAAGTAAAAACAAATAAAAATAAAAATGTCGGGATTCATTATTGAGACCCACTATCAGGATACTTAGCATTTTCGTTTACGGATTGATGTAACTTGATAATATATTTGATACGGTACTTTAGATTTAAAAATTTTTTATATTATAAATTATATATTAACAAATCTAACATATGATCAGTACATGCAATATTAAAACTATTCATGCTAATTTATAAAGTACTTCTTTTTGTATGATATTTTTATAGATCTAACATATAGCCTTTATTTATTTATTTAAAGGCCGTATTTTTAAGGATTATTTATTGTTTATTCGAACTCCGTATATAGCTGTAATATTTGCAATTCATTTATCAACGTACATGCACGCATATATATAATATCTAGCTATATACCATATATTAATTAATCGAAACTCAATTTATCAAAGCTGGTAGATCATCTCAATTACTATCCTTGACAAGTCGTGCTCTCAAGTGCGAGACTACTTGGTGCCAATTGTCTCCTGGAACTAAATGCAAAGATCTTGATGGGTCGACTAGGGATTTTCCTCGATCGATCGTTGCCTGGCAGATCAACAAAATGCTTTAAAATTCAATTTCTTTCTCTTTGTAATTTGTTTGTTTAAATAGTTGTAAAGGCGATATATATGGAGCCTGTGAAAGCGACAGAACCAGCTCAATTGGCTTTGCAGATATATATGATTGATCAACATGCCTAAGTTCGCCAAGTTGTTACGAAATATACTAAAATCGCACGATATAATTTAATTTGATAATCAACAAAAGTAATATTACGTACTAATTTGGGTATTTGCATGGTAATGTTAGATACAATTCGAGTAGATACCGGTACAAGTCTACCATACTCGATCATTTTATATATATATATATATATATTGTTAAGGCTAGTATTGTTTCAACAATAAAGCCTAGCTAGCTCACAGGTCTCACAGCCGAAGGATTATAGCAGCATCACATAACAAACACCCGCAACATGCAGCGGCGTACCTCATTTCATTTGTAACAAACCTAGAGTCTAGAATATTCTTTATGTACAGCCTTTCATTTCCAGCTATAAATATGCAAACCATCACTGTAAAGCAGCAATGAAATTAATATAGAAAATCAGAGGAATCCTTTTCTCTAACATGGTATACAGAGCCTCATAGGACCAACGTCCATGGCTACTCCTTCAAACTTATCATCTCCCTCCCTCTCTAACCCCAGTTTTTCTCATGCAATCTCTATCAAATTAACTCCTGATAACTATCTATTATGGAAGGTACAACTTGTACCTTATCTTCGTGGACAGAAACTTTACAAGTTTGTCGATGGTTCCTTTCCCTCTCCCAAACCAGCGCTGGACAATGGCGCTCCTAATCCCATTTACGAAGCCTGGTTCCAGCAGGATCAGTTCGTGATGTCTGCCCTCATTTCATCCCTCTCTGAACCTCTCATGGCTCAAGTTGTGGGATGCACATCTGCTCGTGATGTGTGGCTCTCTCTCGAGTCCACTTACGCTTCCGTCTCTCAAGCGCGAATCATTCAAACCCAACTACAATTAGCATCACTTAAGAAAGGAGCTGACTCTATTTCAACATATTTCCGTCGTGCCAAAACTTTGGCTGATACTATGGCTGCTGCAGGACGTCCTATTTCAGATGCAGATTTCATCCCTTACCTTTTGGCTGGGCTCGGACCTGATTATGATGCACTTGTCACGTCGGTTGCTACTCGGTTGGAGCCTATTCCTTCTACTGAACTTCTTGGTCATCTGCTAGCACATGAAGCTCGTATGCTTCATCACACCAACACCAGTATTTTCTCCAGTGAACCTTCTGCTCACTACACAGCCAAAAATCAATCTCCTCAATGTGGTCGAGGACATCGCTGGGGACGCACCAACTCCCGTGGTCGTGGCCACTCAAATCGTGGTCGTGAGGCATCTACATATCTTTTTCTTCCACTAACAATCGTTTGGTTTGTCAGGTCTGCAATCGTCAGGGGCATTCTGCTCTTACCTGCTTGTACCGATTTAATCAGGCCTATACTGCTGCCTCCCCAACTACTGCCAACTTCTCATCAAACTATACCTTAGATCCCAGCTGGTATCCGGATACAGCAGCAACAAACCACATCACCAGTGACTAATCCAAGTTGAATTTGCAAGCTGTTGAGTATCATGGCGAGGACACTCTGCGTGTTGGTGATGGTTCCACAATACCCATCTCTCACTCTGGTTCAGCTTCTTTCTCATCTAATTCCTCTAATTTTTTGTTAAACAAAATCCTTTGTGTTCCTTCATTTAAGAAAAATCTCATCTCCGTTCGTCAGTTTTGTGTCGATAATAACGTCTTCTTTGAATTTTTTGCTGATTCTTTTCGTGTCAAGGAATGCATCACGAGGAGACCTCTTCTTCATGAGACCATCCATAACGGCCTCTACTCATTTTCACTTCCACCGTCCACTGCTCTAACTACATCCATTTCAGTTCCTACTTGGCATTCGCGGCTCGGACATCCATCTATCAAGCTTGTTCGGTCCATTTTGCAACGCCATGGTCTACATTTCGATCCACTAATAATTCCATATTTTTGTAATGCCTGTGCTAAGGCCAAATCCCATAGATATCCAGCTCACTCACGTCTCCACAAGTCCACCACACCTTTTCAACTTGTCTTTTCAGATTTATGGGGTCCTTCCCCACATGTATCACATGATGGATTTCAATATTACATTAGTTTTATGGATGATTACTCGTGATACACATGGTTGTTCCCTCTCAGAACAAAATCTCAAGCACTTGAAGTCTTTATTAAATTCAGAACCCAAGTTGAACTTCAATTCCAAACAAAAATAAAACAATTTCAATTAGACTGGGGGGGTGAATTTCGACCCTTCTCTTCATATTTAGAATCTCACGGTATTATTCATCGTATTACATGTCCTCATACTCATACACAAAATGGCATTGTCGAGCGTAAACACTGTCACATTGTGGACACGGGTTTAGCTCTCCTTGCCCATGCCTCGGTTCCTCTCAATTTTTGGCTGTTTGCCTTCACTCATGCTGTGTATCTAATCAATATTCTACCCTCACATTCACTACATAATTCCTCTCCTTATTTTCTTATTCACCAAAGATCTCCAGATTATAGCAGTTTACGTGTTTTCGGTTCTGAATGTTGGCCTCTCACTACACCTTATAACAAACACATATTCTCCTTCCGCTCATTATCTTGTGTATTTCTGGGTCTCAGTCTAGCCCACAAGGGCTTCACTTGTTATAACATTCCCATGGGCCGCTCCTACATATCCAAAGATGTTCAATTTAATGAAGATTCCTATCCCTTTGCACATGCGTCAACACCTGAGCCCACCACCTCTCCTTCTTCAACTCACGTGATCCTTCCATCACTTCCTACAAATAATCCAAAGACCCCGACTTCATCTCCTTCTTCATCTTCTTCCTCTCAACCATCATCACCAACACAGAGTTTCCCCTCGTCTGATCTTTCACCACCTGCACATCAAATGGTAACATGGTCCCAAACCAGCTCTCTTCAACCTCGATAGTTCATTGACAGTACCATTAAGTGGCCTCCACCTCGTGCTCTTCTCAGTAGCTGTACCACCATTCCGGAATCACCCACAAGCTTCACAAAAGGTCAGAAATACCCCGAATGGTGTGAGGCAATGACAAACGAGTTCAATGCTCTCCTAGCCAATCATACATGGACTTTGGTTCCATCTTCACAGGCCTCCAACACCGTTACATGTAAATGGCTATTTCTCACCAAATGGCTCGCCGATGGCTCCATTGAACAACGGAAAGCTCGGCTAGTTGCCAAGGGTTTTCTTCAACAATCTGGGGTCGATTTTGATGAAACGTTTAGTCTCGTTGTGAAGCCTACGACCGTGCGTTCTGTTATTGCTCTTGTTGTAACCCGTCGTCGGCCAATTCGTCAATATGACGTTCAGAATGCGTTTCTCCACGGACCCTTGCATGAAACCGTGTTCATGACCCAACCCCCTGGATTTACTCATCCTCAATTCTCATCTCATGTTTGTAGGTTACATAAGGCTCTTTATGGACTTCGCCAATCACCACGTGCATGGTACTCAAGGCTAAGTTGTCGTCTGGTTGATCTCGGGTTCACAATCTCCTCAACAGATCCCTTACTATTTCTACGTAAGACCAAGTCCAGCACAATTTTTGTACTTGTTTATGTTGATGATTTGTTGATCACTGGTTCCTCAACTTCTCATCTATCCGAACTCATCACCAACTTGTGCACTAATTTTCCCATTATCGATCTCGGTAACCTGCATTATTTTCTTGGTGTTGAAGCGACCTCTACATCAAATAGTTTGATTTTAACTCAGCAGAAGTATGTTCTCGATCTACTTACACGGACCAATATGCAGTTTGCTAAACCTGTAAAGACTCCCATGGCCACCTCTGAAAAATTAAGTGCCTTCACAGGGAACATCTTTGAAGATCCTACACTATACCGAAGCATTGTCGGTTCACTTCAATACCTGTCTTTCACAAGGCCTGATTTATCTTATGCAGTTGGCAAGGTGTGTCAATATATGCATGCCCCTCGTGTACCCCATTGGCAAGTAGTGAAGCGCATCTTGTGCTATCTGAAACATACCTCACAGGTTGGTTTGCAATTCTCCCCATCTTCCAATCTCAATCTCATTGCGTTCTCCGACGTCGACTGGGCAAGGTGTCCCGACGATCACAGATCAACAAGTGGTTTTTGTGTCTTCTTTGGAGATAATTTAGTATCTTGGTCCTCGAAGAAACAACCCACCGTCGCCCGTTCATCTACTGAGGCTGAATTTAAAGCAGTTGCTAACGCCACAGCAGAGGTCATTTGGCTCCAACATCTCTGCCGTGATTTGGACATCACCCTTACTCGTGCTCCCTTGGATTTATTGTGATAATATGGGTGCGACTTATCTCTCTTCAAATCCAGTGTTTCATGCCCGAACTAAACATGTCAAGATCGACTTCCACTTCATACGTGATCGAGTCTTAAATAAGTCACTGCAAGTAGCATTTATTTTTGGAAAAGATCAAGTTGTCGATGTCTTAACAAAGCCTCTCTCTACCACACGTTTTGCCTCAATGTGTTCAAGTCTGCACCTACAACACTTGCCGCTTGACTTGAGGGGGGATGTTAAGGCTAATATTGTTTAAACAATAAAGCCTAGCTCACAGGTCTCACAGCCGAAGTATTATAGCAGCATCACGTAACAAACACCTGCAACATGCAGCGGCGTACCTCATTTCATTTGTAACAAACCTAGAGTCTAGAATATTCTTTATGTACAGCCTTTTATTTCCAGCTATAAATATGCAAACCATCACTGTAAAGCAGTAATGAAATTAATATAGAAAATCAGAGGAATCATTTTCTATATATATATATATATATATATATATATATATATATATATATATATATACATACATATATAAAGAACTAATCTTCATGTGTACAGCCAACTGCACAAGGTCATGTACTTATGATCTTTGAATGTTCCTTGTTCAACTCAAACGTCACATATATCAAAACCAATTATCAAATTCAAAACATAATATTTTTTTAAAAGAAAAAATTGTGTAAAATTTATAAAATAATTGTGTCTATATATATATATATAATTTATTGCGTGTAATTATAATTCCAACCCGGTATTTTATTATTCGGAATATTGGGTACAATAATAAATTAAGCAACTATCTGAAAAAATTCATATCTATTAATTAGAGGTTAAGTAAGAAGATAAAGATCAGATCATTAGATAATTCCGTCAAAATCTTAGGAGACCCCATTAATGTCATAAAATACAGTACGTACTAGATAGTAGACAGCAGTAGTACTACTACTAGCCACCACCTTTCTCTTATATACTATTATTAAAGTTATTGGGAAGCATTTACGGCCAAAATTGCCTTGGGACATGCATGGCAAGTGGCAACTAGTATTAATAAATGCATAACATGTGAAAGTTTGACTTTTCCTTTGTTTTTATTGCTAATTGGGGATTCTTGGCCATTCATGCATGCCCAAACCTTTGTAGACAGGCATTGACCGGAGGAAGCAGAACCACTCATCATGAATATCATAAACTGGACAAACCCAATTATAAGTAACCTTGCAATTAAACTGCTAGCTTTAGGGTAAAATTAAGGCTATATACGCATGATCTCTTTTGAATTTTCAAAGCGCGCGCACTGCCAAAATTTATTGAAACATGCTGCTACTTTTACTAGTTTATCATGAACTGCATGCATGCCTCGATCAAGCTGAGATCAGATCGATCAGCTTCATTAGAGGATATTGCATGATAAAATTACAAGTACCTGGCCCGCCTGCCTGCCGGCCCTTCTTTCATGCTTTTCTCCCTATTCCCTTTCAATATTCTCAAAGGGATTAATATAAGTATGGTCCATGTCCTAAAACTTCTCTATCAATTAATTAAGAGATGACAAACGTTGAACAAAAGCAAGATTTCTCTATCAAACTAGCTAGCTACCTGTTAAGACAGCCACGAGAGTAATCTTAGACGCGGTCACCCTTGGATTCAACAAATATTAAGTTAAGTAAATCATATGGCAGAAGTACTTCCACCAAATGAAACACATCATCTTCACAAGACAAATTATTAAACAAGGGCACGTACTAGATGGTGATCCTTTCCTATATGCATGGGGACCAACCCCTTCATTAATTAATCATCAGTACTGTTACGTTTATTTTGGGTTAACAGATCGATCATGAGTAGCTAGCTAGCTAGCTAGGGCCTTGAGCATCCATCCCGGCCGATTGCTGGATCCAATCGATCAACATGAAGAGTACAGACCTAATTAATATGCATCATATATCATGTGTTTGTCTTATGAGATGCAAGAATATATAAGACAAGAAGCTAAACTTCGAAGCTGGCCGGTAGCTAGGTTTCACATAATATATAATTAATATATATTGTGGTCATGATCATAAGGATATATATATATATAGGTCATATCATGATCAATATAATTCGATCATATTTTAGAGAATCCAACATGTACGGCTATCTAGACTCACATTATTTTATACGACTCCTTATAATTCGTGTCTGTTCACATAATTATAGGTATATATATGAACTTATTGGCAGGGAATGAAATTAACAATTGTATAGCTAGCTGATCTTCATCCTAATTTATTAATGCATTTTTCGAATGCCCTCTGATCACCGGTGTGTTTCTTTGGGCCGGGTCTCATGTTGATCTGTCTTTTTTTTCTTTTTTTTTTTTTTTAATAACAACCAACATCTTCATTGAGATAAAAATAATTACAGACATTTATCAAACCATAAGATTTGAGAAAGAAAGTCTCTAATACAATCCCACCACATTTCAAGATCATCAACTCTCCAAGCATTTCGAGCAAGCTCATGAGCGGCCTATTACCCTATCTATACACATGTTTAAAAGAAACACTCTCAAAACAACTGCATAGTCTTTTAACTTCAGAAAACAGGTTGCCAAGCATGGAGTCCAACATATCATCTTTATACAACGATTGAACCAGCAACAAACAATCAGATTCTATTTCAATTTGCTTAATACCCATAATGGAGCTCAGCTGCATGCCTCTGAAAACCACCAACAGTTCAATGGCTTCTGGTTCTTCAACCTCTGATTCATGTTTAGAAGCTGCCATTACCACCTCCCTGATGAGTCCCTTAGAATAACACCTATACCTGCCTTTTGTAGATTGGAAAAAATTGCACCATCAATATTTAGCTTAAGTACTCCCTGAGAAGGAGGCTTCCAACTGAACTGGTCCTTTAGCTGCATCCTAGAGCTGACAGCAACAACTTTGAAACTATGCAAGAGACCCAAAGATTGATTAGTGACATGGCGTAGGCTCCATCTGATTTTTTCAAACTCAAACTTATTTCTTCGATACCAGAACCCCCAAGCTAGATAGAAACATTGCACCAAACTATTATAATATGTCACCTCCACAAATTGTAACACCAGATCAGTAACATTAAGAGTCATAAGATTTATCAGAGAAGGAAAGAACTGCAACCATAATTCCCGAAGCTGAGTACAACTGAAAACTGCATGTGCTAGGTCCTCAAATGGATGCTGACAGAAACTACAAGTAGCTTCTGTAATCACATTTTTCCTTACATGTTTATCCTTAGATGGTAGACTATCTTTGCATACATGCCAATCAAAGACTTTGATCTTGTTTGGGACTTTCATCCTCCACAAAGTTTTCCATAACCTCTGCTGTCTCTCCATCGAAGATGACTCTGCTGTATTGGAACCAGTTTGTGCCATAATAAACTTATAACAACTCTTAACTAAGAACTGTCCACTCCTTTCCTGGCTCCATATCAATTTATCAGCTGTGCCTTCAGGGAAAATCAAAACTTTGCTAATTTCTGCCACAACCATTGGATTGAAGAGAGTTCTAAGTTTTGGAAGGTCCCACCCCCTTGTTTCCTTATCAATCACAAAAGCCACAATAGCCTCTCTATCTTGCACCTGTAACCCAAACTCTTGAGCCAAATTCTTATGCCCTAGAAGCCACTGATCTGTCAATAACTGTGCAGTCTTGCCATCTCCAATCCGCTATCTACATCCCTCCATCAACCATTTCTTAGCCTCCCAAATACCGCGCCATGTATAAGATGGACAATTTCCCAAGCTAGACTCCAAAAAATTTGTCTTAGAAAAATATCTAGCTTTAAGAATTTTATATAATACAGAATCCTCATTTTGCACCAACCTCCAACCTTGTTTTGCAAGAAGAGTAAGATTAAAAATTATGAGCTTCTTAAACCCCATACCTCCTCTAAACTTCCCTTCACACATTGTTCCAACTGACCCAATGAATCCTTCTTTCTTCTTTCTTTTGTCCCCACCATAATTTAGACATTAATTCTTCCAACTCTAAACAAAAACTTGTAGGTAGGAGGAAACAACTCATGGAATAGGTGGGGATGGATAAGACTACAACTTTTAGTAAAATCTCCTTACCCCCTTGAGACAACATTTTTTCCTTCCAACTTTGTAATTTTTTCCATACCCGTTGCTTAATAGATTGAAAGGCCCTTGTTTTTGATCGACCTACAATTGGAGGCAACCCAAGATATTTCTCATACTGTTGTATTTCACCATTACCCCATAGCAACCGAATTTCTTCCCTGACATCCCTACCCACATTACTAGTAAAAACCATGGATGTTTTTTCCTTATTAATTTTTAGCCCTGACACACGCTTATAAACGGCTAGGACAACTTGAACTCTCCTATTCTCCTCTACTTCAGCCTTACAAAAGATAACGCTATCATCTGCAAAAAGCAAATGATTAATGTTGGGAGCACCGCTACATATTTTAATCCAAAAAATGTCCCTCCTTATACCTACTTCATTCAATAAAGAAGTGAGTCCTTCAGTACAAAGAAGAAAAAGATAAGGGGACAAAGGGTCCCCTCGTCTCAACCCCCTCCTAGGAATAATTGGTCCTTTCGACTCCCCATTAACCAAAACAGAAAAAGAGACTATTTGAACACATAGCATCACCAAAGAAACAAAGCTTGCCTGAAACCCCATCACCTCCATCACCTTTTTAATAAAACTCCACTCAACTCTATAGTAGGCCTTACTCACATCCAGTTTCAAGGACCCAAACCCTTGTTTCCCCTTCTTTTTCTGCTTTAAAAAATGTACCAACTCATAAGCAATAAGCACATTATCTGTAATTAAACGAACCGGCACAGAAGCACTTTGACTTTCCCCAATAATACCAGGCAAAACATATTTCAACATATTGGAGATAACTTTAGAGATCAATTTATAAGCCACCTTACATAGACTAATGGGCCTATAATCAGAAACCACAACAGGATTTTTCTTCTTTGGAATGAGTGTGATAAATGTATGATTAAGTGATTGAGGAAAGTCACATGAATTCAATGCCTACAAAACAGCTTCAATGACAGAATTGCCCACCACATGCTAATATCTTTGAAAATTATCAAAATTCATCTGGACTAGGTGCTTTGGATGGGTTCATTTCAGACAAAGCAAGCAGAACTTCAGCTTCAGTATACCTCTGTCTCAACCCCTCATTCATGGCTGGAGTTACTCTAGCAGCAAGAGACTCAAGAAAACCAGAATTTCCACTTGGATTTGAACTTGTAAAAAGGTTCTCAAAATATTGTAAGAAAACCCTATCCCTCTGCTCACCATACTGCCAAACCCCTTCCCCATCCTAGATTTTTGCCAATCTATTTTTCCTCCTCCTCTGAGATGCCTTCATGTGAAAATAGCTGGAATTTTTGTCACTGTCTTTGAGCCACAATGCCTTGGACCTTTGCCTCCACATCACCTCATCCCCTTCAATCCATTTCTGTACCGCCTCTCTAGCCCTCTCATGATCTTCTTTTTGTTCACCAACTAGATCAAAACATGCAACATCTCCATGTTTTGTCTTGCCAATCTTAGTTGCTTTTAAACATTACCAAAGCAATTTTTATTCCAACTATGTAACTGACTCCCACAATCCTTTCTCTTGTTCGTTGTATCAAGCATGCTACTCCCCTCATTCCCCCTCCTCCATGTTGTCCTAATAATATCATCACAAGTCAGCTCCCCTATCCACATCTCTTCAAACCTGAACTGTCTTCTACCTCGTATAAAACCCCCTTCCCCTTCAGTATTCACCCAAATAGGAATATGATCAGAGTAAGCCTCCAAACTGTGTGTCACAGAAGCATTGAGAAACTTATTCCACCATGGAACATTCGCCAGTGCCCTATCCAATCTCTCACTAACACAGTAAGACCCTCCCTTCCTATTACTCCATGTAAATTTGGTCCGCCTAAACCCCATATCCTGTAATGCACAATCATTCACCACATCTCGAAAAGCAGCAATTTGCCTATTCAACCGCCATCTTCCCCCCCCCCCCCCCCCATTTATCATGATGATGCAAGAGTTCATTAAAATCACCAATCACCAATCAAGCTTCACCATTTTGCCTGCTAAGTGTTCGCAACAAATCCCAAGTTTTGTATCGTTGAGTAACTTCAGGAAACCCATATATTCCCGTTAAAAACCAGGACCCTATCCCATAATCATCTTCAATCAATGCATTAATGTGACATTGAGAATAATTAATAATCGACAAGTTGACCTCCCGTCCCCACAACAAAGCAAGACCCCCTTCCTACCACGACAATCCACCACCAAGCAATTTGCAAACCCTAATTTAAATGTACATACCTCGAATTCATGAGCCTTCGGACGTGTTTCCTGTAAAAACAGGACTTCGGGATCATCCTTCTTCACCAAATTGCAGAGGGTTTGAATGCCTCGTGGGTTCCCAAGCCCATGGACATTCAAACTTATAATCTTCATTGGGTGTGGCGGTGCTGTTCAACAGCCACCACCGATCTAGTGTTTGCACTATGAGTTGCCTCTGTTGCGTAGCCATCCTCTGAAATTGCACGCTTAACAGGCCTTCCTTCACCTTCATCCTCTCTGGTTAAGACCTTTCTCTTTTTAGAAAGGGAAGACCGTTGAGAAGCATCAATCATAGGATGGGCAGGGGTAGAAAGAAACGATAGACGTTTCTATTTTCTACTAGTATACCCATCTGGTCGTTCATTAGTTACAGGGCCCATATCAACCTTATTTCCAGCCTGAGCTGGCCCATCCAAAAGAGGCCCAATATTCGAAAGTAGAATTCCTGAAGGAATGGCATCTTCCCCAGTTATAGGAACCTCCTCCGCAACGGTCCCTGAAATCTCGCTCCCTTCAGCAACGTTCCCTTATTTCTCGTACCCTTCCATATGTTCCTACGAAACACGCTTCTTAGACGTTGTGAAACTGTCAGAGTCATTAATCTCTATCCCCTTTTTTTGTGTCGAAACACTTGGAGATGTTACACCAATATTTTAGGCCACCGCCAACCCCCTTGAACGGCCCTCTGATGGAATATCCCTTCGTCCTAGTCGCTGACTGTCTCTCCTTTACCATGAACGACCAACTCGAAAAAGATCACCATAGCTGGATGCCCTGAGCCACGCTTCGTAAGAAAAGGAGTCCACATTGTCAACCTGTGCTGCATGCTGCCTCAAACCACAGTCCTTATCCCCATGTCCCAAACAACCACACAAGTAATAGAAATTGGGTAGTCTCTCATAAGAGAAACGGACCCAGCAAGATTCACCATTCCCCCATTGAAAACTTAGTACCCCTAAGCAAAGGTTTCAGTACATCAAGTGTGATCCGTACTCGTAGAAACTCCCCCCAAGCCACCTCCCCCTTATCTAGATCCACTTCTTCAACCCTCCCTATTTTCTTACCAATACGGCCCCCCACACATGCATTACGAGCCCGCAACGGGAGATCATGAATCTGTACCCAGAAAGTAGCTTCCTGAATCTTGATCTGATGCACCTGCTTACTCCTGTCAACTTCCTGCACAAACAGGAACTACTTATCAAAAGACCAATGGCCCTCTCTCAACACCCTCTCCTTATCCCGCAGATCCTCAAACTCTGCAAGGAACAGATTTGCATTGATATCATGAAAACACACTCAACGAACCGGACGCCATGCTCTCTTCATTGTCAACTTAAACGCTTCACGATTGAAATGTTTATCAGAAAAAAGCATCAGAATCAAACCCTTTCCTTTACATAGAGAAAGGTCTTCCAACTCGTAAGATTCCACCACCACTTCTTCCTTCTCTTGTTCAGCCAAAGATAACCGTTGATATAACCCATCTGGATCATCTAACATGCTGCCATCAACACCAAGAAAACTTCCAAGGAAATGAAACAAAGTAAATAGGGCTGCACTAGGCAGAGAAAACCCTCTACTCAGACCTCACGGCTCAGAGAGGAACAAAAGCTAACTTTTATGTTGATCTGTCTTCAAAATCAAAAGAATTAGGGAGAAAAGGAAGCTTGCCTAGGAGATGGAGAATAGCTTTGATGCTTGATTATTTAAATGACAACTAAAAACTCTCTCTCTCTCTCTCTCTCTCTCTCTCTCTCTCTCTCTCTCTCTCTCTCTCTATATATATATATATATTAATGGAACGAATTTCCATAATGAATATCAGGCGTTCGAAGAAATACCCAGGAGACAAAACTATATTTTCATTCACTGGTTTCTTACATTCTCACATGAATTTACAGGCTATATATAGACAAGAATTTCTGCTAACAGAATTACATGGAGGTAGGATTATTTGACACATGTCCTATATTTACAATTCTAGAATATTCCCTATTTCTTTGTTGTGCTTGCACAGTGTCTACTGTGATGCATTTATGCTGTGCATGTGTTATGCCTTCTGTTGTGATGCTTTTGTTATGTGTTGTTATGGTACCTTTGTTATGTGCTCTGTTATGATCCTTTTCTTCTTCCTTGATAGATTTAATATGGCCCTTTTATTCTTCCTTAATAGCCCCCTTGATGCAAGCGACACATGTGAAACATTGAGGCTTGATCATAGAAAAAGAAACTGAGTTGTAGATAACGGTTTGGTGAGGATATTAGCCAACTGATCTTTGCTAGAAACAAACGAAACAGTAAGGGTTTTGGTGGCAACTCGATCCTTGACAAAGTAGTAATCTAATTCTACATGTTTGGTGAGAGCATGTAGAATTGGATTTACTGACAAATAGGTTGCTTCTAAGTTATCACGCCACAACATTGGTGGTATTTCCAAAAATATGCCAAGTTCCATTGAAATATTTTGAATCCAAAGAAGTTCACAAGTGGTATTGGCAACAGCTTTATATTCCGCTTCTGTGGAAGATCGGGCAATCGTGGGTTACTTTTTGGAGCCCCATGAGACCAGGTGAGAGCCAAAGAAAACACAGAACCCACCCGTGGATTTTCAATCATTAGGACTTTCGGCCCAGTCAGAATCAGAAAAGGCTGAAAGTGTTAATTTGGAATATGTAGAAAAATGAAGACCAAAGTTAGGATTTTGTCTAAGATATCGAATAATCGTTTGACAGCTTGCCAATGCTAGATTTTTGGACTATGCATAAATTGACAAACTTTGTTGACTGCAAAGGAAATGTCAGGACGAGTGAAAGACAAGTATTGCAAGCTACCAACTACACTACGATAGAGATGAGGATCCTCAAAGGAGTTTCTTTCAAAAGTTGAAAGTTTAAGAGATGAGGACATTGGAGTTGAGACTAGTTTTGCATTGTGCATATTTGTTCACTTGAGAAGATCTGACACATATTTGGACTGACATAAGTACAAAACTTTATTATTTCTAGAAATTTCAATCCCTCATAAATAACGAAGTTGTCCTAAGTCTTTAACAGGCAATGACATGCCAAGATCAGAAATTAACTAAAGGCTAGAACCAATTACAATAATGTTATCCACATATATCAAAACAAAAATAATATGGGATGCATTACGGTAAATAAAGAGAGAAGTATAAGATTTCGACTCTTGAAAACCAAGGGAAAAAATTTTGGTGCTGAGTTTGGAAAACCAGGCCTGAGGGGTCTGTTTTAGGCCATATATGACATTTTTCAGTTTACACACATGGAGGGGAAAGTCAGGATGAACAAAACCTTGGGGTTGTTGCATATAGACTGCTTCCTCCAGTTCACCATGTAAGAATGCATTTTGTATGTCTAACTGCTGTAGTGACCAATTGAAAGAAACTGCCAAGGAGAGTATGATTCGAATAGTGGTTGGTTTGACTACAGGTGAGAAAGTCTCATTGTAGTCAACTCCAGCTTGTTGGTGAAAATCTTTAGCTACTAGGCATGTTTTACGCCTCTGAAGAGTACCATCAGCGTTCCATTTTGTTTTGAGGATCCATTTGGTTCCCAAAACATTAAAAGAAATTGATGAGGGAACTAAGTCCCATGTGTGATTGTGAAGATGGGCATGAAATTCGGATTGCATGGCTTTTTGCCATTCAGGAAACCGAGATGCCTCAATGTAGGTGATGGATTCATCAGGAACCAGTGTAGGTGCAGAAACTGTGAGTGAGAGTGAAGGTTTTCTTGTGGGCCATGGTACTATAGAAGTTTACAATGATGGAAAAGATACTATATGTATTCATATACAGTTTCTGTTTATATACAGAGTACATCAACACAAATAAGGAAAGACATTAAATACATATATTTGCAATTAACTCTAAATCATAACTGAAGAAATAATACAAAGATTTGCCTAGAATCAAGCTTGTAACAGCTAAGGTGTTGTCCGTGAGCTGTCATGATTATTGTCTGTAATATGCCCCCTCAAGATGTGTGTTCCATCGGCAACACCAATCTTGGTTGATAACTTATGAAATCTTTGATGGGATAAACTCTTTGTTAGCAGGTCAGCAAGTTGGTCTTCAGTACTAACATGCGAGACAATTAAGATTCCTTTTCCAACCAAGTCCCTAACAAAATGTAGATCAATTGCTATATGCTTCATACGGGAGTGAAAAATTGGATTGAGACTGAGTTTAGTAGCACCAATGTTGTCACAATAAATTGTAGGAGCTTTTGGGATTGAAATGTGAAGTTCACTGAACAGGGAAGTGATCCAAACAAGTTCTGATGCTGCCGTGGCTAAGGCCCTGTATTCAGCTTCTGTTGATGATCTTGCAACTGCACGTTGTTTTCGAGTGGACCATGATATAGGTGTCGCACCAAGAAAAATGAGATAGGCAGAAGTTGAAGTGCGATCAGTTTTATTTCCTCCCCAATCGGCGTCAGAGTAACCATGTAGAATTAATTTATCTGTGCTGCGAAGTAAAATCCCATGATTTACAGTGAGCTTGAGGTACCTTAGCAATCTTTTTGTAGCTTGCCAATGAAGTGTACTCAGCTTCTGCATGAACTGAGCAAGCTTGTTGACTGAGAAGGCTATATCTGGCCTTGTAAGTGCTAAGTATTGCAATGCTCCAATGACTTTCCGATACTCAGTTGCATCAACTGGTGTGGAGCCATCATTTCTTTGTAAATTGTCTTTTAAAGCAAGTGGTGTTTGCACTTCTTTAGCACCTTCCATCCTCGTTCGAGTGAGTATATCTCTGATATACTTGTGCTGCGTTAAGAACAATCCTTGTTTGCAAGGGATGACTTCCACACCTAGGAAGTAGTGGAGATGACCGAGATCTTTAATAGAAAATCTGGTTCCTAATTTTTTGATCATCTTGTTGACAGCAGCTGAGTCACTTCCTGTGATGATAAGATCATCCACGTACACAAGCAAATAAATTGTTAATGTGTTCTGATGAAGAATAAATAAAGATGGATCGGCTCTTGAGTTTATGAAACCCAGTTGAAGTAAGTACTGCTGTAATGCTTTGTACCAAGCTCTTGGAGCTTGTTTTAGTCCATAAATGGACTTCTTTAGCCTACAAACATGATTAGGGAAATTAGAATCAACAAAACCATGTGGCTGAATCATGTAGACATCCTCATGTAGCGTTCCTTGTAGAAAGGCATTGTTTATGTCAAGTTGCCGTAAGGACCAGCCACGACTCAGTGCAATTGTAAGCATTGAACGAACAGTCACTGGTTTTATTACTGGACTGAATGTTTCTGTATAATCGTGGCCTGGTCTTTGATGAAAACCCTTTGCCACTAAACGCGCTTTATAGCGCTCAATGCTTCCATCAGGATTTCTTTTAATTCGGAATACCCATTTGCAGGCTACCAGATTGTTTGCATCTGTTTTAGGAACAAGGTCCCAAGTTCCATGTTTCACAAGTGTCGTGAATTCATCCGACATTGCTTGTCACCACTTTGGATCTTTCATGGCCTGCTGGGATACAGGTTGGCTCAACAAGTTGAGGTAAAGGATGCTTTGTAACCATGTATAGCTGCTTGGGTTTGTAAATATTATTCATTGATCTGGTTGTCATGGAATGATTTCTCGATGGTAAGGCAAATGATGGCAATGATGAGTTATTTGTTGGTGCAGGTGGCTCACTAGAAGGTGCAGGTGGCTCAATTGAAGGTGCAAGTGGTTCTGTAGGAGGGCTTGGATTTGGAGAGGCCAATGCATCAGAAACAACATCCTGCAGAGGCAAAGCCATATTTGATTTAGTTCTTGTTTGGTGCACCAGTTGCAATAATTTTGCTTGAGCACTTGCATTAGCAGGTTTGACACTTGATTGAGATTGGTGAGTGTGTGAACTATGGAATGGAAAAATGTTTTCATCAAATTCAACATGTTTGGACAGAAATAGTTTTGAGGACTGAAGATCAAGACATTTATAAGCACTTTGTGAAGTGCAGTAGCCGATGAACAAACATGGTCGAGACCTTGGGTGAATTTTGGTTGCACTATATGGTCTTAACCAAGGAAAACATTGACAGCCAAATGTTCTTAATTTTAAATAATTTGGTTGTCTTCCAAAGAGAGCTTCAAATGGAGACTGGTTTTAAGAACTTTGGTTGGCATTCTGTTTATTAGATAAACAGCCGTTTGAAAAGCGTGTGACCAATAAGACAACGGGAGGGAGGCTTGATGAAGCAAAGTAAGACCAGTTTCTACAATATGTCTATGACGACGCTCACTAGTCCCATTTTGTTGGGGAGTTTGAGGTGCGGACGTATAGAAACCAATACCATTGTTTGCGAGAAATGCACGTAGTGCTTGAAACTCCCCTCCATTATCAGAGTAAAAATTTTTAATTTTGCTTTGAAACTGATTTTCCAGCATTGCTTTGAGTTGAGTAAAGATGGTACGCACATCAGATTTGTTGCAAAGCGGAAATAACCATGTGTACTTTGTGTAATGGTCTATAAATATTACGTAATATTTAAAACCATCAACAGAAGTGAATGAAGCTGGACCCCAAACATCAGCATATATATATTCTAATGGATGAGAACTTATAAGAGATGTGTTTCCAAAAGGGAGCCGATGACTTTTATTGCATTTGCATGAATTACACAGACTTGTCAAAGAAGAATCCTTAGCTAAAACAGGTAAGGAGTTTTGACTGACTATTTGGGACACAATAGAAGAGGTGGGATGGCCTAGTCTCCGATGCCAGTTTTCCATGGATACACATTCACCTACTAATGCAAGAGGATGAGTAGAACTTGTGGCAATTGGTGCAGGAAACGGATATACACCATTTTGACATTTACCTTGAAGGAGTGTCATTCTCGTGCTCCGATCCTTCACAAAAAATTAAAATGTGTGAAACTCAAGAAAGACATTGTTAGCCTTTGTGAAGTTGTGCACAGATATTAATTTTTTGTGGATGGATGGAACACATAAAGTTTTAGGTAATGTAAAGGTACGAGAATTTGAGGGAATGGAAATAGAGCCAACATGAGTAACACGCAAACCTGAGCCATCACCTATAACGACTTCATCTGTTCCATCATATTCAGAGTGAATAGATAGATTAGATAAGTTAGAAGTGATTGTGTGAGATGCTGCAGAATCGACAAGCAACTTTTTGTCCGAGGCAGTAGAACTGGTAGCACAGTTTGCCAATGGTGCACATTTGGTGAATGATGGGCATTGTTTTGCTGTGTGTCCTTGTGCAGCACAAAGTTGACATATAGTTGATGAGTTCCCTCATTTATCTCGCTTGTTAGAACGTTTATCACCACTAGAGAAACGTCCCTGTTTTTTGTAGTTGAACTTATTGTGATTGTTACAGCGTTGAGTAGAGTTTGTCGTTGCAATCAGAGTAGCATTTGCAGATTCCAGCCGTTTGAGATAATTTTCATGGCCAACGAGCAGATCGTGAAGTTCCTCAAAGCTCAGTGGATTTTCTCTAGCTCGAATAGGTGCAACAATCTCCTTGAAATCTGTCCCTAGTCCATTGAGGACATATAGCGTGATGTAGTCTTCTGAAAGTGGTGCATCAATCACTGCTAGTTCATCTGCAAGTACTTTCACAAATTGAAGAAAGTCACTAACATATTTATTTCCACGCTGCATTAGCATGAGATTCTCCTTGAGCTGCATAACACAAGTGCAAGATTTATTAGCATATAAACGCCTAAGTCTTTCCCATGCCGAGTAAGATGTTGCCACAGATGCAATGAGAGGCATCACTGCTTCAGAGACTGAGGCAAAAATGGCATGAAGCAAGAGTTGATCTTACCTATACCACAGTGTGTAGGCAGCAGATGGTGGCTGAATAGGGTCACCACGAGATGGACATTGAAGTGTACCATCTATAAAGCCCATAAGATCATATCCTATGAGAAGAGTGACAAACTGAGCCCTCCATGAAAGATAGTTGGTAGGGGTAAGTTTCAAAGGTAATTGAGTGCTGGCATTGATAGAAACTAACGGTTGTTGGTCTGCTGTGTTGACTGGTTGGTTTGATACTGGGGTATTAGAACTATGGGAAGCCATAGGATCGAATGTTTTGATAATCTCGTTAGAGAGAAAAGTTGTCTTATACCATATAGAAGTTTACAATGATGGAAAAGATACTATATGTATTCATATACAGTTTCTGTTTATATACAGAGTACATCAACACAAATAAGGAAAGACATTAAATACATATATTTGCAATTAACTCTAAATCATAACTGAAGAAATAATACAAAGATTTGCCTAGAATCAAGCTTGTAACAGCTAAGGTGTTGTCTGTGAGCTGTCATGATTATTGTCTGTAATAGGTACAATTCCATCTGTGCGAATGAGAGGTTTCAAAGAGTTTCCTTTGCACGAGTGATCATGGGATGCAAGTTGGGAGTTGGAACCACCTTAGCTGGAAGGGACGAAGATGAGGTCGCAGGAGCATTTGAACTAACGGGAGCTTGGGATTGGGGGGTTATAATTTGGGGATGAATCTATATCGGGATGGGAAACCGAGGTAAGGTTTCAAAGAGTTTACCTTTGCACGTCGACCACGAAATCCCCTAGCACCTCTCCCACGATTAGAAGTATAAGAGGGTGACGTCGGTTTGGAAGTAGTGAGATGGGCAACAAATGAAGGACCAGTGAGGAGAGTATTGGTTTGATGCTGTAGTCGAGATTCATGATTTAAAAGAAAAACTATAAATTTGTTGTGGGGAAAGAGGATCGGCACGAGTGGTAAGAGAAGTTACCAAAGCATCATCCTGTTATTTAAAAATAGTGAGACCGGCTAGCTGTTCATCAAGCGTCGATAGATATTATATATATAAAGAACTAATCTTGTGTACAGCCAATTGCACAATGACAAGGTCATGTACTTATGATCTTTGAATGTTCCTTGTTCAACTCAAACACATCAAAACCAATTATCAAAATTCAAAACATAATATTTTTTTAAAACAAATTGTGTAAAATTTATAAAATAATTGTGTCTATATATATATATATACATAATTTATTGCATGTAGTTATAATTCCAACCCGGTATTTTATTATATATTCGGATTGGGTACAATAATAAAGAAATTAATTAACTGAAAAACCTGATCATATCCATTAATTAGAGGTTAAATAAAAAGATAAAGAGATCATTAAAATATAATTCTGTCAAAATCTTAGGAGACCCCATTAATGTCATAAAATACAGTACTAGATAGCAGTAGTACTAGCCACCACCTTTTCTCTTATATACTATTAATTATTAAAGTTATTGGGAAGCATTTACGGCCAAAATTGCCTTGGGACATGCATGGCAACTAGTATTAATAAATGCATAATATGTGAAAGTTTGACTTTTCCTTTGTTTTTATTACTAATTGGGGATTCTTGGCCAGTCATGCATGCCCAACCCTTTGTAGGCAGGCATTGGAGGAACCACTCATCATGAATATCATAAACTGGACAAACCCAATTATAAGTAACCTTGCAATTAAACTGCTAGCTTTAGGGTAAAGGTTTGACCATATATGCATGATCCCTTTTGAATTTTCAAAGCGCACTGTAAAACTTATTGAAATTTGTAAACTGGAAGCAGGGGATTTGATGAAAGAAAACTGAGTCACTTCACATTATCAACTACTTAATCATAATAGCTATACAAATGAATCTATTTATACACTTTTGATTGATTAACATGACTATACAATACTTGACATCTGGCCAACTTAACTTAATTGCACTTAACTAACTTAACTGTCAACTAACAACTAACTAGTAGATGAAGCCCTTTGTTTTGCTTCTTGGGATTTTAGTTCCAATTCCTCTATGTGATTTTGTATATTCCAACACTCCCCCTCAAGATGAGAATGGATATTAATTATTCCCATCTTGCGAATAAGATGATGAAAGTTAAGAGATCCGAGAAGTTTGGTTAGGATGTCTGCCAGTTGATACTTGGAAGGAATATGGATGATCTTGATGAGGCCTTCTTGCAGTTTTTCTCGAACAAGATGGCAATCTAGTTGGATATGTTTTGTTCTTTCATGATGAACAAGGTTTGAGGCAATTTCAAATGCAGGTTTGTTGTCAGTATAAAGCAATGCAGCTTGCGAATGAATTATGTTTAAGTTAGCCAAGAGATAAACCAGCCATTGAAGTTCACAAGTTGCAAAAGCTAGGGCTCTATATTCAGATTCTGCAGATGATCTACTAGTAGGTTGCTTCTTTGACTTTTAGGATATAAGAGTCTCCTATGAAAACTGTAAATCCAGTGACACTTCTTCTAGTGTCAAGACAGTCCCCCCCCCAATCACAGTCTGAGTAAGCCTTTAGGTGCAGGGAAGATGCTGTAGCTAGAAAAATTCCTTGACCTGGTGTAGCCTTTATGTATCGAAGAACTCTTTCAGCAGCTTGAAGATGCATGATGCTAGGATTAGACATAAACTGGCTGAGTGCTTGTACTGAATAAGCTAGATCAGGTCTTGTGATTGTGAGGTGGAGTAGTCTTCCATCAAGCCTTCTGTAAGATGCATGATCAGATAAAGGAGGAGAAGAGTCATTTGGAGTGAGTTTTAGAGTTGACTCCATAGGAAAAGCCACTAGTTTGCAACCAGAGAAGCCACTGTCTTGCAGAATATCTAAGGCATACTTTCTTTGACATAAAGTGATGCCCTTGGCTGATCTAGCCACTCAATACCCAAGAAATATTTCAACTCACCCAAGTCATTGATGGTAAAGGAATCATGTAGAAATTTCTTTACAGTAGCTATGTGCTCAATATTATTAGAGGCAATTATAACATCATCAACAAATATCAATAAAGCCATAAAACTAGTTGAAGTTTGTTTTATGAAAGGGCTTGAATCTAACTTTCCTTAAGTAAAACCAAACCAAATTAAGGATGAAAACAGTTTTGAAAACCACTGTCTTGAGGTCTGTTTTAGACCATATAAACTCTTTTTGAGTTTACAAACTTGAGGATCATTAGGAGCTGAAAATCCTGGTGGTGATTGCATGTACACTTCTTCAGTCAAGTTTCCATGTAAAAAGATATTATTTACATCAAGTTGATGTAAATGCCATTGTTTTATTGCAACAATAGCAAGTAAGACACGCACAATTGTCATTTTTGCAGTAGGACAATAAGAGCACTCCCAACAGGTTTTGTAAAACCCTTCTTTTTGTATAATTTGAAGAAATTTGTTTAAAAGTGGCATCCAACGGATGCTTTATTTCATCTACAATTTACAATTAGCTACAGTGTTACCGCTACATCTAGCGGTAACTATTCACACTTGTAAATAATTTTTAATTATATCTCTCTCATCTATGTATTTTCACCTCTCCTACCGTGATTTAATTTATTTCAATTCAACCTCTTTTCACACCCCATCTGTTTATTTCTTACACTTCCCTTCCTCAATATTTTTTCCAGATTTTCATTTTTCTTTCCTTGGCCACTATTATTTCCCTTTAATAACTGCAAGTCCAGTATTTTTTTCCAGATTTTTATTTTTCTTTCCTTGGACAGTATTATTTCTCTTCCATTACTGCAAGTCTAATATTTCCCTTCAATTATTGTACGTTCTCTGTTCTTTAGAGAGTTTTGTAGAGAGATAGATATAATTATTTTTTATTTTTTGAATTAATTTATATTTTAATTTAGCTTATAAATTTAGATTAATTTAAAATAGAACATAATTATATAACATTGTATATGGGAAGATATTGAAAATATCAAAAGATATGAGGATATCATTGGTAGTTAGAGAAAATATTTGAAATGAATAAAAAAAATTAAAAAGTATAATATTTAAATGATATGAAGAAAAAATAGATAAGCTAATGTATGGTATATTGTAAAAGTCAGTATATAAAATAGAAAAAGTAGGTTTTAGTGATGTATTTTAAAGGATAAGATGAAGGATCTATTGGGAGTGCTCTAAGTGTAAAAAAAATCAAGGCCTTCTTGTTAAGTATACCCCTTTGCAACTAATCTAGTTTTGTACATCTCAACTATGCCATCAGCTTTGAATTTCACACGATAAACCCATTTGCAACCTATTGCAGTTTTATTTGGAGGCAAAATGGCAAGATCCCAAGTTTTATTAAGTTCAAGAGTTTTTATCTCATTTGCCATAGCAGTTTGCCATTGAGGGTGTGAAATGGCTTGTTTGAATGTTTGGGTTTAAAAGTAGATGAAATAGAAGAAATAAAGGCTTTGTGTTTAGGAGATAATTTGGAATTAGAAAGAAAAGAGAAAATAGAATGAGGCTTACCAGAAGAAGAGCAGCTGAGAGATGCTGAAGCTATCTTAGTCATATTACCACAATAGTAATTATGCAAATATGCAGGTGAATGCTTGATTCTTTCAGACCTTCTAAGATTATTAGTCTCGGGATTTGCAGAAATTGATGGAGAATAATTATTTGGGACTGTTGAGTCATAGACTTGAGGAAAATTAGGAAAAACAAAGGGTGTATGGATGGTGTTTGGAATAGAAGGAAAAACTGATTCATGGAAGACCACATTTCTGGATACAAAGGTTTTGAGAGTGAGTAGATCAAGGACTTTGTATCCTTTTATGTTGGGTGGGTAGCCAAGAAATAGACACTTTGAAGCTCTTGGTTGGAACTTGCTTTGATTACTTATGATTGTACTTGCAAAACACAAGCAGCGAAAGATTGTGAGATGTTTATAATTTGGTGGTTTTTGAAATAAAAGGTAATATGGTGTCTGGTTATTAAGTATGGATGAAGGAGTATGATTAATGAGATGTGTGGCAGTTAATACACAATCAGTCCAGTAAGACAAGGGTAATTTTGACTGAAACAAAAGAGCTCTAGCTACATTCAATAGGTGTTGATGTTTTCTTTCAACCCTACCATTTTGCTAAGGTGTTTTAATACATGATAATTGATGAATAATGCCATGCTCTTGATAAAAAAATAGGCATATTAAACTCTTGACCTTTATCTGTTATAAAATTTTGAATATTTATGTTGAATTATGAACATAAGCAATGAAACTAGTGAGTAGAAACCGAGTGTCTGTTTTTGCTTTCATAAGAAATAGCCAAGTGAACCTTGTGTAATCATCTACAATTGTTAGAAAATATTTATAACCAGAATATGATATAGTATAAAAGGGACCCCAAATATCACAATGAACCAATTGAAAGGCTTTATTTGAATAATTGCTTGATACAGGAAAATGTAGCTTCTTTTGTCTAGCTAAAGGGCAAATCTCAGACATGATTTTGAGTAGCTTTTATAGAAGAATCAAATGTACTGATGATTTGTATTCCTGCAGGTGGAAGATGTCCTAATCGAAAATGCCATATATCAGAATTGATATTAGAAGTTTCAGTTAAAGAAGTAGAAGATGAAATGATTGAATCAGGCATTTCATTGTTTACTTTAGCAGAGAAATTTTGTAGATGGTATAGACCAGATTTCACTTCAACAAGCCCAATCATCTTCCATTTGCTAAGGTCCTGCAGAATACATTTGGATTGGAGAAAGAAAAATACAATTGAATTATCTTTAGTTAATGTTGAAGCAGCAATAAGATTGATATTAAAGGAAGGAACATAAAGAGCATTACGTAGGATTATATCAAATGAAAATTTAACATTTCCAATAAAGATAATGGGGACATATTGGCCATTTGGTAGATGAACTTTAGAAGGTTTACTAGGAAAATTTATGCAATCAAAAAAATGAGGAGAACATATCATATGATCTGTTGCCCCAGTATCAAGAATCCAAGTAAAATGATTATTTGATAATGAAACTGTATTATAGGAGGAAAAATTACCTTAGGTAGAGGCAACATTAGATGTCGCACTAGGATTAATATTTGAACTGGATAAGCTATTAGCAAGTGTAAGCAGATTTTGAAGTTTCTCTTGAGAAAAAAATCATGTTGGGAATACTTGGATTCTGCTCCAAAGAAGAAGCATTGTTTGCAATTGGCAATCTTGGAACAGTTGCACCTCCAGATGATGTAGAAAAAAATCTTTTACCTCATGGACCCTACCATCCAGGTGGATAGCCAATGAGTTGAAAACACTTGTCTGCAAGATGGCCAGAATATCCACAATGAGAGCATATCACATCTATTTTTCCCTTTGGCTTTGTGAATCGAACCCCATTTATTGATGATGGTCTTGATGGTTGTGTAGCAATCATAGCATGTGAATCAAGAGGAATGCCAACTACATTAGTCAAGGATCTTTGGCTTTCTTCTTGCAGCAACAAAGAAAAAACTTTGCTTATCGAGGGTAATGGGGACTGAAGCACTAATTGATTTCGCATGACTGAATAAGAATCATGTAAGCCAATTAAGAATTTCATTACATAGTCAGATTGTTGACAATCAGTGAGGTTCTTTAAAATGTCACATGAACATCTATCAAGATTTCCAGATCGACAACTTGGAAGAGGACAATAAATAATGTACTCCTCCCATAGAGTCTTGAAGTCACTGAAATATTCAGTGAAACATTTTGAACCTTGAGAAATAGAACTAAGAGACTTTTCCAAAGTAAAAACTCTTGGACCATCACTTCGAAGATATCGGGTTTAAAGCTCTTCCCAGATATCAAACACTTGTAAAATAGAGGAGACTACCACAAATTTCTTTGGCAATATAATTCATCAACCAGGATAACACCAAATTATTGGCTCTCAACCAAGCAACTCGAAGCCTAGGATCATCAGAATTAGGTTGAGCCAAGCTTCCATCAATGAAAGGAATCTTGTTTTTGACAGTGAGAGCAATGGAAATAGATCAACTCCATGCAATGTAGTTTTCACTAGTGAAGATTTTAGAAACCAGAAGAGCTCAGGATTATCAGAGGGATGCATATAGTAGTGACTCGATGAATCATCAGAGGGATTCGCCATAAAAGCAGAAGAATTTGCCATAGAAGCAAGAAAGAATCAAGAAGAAATCAAGAAAGCAGTGGAAGAATCTTTATTCTCGATGATACCATGTAAAACTTGTTGAAATTTGTAAACTGGAAGTAGGGGATCATTTGATGAAAGAAAACTGAGTCACTTCCCATTATCAACTACTTGATCATAATAGTTATACAGATGAATCTATGTATACACTTGTGATTGATTAACATGACTATACAATAGTTGACATATGGCCAACTTAACTTAATTGCACTTAACTGTCAACCAACAGCTAACTAGTAGATGAAGCCCTTTGTTTGGCTTCTCGGGGTTTTAGTTCCAATTCCTTTATGTGATTTTGTATATTCCAACACGCACTACCAAAATTTATTGAAACATGCTGCTAGTTTTACTAGTTTATCATGAATTGCATGCATGCCTCGATCAAGCTGAGATCATATCAGCTTCATTAGAGGATGCATGATAAAATTACAAGTACCCCGCTTGCCTGCCCTTCTTTCATGCTTTTCTCCCTATTCCCTTTCAATATTCTCAAAGGGATTAATAGTATGGTCCATGTCCTAAAACCTCTCTATCAATTAATTAAGAGACGACAAACGTTGAAGAAAAGCAAGATTTCTCTATCAAACTAGCTACCATTACAAGAAATAAGGCCTATTGCGGCGATTTTCAGTCTATTGGAAATAAAATCTTTGCAAAAATGCTTAATTGCATCGAATTGTGAATCACCAGGGAGTTCTAACATCAACTTGTCCAAAAGTCTTATTGCAGTGATTCTAACATATATTGCGGCGACTTTTGTCGCCGCAAATGATATATAATGTATTGCGACGAAACAACAATTGCTAGAATGTGTTTTTAATGCGGCAGGCACCAAAATGCACGAATGTTAATTTCTATTCCCCCCTTCGATTTTCCCCCGTACAGCTAACATATCCCGATTCCCCTTTCTTCCCCCAATTCGTCTTCTCCATTTTCGTTCTTACTACAAATTAATTAAAACCCACCCTTTTCTGTTGCAAATCCTACAATCGGCAACCCCAGTTTGCACGCAGCCTTCTCTCCATTCGATTGTCACTCTTTAGGAAGCTGGGTTTTGGATTTCATCTTCTGTGGTTCCGTCGTGTTGAGACAACTGTACCCTCTTCCTTACCAAAATACCACTCACAACAACCTTATAGAATAGATGATAATATTCAGGAAGATTCAATCTGTAAACACAAACACTGATGTGGCACAATTCTGTTATGATTTACTTTTCTATATATACTCTGTACTGTGCAATGTAAAAGGCATGAAAGGTAGTGGCTAGTCGATGAGACTCTGTTTCCTACAATTTCAGTAGTGAAGTTTCATCAAACACGTCTTGTGCAATTTATTCTTTCAACATGGCATCACGAGCCTAAACAGGACTCGTGTCCAAATTTTTTTTTTCTTCCCTTTGCTTCCTTTCTTCCCTCCCATGGCACCATTTGATAAATCAAACCCCACAAACATCCTCAACACAGCCTCTCATTTCATCACAATCAAGCTTACCATAGATAACTATCTTCTATGAAAAGCTCAGATTGTACCATTATTACAGGGTCATCAATTATTCGGGTATGTTGATGTCTCTTTTCCTATGACTACCCCATCCTCCACTGCTACTCCCAATCCCGAGCATACTAAGTGGGTTCTTCAAGATAAATTGATTATGTCCACTCTTAATGCTTCCCTTTCTGAGTCGGTGTTAGCACAAGTTCTTGATTGCACTACATCCTTTGCAATTTGGAACATGCTTCAAAGTCTTTTTGCTGCTAGGTCTTCCGCCCATGTTGTCTACACTAAATTTTAGATAGCATCTTTAAAGAAAGGCCTTGAATCAGTGTTCGATTACTATAATCGAGCAAAAAGTCTTGCTGCCTCGTTGAGTGCTGCATGACATCCGTTGAGTGATTCTGAGTTTTCTATTTCTCTTCTTGCGGGACTGGGTTCTGAATATAAATCATTGGTAACTTCACTTACCACCCGTCCCGATGACATTTCCCCTCATCAACTCTATAATTATCTTTTGAATCATGAATCTCGTATGTCTCATCAAACTCAAAATCTTCTTTCTAATACCACCCTTGCTGCGCATAATACCACTCAGTTTTCTCCATCTCCAGCACCAACTCGTGGTCGATTCCAGTCTCGTGGAGGAAGACGAGGTTGTTTTTCACCTCGTGGTTTCCTCTCTGGACCAAGACCCCTTTCTCTCATAATAATATGTCTTCTCCACAAACTGACACTCATCCTCAGTGTCAAGTGTGCCAAGAATTTGGTCACACAGCTTTGTCTTGCTATTATCGCCTCACAAGTCCTTTCCCTGCTTCTCCCTCGCCATCTCCCACAGCCAACTATACCTCTTTTTCTCATTCCCCTTCACTTGCCACTACCTGGTTCCCAGATATTGCTGCTTCGCATCACTTTACATCTGAGTTCAATAACCTCAACTTGGAGTCGACACCATATTAGGGACCTGGCCAAGTTTGCATCAGTGATGGCTTAACACTGCCCATCCAACATCTTGGGACCGCTCAATTGCCAACCTCTTCTGGCAAATTTTTGTTAAATAATCTTCTTCATGTCCCCTCCATTTCCCGCAATCTTCTGTCTGTGCGTCAGTTTTGTAGTGATAATAGTGTATTTTTTTAATTTCACTCTAATTTGTTTTTTGTGAAGGATTCGTGCTCCCGGGAAGTACTCCTCAGGGTCACGTTGAAAATGGTATATACGTCTTGCCACCAACTGCTGAAACTTCCATTTCCTCCCCTCAAGCTTTATTAGGTGTTCAGACTTCTGCTCAACTGTGGCATTCGAGGCTAGGTCATCCCTCTCCATGCACCACCTCACTTATCGTGCATCGGTTTAATCTTCCTCTCTCTACTACTGCTTCAATAAGTCACTGTCCTGCTTGTTCCAGTGCTAAAGTGCATGCTCTGCCACATTTGTCTTCTCCCTCACATTCAACTCGACATTTCTGGCTTTTGTTTTTAGACGTTTGGGGCCCTACTCCAGTGCCTTCTATGCATGGCATGTGTTACTATCTTTCTTTAGTTGATGATTTTTTGAAGTTTGTCTGGTATTTTCCTATGCAAGTCAAATCTAATGTAACTGCCATAGTCATGGCCTTTCTTCGTTATGTGAGTATTACTTTTAATACAATAGTTGTTTCGGTTCAAACTGATTGGGGAGGGGAATTTTATACCCTTAAAAATATTTTTCAAAGTTGTGGTATAACTCATCGGGTCACATGTCTCCACTCTCATCAACAAAATGGGAGTGCAGAATGTTGACACCGACATATTGTTGAGACTGGTTTATCCCTTTTGTCTCATGCATCCGTTCCTCACATTTATTGGGCTCAAGCATTTCAAACTTCTACTTTCTTAATAAATTCCATGCCAACTTCTCTACTACAAAAGCAATCTCCATTTGAAGTATTAATGGGGCGAATCCCTGATTACAGATTTTTTAAAGTATTTGGGTCTTCCTGTTAGCCCAACCTCAAGCCCTAATCAACATAAATTGAACTATCGATCCAAGCCCTGTGTGTTCATGGGCTATAGCCCTGATCACAAGGGGTACATTTGTCTTCATTTACCTACGGGCCGAACTTACATCTTCAGGGATGTAATCTTTGATGAGACTCACTTTCCTTTTGCCTCTCAGCCCAATCCTTCTTCCTTAATGCATGACTAATTTTAGAACCACTATTTCTTCTCAGCCCATGTTAAAGCTTCCTATCACTTTTCCTCAAACCAGCCCCACAACTTCTCTCAGCCCACTCACTCAGGCTCCTACGATCCAACCCACTTCATCTCTTAGGGTTCCTTCTCATTCTATCACATTTTCCTTCCCTTCAGACTCATCATCCGTCGTTTCCTCTACATTTCCTCACGACTCTGCTTCTATTCCTTCCACCGAATGATTCTCTTCACCTCAAAATCAAATCTTGCCTTCTTCGACTCACTCGATGCTTACTAGATCAAAAGCGAATACCATTTGTCCTCGCCGTCGAAATGATGGTACTATATCTTGGCCTCCTTGCAAGCCGACTACTTCTCTCACCACCTCCTCTGTTTCTTCCTCCCCCATCATTCCTGAAGAACCCACATCATTTATAGAGGCCCCTAAATTTGTTGAATGGCGCACTGCCATGGCAACTGAGATTGATGCTCTGTTCAGCAAAAAAACTTGGGATCTTGTCCCTTCCTCTCCCACTTATAATCTTCTTGGGTCCAAATGGGTTCTGAAAACCAAACGAAAATCTGATGGATCACTTGAGCGTCACAAGGCGCGTCTAGTTGCACAAAGGGTTTCATTAGCAACCCGATCTAGACTACCATGAAACTTTCAGTCCAGTTGTTAAACCAGTTACCATTCGCCTTTTGCTCTCACTTGTTGTCACTTCTAATTGGCCTTTGCATCAACTCGACATACAAAATGCATTTTTACACAATGATCTTGAGGAGGCAGTCTACATGAAGCAACCTACTGATTTCGAGAATCCAGACTTCCCAGCTCATGTCTGTAAGTTAAGAAAGTCTATTTATGGTTTGAAACAGGTTCCTAGAGCCTGGTTTGCTAAGCTTAGTGATAGACTACTGCGTCTTGGTTTTACTTGTTCCAACTCTGATTCCTCTCTTTTCATTATGCGTACTACCTCTGGTTGTGTATATATTCTCATATATGTAGATGAAATTTTGGTCACTTGTTCAAACTTTGTACTTATTTCAGATTTTATCACTTCCTTAAAGCAATACTTTCATGTTAAAGATTTAGGGTTGCTTCATTATTTCCTTGGTACATAGGTTTGCCGAAATCAGTCTGGTCTATACTTGTCGCAAACTAAGTATGTTACAAATTTGTTACTACGTACTGGTATGATCAACTCCAAGGTCGTGGCCACACCTATGTCAGTTTCTGAAAAATTAACTGCCTTAGATGGATCAACCTTTGAGGATCCTCACTGGTATCATAGTGTTGTAGGAAGTCTTCAATTCCTTGCCTTCACTAGACCTAACATCTCCTTTGATGTAAATCGTGTTTGTCAATTTATGCATTATCCACGCATTCCCCACTGGATGGCTGTTAAACGTATTCTCAAGTATCTTAATAACACTCGCAATTTTGGTTTATGCTTTTCTCCATCTTCTACTTATACTCTTGCTGCCTTCTCTAATGCCGACTGGGCCAATTGTCCTGATGATCGTCGCTCGACAGGAGGTTTTTGTATTTACTTTGGTACTCATTTAATTTCTTGGGGTTCGAAGAATCAACTGAGCAACTCATTTAGTTTCTTGGGGTTCGAAGAAACAACCTACTGTTGCTAGGTCTTCTACTGAAGCCGAGTATAAATTTGTTGCTAATATTGCATGTGAAGTTATTTTGTTGCAGTCATTATTAAAAGAACTTGGAATTCAGCCCTCTAATTCACCAACACTTTGGTGTGACAATCTTGGTGTCACCTATCTTTCTCTCAATCTGGTTCTGCATTCAAGGACAAAGCATGTGGAATTAGACTACCATTTTGTTCGGGAAAGAGTCGTGGCCAAATCCTTACAAGTGTCTCTCATTTCAAGCAAAGATCAGATTGCTGATATCATGAGTAAACCGCTTTCTGCTCCTCGGTTCACACAGCTTCGATCAAGCCTCACCATTGTTCCAGTGATGCATGGATTGCGGGGGGATTTGAGACAACTGTACCTTCTGCCTTACCGAAATACATTCAGGAAGATTCTGTCTGTAAACAGAAACAATGATGTGGCACAATTCTGGTATGATTTACTTTTCTATATATACTCTGTATTGTGCAATGTAAAAGGCATGAAAGGTAGTGGCTAGTCGATGAGACTCTGTTTCCTACAATTTCAGTAGTGAACTTTCATCAAACACGTCTTGTGCAATTTATTCTTTCAACACGTCGAAGCAGCCCCTCACTAGCACCCACTCACAGCAGCTTGTCGCAAGCACCTCTATTTTCATCCCACTTCCTTTGATACCACCTCTCTCTTCTCAAATTCCCAGTCTTTGATCCATGGTTTGCTCTCGAAGTACACTGGCAACAAATTCTGTATGGAAGATTTTGTCTTTATAATATTTGGGTTTTTGTTTATGAACAAGATTTGACATTTCGGCAGGATGTTGAATAGTTGGGGAAAATATATGTTTTATTTTATGTTCTTTTTATCAGATGAGTAGTGAGTTTTGACAGGTAAAAGCATGAGTTTTTCAACTTTTTTTTTTCTTTTTTAGTTTCAGATTAGTACTTTGGTTTTAATGTAGATTGAGAGTGGAATTTGCTAATAGATATATTTATTGATTTGTTGGAGTAAATATCGTTTTATATAAGCAGTTGTGATATACTCTTTGTTTGGCATGAATCATAAGGTATTTGCCAGTTGCCAAGATTAGTTTTTTCTGATCTAACCTCTTTTCATGCCTGTTAATTTATAATGATCTTAGGGCAGAATTCAGTCTAATGAATGAGTTAAAGGCAAGGAAAACAAAGCTAGTATATGTTAAATATTGATTATGCAGATCACTTAAAACTCCCATGCAGTGAGAAGCTGCCACATTCAGGGTCAAATAATATTACTGAAGACTACATCCAGCTATGCATCCCATTAGAATATTAGAAGAGCTTCCACCCATCAATATTTACTAGAATTTTTAGTGCTTTTCTCTATTCTTTTAACAATAAGGTTCATGCCTTCAGATGCTCTACATGTGTTTAACATCTATTTTATATTTCAGATTAGTAAAACTTATAAAGAAAATATAAAAGAAAGAGAAGTGGCCTTTAGCTTGTGTTTTCTGCATTCTACTAGCCTTTGTGACAGCTTGCACTACAAACATCATCTGTTATGTGGTTCTGTTTTAGTGTAGTGATGTTTTAATGCAGTGGCATTTTAGTACACATGACAGTTGTGGTTCTGTTTTGTACATCTGACTTGGGGTTCTTTCCTGTGCATCTATGTTGTGGGTCAGTTTTGGGCATATGAGTTGTGGTTTTGGGTTGGTTTGTCAATTATTTTGGTTTTGTTTAAAATACACTACTACCATGCCTACATAGTGTGAAGAATTAATGATAATATTCTTCATTTCTTATCTCCTAGTACATATGCATGCATAACTTAACCCCCCCCCCCCCCCCCCCCAAAAAAAAAAAAAAAAAGCAAACAAGAACAACAAGAGAGTGATAGGTATTAAATTTTAAGTCAAATTAAGCTGAATATTGCATTATTAATATATATTTCCAACCGTAAAGGTTTTTTTCCATAATGTTGTGCACTTCATTTTAGTGCCTAGTGTGAGAATGTTGAAGAGCATTAAATTTGACAGCTCGACTTATAGCTAGTGATACCACTGATCATGTTCTTGATTGCTGAAAGATGAGAGCATATTTTCTTCTTACTCATGTACTTGTTTAGGGTTTAATTGTCTATTTTATTTAAGAGAGATGACATGGAAGTGCTTGATAACCCCTATATGCACGTTTCCTGCGGGTTACTAGCATTCATAGGCCCTACAGGGAGGAGCTACTCTCCAAAGTGGTATGTTAGTGGAACACTTTAAATTTGTCTTCAGACTGTTTTTCATGCATTTATCAACTATGTCGCATTGGACTTGTCAAATTTGACTTCATTGAGAAGGTTGAATACCATAAGAGATATAAAAACTAGCATACACATGAAATGAAAAAAGAACTAAATCTGAGACTAGTGTAGGTCAGGAAATTATGCTACATCAGCCTAATTTTCTGAATTCAAATTGCTATCCTTTTACATGTCATATGACCAACCAAAACTTTTAATTTTTAGGTTGAGCAATTCTTTTGTAAAACGTCAAATACAGGACAAGTTGAGGTCTAGAGAGGAGTTTTTTTTCTTGATAATTCTATCATCACAACTTTAGGATGGACATGATTCAATTCATTATTTATCAAATTAATTAAAAGCATTTACTATTTGATGAAGAAAGGAAAGCACTTTATACTGATCCGAAATCCTCTTGATATTTTGGTAGGTACATATAAACTTCATACTTTTTCCTACGTTTTGTGCGGTAGGCTTCCTCCCATTTCTGCTCTGCTCACGCAACACTCCTTTAACTTTATCTTATGTTTATCCTTCATCTTGATATTTCCGATGTTAAATGGCTAGGTATATACGGCGGGTAAAACTAGAAGTTGGTTTTGCTCTGTTTGAGTCCGAGTCTCTGAAATGGCTCGGGTTTGTAGAGTTTTATGGTATAATCAGGCCAAATGATATTTGATAGCTTCTTTGAATACATCTAAGTTATATGATTCACTTTGCCATTTTTAAATAGTCGTTTTCATGAGTGAATTTTAGTTTGCTTTAATGTTTTATTATAAAATAAAACATACCATCTAATAACAACCAGTTGTTAAAATGTGCCCTTTTTATGCTATATTGGTGTAGGTGTTTCCCAATTATGTAGGTATATCGAGATTCAGAATCAACACCAATGGTTTGCTGTGATGTTTGCTAGCACAGGGTGTATTGCCAGTGTGATAACATCAGGTTCATTTTGTACCTCTGTTCTTAATTGACCAACTATGTTTGTTCTGTGCTATTGTGTTCTTTTGCTGGTTTCCTGGGACAGATCATTAGGAAAGGTTAGTTGCAATAGTAAATGTCTTTAAAAATAAATCATTTTTTAAAAATCAGCTTCTTTTTTTTTTTTTAGCTCTGAACTGGCGAACCATGTTTGTCAGTGATGAAAAATATCGAGAGTTTCAAGTAGATGGAAATCTTCAGTATAAATGTCCCACATGTCGTGGGGAATGCTATCAGGTTTGGTTAAAAAGAGAGTGCATTATTCCATTTGTTATCAGGTTTTGGTTTGGGGGTTCTTGCATTTGACTATTGTTTTTGTAATTAAAAATTTCTATATGTCAGGTCAAGGGTATTGAGGATGCTATTCGGGAGCTTTGGAGAAGAAGAGATGAAGCTAATTGTGATTTAGTTTCTAGCTTGAGGGTTGCTGCAGGTTTGATATGGTTCGTCTTTCTTCTTGTTGTTTTTAGGAAAAAGGCATTGATAATTATGCTAAGAGGAGAGTAGTTTTATTGATTTTTTGTCTATGAATGGTATAGTTTCTTCTATCAAGTATTGGTGAATTGCTTGGAAATGAGTGGAAAGATGTGCTATATTTAGTTTGAGATGATTGTCTTTGTATTTCAAGATTACTTTGTCCCTATAATAGATTCAATTAGTGGACAGGACCTTATTCCAGCTACAGTTTATGGGTGAGCAATTAAGATCTATCAATTATTGATACTGTACTGTTAGAGCCCGTGTTTAGTCGCCTTTTTCCATTCTTCCATATCCACTTAAACGCCCCCCCCCCCCCCCCCCTCTCTCTCTCTCTCACACACACACACACACACACAAGGAACATAAGGGGCCAAGAACTCCCTTTAGTTGCAACAAGTAAAGGTAACCATGGAAAGGTGAGAATCTAATGACTGCTCAGCTAGTAATGTTGACCATTTACCCATGCCTTCCTAAGTTATATGATTCAGTTGGAAAATTTAAAACTTTTGCAATCTATTGTGAGGTGTCCTCTTTTTTCTTTTTACTAATTTTTTTTAAAGATGCCTTCTCATGAACTATGCAACCAAGGGGTATGCTCTTATTCATAAGAAAAAGTGTCTTAGAATTGGATGAGTTATATATGCCTCTAGAGGAAAAACTGCATGTGTTTAGCTCATTATGGTTCTGCTGGTAATATTGTTATGAAGCTCATTGTTGGATTCTTCAAATATACAGGAGAGCTCTTGCATGAGATTCAGCTAGGAATTCCTCCAAGACGCCACCAACTCAAGTTCTCTCATTTTCCCTTTTTGGGTTTTGGCTTGGACAGACCATCATCTACCTTCTCCTTTATGGTACCACTTCCTTCCCTTTTTCTTTATTTTTATTACAAGGAATAGAATCAATTACTTGTTGAATGTGAATGAGTATTAAAGGAGGTGTGTAGTAAGTATGTATTGCACGTTGGGGACAGATTGTGTTTAGTTTTATGGCTTATGGATTGATGTTTTATGAGATAATGAAGCATACTAGTTGGATAGATTATCTCTTGTTTGGAAACTGGTTCCATGTAATGTATATATGTGATGTTTAGTATTTTTGGGCTAGCTTTTGTGTAGGAATGGAGGAAGTGCTTTTTTCATTGAATTTGAATTAAATTGTGTAGCTTGGATTAATGTTTTAAATTTAAAATGGGCGTTTGGATGAAATGATGAAGTTCTTGAATCTTTGTAATGAACTATAAAGTGAAGTATGAAAGCTTACTTGGAGACTTACTTTGAGAATTAGATATTAAATGGAGTTGTATTGAGAAGATGCAAGGGATATGCAGAGCCTAGATTGGATGTAATAAGCTGGAAATGTGTGACTTTAAGGACTCTCTGATTGTGGCTCTGAAGTTAAGAGTATGTAGTGAATGGAGCATGAAGTCTGTTTAGAAAAAATGGTGATTTCTAAGTGAGTATAATGATTGTGGCTGGATTCAATAAGTGGGTATGCAGTAAGCTCACTTGGAGGCTTGCTTTTGTGACATTTTATTCGATTTTCATTCTCAAGCTTGGTTTGTCTGGATTTTTTGAGTTGATATTTGTGGCGTAAAAAAATTGCCGGTAAAGATAATCTTTTAGCAGCGATTTTTGACTTTCGTTAGGGTAGATCAGAAGTGGAGGAATAATACTTGTGAACATGCAGTGATGTGTAAATCGCTGGAAAAAGATGGGGTGGCCATTTATAGGACTTTTCCCAGCGAAAATAATCGCGGGGAAAAGTCATTTCCCTTGTAGTGTGCCTAGTGTTAAGACAAATCGAACCATGAGAGTAATCTTAGACATTAGGCCCTTGGATTCAACAAATATTAAGTTAAGTAAATCATATGACAGAAGTTCCACCAAATGAAACACATCATCTTCACAAGACAAATTATTAAACAAGGGCACGTACTAGATGGTGATCCTTTCCTATATGCATGGGGACCAACCCCTTCATTAATTAATCATCAGTACTGTTACGTTTATTTTGGGTTAACAGATCGATCATGAGTAGCTAGCTAGCTAGGGCCTTGAGCATCCATCCCGGCCGATTGCTGGATCCATTGCGATCGATCAACATGATATTAATCATGAAGAGTACAGACCTAATTAATATGCATCATATATCATGTGTTTGTCTTATGAGATGCAAGAATATATAAGACAAGAAGCTAAACTTCGAAGCTGGCCGGTAGCTAGGTTTCACATAATATATAATTAATATATATTGTGGTCATGATCATAAGGATATATATATATAGGTCATATCATATGATCAATATAATTCGATCATATTTTAGAGAATCCAACACATACGGCTATCTAGACTCACATTATTATATACGACTCCTTATAATTCGTGTCTGTTCACATAATTATAGGTATATATATGAACTTATTGGCAGGGAATGAAATTAACAATTGTATAGCTAGTTGATCTTCATCCTAATTTATTAATGCACTTTTCAAATGCCCTCTGATCACCAGTGTGTTTCTTTGGGCGGCAGGTCTCATGTTGATCTGTCTTTAAAAGCGAAAGAATTCGGGAGAAAAGGAAGCTTGCCGAGGAGATGGAGAATAGCTTTGATGCTTGATTTAAACGACAATTAAAAACTCTCTCTCTCTCTCTCTCTCTCTCTCTATATATATATATATATATAAGTTCATTTTTTTCAAATAAAAAGAGGATTAATTAAAGAGAGTTTATCATTTTATCTTATTTTTGGGGTTTTTATACTCCGGCCGGTATCTCTTTGTCCAAGATCTAGTTCCATCTTTCACTTCTTCTAGCCCCTTCCAAAGAACACATTAATCATGATTTTAGCTAGGTATTTCGTGGTCAATTTTAAGTCCTGATCAAAAGAGACACCTTTTAAGGCTTGATCCCATGGCATTATTGAATATTCTATATATGTGGATATGGTGGCTTTAGGCTGGGAGGTTGAGTGCCAATGGTAAGCCTAGGGTGTATCGCATTGATTGATTCATACTTTCAAGTATCGTTGTTGTTGAGGACGTGTTTCACCAATACTCACTCTTGATCTCCTACAACCAAACAGTAAGAGGGCTTGGGGGTGGTAAAGGGGATTCTCCGATGCCTAAGTCAGTAACGATATGAGTAATCTCAAAGCCAAAAGATATCCTAGCTTCGTTAGCATACATGACCTCTTTAAATAGAGATTTTCCCTTCTTGTGTTCCTTTGGATTTACCTGCCTCATCTGTTGTTTAAAACTTGAATTCTCGTTTTTCAGAGTTATCTGTCTATTTTGAAAGGATAGACATCTTTGCCAACACTGGGATAATTGGCGGACATTCTCTTTATCAATTCAACCTGAATCCCGTTGGGTCAAGAGAGTATTTAGGCCTCAGGTGTCTTGCTAGGCCGTGGAGGTCCAGGCCCGAAAATACACCCCGCGGGCCTTTGTGTGTATTGAAGCCCTTCCAATTGCATTAAACGGTCTTTCGCAGCTCGTTGATTCTTTGTTAGGATTTCGTGCCCCATTAAGTTCTTTTCTCAACTTTAAATCTCATCCTAATTAAAACATCAGTCTTTTATGACTCGAGGTGTACCTATATCTTTGCTCCTTGCTTACTAGCTAGAGGTTGTTTGTAATCAATCGGTTGAATAATTTTAAGGTCGAAATATGAATAATTTTTATTGTGCTGAAATTTATTTTTTTATTTTTTTGCAAAGAGCCAGTAGCCACACGTCTAGCTGTCCCGTTCCAAGTTTATTGATATGTTCTCACTTATGGCAAAGGAATACCGTAGTTACAAGCGAAACCTCTGGGAGATTACAAATAAAGAATTCAAAACCCTCCCAAATAAAAAACCAACAAAATCAAAATTAGACAATAAAGATAAGCCAAAACTAAACAAGCCTATAATAAGAGAATTCTAAACAAACCTAGATAAGAAAAACAAAGAAACTCTAAACAAGCCTAAAAACCACGAAACATACCAGAGCCAAAAAACCAAAAAACAATAAAACTTAAACTCTAAAGTAAGGCAAACCCAATTTATCCGTACGAATAATGCCTTTTAAATACCTCGGCAATTGCTTAAATTATATTTAATGGGTCATATTGGATAAGCCCACGAGCGATAAATTATTGAGGTTGATTAAGAATTTTAATTAAGCACAATAACTAGGTTAAATCTCATTTATTATTTATTGAACGAGTTAGACGCATTTTAGAATTTATAGATCGGCCATTAGAAATTTATTTCAATTTAAAATATTATTGATTGAAGTCTCATACGCAGTCTCAGTCACGGATGATCCTACATTGAATGAACTACTAAATCATGTTTTTAAATTCAAACTCTCTTCTTAAATTATCGCGACCGAGTTCGACTCGAACTCGAACTCGTCGGCTCTCTCTCCCAAATCTCTCTATAAATATCTCATTTTCATGTGTTATTTGGAGAAGACCATTAACCTCCGTAACTATAGCAGCCGAACCCAAGATACCCAGTCCAGCACCATGCGTGTCCACATTCACCATGCCAATAGCCGACTGCATCATTCCTCTCACAACATCCCTCACATTTTCTCTCTCCTTCTAGTTCACTTGATCGATTTTATACCGAAAATATTGGATTAACGCTACGAGGTAAGTAGCTTGATTACAAATTAGAATTAACATATATTAGCTAGTTATATATATATATATATACATATATATATTATTAAAGCCTGTTCTTTGGAAGCCAGTGTTTATATACCACGCTTGCCATGAAATTTGTAAGCACATCATTCATCATGTTTCATTCCGCATAATATAGTTATGTATGTATTATGCATCTCACGTTACATAAGACAATGAAGCTTTTATAAGATCAAGTGTAAGATAAATATTAGATAAATCAGAGTCATTCGGATACATGGTACTAAAGCAGTTTAGGGTGGATGTGCAAGCTAGAGACTCAAGCGTGGTCCACCATAGTATACTAGAATACTATCAGCGACTCCCCTTGCGACCGCAGGATGTGGGCTGGTGCACAACCTTACACACAGGATTAAGTGTGTTGGGCAGTCAGAACAGTAAAATAATCCAGATCAGCTAGACAAGTCGGTTAATTCAAATAAGTCATGCATGTCATAGCAACAGTCATGATTTTAAGTTCTCAGCATGAAATATTTTATGAAAAACCTTATGTTAAGTATGTTTACATTATGATGGGTTTCTTACTGAGTCATCAACTCATTTTAGTTTGTTTTTATAATTTTAAACAACCCCAGCTTAGAATATTTATGAATGTAGAGCTGCAGGACGAGACTTGGTCCAGGGAGGCGTAACAGTGGCCTAGATCATGTACAGAGATTTTAAGTTATGATTTTTATGGCACATGCTTCGAGAAATTTTATTAAATAATTTCGTGCACTCTTTTTTAAGATTTCAGTATTTTTAATAAAAAATGATTGTATTTTAAGGAATCTTTATACCTGACGCTTTCTTTAGAACAAAAGAAAATATTTTTAAGTCAAGTTCGGTAGTAGCACTTTGGCTTATCCAAAAATTTCTAAAAGTAGTTTAGTTCTTAAACCTGGCAGTTGAGTGTTACATTGTTAAGGGGGGCATGACGAAAGATGTGGGAGAGGACGATCAATATAATGTAGGTCGAGACCTTGGTCACTTCACAATGTTCTCTAGGATTAATTTGACCTCTTGGTCTATGGGCCTCTAGGCCACTGCTCCTACTAGGGGTGATATCGGTCTGGTCCAGTCCGATCCGGTCTTAGGTAGTTTTGTGGACCGGACCGGACCTATTCGGTCCAAGGATTTTCCACCCTGGATCGGACCGAGTAATGTATAGGACCAGATTAGTCCGGTCCATTTCGGTCTGGTCCGGTCTAGGGTGGTCCATTCCGTCTGGACCATGCCCAAAATGGGTCATTCAGCCCATCTAAATCTGATTTTTTTTTTTTTACCAATTTCAATTATTTTCGGCTCACTTCAGATTTTGTACATTTTTTAGCTAAAAATACTAAAAAAAAACTTGATCTTGAAAAATACAATGATAAAAGAAAACTAATCTATATAAAAAACTAAAGAAAAAATAATACAAAAGTTATTACAAATTACAATCCAAAACTTAACAACTTAACATATAATGGGTACATGGCATGAAGACCATAGTTTCCAAAACTTAACAACTTAACATATAATGATAATTATATTTATGATGTTAAATGTTAATTGCTAATTTGTTACTAACTTAGAGTATGTCAATGACTCAAACTCAATGTATTATAAATTTATAATTTATGATTTTATGAATCTATGATAATTTTCTTCAATATATTAAACTTTTAAGTTTTTACATTTTGTATATGTAAATTTGTAATATGATTAATAAATCATTGTATTAGGTATATCATTATATGATTAATAAATCATTGTATTAGCCTACAAGCCTATTAGGTATATATAGTTATAACTTATAGTAATATTAATACTATACTATTATACATATATTATGCTATAATACTATAACTTTTATAATATGCTATTAATACTACAACTCTTATATGAGTATAGTTATTATAACTTATAATAGTTATATAGTTAATAGGGTATGCGCAAGGTCAATTCCCAGTTAAGTATCTGGGGGTTCCGTTGGTATGTGGTCGTTTGAAGGAAGTTCATATGGAACAATTGATAGTGAAATTTCGGGCCAAGGTTGCAGGGTGGAAAGCGAGGCTGTTGTCCCAAAGGGGGCGGTTGATTTTGATCAAGCATGTTTTGTCTAGTATGGCTTCACATTTAATGGCTGTCATGAATATCCCGAATATTGTTCTTAAAAAAATTCATGCCATCCTATCTACTTTCTTTTGGGGCAAGAGAAATGGAAAAGCAAAAATGAAGTGGTGTGCTTGGTCTCAGATTAGTAAGCCAGTAGAAGAGGGTGGCTTGGGTTTGATGAATTTTTTGGAAATACAAAAAGCGATGTATATGAAATTGGCATGGCGTATCTTATCGATGGACTCGTTGTGGGCTCGGTTTATGGCGTCGAAGTATGGTAGAGGCCAACATGCCTCTCTGTTTGTAGCTAGACCAAATAGTTCGAGACTTTGGAAAGCTATTGTGTCAGTGCTACCGAATGTTTGAGAGGCCACAAAAGTCAGAATTAAGGAGGGTAGAGCGTCTTTTTGGTATGATAGTTGGTTTTCGCATGGACCTTTATGTAATATGGTGGATGTGGTTGGTAGTCCTTCATTGCAAATCAAGGAGGTCTGGGTAGATGAGAATTGGAACTTTGAGATGCTCATGTAATTAGTTGGTATGGACGCTGCGAATGACGTGATACGAGAAATTGGGGTAGGCAGGTCTGGGAGTGACGTACTAATATGGAAGCCCACACAGGATGGACAATTTACGACAGCCAGTGCCTGGAATTTAATTAGAGTGATGGAAAGCAACCATGCTTAGATGGACTGGATATGGAGTAATTACCTACCGAAGAAAATTTCAGTATGCATGTGGCGGGCTCGGTTTAATTGTTTAGCAACAGATACAAGGGTACAATCACGTGGTGTGGCTATGGCATCCATGTGTGACTGTTGTACATCGCCACAGATGGAATTGCTGGATCACTTTCTTGCCACTGGACAGGTTGCAGAACAGGTATGGAGTAAAGCTTCCTTGGCTTTAGGCATTTCTAGTTTGCAATCTTCAACGTGGTGGCACCAAGTTGTGGCCTGGATGGTGTGTGTGAAAAAAGGAACCAAAAGGGGAATTTTAATTGGTTTATTGCCGAGCATCCTGACGTGGTGTTTATGGAGAAGACGTTGTCAATCTCAGATGGAGGGTGTTCAGTGGAATGCAATGGATGTTTGGAGATCAATTCGGTCTTGGTTGGGGAAATTGGTGAATGCCATGGATGATAAGAAGTTGTCTCAAATTGATAAGCATATTTTGCATGCACTGGACATTAGAACTAATGTTCGCGCAACATCCAAACCTCAGCAAGTAGCATGGGTGAAGCCTCCTAGTGGTTGGTGGAAATTAAATGTGGACGGCAGTTGTCGTGGGAATCCAGGGAATTGTGGTGGGGGTGGAGTATTGCGAGATCATTGGGGACGGATTATGGCGGGTTTTTCTACGCCGTATGGTTTTGGCACTAACAATGAGGCTGAATCGAGAGCTTTACTTCAAGGAGTACGATTATGTAAAGAAATGGCCTGTCAACAGGTTATCTTGGAATGTGACTCCAAGGTAGTGGTGGATTGGGTGAAGAACAAGCGCTGTAATTTATGGTACCTATGAGATTATTAGGATTCATTAATTTAGGAACTGGAGGGAGTTAGTTTACAAGTAGTGCACCAATTTTGTGGGGGTAACCAAGCTGCGGATGTTTTGGCAAGGAAAGGCGAAGAAGGGCTAAATTCGAGTTTTGTCTCAGAAACTTGTCTACCGAGGTTGTTGAGGGGTATTTTGAGATTAGATGCGATTGGACTTCCGTCTATTCGGAGGTAGCATCCTTTTTTTTGGTTTGTCTAGTTTTATGTTTTTCGGTATAGGGTGTGTTGTGGGCGTTGCGCTGGGTTGGTTTTTATTGTCTATTTGTTTATTCTTTGGCTGGTTTTGTTAATACGGTTTTCCTCCGCCATAAGTTAGGGTTTTTTAATAAATTGGGAGGGGGTTACTCGTGGACTTGTGATCTCATCTCTTGGAAAAAAATAATAATAATAGTTATATAGTTAGTATAATATAATACTTATATTATACTAAATAACTATAGACTATACCAACACTAATAGTAATAGTAATACTATATACTATAATAATAGTGATATTAATATTATATATAGTTATAGACTTATAATAACATATTAAGTTAACCATATTATTAGTCTATTATACATATATTATGCTATAATTCTTATAATATATTAATATATACTAATACTATATATTATACTATTATAGTGTTACTATTACTACTACATATAGACTTATAGTGTGTGTATATATCTATTTATTATAATGATATAGTAATACTAATACTATATATTATATAATAATACATTAATACTATAGACTTATAGTGATTAGTTATTATGAATCATGATTAGTATAACTATATAATAGTATTAGTATTAGACTATTAGTAATATACTAATATTAGTTATTGTGATTTAGTATAAGTTATAACTATATTAGTATAACTATAGTCTATATTAGACTATTAGTATTTTTTTTTATACCATATTAGAGTCTAGAGTCTAAACTATTAATATAATACTTGTATTAGTATAAATATTAGTGTTAGTATAAAATTATAAATATTAGTATTAGTTAATAATTACTTAATGGTGAGTTAGTGATAGGATTAGGTTAATTAGTTAAATGAAAATTATATAATTAATATATATAAATTATAATTTGTTTTTAATTTTCATTCCGTCCGGTCTGAAAAACCACTGGACCATGGACCAGACCGAATGAATTCGGTCTTATGAAGTTCGGACCGAGACCGACCGGGACCATTCCCGATTTGGTCCAGTCCGGATTGAATTGGTCGGTTCGGTTGATTTTTCCTGTCTGGATCGCCCGATTCTCACCCCTAGATCCTACAATCTTTAACTACTTGAGAGTACAAAACATTTGTGCCAAATGACAATTGTATAAGCTTTGTATAGGATTCTCCTTCTTTATATAAATTTATGACCTGTGTTTTAAAAGTTGGTAATTATTTAGACTCTATTATATATGAGGAATTCTTGACATCTGCCTACACTCTCCACACACTGCACTCAAATTTTTTTTTTTTAACTCAATACACTAAGTGTGTTGAGTGTGTGATAAATAGTAAAGTGTGAAGAAGATTTTTTCATTATATATATGTTGTTTGAGAAGACCAAAAGAAGATTTTTAAAGCAAATTTTTTTAACTCATTTGCTTGAGTTTTTTGACATTATATGGGAAGGCTTATGGTAAAATAATTAATTCACAGAGAAACAGCTATATAGTGCATCATAAGCACATGGTGCGCGCGCGTCCGGCGATCGACATTCGGTGGAAAAAACACCTATTGCGATGAGTTGTAGTCGTCGCTAAAAATAATCCCCACATATTACACGTGGAGCGTAATATGTGAGACTGCTTTGGGGTGAAATTGACGATTTCTCCTTCTCGATTTTTCGTTTGCCTCTGTTAATTTCGCCCATTTCGTAAAATAAATCCCTTGATCAATGTTTGGTTGTTGAGGAAATTAGGGCTTCGTATCCCTAATTTCGCACCGGGCAAAGAGTCAGCGTTCGAACTTGGAATCACTCCCACGGCCAGCGTCTGCCACATTCAACCTCAGAAGACTTGACTGGAGCTTCCAATGCCAACTTTGTATAAATATCTCTGCCAAATCTCTTCTCTCCCCTGCTTGATTATATCTGTGAAAGTTTAATAGGGTCTTTCATAGTAAACCACTGCGCAATGGTTTCGATAAATGTTTGGAGTTTCACAATTTCTTCCTCACTCATCTTCATCACGTTTAGTGACCTATTATCTCATTTGATTTAAGGAGACTCCCATCAAGGCAGTAGCTGAAGATTTGTTGGTTATACGGTCTATATAAGGAATGGGTCTGGCCACCTTGCTTCTATTGACATGCGAATGACAGGTAAGAAATTTCCATCATGTAGTTATGATTTATATAGCTTGATTGGAGGATAGACTTAACAATGCAATTAGTTAGTATAGGCGTCGTCCTCATTTAAATAATCAGTACTGCTTTAAATCGTCTGTGTGGGTGGGTGCACATATTGTTACTTAATTCTTCAGTATGATTAAATTTTTTCTCTTCCATCTATGCTTGGATGGTGATTTATGAACTCACATGCCCTTATGCTTGCTTATATGTGTGGAAAATGGTCTTAAGTTCTAAATCCAAAACATGAGGCACCTACTTCATTCTTCCAATACAATCATTTCCATTTACCTTCACTTCAAGGTAAATGTTATCTTGAGCTTACATGCATTTTGTGTTCTTTAAACAACAACACCATACTTTCATCAACATAGGCAAACATCTAATTGAGTATTGAAGTCCAATGAAAGTAAACTCAAGTCTGGGATAGAGGATTATTCAGAATTGTTTAGAATATGATAATGTATGCGCGGCTGATCTATATGTGAGATTTCTTTTTTGTACTTTGAAAATGGTAATGTGTTATGTATAGATTTTGTTTTCTCATAAAATAAATGTATTGTATTCTTTTCCCTTGTTAGTACGCTTTGTTTGGGTATTGAGAAATAGTTTGATTTCATGAAAATATTATGCTTTAATATTTTGCATGTTATAATTTCTGCTTAGAGTAGAAAATCAGTATGTGAAATTGAATCAAAGACTTTGCGCTAGTCTATTTTTATGTGATGTTATTTCCTTCCTGACTCTGTAATAATGGAAATAAAAGTAAGTTGATCTCATTTTCTCACTGAACAAACATAGAGTTACCTTAATAACCTCTCGACTACCTATTTAATTACCAAATACTTATTTCTTAACTCATGAGTTCAATTTTTTTAAATTTTATGTCTAATGATTTTCTAGTTTTCATGAGGTATCCATTACTGCGACCTAGATAGGTTTCATCTCTTGTATACCATCTTGTGTACTTGAGCTTTGCCTATCTTTATTAATACATCTTTGATTACTTATCAAAAAACAAAATTTTTCATGAGGTATATATATATTCATTTTATTATTTGGAGGCAAACTTTTTGGACTTGATAAAAACATTGAGAAACTTCTTTTTCATACTTTATGAAGAACCAGGAATTTTAGATGGACTTAGACGAAATTTTCATATTTTTCAAAAATTTCTAGAAGTTTTCACATATTTTTTGGGATCAAATATATATTTTTTTCCAAATAAGTTATTTAAATTTAATTTATTTTTTTTTAATTTTCAAGGGAGGCCAGGGGGACCATGGACAGATCTGGTCTCAACATAGTTCCACCAATGCATACTCCCAATGTGGGGCTGGGGTGTTACATTGATCTATTTTGAATTCCATTGTCTTGGTAAATGTGTAAATTCCATTATTATGATATTTGCCCCTATAAATTTTTAAGTTTAACAAATAGTGATATTAAGTTCTCTTAGGTAGAAGAGCTGCTTCATAGGAGCGATGTGACTTGAGGGCTACACTACTAGTAGTGTAGTGTAGTGTGTGTGTGTATTGTAACTGCACTTCCCTTATCATATGATCCAATTAGAGATCAAGTTTGATGTATAACCTTAAGGATTCAGCTTCCCTCCTGTTCTAAAAGTAACAGGATATCTCCTGTTAAAATCCAATGGACAAGTGATCACAAAATTTTTAATCAAACCGACGTCGTGTAGTGCTTTGGCACGAGAACAACATGTCATATACGATGGTTATTGAATGCTGCTCACTAAAACTCATTTTTCTTAAACCTCATGTTTTTCTTATAGGCTGTCCACTAAACTCATTTGCAACACTCTGCTTTACATTCTAAGAGTACCTTTTAGAATGTAAACCTATCTTACAATTAAAATTAGATCGACAACCATAACATACTATTCTTAAAGAACACCCGAGTACAAACACGTCGTAAAATTACTGTAATATTTCCTTAAATTCTTCTCTTATTGGGAACCCATAGCTGCACTGCTTCTTCTTGAACACTTAACACTTATGGTTGTAATGTCCTCTAATGGGTTATCTTGAGAGTATTCAGCTTGGTTGCTTTGGATTTGATAACCTAGTTACATTTTTAATAGGATGTCTCCTATTTAAATTCAAAGGCCAGTAATGAATGTAAATGGAGGCAAGCCGAGTCGTAATCTTAAACGTCATAAACATCATCATCACCATCGTTGTCATTAATATTATTATGTTAGTGTTAGTAATGTTGTACTTGACTAGATTTACTTTTACATTTCTGTTTTAATTATGCAGATAGGCATAGAGTTGTTGTTCCATGCGAAGTTAAATTATTGGAGTCATTTGCAGCTTGTGTGGATATGAGGCAAGTTCCATTAACTTAGATGAAGTTTTGATTGGTCATGGTTGTGGTCGTTGACTCTATATGCTTGTAGATAAAATCTTACTCTACGTAATTATTGCAAGAGGAGCTTCCTTTTGTAGATCAGTTGCTTATGATTTCATATGGTGCTCTTGGGTAGGGTATGGAGAGGCAAGTACAGAATTGTCTTGCAACAATTAAACTGAACCAAGTTAAACGTTCGGTGCTCAACCAAATTGTCAACAGACGACCTTGAAGAACTTATTTTTTGAAAAGCTATTGTAGATCAGTAGAATAATTCAGGGTAATTTTCCAACCTAAGAGCACAACTATCAAAGTCATAATCGAAGTAGAACGATTATCCCATTTTAGACCTTCCTTTTGAAAACCCAAGTGCATTAGTCATTTCTATATGGTTGGATTTATTTTTAACACTACACTGTTTTATGTAGTATAAAGCGACCCTGTACAGGGACTAA